>BLAL01000040.1:102500-1302500 GCA_015698045.1 Rhizophagus clarus | reverse complement strand
ACAGCATTAAGTCATGTGACATTATACAAATTTCCAAAAAAGAAATTTTCTATATCGATCCTTTATTTGGCCAGAATTATAATATTAAAGCTGGCTTATAATTTTGGCTAAATTTCAGCATTTCAGTAATAATTTCGGCATTATAATTTTGGCAAATTTACTTTTAATTGCTTAAACTTTTGGTTACAAAAAAGTTTCGGCCTTGATCTAAACTACTTAATTTTGGCAGGCAATCTTAGTTTCAACATATCAAAACTGCCAAAATTGTACAAAACTGCCAAAATAGTTTTAACACGTTAAAATTGTCAAAACTACTAAAACTAACATCACAATATTTTGCAACAGGTTTTATTCATTATGGTAAAAATTAAAAAATAAGAAACATTTTACAACGTTTTTTATTAAATAATTTAAAAACTGTTGCGAAATAATTTTTTTTCTTAAGTTAAAAAATAAAAAATGCTTCACAATATTTTTTATTAAATGCTTGAAAAACTGTTGTAAAACAGGTTTTTTTGTTTAAAAATTTAAAAACAAAAAACATTTTACATCGTTTTTTATTAAATAATTGAAAAACTGTTGCAAAATAGTTTTTTTTAAGTTAAAAAAATAAAAAATATTTTGCAACATTTTTTATTAAATAATTGAAAACCATTGCAAAATGGTTTTTTTTGTTTAAAAATTCAAAAACAAAAAATGTTTCGCAATATTTTTATTAAATAATTGAAAAACTGTTGCAAAATGGTTTTTTTTCTAAGTTAAAAAAATAAAAAATGTTTTCGCAACATTTTTTATTAAATAATTGAAGAACTGTTATGGAATGGTTTTTTTAAGTTAAAAAATAAAAAATGTTTTGCAACATTTTTTATTAAATAATTGAAAAACTGTTGTGAAATGGTTTTTTTGTTTAAAAATTAAAAAATAAAAAATATTTCATAACATTTTTTATTAAATAATTGAAAAACTGTGCGAAACAATTTTTTTCGCTTAAAAATTAAAAAATAAAAAAAATTTTACAACATTTTTTATTAAATAATTGAAAAATCATTGTGAAATAGTTTTTTTTTAAGTTAAAAAAATAAAAAATGTTTTGCAACATTTTTTATTAAATAATTGAAAACTGTTGAAAATGGCTTTTTTTGTTTAAAAATTAAAAAATAAAAAATATTTCGCAACGTTTTTTATTAAATGCTTGAAAAACTATTGCGAAACAGTTTTTTTCGCTTAAAAATTCAAATATAAAAAACATTTTACAACATTTTTTATTAAATACTTGAAAAATCATTGCAAAATGGTCTTTTTTCTAAGTTAAAAAAATAAAAATGTTTCGCAATATTTTTTATTAAATAATTGAAAAAGCATTGCAAAATGGTTTTTTTTCTAAGTTAAAAAAATAAAAAACATTTTGCAATGTTTTTTATTATATAATTGAAATCTATTGCAAACTAGTTTTTTTGTTTAAAATTAAAAAATAAAAAATGTTTCACAACATTTTTTATTAAATACTTGAAAAACTGTTGCGAAATATTTTTATTTTTTTAACTTAAAAAAAAAACTATTTTGCAACATTTTTTATTAAATGCTTGAAAAATCGTTGTAAAATGGTTTTTTTCACTTAAAAATTAAAAAATAAAAAATGTTTCGCAATATTTTTTATTAAATGCTTGAAAAACCATTGCGAAATAGTTTTTTTTATAAGTTAAACAAATAAAAAATATTTTGTAACATTTTTTATTAAATAATTAAAAACCTGTTGTGAAACAGTTTTTTTTCTAAGTTAAAAAATAAAAAACATTTTGCAATATTTTTTATTAAATAATTGAAAAACTGTTGTAAAATGGTTTTTTTATTTAAAAATTCAAAAATAAAAAACGTATCGCAATATTTTTTATTAAATGCTTAAAAAACTGTTACAAAACAGTTTTTTTCATTAACTTAATACTGTTTAATATGTATATATTATATATATTACATGTCAAAATAGTTTTGATAATTTTGACATGTCAAAATTATTTTGGCATTTTGACAAATTAGAAGGCCAATGTCAAAATGTTAAAATAGTTTTGACAATCAACATGTTGAAACTCTTTAGTTTCAGCAGGCAACTTTAAATATAACTCACAAATGAACTGCATGCGTTTACTATTAACTTTATGCAACTTTTTTTTCATAGTAATGCTACACAAACTTACATCTTAGTTAAAAAATTTTTTAAATTTATAAAAAATTTGTTAATGCTATAATGAATTATTCGATATAAAGGCAAGATCATGTGACTTACTGATTTAATCAGATAATCTGAATATCTGATTTTTTTTTTAATTCAGTTTATTTTTGTAGTGTTGCCAGATAAAAAGTATGACCAGACTTTTAGAATTAAGGTAAGAGAGGATTGGAAGAGGTATTTTGTTATTTTTTTTTAATTAATTAAGTTATTAATTTTTTTTTATTTTTTGTAGTATTGTCTGATAAAAAGCATTACTAAACTTTTGGAATTAAGGTTAGGAAGGGTAGGAAAGTGTTTTTCAGTATTTTTTTAACTAATTAATTAATTATTTTTTTTTTTTTTGTAGTGTTACTAGACAAAAAGCATAACCAGACTCTTGAAATTAAGGTAAGGGAAGGTTGGGTAAGGTGTTTTATTATTTTTTTTAATTAATTAAGTTATTAACTTTTTTTTTATTTTTTATAGTGTTACCAAAACAAAAATATGATTAGACTTTTAGAATTAAGGTAAGGGAGAGTTGGGGAGGTGTTTTTCATTGTTTTTTTTAATTAATTAAATTATTAATTTTTTATTCTTTTTTGTTGTGTTGCTAGCGAAAAGTACAATCAGACTTTTAGAATTAAGATAAAAAAGAGTGAAGAAAGTGTTTATCAGTGTTTTTTTAATTAATTAATTAATTTTTTTTTCTTTTTTATAGTGTTACCAGACAAAAAGTATGACTGGACTTTTGGAATTAAGGTAAGAATGAGTTGAAAGAGGTGTTTCGTTATTTTTTTAATTAATTAAGTTATTAACTCTTTTTTATTTTTGTAATGTTACCAGATAAAAAGTATGACTAGACTTTTGGAATTAAGGTAGAGAGGTGTTTTTCATTGTTCTTTTTTTAACTAATTAATTATTTTTTTTCTTTTTTGTAGTGCTACCAGATGAAAAATATGATCAGACTTTTGGAATTAGAGTATTAAAAACTGAAAAAGAATAATAAAAATAAATAAATTTGGTCTAAAATACTGAAAAAAAGTGAAAAAATAAATAAAATAAAATAAATTTTGGTAAATACTAAGTAATTTATATTTACTGAAATTAGTATTTTTTAAAAATACATTCACATATATCTATTATAAACTCTACATAAACATAATATATGAGTTATTCCCAAATTGACTGATCTATGTAAACTCAATTTATGGATTTAAAAAGTAACTTCATATAAACTCTATACAAATCCATATATAAGTTATATTAATATTATTCGGGATTCTGGAAAACCTGTTTTTTTTCAATTTTCAAAAAATCTAGATCAATATAATAAGTTTTATTATTTTTCTTTTTTTTTTTTTTATCTTTATTTTATACAGGAATTTTAGGATTACTGTGATAAATATTTGTGTAAGTATTAGCTGTAATTAATTAGTATTGCTCAGATAATAAAATTTCCAAATCCATTATCTGTAAAATCTTAAAATCTGAAATGCTAAATGCATTTATATATATGTTTTTTTTTGAAAACTTAAAAATCTGAGGATTTTTACACTATATAAGATTTAAAAATAAATATATAGTATTATAATAAGCTTATTATTTATTTTTTTTTAGTTCTATTATTTGTTTAAGAAAAGGTAGTAAAGTTGTTTGGTAATATTCTGAGTATATGACTTTTTTGTACTTATTAGTTCCAATCCTGTTTAATATAAAGTGTAAAATTATGTCAGATGCTAAAGCAAAGTTGCAAAAAAATAACTTAAAACAGTATTAATAATAAACTTGTTATAATTTTGTTGTGAATATATTTTGTGTATAGAAGCCATATTTGATATGTATTGTTATCTGAAAATGCAAAAAAAATAATAAAAATAAAAAATTTTTAACAAAAATTTTTTGCAAATAATTTGATTCAATATATTAGAAAAAAGATTTTTTTTTTATATTTATATTATTTTAATAAATTTAAGTCTTTAAAAATCTAAAATAAAAATTTAATAATAAATTGAAATTTTTTTTGAAAACCTCTATTAAAAATAAACAGATTTTTATTATAAATATAAATTTTTTTTAAGTGTTTAACATTTTTTTCTACACTAAATTATTAAAAAAAAATTAGTTAAAGAGAAATCAAGAAAATTCAAAAAATTTTATAACTTAAATACTAGTTCTTACTTGATAAATATTATATTTTTATCTTTATAAATATATAGTTTATTGTAAAACTTTAAAAAAATCCAAGAGTAATTGCAAGTAATTCTATTTAACTAAAAAGTTTTATTAAAAGTTTTTGTAAAAAATTAAAGAAAATCAGAGTAATTAAACTAGATTTTCTTATAATTACATAACAATACTGATAAAACAGCAATTATATATTATTTAGATATATTTTTAATATATCAATAATATATTTTAGATATATTTTATTCATATATTAATTTTATTTTATTTTTAATATATATTTTAATATATAAAAAATATGATTTAAACATATTTTACATATATGTTAATAACTATTAATATATATTTTAATATATAAAAAATAGATTATTGTATATTTTACTTATGTGTTAATTATATATTAGCAATATTGCAAATACTATGATATATTATATATATAAATATTATTTATTAATAATATATTTAATATATTTAAGAAAATTGAAGGTTTTTGTAAAGTTAATAATACTCATATCAGTTACATCAATAATAGGTGATACATCTTTTAGAAATAAAAATATAATTATTCTTATTTTTATCTTAAAAAATTATATATGAAATTCTATTATAACTTATAGTCGATATATTTTAATAAATGATTCCAATTCTCTTATATCAAATTGCAATCTATACATAAGTATAAGCTGTATAGTTATAGTTGTTATAATTACAAAGTATTTCTTAAAAGAAATGTCTTATAAGTTAATTTGATATAAAAATAAAAAAATAATTGGTAATGATGCTATAGTATCAAAAATCTTTAAATTGATCTAAAAGCATCTATATATTATAAATGATCAAATTGGTATAATATGTTTCCCTTTGATCTTTTAAAAAAGATTATTCAGATATATCATAAATATTAAAAATCCTAATAAGAAATCTATAAAAATTTGATTTAATAAATATATTACAAAAACTGGAAAAAAAACCCAAGATTATAGTTAATAAAATCTCAAAAAAATTTTCAATTATATTTAAAGTTAATATTTTAATAAATAATATGATATATATAATTATAACATTAAATATTACTAATATAATTTAATTTTATATAATAAATAAATTAATTTTGTTAAAATATGTAAAATAAATTTTGTTACAATAGTTTAATTTTTTAAAATTTAATAAAATTTATATTATTTATAATCTGTTAAATATAGTTTATAAATCTATTTATATTTAATAAACAACCATTTAATCAAGGATGCATTATAATTTGACATTATTCAATTTTGTCAATCACTTTCAATTTTATCACATTACTGTATTTAGATAATATTGATTTATATATACTTAAAATTTACAAATAGCATTTGAATTTAAATTTTATTAGAATTAATTCTATTTTTTAATTTAATCTTATATGTTTTATTTTTCAAAAATAAAGAGTTTTCTTCAAAACTTAAGTTATTTAGTAAAAAAATTTTGAAAGCAATTAATGATAAATTTAGTTATATAATTTTATTTACTATCAAAATTAGTCCAAAAATTAGTTTTTAAATCCTAAATACCTGGCTATAATTAAAAAAAGAGAAAATTTATTTCTCACCCGGGTGATTTCTCACCCCCCTTATTATGTAATAAATTTTGATTGGCTGATGAAACTTTATACGGCCAAACTGCCACTATTTGTTTACGCCTTTTTTAGGTTTTTTAGTTTCGCGTCAAAAAATACACGGGTATCAGCTATCAGGTATGTCGCTTCTTTCTTTTTTATTTTTTATTTTATTTTTTGTCGTTTCTAATTTCTTTTCTTTTTTTCTTTTAGGTTTTGGGCTCCTACGATTTCGCGCTCAAAGGTATGATTTTTTCGTTTCTTTAATTCTTTTTTCTTTTTTCTTTTTTGATTTTGTTTCGTTTTTACTAACTTTGTTTCAATTTTTTTTTTTTCTTTATGGGTGTCTTTATTTTTTATATTCGTTCTCTTTATTCTATTTCCTTTTTATCTTTGTCTTTATCCCCTAATTTCCTTTTCGTTTTTGTATCCTTTCATATTTGTTTTCCCTTTCATTTTTATTTCATTTTTCATTTCGTTTCTGCTTTCTCTTTCGTTTTTCCCTTTCGTTTTTTCCATTATCTTTCCGCTTTCCCTTTCCTTTTGTTTCTGTTTCCCTTTTATTTTTTCCTTTTGTTTCCACTTTCCCTTTCATTTTTTCCTTTCGTTTCCGCTTTCCCTTTCATTTTTTCCTTTCATTTCCGCTTTCCCTTTCGGCCTTTCCCTTGTTTTCGTTTCCCTTCATTTTCTCCTTTTGTTTCCGCTTTCCCTTTCATTTTTTTCCATTATCTTTCGTTTCCGTTTTCCCTTTCATTTTTTCCTTTCATTTCCGCTTTCCCTTTCGGCCTTTCCCTTTGTTTCTGTTTCCCTTCATTTTCTCCTTTTGTTTCCGCTTTCCCTTTCATTTTTTTCCATTATCTTTCGTTTCCGTTTTCCCTTTCCCTTTGTTTCCATTTCCCTTTCGTTTTTTCCATTATCTTTCGTTTCCATTTTCCCTTTCCCTTTGTTTCTGTTTCCCTTTTATTTTTTTCTTTCGTTTCCGCTTTTTCTTTTTCCCCTTCGTTTTCTCTTTTGTTTTGTTTTTCTTTTTGTTTTTATCTTCATCCCCCTTATCTTGTTTTCCTTCACTTTATTTTATTTTCTCCCTTGTCCCTTTATTTTACCTTTCGTTTTCGACTTCGTCTCTTTATTTTCGTTTCATTTTCTTTTGTTTTCATGCCCTTTCATTTTTATACACAATTTTGTACCATTAATGTCCCATGATTTTGCGAATCCAGAATGCTAGAAAATCAAGTGATTAAAATATAATTTATCAATGCCGTCGATAAAAAATTAGCATCCAACGTAATAATTTGGTTTTATACTGTATTACAAATCTTGATCCACGGATAGGGAAAATAGCGATTATTCTTTCAATTTCATCTTTATCTCTTTCAATCTCGTTTTTCTTTTCAGTTTTGTCTTCGCTCCTTTTATCTTTATTCCTTCGCCCTTTCGTTTTTTCCTGGATTTTTCTACTATACCGAATCTCTTTGAAAACGAGGTAGGTGTTCGGTTTCATTTCAAATTTTAATGTATTCTCTTATGATCATTACTAACAAATTTTACTCCCACCTTTCATCTTCATTTTATTTTTTGATTTTGTTTCCTTTTGTTTTCCCCTTTTATTTTCTCCTTATCGTCCACTTTCCCTTTCGTTCTCCCTTCTGTTTTCGTTTCTTTTTCCTTTTATTTCTCTTTCTTCGTCTCCCTTTCTTTTCGTTTTATCTTTTCCATCAATATTCTTTTTCTTTTCTTTTTGATCTTGTCTCCTTTTTCTTTTCACCTTTGTTTTGTTTCCCTTTTGTTTTCATTATTTATCATATCTTTTTTTGTCTTTTATCATCATTTTTATCATTATTATTGGGGTTTTGATGTCATTATTACTAGTTATATTAAAGATAAAAGTTTTGATTTTGAATAATTGCGTTTCATTCTTCTATTCAGTAAACTTTAAAGGAATAAAATAAAATGTTTCGCGAAAAAAAAAAATTGTTACGTTACAGAATTTTTTAAACTGATAACGGAAAATTTAAGTTAAAAAAATCAGCCAATTAAAAATTAGTCAGTCAAAATATTGATCACGTGATAGGGGTGAATAATATCAAATCTCACCCGGGGTGAGGAATAAATTCACCCTTAAAAAAATTAAGAATAATTTGATGATATTGCAACAACCAGTATTAGAATTTAATATTTTATAGCTTGTTGAATTTGTCTCATAAAGAGAAATATTTTTATAGTAATTTCATAAATATTTACATAAAATTAATTGAGAAATGATATTTTAAAAATTACTATTTATTATATAAATTATATTGCAAATATAATTTTATCCATAACTTTTGTGTTACCTAAAATTTCACTGTGTTATTTCGGCCATTAATTTTAAAGACATAAATCTATAACCCATAAAAGTTTCAAGTTTTGCCCAAATTTCTGTGGCTTCGCCCGAAGCTTTAAAGTCCAAATTATTATATGATCAGAAAATGATCGGCAAGGTGATATAAGGATATCTGCTATGCTATTCCCGAGGGGATATAAATAATTCTTTTTAGATAATTTCTATATTCCTATATTTACCTAATTTAGTTAGTATAATAGTTAATTAAATTTATAATATTACCTAAAACATAAACCTTGAAATAAAATATCTCTATTATAAATCATTTCATTTACGTCATATTAATGCAGTGAAATATTGGTTGAATATTTATTTATTGAATCAAATCCAAGTTATGATTTGTTATGATCTATGATTTCCAATAAATTGATGATCTCGATTCCTAACGAAAAACTTTAAAAAAAAGAAATTTTTAATAAAGATGACGATCAGAACATCAGCTGATTTACATTGAAGTTAAACGTGAAAAAAATATTGGTTCGTGCATATTTATTATAAACATAAACAGCGCATACAGATCATTTCTCGTGTTTCTCATGATAACATTGAAAGTAAAATTCCCAAACCCCTTAGACAGCGATAACGTAATAATATTAAAAGATATCCCGATTCCGAAACATAAATTAATAAATACAACATTTTAAAGAACCAATCCTTTTAATCGGAATGATTAAAGTTTCACAATAAATTTCGTGTGCTCATTGTTCATTGTTGGCGAGTTCAGTTCTGAAACTAATTAAGATAACGATTTAGGAATGTCGTTCAATTGTTTCTTATTTTGATAGTAACACCTTTGTTCATTTCATTGTTTAAAAAATTAACCCCGTATATTGATCTACTTTTGATTACACCAATTAAATTAAATTGATCACCAAAGTATTATTGTATTTTGATTTTTCTTTTATTAGAACAAGGTACTTCTTATTAATATTCGAATTTTCGGGGTTTCCCATGTTTAACCTTTTTTTTTTTCTTCAATTTTAAACGCGTAATACATGTAACATAATTTTGATGCAAAACAGTGGACATTTTTCATTTCATAATCTACTCCCCTAAAATCCTCCCCTTCTCATGCATTTAATTTCCTAGGTAACACAAATTTTAAACAATGATTGTTAAAATAAACTTTTAATAATAGCCATTATATTAATTATTTGTAACAGTTTTATTAATTAATAATCGGGGATCAATCCTTACAACAATGGATTACTTATAAATATTCCTTTTTTTTTTTTACAACGAAAAAAAAAAAACAAAAAAGAAAAATTATTATTTTTTTTTTTTTTGATATTGTTTGTTACCTTCTATTTTTGGGGCTTAAATAACGAAATTTATTTTGTTATTGTAACGTTTTTCACTCTTGAATTCTCTTTGTTTCCCTTCAACTTCTTTGTGAACGAATCATGAGCAGACCAATCAACTCTTTAAATAATAACTCCTCCTCCATCCCCATTCACAGTCTTTCTAACAGAAGACGTCGTGTTCGCAATCTTCTTGCGAGCATCAATATGGCCCGTATCTTTCCCCCTTTTATGAATAATATAAGAAGAATTCGTACCCTTTTATCTCACAATGATCGACGTCCTCGTCGAAGACCATATCACGGTTTCGATTTATTTGTCATTATTGTCTCGGAGGAGGCAAGTAATCAAAATGAGGAACAAGATTATTACACTATTAGAATCGCTGCTAACTTTCTTTGGAGGAGAAGCACTAGAATTCAAAGACAAGACTATATCCGACTAGCCCAAGTAGTTAACCAAAATAGGAGGTAACAAAATAATGTAAATTCCTCCCTCCATATTATAAGTTTTTATAAGCACTTAAATTTATTATGAATATATTGTCATATGCTTCTTTATGTTATATATACCTATGCTTTTGTCATTCTTCTATAAAATTAATTTTTGTATGTTATTGAACGGAGCGTCAAAATATCGCGCTATACGCTCCACACGGGATATTGGATTGGTGCAGTATACCAACATAACTTCAGTATTATGTCCGCATAATCCAATTTTCGTGTAATATTACTTTTTTTTTTATAATTTATATTTATATTTATTAATATTCTTATATTATTATATTTTATCATTTATTTATTTATCGTTTTTTATCGTTTTATCATATTTATCTCCGTTTTGTCTATTTCATATTTATCGTTTATTATATTTATCTCCGTTTTATCTATTATTTATCTTCGTTTTATTTATTATTCATATATTTATCATTTATTATTTTATTTTCGTTTTTCATATTTGTCGCTTATTTATTTACATTTAAAGTTTCGAAAAAAAGTACCTTGCAGTTAAGTTGTTGTAGTCTTTTTCGTTTTTCTTTCATTCGAAGTACCTTGCAGTTTAAGTTGTTGTAGTCTTTTCCGTTTATCTTTCATTCGAATGAAATTATTCTTAATTTTTAAGTATACCATGTTTAAATAAATTTTCAATATTGAATTTAAAAATTTAGAAAATAAACTACTGTATTTCATCTGATTAATAATGTTTTGCAGAGCTTTATTGCTATATCACCTTTTTTAATAGAATCAAAGGTAAATTGGCTGTAAAGTCGTATTTATAATATTTATAATGATCTTACAAAAAAACTGTAATTGTAATGATAAAAAGATAATGGAAATAATGTAATTTAGATAAATAAGAAATATTAATTTCATATATTCATTCATAATGGCCTATTTTGATTGAGTACACTAATTTCTTCTTTAATATTTAATATATTATTGCCCCCCTGGTTAAATCATTCAAATTAAATCACTTCCCACCCCTTTATAAAATTAACTCTATAAATTTAATATTTTATATTAAATTACCTCCAGAATTAAATCACCTTCTCTTTCAGTTTATAAAAATAATTTTTTAAATTTAATATTTTGTAATAAAAATTTTAATGATTATAACAATAAAAAATATTTTTTTATTATTAGTATAATATATAATTTTTAATAAATTTTTATTAGAAAATTAATAAAATTAACTAACTGAAATATTTTTTTTTTTTTTTAAATTGTTAAAAATGCATAAATTTTATTTGGTCAAGATAGAAATACATTATAATCACTTCTAACTTTTAAGAAGTATTTCTAATCCAAAGGATCAGTTTGAATAGCTATCCAAAAAAATTAACCAACATTATAAAAGAATAAAGGAAATATAGAAAAAAAAAAGAAATATTTTACTAAAAGAGTAAGCTAAGACTAAGAAATAGAATCAAATTACTCTAAATCCATATATTGCTTAATGCTAATAACTTCAGAATTTTTTTCATTTCAATGATTTCTGCATATAAACTTTGTTTAGAAATTCTGAAACTGAATTGATTTTTTTATTTTGACAATTTGTCTCAAGTTCATGTAGTATTCTACTCTTTTGGTTTAAAAGATTGGAAATCCTTAATTTTTAGATTTCTTATAGGGATCTTATTAAATTTAGTAATTAAAAAATAACAAATTTTATTAAAAAAAGATTTTTTGTTAAAAATTATCTGCTTGTTTTACTTAACCAAATTTATGGTAAAACTAATTCTCTTTTTTAATCTTAAGAAAAAGTAGAGTATACTTATATTAGAATACATTTATACTAAATTAGAGAGTTGAATTATTGATATATTTGTATAAATATTTCCAAGTTTCAAAATAATATTATTTTTTACTTTCTATCTGAAATTTTAATTTTCTTAGATATTTTTACATTTAATTTACTTAAGAAACCTTTATATTATAGTTTAACCAATAAAACTATAATCATATATATAATAATAATAAAAGCTTTTTATTGAATTTGTATTTATTAGCAAGTCATTGTATTATTAAAAATAAAGCAACTTAAAAAAGTCTTAAGTGAAAAATCTTTTTTCACTTATTTATTCCAGTTTTATTTAATATTATATACAGATTTATTAAAAACAAAGTTATAAAATTATTAAAAAAAAATTGTAAAAAAAAGTTTAAAAACTTTATAAAACTAACTATTATTATTTTTTTGGGATCTTTACAATAAAAAAGTATGAATCTCAAAAAAAAATAAAAATTTAATTAATATTAAATTTACACTTATTTTAGTATAAAAAACATAATTAGTATATAAAGTAAATTTAAAATTTTTTTTGAATTTCATACCTTTCTATTGCAAAAACCTCCATATAGACTTATAAAATTATTATTTGAATATGTTTTTTGTATAAAAATTATGTTTATTATATGTTATTATTTTTATTTTTATTTTTATTATAATAATTGTCATCCAACTAAAATACAAAAGTAAAACAGATTCAAATAATACAAAGATAAGTCTAAGTAAGCATCGATAGCTGATCAAACTAAAGGAATTAAACAATTAAGTCTGAGATAGTTATTATGAAATATCTCAAATTAAAATTAATGCTATGCAAAAATAAACATTTCAATCCTATAAGAGAACAACCTATAGCTCCCTACCAAAGCATAAATTATAATCACTATCTTCAAAAAACCTTAATACTATAGTTTCAACAAAATCTATAAGTAGTTGTTTGCTTGGCAATATTACTCAAACAAACAAATTAAAAAAAAGAAAAAAAAAATAAATAAAACTAATGCTAATTTACTCAAATTAAAAAATAATTAAGAAATTAATGCTAGTAAAAGTTTAACAATCTTCATCTTATTATTAGACTTTTTATCTGATGACTTTTTTTTTTTATTGCCTTTTGATTTTTTAGAAAACACTGACTAATCTTTGGTAGGTTTAAAATTAGTAGAGCGAGCTTTAGAAGAACCAGAATTCTGCTTGTCAGAATTTTTCATAAACTTCTTGTTTTTGTTCTTGAAGGAGATAGAAGAAGTACACCATAGAAGAGAGTAGACAGTACCGTTGTGATTAAAATTGAAAGATGTCCTACGACAAAAATCTACATCTTAATATTTTTCGAAGTATGCCACAATTTGAGATTTCTCACCAGAATTAAAATGCTTAAAAACTTTGATCAGGTAATTATTAAAAATATCTGAAGGTTTATTATGAGTCTATAATTGTCAACAATTACTATTTTGAGGTAGATTATTGAGGTACAAATAAAACTGTTTTCATCATTTTCTTTGTTGTAGAAATTAGTATCCTGAGAACTATCATACTGCTTAGTTACCTAAAAAGTATTGCCAAATACCCTGCTCAAAAGATACTAGTGAAAAGGTTGAGAGACAAATTTTTATATGCAACATTTAGTATTTACATTGCTGCTTTGTTATCATTGATATAATATTATTCCATGCTTTAAGTTTGGCTAAAATTTTTGCATGGGACCAACCTGTAGGTACATTATATACAAAAATGTTCCTAATATTTTTCAATTGGTTATTAGTGATTTTTTAATTAACGTATATTTTTTTGATAGACTTGAGTGCTATCTTCTTAGATTTATTTGGATTAGCATCAGGTGTACTAAATGAAAAAGGCAGTATAATTAAGGTTGCTTACCAAAATTAGGTAGTTTAAGCCAAGGCCAAAATTTTTTTGTAGCTAAAAGTTTAGGCAATTAAAAGTAAATTTGCCAAAATTATTACTGAAATGCCAAAATTTGGCCAAAATTATAAGCCAGCTTTAATATCATAATTCTGGCCAAAATAAAGGATTAACATATAAATTTTTTTTTTTTGGAATCTTGTGTAATTATTATATAACTCAATTTTCTAATTTTACTGAGAATTAAAATTTTCTTTTTTGGAAATTTATATAATGTCACATGACTTAATGCCGTAATTTCAGCCAATTTTTAATTTTGACCAAAATTAAAAAATAATTTCAGCCTTAGTTTTAGAATGGATTTGATTGACCAAAACTTTCAGAATTTTCTTTTAGTTTCAACAGGCAACCTTAAATATAACAGTATCTGTGTCAGGAAAAATCTGCATATTGTTGGGATTAACTAGCAACTTCTGGAAAGATTGGTAATCAACAGTTACTAATTTAGAAAAAATTTGCTATGTATCTTAGTGCGAGATAACAGAATTAACCAAATTCTTCTCTTTATGTGATATTCTATAGCTAACCATATCTCTCACTTTTTTCTTAAGAAGAGAAAAAATTTCTGCAAGAGAGTTTTGGCTGGTGAATATACCTGAGTACACTCTTAAAGCTATATGAACTATTAGAAATATTAGTATGTTAGGAATATTTGTTGCTTGTGAAAGAGGTTTATACCGTACAGATTCTGTATCAGGATTAAAGATTTGTATTAACTGTTTGCTTTGTTCATTTGCATCCTGAAACGTTATACTTTAAAAATTCTCTTCAAGTATCAATAATACTCAAGTTTTTCTGTGTTTGGGGTAGTTTTTGTTTAGGTGTCAAAGTTAACTGTTGTAATATTAGTAGTTATTTGTGTTGCTATTTTTTGGCTTTCTTTTACAGCTTTCATCAGGAAAGTTATATCAGTTTAGATCTGCAGTGATCTGTGATTTTAGCAGATTGCCGCTTTTTTTATGCAATTTTGTTAAGAATCTGCACAATACTGTAAAAATTATTTTTTTATTTTTTTCAAAAATTTTTTTATAAAAAATTTGTAATAATCTCCAAAATTACAGATTTTTAAAAATACTTTGTGTAAAATCTTTAAAAATTTTCACAATTTTCTTCTTTAATTTGATAAACTTTACATAAACTGATTTTCACTTTTCTTCTTTAATTTGATAAACTTATATAAACTTTCTTTTAATTTTGAACTTAATTTTAACACTTAAACTTTCTTAAAGAAATAGTTTTTTATATTTTAAAGAAATACATTTTTTATGACACTTTTCAAAAAAATAATTTTATAAGAAATAATTTAATATTTTTTCAAAGCTTGTCAAACTTTAAGTGTTAAAGAATGTTTCATTTAACAAACATTAATACTAACGTCAGGCATTCCCTTAAATCCATAAAAATAATATCATTCATATAAGCTCAAACTAATTTCATAAACCATTCGTTCATTTCGTTAAAATCCAAATTAATGGCCTAATTGAGCTTGAATTAAAAATTTCAAAGATTTTCCTTTAAAAAAAAACCTTTTTTTTATTTTATTTAACGAATATTAACTAATGTTCATTTATTTTAAGTCTAAAATGAAGGTACAGGTTTTGAATTATTGAAAAAATTTTTTTTTTAATTTAAATAAATATTAATAGCGTTCATTTTTATCTGATAACAAATACCAGAAAACATCAAATTTTGAAGGTAATACATATTATTTGACTAATGTATATCCTTCAAAAAAAATTTCTTTTTTTTTTAAGTGCAGAACAATAAAAATATATATCATTTCAAAAGTAACTTCAAAAAAAAGTTTAATTTTTATAAATTTTGTTTAATAAACATTAACTAACTGTTTGTTTTTACCTTTTATAGGTCTAGAACTATTAGCACTTGTCATATAATGTTTAACTGTCAAAAAATGTAAAAAACTCACATTCTGTCCATTAACACCACAATACAAATAGCCGCTCACCAAGAAATTTGTAGTTACACACTCTATTTGAAGGTATAAGTGTATCTTTGAAAGTTATTTTATTTTTTTATTATCTTATTTAATGAATGTTAACTAATGTTTCATTTTTATTTTTGTAGGTCTAGAACTCTAATTTGAAGCAAACTGAAATATTTCAAAGGTTAAAAACTTTGAAATTATCTTTTATTTTTATTATCTTGTTTTAACAAACGTTGACTAACGTTTGTTCTTACTTTTGTAGGTTCAGAACTCCAATTCAAAGTGTACTGGGTATTTCGAAGGTAAAATAAACTTTAAAATTATTTTTTTTTTAATTATCTTATTTAACAAACATTGACTAATGTTTGTTCTTACTTTTGTAGGTCCAGAACTCCAATTTGAAGCAGACTGGGTATTTTGAAAATAAAATAAACTTTGAAATTATTTTTTTTTAATATCTTATTTAACAAATATTGACTAATGTTTGTTTTTACTTTTGTAGGTCCAAAACTCCAATTCGAAGCAGACTGGGTATTTTGAAGATAAAATAAACTTTAAAATTATTTTTTTTAATTATCTTATTTAACAAACATTGACTAATGTTTGTTCTTACTTTTATAGATCCAGAACTCCATTTTAAGGTGAACTGGGATATTTTGAAGGTAAAATAAAAACTTTAAAATAATTTTTTTTTATTTTCAGTTATTGTTTTTATTTAATGAATGTTGCTAATATTCAAACATTCATATTTTTTTTAGGTCTAGCAGACATTTAATTTTAAAGGCAGACTCTATTCAAAGATAAGCCTTCAATTTTTTTAATTTTTGTTTTTATTGAACAAATGTTACTAACGTTCTTTTATTTTATTTTTTTTAGTTTAGAAAGCCAGTGTTTTTGACTCCTGTTTCAAAGGTAAATCTTCGAATTCTAATTTTTTTTGGTTATTTATTTAATAAACGTTTATTAACGTTCTTTATTTTTTTTTTTTATTTTATTTTTTTTCTTTGTAGTCCGCAGATGAATTCCTAGAAGAAATTTTGAAGGTAAAATTTTGAAATTCATTTTTAATTTTCTTTTTAATAAGATGTTTGCTAATATTTCATTTTTTTTATAGATCTGAAATGTTACAGAACTTCAAAATAGGGCTCTGAATTGCAGTTTTTGGTTCTGTTTTCAGTTCCAGCCCATAAAATTTTACCGAAAATATTTTTCAGTTTAAAATTTTTACTGAAAACCATTTCTGGATAGAACTTTTACTGAAAAAGTTTTCAGTTAAAAAACATTTACCAAAAATAGTTACAGTTTAAAAAAACCAGTTCAGTTCCAGGCAGAGACGATGATTTTTTGTTGTGATATAACATAAAATTTGTTTGTGATAAAGGTATAATTTATTTTTTGTTGTAAAAAGCAAATTTTACTAATTTTGTATAATTTTGTTATGTGATTTAATAAAATATGTGAAATTTTGTGAGCCAAAAACAAGAAATCATCAGCCCTAATTCATATATTTTTAATATTCATAATTTCTAAAATTAGAAAATTTGTGATATATCATATGAAAATTTATCTTTTTATTAATTTTGTGAAATTTTGTTGTATAATCATGTAGTTTTTGCTTATATCACAAAATTTTGTGATATTTGTATTATATTGTGAATTAAAAGAAATCATCATCCCTGGTTCTAGGTTTCAGTTTCAAAAAAACTGAACTGAACCAAACTGAACAAAATACTTCAAAATAAAGTGTTTTTGGTAAGTGATTTTAACTGAAAATGTTTTCAGTTAAAGTTCTATCTGAAAAAATGTTTCAGTAACTGAAATATTTTAAACTGAAAAATACTTTTGGTAAAATCTTATGATCAGATTTAGCTAGAACTGAAATGGAACCAAACTGAACTATTCGGAGCTCTACTTCAAAGGTATTCTTTAAAGTTTCTTTAAAATTTTATTTATTTTTTTTTTTGTAATAGAACATTATTAACATTTTGGCTTTTTTTTTGTATTTTGCAGTTTTTCAGATGCTTACTGGATGAGATATGGAATTCTGAAGGTATTTTATCTTCAAAAAATTAAAATTTTAATTTTTTTTTCTTTTTTTTTGAACAAAATACTAACTAACGTTTTATTTTTAATTTTGTAGTCCATAGCTTTGTGGATGTATTATTGACAAAATTTTAAAGATAAGCTTTAAAATTATTAATTTTTTTTTTAATGAATGTTTAGCTAATATTTTCATTTGATTTTTTAGGTTTGCAGCTTTCAAATACCACTGGGCTGAATTTTGAAGGTGAATAATCCTTAATTTTTTTTTGGGTTTTAAAGAAAATGTTAATTAATGTTAATGTTTTTTTTAATAAATTCAGCTTCTGAACGTAATTTTAAAGGTAAATAAAATAATTTTCCTTTGAATTTTTTATTTTAATAATTTTTTTTAATGAAACGTTAATTAACATTTTGATTTCTTTTATTTTTTAGGTTCAAGATTTCCTGAATATCTAATATATGGAATTTCAGAGGTAACTTTTGAAATTCTTTTATTTTTTATTTTGTTTTTATTTAAATAAGACATTAACTAATATTTCATTTTATATCCTTTTTCATAGGTTTGTGTATAGACATAATTTTGAAGGTAAATAAAATAAATACCTTCAGAAATTTTATTTATTTTTTTTTAAATGAAACATTAACTAATGTTTTATTTTTTATTTTGTAAACTTGTGGCTTTTCAGTTGCTTTTTGAAAAATTTTAAAGGTATTTAATTTCAAATAAAATTAAAATTTAATTTTTTTTAAATGAAATATTAATGAAACTTTGACTTATATGAATTTTTTTTTGTATTTTGTTATTTGTTGGAATTGAACCAACCAGAATAATATCCAAACCATTAATAATAACATAATTTGACAGTTTGTAAAGAAAAGAAAAAAGACTTTTAATTAGTGCATTTAGTTAGATAGAATAGTTTAGTATATATACTTTCAAATTTGTAAATATCTTTAATTAATAAATTGATATTAGTTAATATTAAAGTTAAAATACTGCCTAACTGTAAATTTGCATTAGTACTTTTGAAAAATTCTGCAGATTTATTTTTGAAAAATTTCGCAGTTTTTTTTGTGCTTGCAGATTTATGCAGAAATTCATAAAATTTTTCAGTGCTGCGTATCAGCATGTTCTCAGATCTGCACAGAAATGTATTTCACAGAATTGTGCAAATCTGCAGACCAAAATTTTTGCTGATGTTATGCAATTAGAAATTAGAAATTAAAAATTTAAAAATCAAAAATTCAAAAAAGAAAATTACATTTTTGGCCCCTATAGTACACCATAAGAAGGACTATTTAGAACCCCAACATATTCAATATCTGGTAAATCAAAATTTATAGTCAGAATTTCTTGTTAAATATTTGATAAAAGCCTATAAAACTATTAAAACTCCTATAGAAAAAAAGACAATTAATTATATTCTTCAAAAGGCATTCAGACATGCTGTTTGCATTAAAAACTTTTTCCAATATTAACAATATTTCTTACAATTAATTATGTGAAGAATTTGTCAAGCCTAAATAAACTTGTTAAAACAGCAAGTAAAATGAAAGTTAGTCTAACAAGAAAAGCTTTTTGAATAAACTAAAAGATCAAAATTCAGCTAAAATAAATTATTATTAGGAATCATCAGCTAAAGGGTTTTATCAAGATCTTCAATACTTTAGCAGATCTGTTGAGAAGAAGATTAGTATCTAATTAATGAATTTAATGGCAAGATATTTAGTTAAAAAAAAGTAAAAATATGTAGATAGAGTAGAATTTTCTTCTAATTTTTTTACTATTCTATAATGACAGATATCTGGCTATCAGGATTTATAAATTTTTATATTAACTACACCTAAAGTTGCTTGCCAAAATTAAGGAGTTTTGATATGTCAAAATTGTCAAAATTATTTTGACATTTTGACATTAACCTTCTGATTTGTTGAAATGCTGAAATAGTTTTGACATGCCAAAACTATTTTGACATTTTGGTGTAGTATATCATATAATTTACTTATAGTTTCAGTATTCCCTAATCTGCGGTTTGTAAATTTCTGATCAATTTTAATATTGGTCATATAAGCTGATTTACTGATCATTGATAATCTTTTTTTTTTGAAAAAAAAATGGTTACAGTTTTTTTTTAAACTGGATAAAAAATTTGGTTTTATTTTTTTTTTCTTTAGATTGCTAGACTTATTGGACGAACCCAAATTTGGAATATATGCAAATAAGTTAGTGAAGAAGTGAGAGGGAATTTTTTTTAATATATTGAAGAAACATGCTAACATTTCTTCTATTTTTTTTTTTTTCTTTAGGTTACTGGACTTCTTGAATGAATCTGAACTTAAAATGTATGCAAGTAAGTTAATAAAGAGTAGAAGGGAATTTTTTTTAATATATTGAAGAAACATACTACTTTACTAAAATATTCAAATCTAAAACAATATCTTAACGACATCATTATGAGATCTTGACGATTTTATGACGATATTCTAAAATGATAACGTATTGATATAGTTACGACTCTTTTAATGATAACGTAATAATACTGTGACGATACAGTAAACAATAACAAAACAATATCTTATTGACACTAAGATAGCATCGTTTTGTTACCAACACGATATCGTCGCAGTATTAATTACATTATAACTGTGCCAGCATTTTATCATTTAAAGATCGCTATGAAGCCGGTACGATATCGTCGCAGTTATCATTAAAAGATTGGCATGAGGCCAATATGTTCCCATATCGATGTCATTAAAATATAGTATACTAACTAGTAGAAAACTGAACAATTATATCTTAACGATATTTAAATGTTATCGGCTTGGTATTATGATTTTATCAATTTTATTAATAATCAAAATTTTACTTATTACATATCTGATAGATATTAATTTAATTACTAGTATTAAATAAATAATTACAATTTAGCAGAACATCATTAGTGAAGTTACTAGTTTGTTTTAACTTTATTTCCAGAAACTTATTAAGTACATTAATATTCTACAAAATAAAACAACATAATTCACCAATAATACTATTCAGTTTGTTCCATACCTCTCTAAGCGACTTCATCTCCAGAATATTTACTCAGTGACATCGAAATATTTCTGTAAATGAAGCAGTTACACTTATTTGATAATACTATTCAGCTTTTAAGAAATACATGATTAATAATAATATCATACTTACTGAAAATAAGATGCAACAGTTGCGGACACAAGTGCGCATAAGAAAGCTGTTTTAACACATAAATCTATGATAGTTTCTGAGCCATTCCATCCTTCTACTTTAAACCTCTATTTTGGTCGCAAAATGTAGAAAATCGCGTTCGCAATCTTTCCTATTAACGAGGCAAGTTTTCATACAAGAGAATTTTGAGTTGTTTCGCTTTCTGACATTCCCTCACTAAGCTCTTTATTTGTGTATTGGCAATTTGAGTGTCATTGCCTTTGAATAGATTTGAAACCCTAAGTAATCGATCACCCGTGCCAGAGTTGGATAAGATTTGTTTTCGTTTATTATAAACATGCCATGGTCTACTAACAATTTTACGATAATCGAAGAATAATTTATTATCTTGGCATCTAGCTAGCGATTGCTCAACAAGTCATTAGAAATAAGGAAAATGGCAGTTTCGCGAAAACTTACCATTTTTAATTTCCAGTACCCAGTACTCCTAATCAATATCCTAAAAAGAATTAATAAAAGAAATGTTGGACCTAAAAAGAGTACCTAAAAAAATAATAAGAAACGTAAGGAAACTTCTTATAAGTTAAAAACTAACATTTGAGTTTTGTTTTATACCTCCAACTCATCAAAATACTGAAAAAAAAGTAAATGTAGTTAATAATACCGTACTTGCTGGTATATTTTATTTCAAATACCATTGTGAAAAAAACAGTAGTTAAATATCAAAAAAAACTTTATTTCAAAGATATCAAAATTTCATAAATAAATACTAACATTTTTACGTAAAAAGAGTATCATCTAACGGAAAAGAGAGGAGTGTGATGGTTTTTATCAGTAAAACAAAAAACAAAAAATAAAGGTTTTTATTAGTTGATCAGATCAAGATCGTCACAAGATCATCACGATATGAAAAATCGCTAAATGCATTGATTTTAAATAACAATTACTACCACCAATAATTTCATCCTAATTACAAATATAAAAATATAACACCAGATAAGTTCTTCATATAATAGAAGTCCTAATTATAAAGTTATATAGCAGTAAAAAAAAAATTATTTTTTATCCAGCATTCATTCGTTGCATCATAAACAAAGTGAACCTTTTGCACATGGTCAACTACTGATATTGGGAATATTCTTCTCTAACATGTATCATCGGTTGCCTGAATACGATAAAGGAAACATTTCAATACATGATAAACTCTCTTAATTTCTTCAAGCCAATCAAGAATAATAAATGCATAAAATTTATTATTGTTGGCTTTATATTTGAAGATTCCTTTTATAATTGCATAACATTCATCATGATTTTCTTCTTGTATTGTCACGAAGTCACCAATATGAAGATGATTTTGGAGAAGACACCACTAGTAGTTTCTTCTATTGTATATGTTGCCAATTTATACCAACTCATTTGAGAATATACAAGAACTGACTTAAATCCAATATCTTCAAATGAAAGGAGCAACTCAGAATTGAAATGTAGCAAGTTCAACATAACATTTTCACGATCTTGTCAGGATACTTTCTTTTTTAAGGTAATATTTGTAATAAAGTTTACCGGAGAAGTTACTACTATGATAAAATTACAATATATATAAAATTAATCAAATAAATAACATTTTTAGAAAAAAAAAAATAGTATCATCGCTTAGTAAATAATAAATTACAATACAAACCATCATCTTGTTCATCATGTTCGTTTGATGTTCCTTTGTCTTTGGTAATATACCAATTGGTTAATATATGCCTAAAATTTGATGTCATAGAAGTAAAACCGTCACAACGTCGTGATAACCTTTGATCTATACCACCATCTACTAGATGACGAATTGTGAAAAGTGTGGTATATCATTTTAATAAATCTAATTCAATATTCTTTTGATTTGTCTGTAGTACCATTGCTTTAAAAATCTGATGCACCATTTCTTTAATACCGCATTGAGTATTTATAAGAGTACCATAAGTTTTTGCATGCATTAGTAAATGGATACTAACATGCAAATTTGGCAAATTGACAAATTCAGAGAAAACCTAAAGATCATTTATTATTAGTACAGTAAATAATTTATTCAAATTTGTACTAAGTAATCATCTATTATTTATACCTTTGGGAGAATATTCATTTCTTCTTTAAGATTTTGTTGTAATTCTTCATAAGAATTATTTGTAAACTTGCTTTTAAAGACCATACTCATTGTTTTTGCTACATGAACCCAACAAGTAATTACAGCATTTTTTACTAAATTAATACGTGATGTGCCAGTTCGCTGTTGAATATTTTTTGCTTCATTATTCTTCAAACTAGTTATTTTTAAAAACTGATTTAATTTAAAAGGCATTATCATAGCAACTCGGAGGTAATCAGACATCATAAAACTTTTCTGGTGGCTAATGGGATTTGATATACGTGACCATGTCTTTGGTTTCTCAATGTCTTTCCAGGTTTTGATGAAATCATTTTCTCCTTCTTGTGAAAATAATTCACAAGTTAATTTGAGTAGACACCCAATCTTTCCCGCAGTAACATGTTAAATATCTTGTGGTGTTTGTAGATGTAAGTTCATCTAAAATACTAGGCCGTAATTTCAATCCATATTCCCTACTAAGTCATTTTTTTTGAGCAATAACCATTTCAGCAGATATTAAAGAAAATTCAGAATCTGTCAAATGATGATATCGAGAAGTTAAAGCCATATCTTGAGTAAAATCAGTGAATGAATCTTTACTTATAGTGCAACTCCTACACCCTTCATATGCGCGGATCTTAACCCTAATCCCAATTTTTGAAATATAACCCCAGATTTTTGTATAACAATTACAATAACGGTCAGATCAGTTGACACTGCTAAGTAACACCAATAACGCAAAATTTTTTTTACAGTTTTTTTAAAGCATGAAATCGAGACCGTAGAAGACATAAATAAACACGATGTTGACTTTCTCTTAGTTTTAAAAAATAATATTCAAGTTAAAGAAGAACATCTTAATATTTCTGTGAACAAAAAATAATCAGTTATTCCCTTCTTATAACAACCAAAGAAAAGTTTAAAAGTTATGGATTGAAAGAAGGACCGGCAATGATTCTTGTGGATTTTGCTCATAAATGTAAGGAAGAGTGTATGAAAAATAAGAAAAGGCCATTTTCTTCATATAAATTATATATGTATTATTTAAAAAGGTTTAAAATTTAAACAGTTTAGCCTCCATTCCTCAATTTACACCGCACTCAAGTAGCGAAGTAGAATTGGATAATGTATTAATGAATTAAAACATAGATTGCGTAACTTGAGAGGTTTGGTTCTTGACAATAACGAGGCAATGCGTGATTAGTACATTTTACTAATTCCTCACGTTGCAATTAATATTGTCAGAGAATTAACTAGAACAAATTAATTTGTTCTCCAACTTGAAGTTATAGGTGATAAAAACAAAACACTGGTCGTGTTGATTATGATCTGAAGAGCTGATTTATATCACTGAAAGCAAGCAACACGCAATTAATATAAGTTTCATTCAAATGTTACAAATTAACAAGAAAAAACTACGTAAAGCAGGCATTACTTTTAGGGATGCTGAATACCTTTATGGTATTATCACAACAGCGACAGAGTGGTATTTTTTATTATACAGTCAGAAGAAATCTTATGTACATTTAAAAATCCAATCACTATCAAGTTCCCTACTTTAACAGATTCAGAAGAGGACACAAAAATGTAAAACGGGTATTGGGGTTATTGTTAGTTTATTGAAAAGTAGATTTGAGGATGAAAAACCACCATCTAAAAAAACAAAAAAATGATCTATAGGGTAATCTTGTGAGGGATCATATAGAAACATTATTATGTATGATAGGAGTATGATTAGTATAATAGGCAATAATAGAAAATCAGCATTGTCTCTATTTATTTTTTTGAAAATTTCTTAGTTTATACAGTGTGTCTGAACATGATACATGTGATTTAATAATGTAATTTATACGGTGTGAAATAGTTTATTATTTTTTTTCAGACTTTTTAGGCATGACCTTTAGCTACTCCTTTAGCTTCGGAAAGGTAATAGATAGTTTTTTTCTTTTATTTTCCTTTCCTTTGACTTTTATTAACTTGTTCATGCTTTTTTTAGACCTGGCTGTTTTTAGTTCCACTTCGGCAGAAATCCAAAGTGAGTTTTACTTTTTTTGTTTTCTTTTCATTCTTTTCTTTGTTTTTTACTAACCTTCTTGTCTCTTTTTTAGATGTGTACCATCTCTGAATATTCAAGTAAGTTTTTTTCGTCTCTTTCTCATTGTTTATTTTCTTTAAAATGATATTAAATGATTTTCTTTTCCTTTTTTCTATGGTGGGTGTTCCAGCCTTTCTTGTATTGTTTCCCCTTTATTTCTCTTACTTTTCTTTATCCATTTCGTTATTTCTTTCATTTTTTTCTTTCATTTTTTCGCTTCTCCTTTTGTTTCCTTCATTTCTTTTTTGTTTCTTTTATGATTCTTCCATAATCTTTCATTGTTTCATTGTATTGATCTTTGGGTTCTTTAATTGCTTTTTTCACTTCTTTCATTGTTTTTCATTCCCCTTTGCTTCCCTTCATCTTCTTTCTTCATCTCGTCTTGTTCTTTCTTATTAACCATTCGTTTCTTTTATTTCTTTTTACTACCCTTTTGTTTCTTTCATTCCCTTAACTTATTTTTGTTTCTTTCACTTTTTTTATTCCCCTTCGTTCGTTCCTTTTCATTTCCCTTTTGTTTTTTCATTCATCTCATTATTTCTTCATTTTTTTCGTTCAATTTCACTATCCTTCACATTTTTTTTTCCTTTTACTTCCTATTTAATTATCTTCATTCCTTTTCATTTATCTTTCCTTTTTTTCACTCCCCTTAATTTTTCACTGTTTATTTTTCTTATATATTGCATTTACATTACAGCATTATGACATTTAACAATACAATTAAAATTTTGCAATTCTTGTGATGTAACTTATTTTTTATCATAAAACTAGCCAATAAAATTTAAAATAAAATTGAAAATTTGACAGATCAAGTTATAAATCGTGTGATACAGTATCACCGGTACAAATATATTTTTTTTTTACATAAATTATTGTTATAAAAGGGTTCGTTTAATTCATGTGTAATGTTGATCTGACAACTAGCCAATATGTTTAAGCATTTTGATTGGTAAAGATTTTAGTTATATCTAATGCTATCTATTCGACACGTAAAAAAATCAACTTTTTGCAAATATGTTTCAGTCCAGTTACCCCGCATCTAACATTCTTAAAATTAACCAAAATAGTACTTACTATATTTACAATATTATTAAAAAAGGGTTTTATCCTTCAAATGATATACTTTGTTATACTTCTGCTCGTAGTAGTGACCAATTTAAGATTCCTGACGATTATATGATTCATACAAGCTGGGGTAAAGGAATATCTCAACATATGATACGATGTGAAATTAGCTATGTAGAATCAGTACCAGTTTTTAAAATATGGTTTGGAGAAGACTATCAAAATTATGTATCATCTACAACTTCAGCTACAAATGCAGTAAACACTTATTTGCAGGTGGATTTATTTGACTAAAATTTGTTTATAATGCGTTATATCCAAGTAATTAAATTTCAAATTAATATTTATTTCATAGATTAAGAGACCTAATACTTAAGCTAGGCTTTCTGGTGTTCATGTATTTGGTCTTAATCTTCAAGAATTAGAAAAAGAACATGAGAGAAAACAAAATTCCCGTCTTCTTAAACCATTTAATAAGCTAAGCAATTCCATGAAAACTAAAAGAGTACATGCATTTAGTGAACATTTAACAGTTGATTTTAAAAACACAGCAATTAGTTGTTTTCATCCTAATGATTATTTGAATCTACAAGAAATTTGTTTTGCTGTTCAAGAAAAAACCTTTAAAGCTAATTTTGGAATTCAAGATATGGAAAAGAAAAATTAGCGAAACGAATCATTTATTAAAGTAATTGATCAAGGGCCTATTTCACGGGATTCATATTGAAAGTTAGCTGCATTCCAATCTGAATTGCCACGTGAAAGTGCTATTTACAAAACTAAAAAAAAAATTAATGAACAAATGAATCAAGCAATTCCTATTTCAATTTTAAATATATCAGGCCAACAATCTTCTGTTTCAATTAATGAAGATTCAAATACTATTAATGATTCTGAGGTTATAGAAGAGGTTTTAAAATATATTGGAAAAGCTGGATATCGCAAAATCAAAGATATTTTACTTTTTATACTTCCGGGTCTTATTAATCAAAATGTTCTCAATCCTAATGATCTGACTATTCATTTGCGATTATTAGGTGATGGTCGAAATGTAGGGAAAAAGGTTAAGCACGTTATAATTACATGTGTTATTTTAAATGACATTATGAATATTCAAAAATCAAATTATTATCATACTATTATTTTATATTCAGGTATAGAAAAATATGAAATTTTACAAGAAGTAATGATACCAATGATTAATGAATTAAATGACCTGGTAATAAATGGACTTAAAGATTCAACTGGAAAAATATGGAAAATTAAACCATATTTTAGTAGCGACTGGAAATTTTTGTCTATTATACTTGGTTTCAATACCTCTAATGCAAATTATTTCTGTCCCTGGTGTCTGTGTACTAAGAAAGATATTGGTAATAAAAATAAGGTTTATACTATTGAAAAAAATATGAATCAATTGGATCCTGCCTTTTTTAACCATCATTCATCAGAAAAACCACCACCAGGTCATATCAAACCTCTTCTTCTTAAAATAATTCCTTTAGATTATTATATTGCAGATAAACTGCATATAATGTTAAGAATTTGGGATCGGTTATGGCTACTTGTACTTCAAGAACTTAAAGTGCAAAATCGGTTTAATGATTCAATTAGAGCAGTTATCATCACTGAGATGTGTAGAATTTCAGTTACATTTCAATTTTGGCAAGAACAGGAAACACAGAGTTGGGCACATACATCATTAATGGGAGGTGACAAGGAAGCTGTATTGAAAAGCTTTGATTTTAGAGTGATTTTTAACAAGAAACGTGCACTTTTAATTAATCGTTTATGGCGAGATTTTTATCAGTTTTACAAAGATATGAAGTCCAAAGAAACTGATCCAACTTAATTTGCGAATAAAGCAAAACAATGGTTAGATTTATTTCTTACTCCTTCACAGGGTGAACCTAATACTATTACTTTTAAGATGGGTCTTTATCGTCCAAGGGATGTAACACCGTATATGCATGTTCTAATTCATCATTTACCTGAATTTATGGAATAGCATCAACGATTTGGATTAAGTGCTTTTTCCTGCAGCCCTGTAGAAAAAAAAATCATGAGCATATTTCTTCATTCTTTCAGAAAACAATGAAAGATGGCGGAAAAGGAGCAGAAAGAAAGTCAGCTATCTTTGAAATATTACATTATGAAAACAGATCACTATATTTTACTCAAAAAGATACTGCTGATAAATACCCAAAACCTCAACGTATTCATATTAAAAACACAAATTGATTTTTTTTTCTTTTATTCTATGTAAATGCAATCTATGGAGTACATAATAAAATCATATTGATTAATGATCCACCTTTAATATTTTTAATGAATATGTACAGTTTTATGATAATACAATCTAATATTCCTAACGAATATATACAAGTTTCTATGATAATGAGATTTGTTGAGTGCAAAAGTTTAAATAAATGTACCCTGCTAAAGTCTTATTGTTCTTTGCATCTTCACTTTTTTTACATTTCTACTCAATTGTTAATTTAGGCAAATTAAATTTCTTTAATCGATTTTTTGAAATATATTTTTCATTTTGATAAACATTTTCTTGATTAGCTTCTATTTCAGCCTGTGCATCAAATAATACAACGAAAGTTTGTTGATCATTTTCAAAGAATTTGCGTCCCCAATTTGGATTACCAAATAAATTAGATATTTTTGTGTATGCATCAGATCCTTGAAAGAAGCACTTATAACTACCAGAACGATAGTTATAATGATGAATGTATCCCTCAAAAATTCCAAAAAATAAACTTTCTAAGCAAGGAAAAGAAATAGTTTGTCTACCAGACTTAGAAAAATGCCCCTTTAATTTATTTTGAATAACATGAACGAGGTGTGCTTTAAATTCTGTTATTGCTTTTGAAGGCAATGTATATAGATTTTCACGTCATTCATTATATTTTTTTATAATATTTTTATGACGCGTTAATCCAGCTTTGCTCTTATATATAGCTTTACAAATGGCACATTTATATTGTTGTAAAACAGAAGGTGGTGATAGAGGTGGAGTAAGAACAGCAGAAACACCAGTTTTATTGTTATTGCTGCACATGTTTTTCTATAAAAATTTTTTTAAAAATATTAAGAATTAAAAATAAAAAAAAATACTTCATTTAAAATAACTTTAACTTACTTTCTTATAAAATGTACAAGTGTTAGACGTGGTTAGGCGTTGGAACGATTGGTTAGGTGTTAAAACGATTGGCTAGGCGTTGGAATGATTGGTTAGACATTAGAATGATTGGTTAAATAAAATAAAAAAAAACAATAACGCTTTTGTGGGGTGGTTTTATGTCAGTTGATAAGTCAGGTGGCCAATTGTAATAACTGATCTTGTGTATTTTGGGGACTTAAAAAAGGCCCAATTATTAATATATGCGCATATGTTATTAGCATTTTGTCGCAGTACACCAGCCAAATCATTGCCTTGGGGTAAGTCAGCTGTTACAACTCCTATACTTGCAATTACCCAAACATCTTGTCCTTGTATATTCATTACTTTTCTCTTTTCAAGTTCCTTCATTTCGAAAATAAATGGTTTTACAAACTCATTAAAATCACCACCGAATGGGACGAATCTAAGAACAAAGTGATTTTTGAGCAACTTCCTTTGATGACTCGGCATATTTCCAAATTGTATATAAACCCCTCCTAATGAATAATAAACATTTCGGTATGTGCTGAAATCATCGTAATAAAGATCCAAAAATAGCTTGTAGACTTTCATGGAAGGAGATGGTGGTGGCCTTGTTATGATATAGTCAGCAGGGTGTTTATATGAAAAATCTACACTACGAATGCACCATTAACGATCGTGTTTATAAATTATTTCAGTAATATATAATAATATTTCTTCGGGAATTTGATTATACTGAAATATCATCATCACATTAGCTTTTTTAGAAATTTGTGATATTCCTATTGTTTGAACTGATAGGTCTTGTAACCAAACTTCGCCAGTAAGAGAACGATTTTGTCTTAGTGCCCCTTTAAAAGTTCCAGGTAAATCATTATAATAAAGAACTTTTTGGATTCTTAACCGATATTGTTTATCAACTTCATTTATTAATATTGCCCTTAATCTGCCAAGTTGCAGTTGTTCATTATTGTCATTATCATAATAATAAACAAAATTCCCACATTTATATGTCTCTATTAGATATTTATTAAAAAAAAACAATAAAATTATATTATATTACAAAATCACAAAGAAGAATAAACAACAACAAATATGATTTTTACCTTGTGATATTATTAATTATTCTTGGCCGAAAAGAGGCGATTCTGCCCACAAAGTTCCATGCCAGTATTCAGATTTTGTTTCTGAATCAATACCAGGACCAAAATACATGTTATTGACTAATGATTGATTATTAAGGATATACCAAATGATATCATTTATTAAAAGTTGATATGATATCTTTGAGTTTTTAGAAGTTGATGGTGTTTTTTTTGATGAAATTGGGACAGATTTTGCAGATATTGGGAGAAGAGGAAGATGTTGCCTCCATGTTCGAAATCTTCAGATGTTTCTCACGATATGGTTCCTATTGAATTTTTGACTCATAATAATATCAACAAGATCTTCGTATGCTTTTGTTGAGATATCATGTTTATGAATCCAACAAAATAAAGCAGCAGTAGTAAAATCTTGGAAGTATGGTGCAAAATTACCATTAAAATTTGGTAAATTGCTTTCATCTAGTGCTCTATCAATGAATATTTTTTCTTCCGATGAGGGATTAGCATGATTATTTTCTCTGCTATCTGAAGATGATGTTGTATTACTTTCTGACTCTTCACTTTCTAGAGATGTTGTTCCTGTATCACTATTATAATCATCATATTCTTCGTTTTCTGAAGATGCTGTATAATTATCATCATTTTTTGACGATGTTGCATAAACATTATCATTTCCTGCATCCTCATAACCATCATATTCTTCATTTTCTAATTGCATATCAACATCATGACAATTATTTCGTTGTTCATTATCATCATCGAAATTTATTTCACGGTCACTACCATTATCATCATTTGGTGGTGCTATTATTATACCTTGTGGTGGTTGCCTTTTGAAATTATTTTGAATACAAAAAGGTAATGTAACAGTATCCCTTTGTGCTCTATTTCGCAACATTTGTTAATCAAAATTAAATTCTCAATTTTTATGAATGAATTTTATTATTTTGCTGCAGATATACTGACTGAAATATATGTACAGTATGCGCCAAATGGATAATACACGAACATTCAGTTTCATCTTAATATGCATTTTTCCCAATAAGGATAATCAAAATACACAAACATATATGAAGTTCGAACACAACAGATTAATAGAAATATCACTTAAATATGCATTTGAAGTAATGTAACATGATCATATATCGTCGATACACAGATCAATTAGTGATTATCATCGAAGTCGTAGTCTTGTAGATGTTGAATATTTTTTATTTTTGTTTTATTTAATATTAATTTTTTATTGATATTTTTATGTATTTTATTACTTTTTATTGTTTAATATTTTATTATCAAAAAAAAAAAAAAAAAAAAAATCTTAAAACTTGTTATGTTAAACATGAAAGTTAAAAAAATCTTTTATTGATAATCCAATAGCTTAATGGGCTTACATAATATAGTAGTATTTTATAATTACTGTATAAGTTATTTTCAAAACTTACTACTATCAATTTGAAGAACCAGTTACTATTAGAAATAAATTTCTAAGTGAGAAATCCTTAGGCTAGTAAAATAATAGAAGAGGATATTATCTTATGACCCTTATGACCGTTTTTTAAATACAAATTTATCATTATTACCTTATTTTAAGTATTGTCAGTCAGTCCGTTAAGTAGAAATGAAAACTATTAGAAACAAATTTGAACGTACAAGTTAGATAGGAGCCAATTAGTTCGCATTCCATGATCACCTAGGTGATCGTTTTCCTTGAACCCCTCATACTATCTAATAATCTTGTAAGTTGTATCATTAAAACTTTGTTACCGGTACCAGTAAACAGGGAGCGCAACTTACCAAAAGGTTGAATTTCAGGAAAAAAAATTTTGAAGTTTTGGAAAAGAATAAAAACGTAAAGGTTATAAAAGATTCTGGGTCTGAGATTGATTTTTTTTTATTTAGGAGATTTTTTTTTCATTCAGGAGATTTTTTTTTTATTCAGGAGTTTTTTTTTTCATTCAGGAGATTTTTATTATTCACGAGATTTTTTTTATTCACGAGATTGTATTAAAGCAATTGAAGAATTTTGACATGAGTATTCATCGCTAAGCGTGAGAACCAGTACTTTTTTAACATAGTATAGTAAGAAAAACCAAATTTAGTTTTAGTTTTAAGTAACATAGTATAGCAAGAAAAACCAAATTTAGTTTTAGTTTTAGCAAGTTTAGTTTTAAATGGCTGAACCATCTGGAAAAAAATATATTTTTTTACCACCGCGCAAAAAATTTTTTTTCATCTGACCTGCATAAAAGATTTAGTAAGCCAGAAAAGAATCCCTTTAGCCCTTAGCTATAGTTGGAAGTTTATTGAATAATCAGTTCAGAAATTTTCCATTCTCGCAATAGTGATTGCCAAATCTAATTCTTATAAAAGATTCTTATCAGAGTGAAGAAGATCTATATGATGTTCATTAGCAGGAAAAGATTACGAAACACTTGAAAAGTTTTAATAATATAACTCACAGTATCTGTAGGATGAGGATATTATCACTATACTAGTAGGGTACATAGAATAACCAATTTATTTATATCATATCTAGAATTTAAATTAATATAATATCTCACGTTATTAGCAAATAATAAATTCAATTTTTTTTGCTATTTTTAAAATTTATAATAGATTTATTTTTTTTTCATTCAGGAGATTTTTTTTTTATTCAAGAATTTTTTTTTTCATTCAGAAAATTTTTATTATTCACGAGATTTTTTTTTTATTCATGAGATTGTATTAAAGCAATTGAAGAATTTTGACACGAGTATTTATCACTAAGCATGAGAAACCAGTACTTTTTTAACATAGTATAATAAGAAAAACCAAATTTAGTTTTAGTTTTAAGTAACATAGTATAGCAAGAAAAACCAAATTTAGTTTTAGTTTTAACAAGTTTAGTTTTAAATGGCCAAACCATCTGGAAAAAAATTATATTTTTTTTCCACCGCGCAAAAAAACTTTTTTCATCTGACCTGTATAAAAGATTTAGTAAGCCAGAAAAGAACCCCCTAACCCTAAGCTATAGTTAGAAGTTTATTGAATAATCAGTTCAGAAATTTTCCATTCTCACAATGGTGATTACCAAATCTAATTCTTATAAAAGATTCTTATCAGAGTGAAGAAGATCTATATGATGTTCATTTACTTCTTTAGCAGAAAAAGATTAAGAAACACTTGAAAAGTTTTAATAATATAACTCACAGTATCTGTTGGATGAGGATATTATCACTATACTAGGGTACATAGAATAACTAATTTATTTATATCATATCTAGAATTTAAATTAATAATATCTCTCGTTATTAGCAAATAATAAATTCAATTTTTTTAAAATTATAATCAATGTACAATTCGATCAGTTAAATAACGATAATCACTAATTAGTTGAATGATGATAATTACTATAGATAGTAATTGTGTCAGATTTCATAATAATACTTACATCTGATTTCTAAATAATATTTCCTTTTTTATAAACAATATAATTATTGAATATAATTATTGTGCTTCAATCCAGACTGAAAACTGGATGTCATCTGCCAAAATATCAAGAAATGGATCTATGAGCTCAAAGCACTAATCATTACTTATGTAGTAATAATATCTTTACTAGACGGTACATTTAATTACAATTTTATAATAATATATTATTATACGAAAAATATACTGAATTTTTGAATTGTGATATTAACAGGTTTCTTAAATATTCTGATTAGACACAGAAAACATTCTTCAATTTATTGTAAATTTATTATCTTAAAGCAAAAAAAGTATTCAAGAATCTATTGTTAAAACCATAATTAGTATTAGGGCTCTAATCAGTTTCGGTAATTACCGAACCATACTGATCAGTTTCGGTATCAGAGTGGTTTCAGTTTTTACAGTTTACTGAACCAAAACTTTTGGTAAATTTACCGATCGGTTTCGATAACTGCGGTTTTGGTACCAGTTTTGCAATTTACCGAACTGAATTACTGAGTCGATTTAACTAAATAATATAATAAAAAAATGTTGTGAAACGTTTTTTATTGGTTATTTTGATAAAACAAATCATTTCGCAGTGGTGTTTTGTCACTTTAATTAAGAAACGTTGCGAAATGTTTTTATTTGTTAATCTAATAAAAAAATAACTATTCGCAACTTTTTTCTTGTCATTTTAACAAACAATGTTGCGAAACGTTAATTGGATAAAAAAAACGTTTTGCAACGTTTTTTTTGTCACTTTAATAAAAACGTTGTGAAATGTTTTTATAAGTTAATTTTAATAAAAAAAAATGTTTTGCAACGTTTTTTTTTGTCACTTTAATAAAAATATTGCGCAACAGTTTTATTAGCTAATTTTAATAAAAAAAAATGTTTCGTAACGTTTTTTTTGTTGCTTTAATTAAAAAATGTTGCGAAACATTTTTTATCAATTAATTTAATAAAAAAAATACATTGCGAAACATTTGAGTTAATTTTAATAAAAAAAACGTTTTGCTATGTTTTTTTTGTTGCTTTAGTTAAAAAATGTTGCAAAACATTTTTTATCAGTTAATTTAATAAAAAAAACATTTTGCAACATTTTTTTGTCTCTATAATAAAAACGTTGCGAAATGTTTTTATGAGCTAATTTTAATAAAAAAAACATTTTGCAACGTTTTTTTTGTCACTTTAATAAAAACGTTACGAAACATTTTTATGAGTTAATTTTAATAAAAAAAACGTTTCGCAACATTTTTTTTGTCACTTTAATAAAAATATTACGCAACGTTTTTATTAGCTAATTTTAATAAAAAAACGTTTTGCAACATTTTTTTTTGTTGCTTTAATTAAAAAATGTTGCGAAACATTTTTTAACAGTTAGTTTAATAAAAAAAACATTTCACTACGTTTTTTGTTGCTTTAGTTAAAAAACGTTGCAAAATATTTTTTATCAGTTAACTTAATAAAAAAAAACGTTTTGCTACGTTTTTTTTTGTCTCTATAATAAAAATGTTGCGAAACATTTTTATGAGCTAATTTTAATTAACAAAAACGTTTTGCAACATTTTTTTTGTTGCTTTAATTAAAAAACATTGCAAAACGTTTTTTTTATTAAATTAACTGATAAAAAACATTTCACAACAGTTTTTTTTGTTGCTTTAGTTAAAAAACGTTGCGAAACATTTTTTATCAGTTAATTTAATAAAAAAAACGTTTCGCAACATTTTTTTTTGTAGCTTTAATAAAAAATGTTGCAAAACGTTTTTGTTAGTTAATTTTAATAAAAAAAATGTTTCGCAACATTTTTTTTGTCACTTTAATAAAAATGTTGCGAAATGTTTTTATGAGTTAATTTAATAAAAAAAATATTTTGCAACATTTTTTTTTCATTTTAATTAAAAACGTTGCGAAATGTTTTTTATTAGTTAATTTAATAAAAAAATGATTCGCAACTTTATTTTTTGATACTTTAAATAAAAAATATTGCGAAACGTTTTTATAGATGATTTGATTTGGTAAAAAAAATACCAAAATAGTTTCGCAATATTTTTTTACTAAAAATGGTTTTTAATATCGATAAATCAGTTCGGTTTTCGGTAATTATCGATCGGTTTCAATAATCATCAATACCGATACCAGTCAGTTTCAGTAATCATTAATACCGATACCGATCAATTCAGTTCAGTATCAGTTTTTGCAAAAACTAAACCAAACTGAACTGATCGGAGCCCTAATTAGTATATTACATAAAAAAGAAATCTGAAAGACGATAAAAATTTACATTTTGAAGCTTCTTTGTATATGCGCCAATGATAATGAATTTTTTTTTTTTTTTAATAAAATTTTCAAACATAATTTTGGCTGCTATCAACAATTACTAAATTTAAAACATATAATTTTCGTACATATTTTAGTTAAAAGTCATCAAAGTGATCAAAATCACAGTGTTAAATGAAACTAGAAGTATTTATTAATTAAAATAGCTATAAAGATAAAAATAAAAATTAAAATAATAAAAAATCCCCAAACAATAAAATATGCAGAATTTTCTAAAAGATTATCGTATTTCTTTTTTAATTCATATGATTTATCTTTCCATTTCCTTTCTTCTTTGTCTTTTTGACGATAAGAATGACACTGGAAATAGGTCTTTCTCGTCCTTTTTCTTGATGGTGGTGGTGACATGCTTTAATTAATTGACTGCGTGTTGAATTAATAAAAAAAAATTTAAACCGCTGCTTTGGTTTTTCTACATAACTTATCAATAAGAAAATAAATTAAATTATTACTGTATTAAAGTTAATAATTATAAAAGAAAAGAAAAAAATTTTATAAATTCGTACCTAAAAAAAAATTTCTTCCACTATGTTGGGGTATTAAAAAAAATAATCATTTTTTTATCTTTATATACAAAAAAAAGATATAATAGATCATATTTAATCGAACGATCAAGCATTACTTGTTTACGTAAAAAAAATTTTGTGTAAAAAAATTCATGTAAAAAAAAAAATTCATGCATAATCAAACTGTGTGAAAATCTGTGTGAAAAAAGTTTTTTTATTAACGATAAAAAAAATTCATGCATAATATTTTATTTTTATTACAACAATAAAAAAAATTTTTAATTGCTCATTCTTTAGTACCTGTTTGCTACTAGCACAACTAGTACCCAGATTGCACGACGAGAACGTCAGTACTAATAGCAACCCAAAAAAAATGATTACCAGTTACATAACGTCCATCGTGAGATGAAATGGTAAAATGATCTACCAGTTGCGCAATGCCTATTTCTAGGATGGTAACCGTTTGTAACTGTAATAAAAAAATCAACATTTTATAAAAAAACTGTGAATTGTGGGATTGAAGATTGAAGTATGCAATTACGAACATTCAACTATGTGTATATATATATAATTATATATATATTTTCCTATTTTTTTTAAATTTTATATAATAAATATTATGTGAATGCTAAAACGAATTCACGTATTTGATAATTGATAATAATTAAAGTAATTTTAATTTGTAAATAATAGAGCTGGATTTCAGATCGTAAGGTCAAAAGGATCATTAATTTATGAAATCCAGTATTTTTAGGAGGATTGTATAGATTTGTATAATAACAAATGCGATAAGATAAATATATGGCATGTAATATACTAAAAAGTCGAATACACTATACAAAATAATTTTTTTTTAATATCTTTGCTAATCTATAATAATAATTAAGTGAAATAAAATTTAAAAATAAATAAAATACTACATATTAATAATTACTTTTTAAATACAATGATTGATTATAAAGAAAATCTTCCATATTGTCTATAAGTTTCTAAATCATAGTACCCCTTAAAATTTTTTTTATCTCACATAAGCTGGGTTATGTAAGTTACCACAGTCCACGGTTGATTTGGGTTATGTAAGTTATCGCTTGCATTTTGGTCTACAAATGCCCCTTAATTTTTTTTTTCGGGAGAATTATATTCAGAAAAGTGGCATTTAGAGAATGGTTCGACAAGGCATGATTACAAATAAACAGGTTCTTATACTGGTGATCGCAGTTTAATGCTAGGTCAGATATAAATACAATCTAGGATTTTTCTGATCTGATTGTTGTATAAATCGTAACTCATCAAAACTCTACTCCTTTAAATATGGGCTGACCAAGTAATATTTGAATACTTTTTGATTCCTTTTTTTTTTTGAATTGCTTTAATGCCATCTATATAATAGAATCGAATACGAAATCAAAACTCACGCAAAGTTGCGTAGAAACTGCTCAAAGTCAGAGAATTAATCATGCTCGAAAAACTATAATAAGAAAAGATAATGAAATTAACAATGATGATGATATTAGCGATGAAAACGATGAGAGTTTTCTCAGAAGTTAGCCATAGAAATCTTATTTTATGAATTTAATGAATTTTTCATTTTTCTTATTTATAATTGATTGAAGATATTAATTTTTACTTAAATAAACAATAATAAGACCTTTCCAAAGATCAACAGAATCCCCCTGTGGTCGTCAAGAACAAGAGAGAGACCTTCAGCAGAATCCCCTTTGTGGTCGCCAAGAACAAGAGAGAGATCTTCAGCAGAATCCCCTCCGTGGTCATCAAGAACAAAAGAGAGACCTTCAGCAGAATCCCCTTCGTGGTCGCCAAGAACAAGAAAGAGACCTTCAGCAGAATCCTCTCTGTGGTCGCCAAGAACAAGAGAAAGACCTTCAGCAGAATCCCCTTCGTGGTCGCCAAGAACAAGAAAGAGACCTTCAGCAGAATCCTCTCTGTGGTCGCCAAGAACAAGAGAGAGACCTTCAGCAGAATCCCCTCCGTGGCCGTCAAGATGAAATAGAGAATAGAGAAAGAGTTAAAAGAAGAAGAAATGAAAGAGGAAAAGATGACGATGATGATGATAACTATTCTAGTAAATCTTGTTAATAAAATATTTTTTTCATACATAAATATCTTCATTTGTTAGTTATTAATATACGAATATGACGTTCAGTTCCTCTTCAGTTCGAATCAATGACAAACCAATTGCAAATCTGCAATTGGTTAGTCAAAAATCCAGCTATCCTACAATTAGCCACCCAAATGCTAAATATGAAAGATACATCACAATTAGCACCGGCAGTGCACACATTATCCGCATCATCCGCATCATCTGAACACGTAAACCACGTAAGCATTTATCGTATTCCTTGTATTGATTACATTATTGTGACTTGATAATTTTCATGGATATCAAAACTTTTTTATTATTATTTAGGAAAAGTACCGTCTGATTGATGAGAAAATTAAATGTCTTTTTTTAAGATCGCGCTTCCCGCCATGCCATCTTTTTGAAAAACTTGTAAGAAAAGTTTTTCCTGAATTGGAAGCTTACAGTAGCATGGCAAGATCAATCGTAGATCGATGTAGAAGATCTTTTTCTAATTATAGATACCAACTTAGGGTGTCGATCGAAGAATTAGTGCGAGAATTTCAAAGGTAACCAATATAATCTTATTGTATTTATAATTGTATTTATAATTAGTAGTGTCAATATGAATTTTATTCTTTCCTCTTTTTTTTTCTCTTTTAAAGAAGAGGAACCACGGTTTCTGAAGTTGAAATTAACGATTTCATTTCACGTAATGTCATTATTAAAAGAATTTTTAACCAGTACTTTACTGCGGTTGATGTCTCCAAGATACCCGAAATAACAATGAACAAACTGATAGAATTCTCAAAAGAATATTTTAATATTGCATGGGAAGGAAGGGATGAAACAAATACCAGGGTTTTTTATGACCAAATAAAAACCCTGGATAAGAATACGGAAGATTTAGAAATCCCATCTCGTAGTGGGAGGAATTTTGCTAGCTCACTGAAATTTTAAAAAATAAAAAAAAATGTATTTTAAAAAATGCAAATTGCTGTGATAGTAAATATTTTTTGTATATTATTGATGTGTACTTATTATGATGCGATGATATATAAGTTAATATCATCATTGAGAATTCTTTTTTTTTTAGCGAGTCACAATTAATAAATATAGGTAGTAATTACAGATTTTACAGATACAGCATTATATAATTAACCTCTATTGAAATGTATGTATAATATAGATCGACTATTGGACATTATAATGAGTATGGCATAAAATGCCACATCATGCCATTTTAATTATGTCAATATAATGTAATTACGTGGAAATATTTACATTAAAAAATGAAAATTTGTTTCTTTCTTAAACTTATTACCTCACTTTCTTTAAATTTATTACCACTTTCCTTATTAACTTCCTCCCTATAAATTTTCTCTATTCCACAAATGTCTTTCTCAACAAGTATAATATTTAATTTATTATATATTATGTAGTATGATCAGTATTTTTTTACTGATTTTTTTTAAAGACACAGGCGATAAAAGAGAAGATAACAATGATGATACTAAAAAGGTTAAAAAGATTAAGAAAGGTATAGTATTATAATATTATGAAGAGTTTGCACTGTTAGTTCATTCTATTAATGTTCATGTTTTGTTAAATTCTACTAGATAATGATGAACTTGCGGCAACTGTCACTGATAAATTAAATACAAATGTATTCAACCTTTCATTTGCATTATAGAACATTTTACGAGGAACCGATGTGAAAACATTTACAATGAATGTTGATACTGGTTTGATACAGCTTATGAAATCAGGCAGTGTATTACACGTTCGATCAGCAAGTGACTCTACTAGTACTCTTGAGACGAAAGCAAATGAGGTTTCAATTCTGTATAATTTTAGTCGAATAGGTTTAGATAACCGAAAGGTTGGAGATCTTGGAATTAAAGTTGAATACTTTAATAAACCTGTTAAATTACTTAATACTGCTGCTGAATTAGTAGCTAAAGATCTTTATTGGCTTCTTCAGTACAGCGACAGACTTCCAGACAATCCACCTTCACGAGATAATTTGATTTTTAAACATTCTAAAGATTATAGAAATCGTCTTATAGAATATTTAAGTTCTATTAATCATAAGGATGAATTTTCTACCTTCAAAGGTGCTATTTCAATAGACTTAAATAAATGGAAAGTACCTCTTCTGACACAAAAATTATTGATGAGGCAGATGCTACTGGTAATGATTTTGGATTTTTGGAAAAACAAACGTATTTATTAGAGTCTCTTTTATCTGTAAATAAAGAAGAAAGAAACATCAAATTAAAAGAAGCTATAAAAAATTTATCATCGCGCGTCTGGTATTCGATCAATAGTCTGGTGAAAGATACAATTTCCCAAGAAGTCGTTCGAAGATGCCAACTTAGATTTCTTGTTTCTATGGTACGTTCATATAGGACATTGAAACTATTTTGCGCTTTAAAACCTCGTAAATAAGGCCAGACAATCAAGTTACAGGTTACAAAAAAGATTTTAAAGAAGAGCAATGGCCGATTAGATGAAAAGGATTTAACGTTGTATTTACAGAGAGGATTCTGAATCGAAAGGGTATTAAATTCCATTGGAGTTAAATGGAATATTTTAGATGCAATTGACAACCTCACTCCTTGCTTTTTTACTAGTATTATTAATGGTTGTCAAAATTTCAAAATTTGGCTAGAAATAATTCTAAGCAATGAAGTGATCTCGTATAATGAAGCAGAAATTAGATATAAACAATTTAAGGCAACCTTGGCAAATGAAAGAGTCATGTGTATGAAACAGGCATGTGGAAACTGTGGAGTTGAATTTCAACCGCCAAGCGTAAAAGAATTTAATTTTGATTTTTAGATAAAAAAAGCAAACTTAATATTTTTGTATACTTTAATGTAAATACTGTATCAATATAAATATAGCAATATAGCAAGCATTTTATTGCAATTTTAAGAATCAACGAATAAATAAATTTTCATATTTTATTGCAGAAGAAAAAATTGGAATAAGCTATAAGTTTAGTGATGATGTTAATATATAGTAATTTGAACTATTTTTTTTATGCTTGTAAAGGAGATTTTTTTTCTTTTTGTAGATGGCCAATTTATCAGTTATTTGGACAGAACTTCTTCTTCAACAGGAAAAAAAAAAAATTTTTTTCAATTAATTGACCATTACAAATTGTTTGAGTTTCCTTTTTTTTTAAACTAAATGTTCATTTTTTCCCTTTTTTAGGCGATTTTTCGGTGATATCAATAAGTAAAAAAAAAATAATAATAATTTTGTCTTTTTTATATTTAACGGACATTATTAAACGTGTTCTCTTTTTTTAGAGGTTTTTCAGGTATTGGGATAAGTAAAAATTTGTTTTTTTTTAGTTTTTTTATTTTAACAAACATTCATTTTTTTTTCCTTTTTTTAAATAATTTAATTCTTTGCTGAATTCTTTCTATAGGTCACAACTTCGGCACTTGGACTAAATTAGATTTCTTTTTTTATAGGCAATTCGGCTCTTTGATGGACTTAAGCTTTTTTTATGGGTTTCTGCTTGGCTTCTTGGATAGGATTTGAATTTTTTTTGAAAGTATTTTAATACAACTTAGGCCCTTTCTTGGACTGGAATAGACAGACTTTTTAAAGGACTTCTCACATCAGCTTCTTGGGCTTGAATGTTTGATCTCTTGAATGTTTGATCTCTGCGTTTTATAGGAACTCGACTCTTGGATGTTGTAAGCGGAAGTGATTTGATTTCTTTAACTGGTGAAAGAAACGTTACTACATTTTGTTTCTTTGATTTTTAGGAAATCAGTCTCCTGGACAATAATCGAATAGGAGAGAGAATTATCTTATTTCTTTAAATTGATTAAAAAACATTACTAACATTTTTTTACTTTATTTTTAGAAATTTGGTCTCTTAGATGATTGACTTTTTGAATTCATGCTAAGTGTATTGCTACTGTATATTTTTTGGAAATATTTATTACTATTTCTACTTTTTTTAGATTAATTTCAGGAGGACCCCGAAATATATATAATAGTTAGAAAAAATAAGCAAACTAATCTTCCGACTTTATCATATAATTATTGGAGACTAATTTTTTTCATGATAAAGTAAAATAGTTTAAATAAAATTTTCGACATTGAAAAAAAAATCAAGAAATCCATAAGGATGAAAAGAATCCTTAGAGATATTTATTTATTTTATTTATAATAGATTTAATTATTCATTTTTATCTATTAATTACGTGTTAACAGATGTATTTAATTTGTCTTATCTCATATATAATAATTATTACATATTTAATTGGGAATAAATTAAAATTAATTGTTTTTGCTTTCCCAATTTACCCAGAAGTCCAAAACCTACAAAAGAAAGTAAAAAGAAACATTAGTTAACGTTCTAATGAAATAGAAATAAAAAAAATCAAAATTTCGCAACAGACATTGCGAAGCCTACCATTCCACACCATTAAATCTTTTTCTTTACTGCGCAAAAGTTTCTCTTTATTTGTTCTTTCTCTTTTCTCAAAAATTACTTTTTCAAAATTATTAAATTATTTCTTCCCCCTTTCTCGTAATTACTCTCATCCATCTCAAAAGCCCAAACCTAAAAAAAGAAAATAAAAAAGAACTTTAATTAGCCATGTTTCAAATTAAATAAAAATAAAAATATATATATATATATCAAATTGCGTTACTATTTCGGCATTTCAGTATTCTGAACCTGAATTTATAGAAAAAAATATAATAAGAAACGTAATTATACATTTCTCATTAAAAATATTGAAGGAAATCAAAGCTTCGCAAAACTTCAGTTCCCGCTCACACCTGAAAATCCAAACCTTAAAAAAAAGATTAAAGAAACATTAGTTGGCATTTCAAATTAAATAAAATAAAAAAAAAGTTAAGGTTTCGCAACACTATTGCGAAACTTACCATCTTCAACATTTCAGTGTCTTAAATCTAAAAAAAACACATAACAAGAAACATAAAAAATATACATTTATATATATATATATTATTAAAAAAAAGATTAAAGTTTTGCAATGAGTGTTGCAAAATTTACTGTTTTCACTTTTCCATTTAAATCTAAAGACTGAAACTACAAAAAGAAAAAAAAGCAACATAAATTAATGTTTCTAATTAAATAAAAATAAAAAAAGCAGTTTCGTGAAGCTTACCATATTTACTATATATTTCAACATTCCCAAAACTACAAAAAAAAAGAACATAATAATGAAACTGTTTCTATCCAAAAGTATAAAAAAATAATTGAAATTTAAAGTTTCGCAACACCTGCTGCAAAACTTACTATTCTGACTTAGTTGGTTGAACCTGAAATCTAAAAAAAAATCAAATGTAGGTAGCCTTCTCAATTTCTTACAAGAATTGGAGTTTAAAGGCTTAAACTTTATTGAATTGTTTAGCAGTTGTTGGCTTAAATCTTTAATTTTTGGTTCTCTGTTTTTTTTTGTAAAAGCCTTTTAAAATAAAAAAATGTTCTGATTATCAAATTCAGATTTGATGTATTACTGGCAATACACTAAATATCGAATTTACCTTCATATTTAAGTTGATGTTTTTATCATATCAAAATAATAATTACCAAATATATATTAAAAATACGCAAACTAAAATCCTTACTTTTAAAAAAATCTATTAAAAATACGCAAATTAATAATCTGACTTTGGTTAAAAAATTCATGGATTGTACGCAAATCAAAATCTAATATCATAAAAATTTCTATAATGGTGACGCAATCCTGCACCCCACCTTTACATATATATTTCGGGGTCCTATTTCAGGCCTCTTGGATTCTAAAAAGCTTGTATTTTTTATAGAAAATGGTCTTTAATGACGAAATTTTCATTAAATTTTAATAAAATTTTTTTTTTATTGAACACCTATTTGTATTTTAGTGAAATTGCTTTGCGAAATTAAATATGAATGTAATACAACAAAAGTCAAATATTAATAAATATAGGTAGAACGGTGTACCAAATATCAAATTGACATTTTGAAATTTTTTTTTGATTATATTTATATCTATTCATTCAATTGACATTACAAAGTTTAGAAAAAATACTGAAATAATATTATTACGATATCTTTACGATATCATTATTATATTAAATTAATATTGAAATGATATCATGTCGATATTATGTCAATTGTTTTAGCAATATTAAACCGATATCATAATGATATTTATTTGTTGTTTTAATGATATCAACATATTATCAATTTAACATTTTAAAAAATAATATCGTTATGATATATTTCTGATACTGAATTGATATCATATCAATATCATATTTTTTCACTTTTTTTTAAAAAAAGTTATTGTTGATTTAACGATATCAAAGTGATATCGATTTGACATTTTTTTAAATAAATATCTCTATGATAACTTTTGATATATCAAATCAACATTGAAATGATATCGTCCTAATATTATAATGATATCATCTGCAAAACGATATCATTACAGCATAGATTTAACATCAATATTATATCAATTCGGCATTGTTTAAAATTTTATGGTTTCTGCAAAGTAACATTTCTTCTATTTTTTTTTTCTTTAGATTGCCAAACTTTTTGAACAAACCCAAACTTGAAATGTACACAAATAAGTTAATGGAAAATAGAAGAGGATTTTTTTAATATATTGAAGAAACATACTAATGTTTCTTCTATTTCTTTTTTTTTTCTTTAGGTTACTAGACTTTTAAACAAATCCAGAATTGAAATATACGTAGTTAATGGAGAAAGATTTTTTTTTAATATATTGAAGAAACATACTAATATTTCTTCTATTTTTTTTTAGATTGCCAGACTTCTTGAACAAACTCAGACTTGAAATGTATATAAGTAAATTTAGTGGAAAGTAGAAGGAATTTTTTTAATATATTAAAAAAATGTACTAACTAAATGTTTCTTTTTTATTTTTTTAGGTTGTCAGACTTTTAGATGAATCCGGTCAATAAAATTTTTTTATTACAAACAATAATATAAAAACTTTTTTTAAATGTAATAATTTATTATTTAATCCAAAAATCAATTTTAATTATAATAATAAAATAAAGTATTGCAATAAATTTTAATTTTTTACATGTTTAATTTTAAATTTTTTTTTTACTAAATTTTTAATATGCATGTTATATAGCCAGGACATTACAAATTACAATCAATTTATCAAACTTGTATCAACTTGTATCAAACTTTATCAATATCTATATAAACTTTATTAATTAGGATCGTTCAATTTTGAATCAATTGTGATTAAAATCTTAATATTTTATATATCACGAGAGTGATGTTTTAATTTTGGCAATTTTGACATGCCAAAACTATTTTGGTAATTTCATACAGTTTTGGCAATTTCAACATATCAAAACTATTCTAGCATTTTGGCATTTTGACATATTTTTAGTTTTGACATTTTGATATTGGTCTATTGAGTTTCGGCAGGCAACTTTAACTACACCTATAATTTACTAATCAATGATGGGTTTTGGACTTGTACAATTGATTTTTTTAATTGAACAGTATTGGACAGTCCAAAACCAGTTTTAAACACAATTTTGGATATAATTTTAGACAGTCTAAAACTATTCAAAAATTTAAATTTTTATTAAACTAAAAATAAAAAAAAAAAAGTAAATATCTAATGAATTAAATGAATAAAAAATTAATGTAAAATCACAAAATAATACCAAAAAAAATACTTTAATTTTAATTAATTATAATATTATTTTAATTATTAGCCAAAATTAAGCCAAAATCAGGTATAATTCTAGCCTGAATTAAATATTTAGTTATATAATTCTCAAAACCTGTCTAATGGAAAAAAGATTTTAGTTTTGAACAAGTTTTGGACAAGTTTCAAACAAATATTCAAAATATCCAATTGTCTAATTGCCTAATACTGCTACTAATCTTTTCTTTTTTTTTAGTAATAACCAGAAGTTTATTTATTTATTAGTCTGAAGCAATAGCGAAGGAATATATATGTTCTACTTCAAATTGTACAAGATGTCTCATTGTTCGCCTGCTTATCCTGTGAGTCAATACATGTATCACATTTTCATTTCTTGATAAAGAATAATGTACTATGTGCATTATATAAATTAATTAAAAACCCATTCTTAAAAAACCTGAATAACACTGATAACTGAGAAAAATTAGCTTTTCTTCCCTTTCTTTTATAATTTTACTTTCCTTTTCTTTTTTTCCCATTTCTTTTTTCGTCCTTTTCTTTCTCCCTTCTGTTAAAGAAGTATTTTTCAATTTTTTCCTGTTCTTTTTGGTCTACCCAAACATAACATTTTGGTAAGGTGTCAATTTTTTTTTTGTTATTTTTTTTATTTTAACGGGAGTTTTTTAACATTCTTTTTATTTAAGTAGTTGCTTTTTTAGCTCTTTGGACTTTAGATACAGAGAATCTTAGTGAGGAAATCTGCAAATATATTTTTCAAGTTTGTTTATGACGTTATTAATGTTATTTTTCTTTTTTTTAGATGTTTAATCTGAACAAAGGATGAGAGAAATGAAGTATTTAATTACCAGCTGTACCAATGTGAAAAAGGTCTTTAACGCATGAATTTCTATGCAGTCTTAACTTTTTTTCTAGCAAACTATTTCTAACAGAGCATTATTTTTTAAAACAAGTCTTTCAGTTCACTTTAGAAGTAAATTTCAATAGATAACTACATTCAATGAGCCCTACTGATAGTTTTTTTTTACTTTGTAGACAACCAGTTTTACAACCCTTTGAAGGTAAGTATTGGTTAATTTTTCTTGACTGATTTTGTGGTATAAATATACTGTTGATTGGAAAAAAAAAATTATTTTAATTTCTTTAAAATCGCAATACACAAGTAGAGGTAAATAATATTTCATTATTTTTGATATCTTTTTTTTTAATTGAAAATATTATTTTTTAATTCATCTTTTTTAATGAAATGGTTATTAACAATTAATATTTCTTTATTTTCAGTTTTTGGATATCGGAAGTTATCAGTTTCTTAAAAAACATTTTTTTTTTTCATGAAATGATCAAAATGATCATTAATGTTTCATTGTTTTTCTTTCCATTTTTTAGACAACTGTTTTCTCAAATCTCTTTAGGAGGATTAGTAAAAATAAGGGTATTAATAATTTATTTTCTACAGGTTTCAGTCTTTCAGAGAATGGGTTAAGTTTTCTGTTATGAAACTTAATTTTATTTTATTTTATTAAAATTATCAAAAAGAAATATTTTTCTAATGCTTCTTTATTTTTTTTTGTAGGGTTTGAGATTTTATCTGGAATATTGGATGTGACAAGTTTGAATTTTGTAAAATTTTTAGTTAATTTTTTATTTGGACTATTTTCTAACTTTTTTTTTTATTTTTTTTGTAAGTTTTTTTTAGAAAATACTATATAAATATGTGAAAACAGTTTTTCATAAAACTTACTATCGATTTGAATATTTTGAATTTAGAATCAATGAGTTCATCAAAACTAGCCAATTTTTTTTAATAAAAACGGTATTTGATATTTCTTTTTATTGTTTCTTGAAATACTGATAAATTTTTATTGTGAACTTTTTTTTTTAACACAAATGTTAATTATTTTATTTTTAATAGGATTTGAAGGAAATTGATTGAAAATATCAAAATTCAGGATGCATAAGATATCTTGAGTTGGTAATACTTCTAAATGAAAACTTTTACATAAAAATATGTGAAAAAATTTGTTGATAAAGGAAGAATTATTCCAGAAGAGTATGTATTCTTTGTAGATTTCCTAACATTTAGTAAGGTCGTAAGATTACTTAATTTTTGGAGGACCCCAGACATTACTGATATAACTCATAATTATGATAAAGAGCAAATTGATGTGAAATTTAGAAGCTAAAAAATATGTTTTTGCAATTTTCTAATCAACCAATGATCCAAATTAGATAAACTTTTTTTAAAAATGTAGCTCTCAACGAGATCAACAAAATAAAAAAATGTTTATCAAAATTGGTTAAATAGATGGAGAGATATCCTTAAAAAACTAAAAGAGTAAATTGGCTTAATTTTGAGAAAAATGGGTAAAAAAAAAATGTGAGTTATTTTAGTAATGTCTGGGGTCTTATTTTTGGTAAGAAATTAGTATTTATTATTTATTTATTTTAAAGAAACATTTTTTAACATTTTGTTCTTTTTCTTTTTTGCTTTATTTTTTTTAGATTTGGGCATTTGTTTTAGTGATTATAATGATGAACATATTTAATAAATGTAATTTATATATTTGCTAATTAAAGTTGATTCATGTTATATTAAAAACAATGCTGTATAGTATATGCTATATAATTTGTCAAATTTAATATTTAATATCATATCTCTGATATGATTATATTAATATAATTTAGTAAAAATATAAATTTTGCTCCAGATTTTGTAAACAGTTACTGTTTTTCTAGTTTAGTTTAAATACAGTTTAGTTATATAGGAATTTATTCTTATAAGTATTTATAAATAATTTGTAAGTCTTTTTTTAAAATAAAGAGTTAATAAATAAATACATTACTAAAAAAAAAAGAATATTTTTTTATTTTTTTTTCATTTTTTTATACCCTTTAAACCTATATATGAACTTTTCATTATATCTTTAAAAATGAACCAACATAGTTAGTTATAAAATATATCTGTTCTTTAGAACTATGGTTTTCTTGTATATATGGCCTGGTAATTCCATATTTACGTATAAATATATAATTTGTAATTCTGGTAATTAATTACCAGATTTTTTAAAAAATACGTAAATATATAATTATTTACGCTATACATAATTAGTGTAAATATCATTGGCTGATCCCAAGTCATGTGATCTCATTTTGTAAATATGTTGGAATATACTTTTTTTTGTGAATGAAAATGTCAGAACAGACAGTTTCAGCATTTTTTTGCATTTTAACGAATAATAATGCTGTAACAGTCAGTTTGGTGTTTTTTTTTGATTTTATATAAAAAATGCTAAAACTGACAGTTTCAGCATTTTTTTTGCATTTTACAAATAAAAATACCAGAACTGTTTGTTCTGGCATTTTTTTCTTTACTTTTACATATAAAAATGCTGAAACTGTTAATTTTGGCATTTTTTTGCGTTTTTTATATATAAAAATGCCAAAACTGTTAGTTTTAGTATTTTTTTTGTATTTTAACAAATAAAAATGCCAGTACAGTCAGACTGGCATTTTTTTTGACTTTTAATATATAAATGGCAATTTTTTTGCATCTTTTATATATAAAAATACCAGAACTTGTCAGTTTCAGCATTTTTTATGTTTTTTGTATATAAAAATACCAGAACTGTTAATTTCAGCATTTTTTTTGCATTTTAACAAATAAAAATACCAGTATAGTCAGTCCAGCTTTTTTTTGACTTTTAACATATAAAGGTAGTTTTTTTGCGTCTTTCAGCATTTTTTGTGTTTTTTATATATAAAAATGCTGAAACTGTTAGTTTTAGCATTTTTTTGCATTTTAACAAATAAAAACGCTGGTACAGTCAGTCTGGTATTTTTTTGATTTTTAACATATAAATGGCAGTTTTTTGCATCTTTTATATATAAAACTGTCAGACTGTCTGTTTTGGCAGATTTTTTCTTTACTTTTTATATATTAGTTTCAGCATTTTTTTGCATTTTAACAAATAAAAATGCCAGTACAGTCAGACTGGTATTTTTTTTTTGACTTTTAACATATAAAAGACAGTTTTTTGCGTCTTTTATATATAAAAATGCTGGAACTTATCAGTTTTGACATTTTCTGCATTTTTTATATATAAAAATAATGAAACAGTCAGTCTCAGTATTTTTTTCATATTTTTTATGCATAATAATAACGTTAAAATTCAGTTTCAGCATTTTTTTTGTGTTTTTTACATATAAAAATACCAGTACTATCAGTTTTAGTGGTATTTTTATATCCAATAGTATTTACAGTAATTACGTTTGACATAACTATTTACGTTTTATATAAATAATTACGAAATATATAATTATTAGACCATCTATAATTCTGGCAACAAATTTTTCAGTTAATAAAATCCTATATATCATATCACTATTTGTCATATACATAATTTCTTAATGCTGTAATACGAGCCAAAAATCTGTATAAATCATGTGATTTACCCTTGTTTTAGACGACCCCTTAATAAAGCTTCTAGCACTTATTTTAAAAAAAAATATAAAAATTAAAATAAACGTGCCTTACACAATTTTCTAAAAAGAAAGCAGAGCAGAATCACGTGATTATAGTAAAATATTTATTATCAGGTTAAGGATGGCCCCAAAACTGAAATATTTTGGATTTGCCAAAATTCTGAAACCGTAATCTGAAATTCCAACCAAATCTGAAATTCCAAAATTCGAAATTCCAGCCAAAATACTGAAATTAAATATATAATTTTGGCCAAAATTATGGGTTAATTCTGGCCAGAGTTACAGAAATTATGGAATTTCCGTTTTAGGAAATTTATATTATACAAGATGCCAGATTCGTTCATACTAAAATCAATTTTGTAGAACAGCTATCACTCAATATGGAAATGATCGATATACCCGTTTTCATGTGACGTATTTTTATTGGTTAATTTTAATTTTGGCATTTCGGCTGGAATTACGAATTTCGGCCTTAATTTTGGCCAGCTGAAATGTTTCAGATTTCAGTTTCGGAATTTTGGATTTCAGATTTTAAGAAAATCAATTTCAGGCCCATCCTTACATCAGATGTCACACCCTTTACTTTTTCATTTTTATTAAGTATTCTGGGAACTTAAAATTTTTTGGCTAGTAAAAACTTGTTTGTCACATTCATTATTTATCACATTTGTAATTTCTTAATGCCATAATTCTGGTCAAATCTACTCCATTTTAGATGTTCCCTTAAAAAAAAATTGATATTCTAATTTAAGGTTTATTTAGAAGTTAAAATAAAGCAAAATTATTTGAAATTTTATATAATATCATTAATTAAGAGGAGTGGGAATAGTAGCTAGCTCTAAACTTGCCATTTATCAATCACTTTTTAAACAAAAGTTTTTAATAAAACAATTTAAACCTAAACCAGATCAAATTAAATTGCTTCACACAAATTAAAACCTTAATATAAGACTAACAACCAGATTTCAACACTTTCTTAACACCTAATAAGCTCATCATGTTATTAAATTTTTTAAACTTTTATCATTAATAAATACTGATACGATTTCTGAAAAGTGTTGCTGAATAAACCTTTATTATTTATAATAAAGTAGTGTCAAACAAAACAGTTGAAGGTTAGTTTTGTTCTTTCGATATCAAAAATATTGTTGCTTCATTTTATGCTTAATATATCTTTGTTATTCAGTAGAAAAAAGAGAAATATAGGTAAGCTCACTAAGCAAGATTGTTATTATTTGAGACATTTTAATCTGACTATAACATATCTTGAAAAAATTTGATATGAATCTGATGTTCATCTTATGTTTGAAAGAGATATCGAGAGACGTTCAAATAAATAAGATGATTAAAGATTATTTATTATTTTTTTTTATGACCTTAATTATAATTATATTTAAAAAAAAATTATTTATTTACATAGCAATAATTAAATATGACATCAATTTACAAATAATAAGCACAATAAGCGGACTTGAAGATGAGAAAACAAGCAGATCTTACATTGCATCATCTCTTTGTTAGTTTAATATTATAGTAATTTAACACATGAATAGCTAATTGTTTGTTTAATAATTTAATATGGATAATAGAAGTTAGAATGAGCAACGGGACAAAATTTTTTTTTTGCGTAATGATAATATAATTTTACAGAAATTATGAAATTTTTGAAAGTTTTGATTTTACGATTATTATCAGCCTTTAGAATATTATAGAACCGCTAAGAATTATTTAATACATCTAAGAAAGCTGGCTATAATCTCACTTTAGGAGAAGTGCAAGATAAGCTTAAGATTAATGACAAGTTTCACATTGCTGTTTGCTTATGCACAGAGCATTATTACATAAGTAAAAGACAAATTTTTCTTTCTTACCGTTATGTAATCTTGGTTTATTAGCAATTCGATTAACACATTACTACAGTATCTTGTAGATGGGTATTACCATGTTTTGATATTGTCAAATTTGTTGTTGATAGCACTCATATTAGAAATTGCAGTAGTGAGATTCATTTAATACTGTTGCGATTAATTAGAAAGAATCTGAAAAAGGTGTTTTAATTGGATGAAGACAAGATTCCATTAGTATCAATAGACCTATCATTTTGCTCTAAATCTTGCACAAGAAGAATTATTTGGTAGAGAATAAGTCGTAAACTATAAAATTATCGAATGATAATGTTATACTATAAATGATTTCTAGTAGACTGGGAAAATTTATAAAGAAAAAAAAATAAATGTAGGCATGATTCTTCAGGAGTTTTTATTTAAATGTTCAATTTTTTACTTAGTGATTTTGAGGGTGACTTAAGGAAATAACTATTGTAAAGAAAAAAATAAATTGTACAAGAGATTATTTGATTATGGAACTATTACAAATTAAGAACTGAAAAAGAATAAAGATTTCATAGACAGAAAAATTAGCAAGGAGAAATTGCATTATTATAAACATCCTTTTATGAATGAAAGTTTGGGTTTTTGCAAAATAAAGCATATTAGATTTGATCTTATTTTGCTTTTAAATTTATTCTTAACCTGATTTATATACCAGATAAATCTCCCTCACTCAGGAAGTCAGCCTTTTAATCAGAGCGCTATCTTTTATTATTGTTATCTTCAACCAGTGAATGTTTCAGATTGTATGATAACTGAATCAGATCAACAAAAATATATTCATTACACACTTAATCTGTATTCATTTATTTTTATTTATTTTAATTTATTACTTATCATGTTATCGAAATTAGCTTTGATTTACTTTAGATAAGAGACAATAATTATTCAATAAATATTCAAGTTTTATTTACAGATACATATTGTTTTAATACAAAGTGTATTATTTATGTTGTCATTCGACATTTGTAAATAAATTCTCCGATCCAGTATCCCAAATTACCGGCAACATTCCACGATATTCTACGACATTCCAATATGCAAAAAATTTTACGCACGAATGGGATCGTCCACACGTGTCTTATATATGATGTAATGTTTACATTATTCATGCGCAGCGTATAATTATTGTGCGAAAATTGATTAACTACATTTGTAAACTTATTTTAATTGCATAAATTACTCATATTACGATGATGATATTATAAATCAATCAATGAAGAAAATCACGCACAGCTCCAGTACCAATTATCTTTTTCTGGCACTTAAGATAACGTAATATTAATTCTTTTAACATTTTTTTTTTAATTTTGATTATCGTCTTCTTCAGATTCATAGATTAATAATATCAAGCAGAGTAATTGCTCACTTTTTTAATTTTGTAATACTCATGTATTATATTTAATGAATTTAAAAGATTTCAGTTTGGAAAACAGACCCTAAATTCTAATTTCTGAATTAGACCATAAATAAAAAAAATCTACACTAAAATGACGTGCTTTTACGAACGTAATTGGTATAATTTTTTTATTTCGAATTGAAGTCTTCTTTATCATTATGAACTTTCTTATTTTAATTGACATATATAGATTTATGGAAAACATTTTTTTAGAAGTTTTTGTTATTTTAAATACGTAGTAAAGAACATACAGAATAAAGTCTAAAAATAAAACATGAAGTAATCGGTGATGATCATTATATACAAATGGAAATAAATGGGTGTGTTACATGTCCCTCAATGGAAATTTCTTAATGAAAATCTCGGTTGTTTGGTACCGTAACTCCGTAAAACGCCAAGAAATTTACTTTGCAGATAATAATCTGCAATGATTATTAATGATTTTTTTTTAAATTATAAATATGACACTTTTTCTTTGTGGAAACATACGTTAATTCGATTCAGAAAAAAAAAAAGTAAATTATTTTTTTTTTTATTTTTTAAACCCTCGATATAAAATGAACGAAACAGTCGATAGTTCGATTATTTTTAGTAACTCTAACGCTAATGAGTTAAATAAATGCGTATTTATTAATACGAATAATCCAGAAGTAAAAAATCACGTTCAAAAGAAAAAACTTCCTTGTCCTTTAATAAAACCACCATTTCCACCTTTAATCGATCCAAAAGATTTATTAATTATTGGTAAAGATAATAAACCTACTAGATCACCAAACGCATTCATCATTTATCGTAAAGTTTTCTTTAAAACTATTAAAAATGAAGGTCATGTTTTGCCAATGACCTCTATTTCTTCGATGGCTTCTCAATCTTGGGAACAAGAATCTGAAGAAATTAAAAATTATTATAAAATGCTTGCCAAAGAAGCGTTTAATTATCGTAACGAACTATTTCCTAAAAAAGTTAGCAGACGTAAAAGACGAGAGAAATGGAATATTATTTCTTTTAAGAGTAATACTCCTACCTTTATCAATAATAATAACGATAATAATTATGTTCCAGAAAATATAAACGATGAAATGTTGAACACTGAAAATCTTCAATTGCTTACACAGTCTGAAGATAATCTTAAAAATCCGTTATTTGACGCTTTCTTGCAACTTAATCAGATTAACGACGTCTTATTACAAAATCTTATCGTATCTAACGAATTATCTTTAAATATCTTGAATAATATCGATAATGATCAAGTTAATATGCAACCCGATAGTTCATTAAACGATCTCGAGCAATTTAATAATTATTTCACTAATAATTTCGATGATAATAATGAATTACAACAAGAACAAATTTATCCAAGTCCAAATTCATCATTGAACGAGGAAAATAATCTTGCATCACCAAATTTAGACGAATTATTCAATACCTTTCCTATTGAAAATTTACGGCAAATGGAAAATATTAATAATGAACAGATTGAACAAGAAAAAGAAATTCAACAATTTGTTATCGACGATCTATCACAACAATTCCCATTTCTTCAAAATAATGAATCAATTGATTTAAATTCTTTTAACACTCATTTCGATGCTACACAGACGGACTTTTTCGATTGCCTTGATAACTTGAACAATGACAGCGTTACCATAAATGATACAATTACAGAAATAAATCCCGAACCTTTACTTGATTTTATGCAATACGAAGGCCCTGATGATTTGGGAATTTCTTTCTCTAATGCAGATTTCGAAAAGTTTTTCTCCTTATAATTAATATATTTCTATATGGAAATGTTTATGCAGTATGAAATATAAATATATGGTATTACAATATGGAAATAAGTTGTAAATAAATAAATATATATTAAATTATATTTTTTGATATTATTGGCTTTCCAGCTATAAATATTATAGACAATAAAGATGACTATACCGAATTATGCTATTTTTCCTATAAAAATGTTACCTTTCAATCTAATGGTTGGATTATGGGGGCGCTTGGGGATTACCTTCTTTTTTATCTACATCCTTTTTATACTAGGATACATAAACTGAATACAGGCGGAAATAAGTATCTCTAAGACGTAAGAATTTTTAACATATGCATAACAAAAAAATTAAAATCTCTAAATTATGAACAATAATAAAAAAACATTTGTAATAATAATAAAAAAAGCCTAAATATAAATTTAAATAAATTCAATACCCTCGATTTTATACATTATATATTTAACTTTAATATTATCAGCGTTGCTAAAACTCACCCCCAACTAATGCTAACCCTCTTTATACTGTGTGAAATATAGCGGATGACAAGTAGTAATTTTATCCCTTAAACCGTAAGCAATTGTGGCCAAGTTTGCTCGCAATTTTACTACAAATTCAGCTCTCACCTATTTTTTTTAGAAATACTTGATAAAATTTTTTTCCCGATTAGATCAACCCATAGATCACGTGATGATGATTATTAATTTACCGATCATATGAAAAAAAAATTAAATAATTGCACTTTTAAAAATAATTGCAAAATTAAAAAAAATTCTCTTTAAATTTGGCGATTTCATTAGGATTTTGATTTAGCTATCCAAATCCTTAATATAATATTTAGAATTTATTATGAAGAATAACTTTTATTAATCAAGTCTTTTAATTTTAGGCATAGGATTTGACTTTACATATGGTGCTGGAAGTCTATACTTGACAATAAAATTGGGGTACTTATAAATCTTTCAGCACTTTAAAAAATAAAGTTTTAAAGAAAATAAACTGGTAACTTTATTCTTTAAGGAAAGTACTAGTATTAAATTACTGGTCAGTTTTTCAAAAAAACATCTATATAAAAAGTTATAAGCATTTAAAATTAGGTGATTTTTATATGATCAGCCTATTTTTGAAATAAAAAAAATCACATGAATGCAATTTTATTGGTCAATTTTTATTATTCAGACTGAAATTTTCATTTCTAAACTCAATACCTATTAAAATCAATCTTAAAATCTGAATTCAATTTATTATTTTTTTATTCCCAAAGTTGATTTTCTTCTTTTAAAAAAAATTCCTTTTATATCCATACTCATATTTTATTGTTTTGTTTTTCTTGCAAATTCATACTCACATGACAGACAAAAAATTTAAAACAAATTCCAAAAATTGTCAAATATAGACTTCTGGCATCGTAATACTTAAAAAAAATTAATTTTCATAAAATTTATGATAAAAATGCAAAATAATTCCTTATAAAATAAAATGATTTAAATTATAATAATTTTATATTTATTCTAATTATCATCAACTTTTTGAATATGATAATCTTTAAAATAACTTCTATTCTTATCAGTATAAAGCTACCGTATATCACGGGCCACAGTACCCCAGGTATCTTGCAAAATTTGAAGGTTTTGGCCTGTACCTGGGGGTACTATACACGGATGGATACTACACATAGGGGGGGTACAGGATTTTTAAAATACCTGGGGTACATGCTATGTATAATACCCAGGTTTAATTAGATTGGTGAAATGCTGAAACTGACTGTTCTGGCGTTTTTATATATCTGGAATATACATTATATATAAACCTAGTATTATACTCTGGGTATTTTACAAAATTTTAAGCTTTAAATTGGAATTCTCTATGTAAAGTACCTGGGTACTTTAAAATTCTGGCAAATTTTTTGAGGGGGGTACTATGCATAAGGGGGGTACTATGGCCCGTGATATACGGTATATTGCATTTTATATAATATACTTGAAATTGAAGAGGATCTCTTTTTACTTTTTTCTGAACTTTTTTTTACATCATATATAACTGTTTTTTAATTTTTTCTATTTTGAAAAATAATTATCCAGTGATAACCTTTCCAAAGAAAGTTTAAAATTTAATATGTAACATATTGATATCTTTTAAATAAATTAATTTAAATAAATTTAAATTTATTTGTTAATTTATTAATATGACTTTGTATATATACCTTTACCTCTAATACTACTACTACTACTATTACCATTACTACTACTACTACTACTATTATTACCATTACCTCTACTTCTACTTCTAATATTTTCTTCAATTTCTTTCATTTCATTAATATCATTATTATTATTTATATCATTATAATCAGTATCATTTATTAATAAAATATTTCATAAAAATTCAGTAAGGCGATACAAAGTGGTAAAAATGATTTTCATATCTGAAATTGAATTTGCATGACCCGGCTACCCGGATTTTTATTTTTAAAATCAAAAAATTTTCTATCCAATAAAATTCAACATCTAACATTAGAGCTTCGCAACCCGGCTACCCACTCAAAATTTCATATATTAAAAATTTTTGTTACTGTGCAATTATTGGCATCGAAGAATTCTTTACACATATACATAATATTTAAGAAAATGTATAAATTAATAAAAAGAATGTACGAGTTAAATTTATAATAAATTGTTAACCATTGTTGATTAATCCCACTTCGTTAACCGAGCCAAGCAATTATGATGCTTATGACTTCCTTTTATGACTGCGCCCCTGATTGCGATAAAAACTAGTAAAAAATACTTCGTTGACTTTCCTTTTATGACTGCGCCCCTGATTACGATAAAAACTAGTAAAAAAAACGCGTCAGAATAAATTTTACGGACTTTTTTTTCCTGAATTTTAGTAAAATGCCGTTTGCAAATATTCGCATCTCTAAAGGGTCACAAGTTCTTCATGGATGGTACATCCATCCTATTCCTTATGAAATGACAATAAAAGAATTCTTTGTAAAGCTTGTATTAACTAAAGAATTATCCCCTGAATGCGGTATTAATATAGCAGCTTCTGAAGTAATAGAACGCGTCGAGTTAAGTGAAACACCAGTATCAACTGCGACTCAAATCAGTCCCGAGTGTGGTATTATAGAACTTACATCAAGTATAGGTGTGCATATACATTATCGGCTCAAAAATGATACCAGAATGATTCCTGATTTGGTACCACAACGGAACAGCTTTATGATTATGATGCAAAATGCACATAGAACCCAATTGTACTTGCCGATCTTCTCACAGTCAGGGAAACCAAATCGCAAGCAAACATTGCGCGGTGATCTTGTTAATTGGGTTCACCTTCATAATGGAGGATGGTCTACTCAATCACTCGCTGATACACAAGGAAAGCAGTTTATTGTTAGCCTGGTTGAGACAATTTGGTACATAGACATGTGCAACCATGAAAAACTCAAAGAGCGTAGTTATCACATACCCGAGCTTTTCTACGAGTTTTTTGGCCGTGCAGATCCAGAATCATACAAGCAATCCCAAAAATCTTTTGATGCAAATGAACTCAATATTCATTGCCAAGCTCTTGCTCCATACGCTACATCATCATGGATGCTAAGGTCGAATTTTGATTGGCTTCGTGATGCATTTGACCGTTTCATCATTGCTATTTCGAGTTATGTTGGATTTCTGCAACGCCAGTGTGATATTACTGCTAAAAATCATGCATCAGAAAATCCTGTGCGATCCATTGATAAAGCTGTCACAGTCAAAATCCATAAAAAAAATATATGGGTAGCACCTGTTGACAAAACCAAATATAATCACCTCAAAAACTTGCTCATTGATTTGCCGTCATGGAAACCAGTCAACATTGAAGAATATCTACCGGCAGATCCAGTGTAAGTAAATAGAATAGATTAACATCGTTAATGATTGTTAGTATATAATAATGAAAAATTTGTATTTTAATGTAGACAAAAAATGCGCTATATTCAGGGGTTATCTCATGCATTTTCCTTCAAAATTGGGGAATACCGATTTAACTCTGGGAATAACTCCTTTAACGCAATTTCCATATGGAAAATTGACGAACAAGCTGATGAAATGACAACTTTACAAGAGAACTCCCGTATTGCAAGTGAATTGCAAGCTGAAGCGCCTCGTTATCACACACGAGCAATGCGAATAAATTATCAACGCACCTGTGATCTTCTTCTTCCGAAGGTCAAGTCATCAACACTTCGAACAATATATCGAATGTTAACTGGTGACGTTTCTGCGGCTAACACTACAAACGATGCAAAGGTTGATGAACGTGTTAAGCTTGCTTTAGAACTTGGTGATCCAGATATTACCATTGATTTGCGTGAGCATAGAAGCGGTAGATCCAGCAAATATGATACCTTTTGGAAAATTGCAGCTCAGTTTCTTGCAGGAAAAGCAGCAGATGTTGTGACTGCTGTAGATGAACGCAGACATGACACAGTCGTGCATCTTGCTACTGCAATCTCAGTGAATGACCTTTTAAATCAGATTAAACGTGAATGCCCACCGGAAACACCAATTCCTAGTGCACAATGGTTACGATTGCAGTTCTGGCCTAAGAATCCAACGCGACTCAGTAGCTTGCAATTCACTGGTCTACTACCTCTAAAGTTTATGGTCCAAACACGTCAACTACGAGCTTTTCATCCGGATGTTCACTATGCATCAGCATTGTTTCGGTATGAGAAAGAATTTGCCGTTAAGTTTAGAAAGATCACAAACTTGATTTTTCTAGATGATAAGCATCGTTGCAAAGTTGGAGAACCTGGATTTCCCGTTGCTGCAGTGGAAAGAGGAAAGAAAGTCGTGGTCAGCAAGGACACCACATTTGCAGTTGCAGACCATGACTTCACCAAAACAGGAATTATACCAAGCGTTGCAATGATATGCAACATACCTGAATCGATAAATGGTGATTTCTACGCAGGAAAGGTACACATTGGGTTAAAAGATCCAATCTTTCAACCTTCCTCGCCTCTCCGACATGCAACAGAACTATACCATCTACTTCTTGATGAAGAACTTGTTGACAAGCCAGTACTATGTCTCTATACGGATGGCGGACCAGATCATCGTTGTACATACACTCGTGTTCAGCTCTCATATATTTGTCTCTTCATTGCACTGGACCTCGATTATTTTGTTGCTATTCGAACTCCACCACAACATTCATGGAAAAATCCTGTTGAGCGAATCATGTCGATTCTAAACCTAGGACTACAGAGCGTTGGTTTGATGCGAACTGAAATGAATGATGATTCAGAGAGGCTAATGAGCAAGTGCGGCACAATAAACGAAATCCGCAAAAAGGCAGAAGAGAATCCTACCCTGAAGGTAGATCTAAATGCAAGTCTTCAGGCTCCAATTAATTTGGTTCGTAGCGTGTTTGACCGTCAATTTCTTAAAGATGAGCCCCTCAAAACATTTACCGCGGCATCAGAGACCGAAATGGAGAGATTCTGGGAAACGATTCAGCTTGTGGATGACAGTGTTACCAATGAAGACCGTACTGCAGAACATATAAAACAAAGGGTAAATAAAAAGTTTGATTGAATAAAAGAAAAAAATACCCGATTAACTTTTTTTACTTTTATTCAAAGCCGCTTCTACAAAAGTTCTTTGAACATTGTTGTACGGCAAGGCATTACTCGTTTACGATAAAAAAATGCGGCGAACCAGGTTGTACCATTTGTCGCCCTCCTCGTTGTTTGCCAGAAGATTTTGATCAATTGCATCGTCTTCCTGATCCACAGCCTGGAGAGGACATGCATTATAAGTCATTTGAAGAGTTGTATGGTAAAGAAACAACAGAAGATCACAGACCTTCACTTAAGAATAATAAAACAAAAACGAAAGGAAAAATGAAATTTATAAGAGCAAAACATACAATGCCATTTTGTCCTTCTGCTGCACGTGCAAAAAATGTCGGCATCGCCGTAAATTGCGTTGAATGCGAGAAGCCACGTCTCTTATTCAGTGCGAAGAAACTCACCGAAAAAGATAAGACAATACTGCGAAGATTCTTGGATACAATCTTCTATACTTGCGGTATGTCTTTCCATAATACATGTGATCTAGCGATGGCTATCTCCCCAAAACAACATGATGACACAGAGAACGATGATGAAGGCGATGATCAAGAAATCATGGATGTAGAAAGTGAGAATGAAAATGAACGAGACGAACCTGAAGACTCAGATAATGAGGATGAATCTGGTAATGAAGAAAAAGAGCCCGCGGAAGAGCCTGAGAAAGAGGAGGACTCTATTCGCGAAATATTTTCAAGAGTCTTTGTTAATGACTCGTGGTCCTGTGCATCGCAAGTCGAGAAACCATACTACTCGGCTGGGATCTTTCCGGACGTTTGTTTCGAATGCGGAAGTCCGGAAGTTACTAATGTAGCAAAAGGCGAACACCCACATTGCAGTGGTTGTGGTGGCAATACTATTAATTTGTCAAAGAAACGTCTAAGGTGGAAGCAGGGTGGTAGTGACAAAGGGAAGCGTAAAATAGGTTAGGGTTGCCAATGGGTAATTGAACTTTTATTTGTATGTATGCGTTTATAGTCTAATTTCTGTATGTATGCGTTTTTTGTCTGTATATGTGCGTTTTATTGTCAATTTAAGAAACTGTACAGCACAATGTAACAAAAAATATAAACTGTTTTTATTGGTCAATTATAAAATATAAAAAAAAAAAAAAAATTTCGGAATCACAATTTACCGACCCGGCCGGGATATGTAAACCATTTTTACCACTTTGTGTCGCCTAATATAGACATTATTTTTATATTTTTGTAAAATTTCCATTATAGAAAATAAAAAAAAATTACAATTAATAAAAAACAAAATAAAAACAAAATAAAAATAAATAATTAATAAAAAAAAACTAAAATTTTAAAGCATGATTATTTGTGTATTTGTGACTTAATTTTAATAATTGGCAAAATAAATACTATAATTTTTATAATTAAAATATAAATCAATATATTTGTAAAATTATATAATAATCTGGCCAAAATTAAAAAATTAATTAACATTAATCATCTCAATTTAAAAATTGCAGGCAAATTTACTAGAAAAATACAGTAACACCTTCATAAATGCACCCTCTATAAGTGCATATATTATGTAAATTCTCTCTATGTGCATAGTACACTTGAGTCCCAACTTATAAGAGCCCTTAATATTTTATTCTCTATAAATGCATTTCCTCTCTAAGTGTATATTTTGCTATTTTTTTACTATGATCCTAAGAAGTGTGCACTTATAGAAATGCTACTGTAGTTGTATTTTATAGTAAAAAAAAAAATCAGTGATATGCATTTTGTATTTTCATTAATATAAAATTTGATTAAAAGTTTTTAATACATCTGAATTTATTAGAAAATTATATTTTCAAATCTTTTAGAAGATTCTAAAATATATATATAAAGATTCAATTTTTTACTAAGTGTTGTATATAAAGGTATTCTATAAAATCAGTATGCAAAATTAATATATAATATCAAAAAATCAAAAAAAATATGCAAATAATTTTCTGATTTTCAATTATATATATATATATATATATATCTCAACTAATAAAGCATTTGGGATCTTTGTAATAGAAAGGTATGAAACTCAAAAAAATTTTTAAATTTATTTTATATGCTAATTATATTTTTTATACTAAAATAAGTATAAATTTAATATTAATTAAATTTTTATTTTTTTTTGAGTTTTGTACCTTTCTATTGTAAAGACCCTATTTATTTTTATTTAATATATATATTAAATAAGTAGTAAAAATATTTAAATAAAATTTCTTTATATGTACATGAATTTTTTATTTTATTTTATTTTATTTTTTGATATATGGGGTCTTTGCAATAAAAAGGTACGAAACTCAAAAAAAAATAAAAATTTAATTAATATTAAATTTACACTTATTTTAGTATAAAAAACATAATTAGCATATAAAGTAAATTTAAAAATTTTTTTGAGTTTCGTACCTTTCTATTGCAAAGACCCCATATTATAGATGCCTCCCAAATTATTTTAAGTAAATCCCAAATTAATTTGTACATTTTGACAGCTATAATTCCCAAATCCCAAATGTACAAATTACAAAATTTATATATGTAATTTGTAAATTAATTTGAATTTGTACATTTAGGCTGTCATAATCCCAAATTATTTTGAATTTGGGTGGCATCTATACCCCATATGGGGTCTTTGCAATAGAAAGGTATGAAACTCAAAAAAATTTTTAAATTTACTTTATATGCTAATTATGTTTTTTATACTAAAATAAGTGTAAATTTAATATTAATTAAATTTTTATTTTTTTTTGAGTTTCGTACCTTTCTATTGCAAAGGCCCCATATTATTGCTAATTAATTAATTAATTATTTATAAAATTATTAATTGATTTGATTTAATTAATTATAATATTAAATTATTTACTATTAATATTTCATTGTTAAATAGCATAATTTCTAGAATAAATGTATTTGTAATGACCTGTTTAAAATATTATTTGTAACAACCTTAAAAAAAAATTATAAAAAAGGTATAAGGCGATACAAATAAAAAAAAATGGTTTTCATCCCGATCATTTAATATTTTAAGATTGGTGGTCAGACTTTTTATTTTATTAGTTAAAAAATTTTATATGAAAAATACAAGTTTGATTGGGTATATAGTAAAAGGAAATTTTCTTTGAAAATTATCAAGACATCAATTATCACGTTATCATGATTACTTGTATTCTCACGCATTGATTTTTTTTTAAAAATATTCTATACATAAAACAAATTAAATAAAAATATACCTGTTGCAAAAGCAAGAATATTATGTGGTAATACCACTCTATTTTCTTGGAGAATAATTAATATTGAAGAAAAATTAACTATTCAAGACTTATTTGAATATATAATTGATCAATATATTTCACGGCTAAAAGAAAAAATACTAGAAAAGATAAAAGTACATTGCTCAAAAATAAAAGAACAACATCAGAAAATTTTATAGGATGAAAAATTGCGTAAGTTTACGATTTTGTAAGTTTACGAAAGTTTATGGTATAATATTTTAAAAAATTTTAAAATATTATATAAATTTTCAATATCGTAAGATTTACGCAATATTACGTTCAAAATATTCTGCAAATTTATGAAACTGTAAACCTGCGTAATATTACAGTTAAAATATTTCAAAATTTTATGAGACTGTAAACCTGCGTAATATTACGGTTGAAATATTTCAAAAATTTACGAAACTGTAAACCTGCGTAATATTACGATCAAAATATTCTGCAAATTTACAAAACTGTAAACCTGCGTAATATTACGATTAAAATATTTTGAAAATTTACGAAACAGTAAACCTGCGTAATATTACAGTTGTAGAGTTTCCCAACAGGTTATCCTATGAATAATCTGGATAACCCATTAAAAAATTTTGAAATCCGGATATCCTATTAAAAAAGATAAAGGATAATCCGGATAAATCATCCTAGAATAATCCAGATTATTCTAGGATAACGAAGTGATTTGTGAAATTATATTTTTTTATATTGTATATCCATTTTTTAACTATATGATCTCACCTATATATAAAATACGATCACAATCATGCAATATTTATTATGTATTAATTAATAAAAGACATTTCACGTTAGATATAATCAAAAACATCATGAGTGTATTCCTTCATTTTTTATTATGATAACTCATAAAACTTATATTTATTATTTATTTTTTATAATAATTATAGTATCTGCAGCAATCCTAAGATAATCCGGATTATCCTATAGGATTATCCATTTTGTGAACTACAGATCCGGATAATCGTTCAAAAATTATCCAGATACATCCGTTATCCTAGGATATCCAGATACAATCCTAGGATATTATCCATTTGAGGAAAACTCTATACAGTTGAAATATTTCAAAAATTTACGAGACTGTAAACCTGCGTAATATTACAGTTAAATATTTTGAAAATTTACGAGACTGTAAACTTGCGTAATATTACAGTTGAAATATTTCAAAAATTTACGAGACTGTAAACCTGCGTAATATTATGGTTAAAATATTTTGAAAATTTACAAGATTGTAAACCTGCGTAATATTACTATTTGATCGTTAAAGCTGCGTATGCAGTAGAATGTATACAAGGGGCATGTGAAACTATTGAATAATCAAAAATAATATAAACACCTTTTCTTTCCTTTTCTTTTAAGTTTGGGAAAGCAAATTTATTTTTATTTACGAATTTTTTATTATTTACAATTTTTATGTTAAAAATTAAAATAAATTCTAATTTTTATTATAACTTAATAAAAAAATACATATTTAATACTTGTTCGCTACTATTTTATAAAATAGTACCCAGGCTGTACAGCATGGATGTCAGTATCAGTCACAGTCCAAAAAAAACGTGAGTCTCTAGCCGATATTTAGTATGAACTAGGCCTAGCTACTCACTTAATAAATAAAAAAATAAAAATAATTATCTTCTACGATACGTAGGTAAGTTTCTCCTTCTCTTATGATCATCATGCGTGACTAAAATTGATCAAATTTATCAAATTTAAAACATGAATGTAAATATTAATTATAAATTTTATTATAGTATAATTACCTGGCCTCTCCCAAAATCTCGTTCTAAATTCACGATAATATCTTTGGCTGGTACGCATCTACAGCTGCCGCCCAGGGTTTCTATTACGATAAAGGATATAGTTCTAAATATCAAAATCAATTTGAATATTCAATAAATACATTTAATTTATATGAATGTAATTTTATTTATTTACTTACATGGTAATCCCTGATGAGGTTCCTCCACTTTTGGCTGCACTGTTGCCCAGAAACCCTCATGCGAAATATTCTATTTATTCTGATTCAATTAAATGGATTGGTTAATTTGAATTTAAATTCTCAGAAGCTTAGAACTCGCATTTGGAATCTGCGTACCTATGATAAAAGCAAGTGGGAAGACGCGATGAACATTACCTTTAAATTGAAAACTACTCCTCGGCCTTCAAATCTGCCTGCCACTTCGTATGTGCCTTTCTCTTCGCTACCTCTTCCGACCCATCCCGTGACTTCACGTGACTCCGGAACTGATTGGATAAAGAACTCGATGACTCAGGGATTGCCATGGTATAATCATCTGTCGGGTTTTATGGGTCGTCTAACGGTGCTACTTAATAACAGCTTTTGCAGGATAGGATGTCGATTTTTATAGTGGGCGTGTTATCCGTTATTATGTTAGCATAGTTGCTTCTACTTTGGTTGGAATATATCAAGGGGGAAGATCTAGGGAAATTTAGTGTAATGTGATTATTCTATTAGATTAATTTTTGTTACTTTATTTTTACTTAGGAGACTATATAGCTTTATTTTTAGTTAGTTTTTATTTTATTTTTGTTTTCTTTTTATGTTTATAAATTGTATCGGTTAATAATAATTAATAAAGATATTGGCTACTATGCCGCGTTTGCCTTGAATTTAAATTCTTTTTTAAAGAAATTATAGATATTAGTCATATGAACCTATTGGCAACAGAGTCCCAAAAATCATGGCGGTTTCTACCATTAATATTGTGGTAGGCGCAATTTCTGTTTTGGCGTATGTCAATAAGCTCATCCATCATAGCCCAGTTCTAATGGACATTATAGTGGGAATGACGTGAACGTATGTGGTGAGGCATTATTAGATTAGATTTGATTTTTATAATTTGATTTTGAGATGAGTAAAAATTTGGGTAGAAAGAAGGTCGTAAAATGTCACTTTAAATAAAAATTTGAACAATATCTCTTTGGTTTGATTTTATTTCTCATTTCAATTAAAATTTAATTTATTACACTTTTCATCATTAAACATATTAATTAAATCTCATGCGGATATGGATTATCTAAATATAAATATCATGATTAAATCAAAAAATAAAAAAAAATCTTAGTTTGATTTCAGTTTCATTTCAATTAAAAATAATTGAAAATCATATACATGTTTCAATATATCATATTTAAAAATAAAACAATTATATTCTGATTAAATATTTTGCATACATTTCTTAAAAAAATCATAAAAAAAATCTTGTACATCGTACATGCATGCAATTACTAAATATCATCCCCTTGTGATAAATAAAAAATTACGCAATACAAATTTAACAAATTTAACAAAATTTGGCCAAAATTAATAATTTTTTACCAGAATTATCAACACAAATTGAACATAAATTAAATACAAGTTTCAGTTACGATTTATTTATGTCACGCCCACGTTGTTGATAATTAAATAAATAAATCTGCATGATATGATTATGCATGATTGCATATACAGTATCGTATTTTCTGGCCAATCAAAATTAAGCTGATCCTTGCATGTGATTTAATCTGCACGTGTTTTTTGTCTTATTTATTTTTTGTCTCTTTATTTCTTTATTTTTTTGTTCAATATTTTTCTCTTCTTTTTATTATTTCTTTATCCTTTTGTTCAATATTTTTTAATTATATACAGAATATTTACATATATTTCATAATTTATTGCTTTGCAGGTATAGAAATATTTGTTTATTAATACTAATTATTTTATTATTTTTTACTTCTTTTTTATTTTGTATCGTAATACTGACAATAATATACATATTTCCTTTATTTCTTTTTACTTGTACTTTAATACTAATGATCAATACTAACAATACTAATTATGTTTTTTTTACTCCTTTTACTTAATACTAACAACATGTTTATTTTTTATTTTGTTTCCTCTTTCTTTTATTTTTAGTTTATTCTTTGCAGGTATAGAAATATTTGTTTATTAATACTAATTATTTTCGTTTTCTTTTTACTTCTGTTACTTTGTGTCGTAATACTAACAATAATATCCATATTTTCTTTATTCCTTTTTACTTTTACTTCAATACTAACGATACTAACAATACTAATTATGTTTTTTTTACTCCTTTTACTTAATACCAACAACATGTTTATTTTTCCTCTTTCTTTTATTTTTTGCAGGTATAGAAATATTTGTTTATTAATACTAATTGTTTTAATACTAACGCGTTTTTTACCCTAATTATTACTTTATATCGTAATATTAACAATACTATCTACGTTTCCTTTTTTTTACTTGTACTTTAATACTAATGATAATATTCATGTTTCTACTGTTTCTTTAACTCTTTTTACTCTAATATTAACAACACTAACAATACTAACAATATTTCTTTTATCTTTATATCTAATACTAACGTTACTATAGCTGTTTCTCTTCTTTTTACATCTAATTATATCGTTACTCTTTCTTTTTTTACTTTTATATATTCTGTATATAGTAATAAATACTTGTAATTTTTTATAATTTAATTCATATTATATCTAATAAAATATACATTATATAAACTTATAGTACAAAAATAAATTTTGAAACATTACAAAATATTTATGTAAAATTACAAATCGTCAAAATATTTTAAAAAGTTGCAAAATATTACGCAATAAAATTACAAAATATTATGAACCGTAAAATTACAAAACTTTGTATATTGTAATATTTCGAAATATTTTAAAAAGTTGCGAAATATTACGCAATAAAATTACACAATATTATGAACTATAAAATTACAAAACTTTGCATATCGTAATATTTTGAAATATTTTAAAACGTTACAAAATATTATGCTTATGCAAACTTGCGACAGGTCTGAAAACTTACGAAATATTATGTAAAATTACGAAATATTATGAATGCGTAAAATTACGGAATATTACAAACCGTAAAATTATGAAACTTTGCATATCATAATATTTTGAAATATTTTAAAAAGTTACAAAATATTACTTTTTCGCAAACTTGCGGCGGGTCTGGAAACTTACGAAATATTACGATGCATAATCTTGCGCAACTTTTCGCACTATAAAATTTCCTGATGAAGCTGGAGATGAAATTGAATTAGGATGTATAAATCTTACATATCTTCACACAAAGATGGATAGACTTATGATGTTGTATCTATAGGAAAGAAATTGATTAGAGAATTATCAGATGCATTTTGGTATGTTGATAAATGTAGATATAAAACATTTAATGATAGATACACAATCCCAATAGAATTTTTTCAATTTTTTGGTCAGTTTGATCCAATAAAGGAAAAAAAAAGTCATCCTTTGTTTACCTATGATGAATTGAACTTTCATAATCAAAACATAATGGCTTATCTTGAGATGTCTTGGATCAATCATCCATGCTTTAATTTTTTAATAACACCTTTAATCAAATTCGCAAGCGATCTTCAAAAATATGCAGAATATTTATTAAAAAAAGCAGTACAAATAAAAAAAAATCATGATTCAATGACACTTATAATAAATAAAAGTGATGCAGGTAAATTGAAAATCATCTTACCTGTTACGTTTAGAAATCTGGCTATCATAACCAAATATGATGAATTAATCAAGGCTGTTGAATACGCAGATTATTAGGAAACAATAAATGTTGATCTGTATTGTCCTGATAAAGAAACGTAAGTAAATACTAGCTGATATCACTTTTTTTTGTGAAAAAAAAAAAATTAAAATATGACGAATTTTTTAGAACTAAAAGTATATATTTGCAAAAGTTGGAAGAAGCATTCATGTTTAAAATAGGAATTTATACTTACCATCATGGAAATGTAATGAACACCACCTTTATTTAGAGAATAGATCCAAGTGTTGATGAATCTGTAGCTTTTGAAAAAAATTACAAAATTCGAAGTGAGTTGAAAAATTTTATGCCAGTATATGCAACACAAGCAATGAAAAAAGAATTTGTAGATACTTGTAAAATGTTTCTTGGTAATGTTAAAAAGTCCAGAGTTCGTAAGATATACAAGGATTTTGTAGGAGATTCAACTACAGATAAATAGAGATAGATGTTAGAGTAAAACTTGCTTTTGATTTAAGAAATCCAGACATTAGTTATCACTGATCTTTGACATTTTAACAAAGGGAGGATATCTATTTATGATACCTTTTGGGAATATGCCAAGAAATTTTTAGAGGGTACTGCCCAGGATTCAGTTGTTGCAGTTGATGAAAGATGTCATGATTCTATTGTGCATTTGGCTCGTGCTATATCTGTAGAAGATTTAAAAAATCAAATAGCAAAATTATGTCCAGAAGATATCCCAATCCCATCAGTACAATGGTTAAGACTTCAGTTCTGGCCAAAAAACCCATTTTACAATTTACCAGAATCTTACCATTAAAATTTATGATACAAATTTAGCAATTACATATGAATCATATTGATAGTCATTATGCGTCAGCAATTTTTTGTTACCTTAAGGAGTTGGCCATAAAATTTAAAGACAATACATGGTTAGTTTTTTTAGATGATAAATATCGCTACAAAATTGGAGAACTAGGACATCCAGTAGCTGCAATAGAATGCGAAAAACAAGTAGTTGTTACTACACATGAAACCTTTGCCATTTCAGATCATGATTTCACAAAATGTAGCCTAATTCTTAGTGTAATAATGATCTGTAATATACCAAAAAATATAGAAGGATCATTTTACCGAGAACATGTAAATATTGGCTTAAAAGACACAACATTTCAAGCATTAAGCTCATTGCGGCATATAACAGAATTGATGTATAATATATTATTACATACTGAAAAACATCATCCTTTTTTAATGCTATATACAGATGGTGATCCTGACCATAAAAATACTTTTCTTCATATTCAACTTTCATTGATAACAATGTTTATTGCTTTATATTTGGATTATTTAGTTGCCGTAAGAACTCCGCCTGAACACTCATGGAAAAATCCTGTAGAAAGAATAATGTCAATATTAAATCTTGGTATTCAATGTGTTGGATTGATGTGTCAAAAAATGAGTGAAGAAATGGAGAAATTAATTAATGGATGCAATAGCTTAGAAAATATTCGAAAAAAGGCAAAAATTAATAATCAATTAGAAAAAGAATTATTACAGAGTATGGAACCTACCCGCAACTTGCTAAGTAGTATATTTACTCGCCAGAATCTTAAAGATGAACCCTTTAAAATGTTTGAATCTGCAACTGTAATTGAGATGGAGGCATTTTGGGAATCTGTACATTTGGTAGATGATTCCATTACAATGGAAGATACATTGCAAAAAAAAGTTGCCGATAAGGTTAGTGCATTGATTAATGATAGTATCTTATATTCATATACTTGTAAATAACTGCAGCATGCCTTTTTTTAGCCAAAGTTGCAGAAATTTATGGAACATTGCTGTTGAAAACATCTGTATTTTTTTGAAATAAAAAAGTGTGGAAGTGATGAGTATGATATATGTAGGCCAATTAGAAGTGATCTGAATGTTTTTAAGGAACTAAAAGGTCTACCTGATCCCATTCCTGGATCTGATGGTCATTATATTTCATTTTCAGAAGCGTATGAAAAAGAAACAATAGAAGAATATTGTCCTTCTTTACAGAATAGAAAATCTAAAAATATGTCAAAAGATGTAGAAAAAAAAGGAGGAAATAGTATGGACTTTAGTCCAACTGCTCAATATGGAAAAAATGTAAAAACAATTGTAAAATGTGTTGAATGTAGCAAATCTCGTGTATTATATGCTCGGTGCAAAATATCAGAAGAAAAATTTCTCCTACTTTAATCTTTCCTGGAATCAATAGAATATACTTGTGGTTCTACATTTAAAAGTCTTTCTGAGTTGAGTTCTTCTAAAAGTAGGAAAGAAAGTGATATGGACATTAATGATGATGATGAAAAAGAAAATGATAATAGAAATATGGAAGTTAATGAAGATAATGAAAAAAAAAATAATAATGAAACTAATCCTATAGCTGAATTATTTAAAATAGTACAAATCAATAGGAAACATACTTGTACTTCAGTTATTGAAAAACCATATTTTATAGCTAGAATTTTTTCTCAAATTTGTAACATATGTGGTTTATCAGAGGATTTAATACAGGTAGAAAATGAGTTGCCATATTGCAAAGAATGTTATGCCTTGGCTGGAGAAAAAAGAAAAATAGGAAAAAGAAAATACTTTGATAGTGGTAGTAAAAGTAGTAGAAAAAAACGTAAAATAGAAAATTAAAATATACTTGTCTGACGTATTTGATAATATGTAAAGTGAGTCGTCTATGTATTGAGAAGGTATTCTTGGTGTTTGAATTATTAAGAGAAAAAGAAGGGAACGCATTTTTCATTTAATATCATGAAATTTTGGTTAATTAGGTGCGTATATTTTACTGGTATCTTTTATGTAATACAAAACGTTGCTTTTAAATTTAATAAATAGTATATGATTTACAGTCACGTGATTGAAATTTAACATATAAAATAAAATTTATGTTTTAAGCCGAAATTAAGATCAGTGATTATGAGAACCATTTTTTTTATTTATTATGCCTAATATATAAATTTTTAAAAAATATTATAATAAATGTATTTTTCCCCTTCAGCAAGTTTACTTAGAATGACAAAGATGATTTTAAATGTCATTTTTGACTTATTTAACAAAAACCCTTTTTCCATCAAGTAATTGGAAAAGAAATTTCCTTTTTTAAAAGTCTGTATAATCTTATGTAACAAAATTTTTCATTTTTTCTGGGAACAAAAATTTTTTTTTTTGGATTTGTATAATATCATGTGATTCAAACTGATCAATAAAAATGTGCTAATTAGATTGTTACAAATAATATTTATAATAGATTGTTACAATTAGACTTATCCTAATTTCTATTATTATATTATTTATAAAATCATTTTATTAACAATTAATACAAAAATATATTATTTTTATTAAAATAAATTTATTTTTGAATTAAACATTTCTAATTGATATTTTATAAATTGTAAATTCTATAAAAAAAAAATAATAAATATTGGATTGCAAAATAAAATATATAGTACAAAAAAGAGAACTTTAGATATTTAATATAGGAATAATTTATTTAACACACCCCTGCGTTATAACGCACCTCTTATCACGTGTTTAATTGTTTTTATTTTATTTATAAAATAATCTTAAGCCGTTAAGCGCGTTGCAACTTTTCATTATTTTATTTCGTCTCCAAGAGGCGTTCCTATAAAAAAAAATAATAAAAAAACGTTAGAAATGTTAAACAAAATTAACGAAAAAAAGAAATAAACCCTACCTTTTTGTCTCCAGAAATCTTTAGGGGTGCTTCTATAAAAAAAAAGACAATGGAGGGACATTAGGGAATGTTCTTAAATGAGATTAACGAAAAAAAAGAAACAACCCTTACCTTTTCATTTCCAGATGTCTCTGAGGGCGTTTCAGGTATGGCATTTTTTTCTTGTCTTTTTTCAATTTCGTTTTTATATTTCATTTTTATTAACTATTTTTCTTCTTTTTATGGTTTATCTTTCATTAATTTATTTCCCTTTTCTTTTTGTTTTCATTCACTTTCTTCTTTTTCATTATCGCTCCTTTTTCCTTTCATTCTCATGATCGTTTCATCCTTATCACCATTTTGTCCTCATCGTTATTTCATCCTTATCAATCATTATTTCATCTTCATCATCAATTATCATTTCGTCCTTATCATCAATTATCGTTTTGTCTGTCCTTATCATCGATTATTATTTCATACATCTGTTCTCATCATTTCGTTTTTATCATTAATTATCATTTCATCCTCATCATCGATTTCATTTCATCATTATCATTTCACCTCCTTTTTTTTAGGTCTTAGTTTTGCGAACAAGGTATGACATTTTTCTTATCTTTTTTTTCAATTTCGTTTTCATATTTCATTTTTACTAACTATTTTTTCTTCTTTTTATGGTTTATCTTTCGTTAATTTATTCTCCTTTTCTTTCATTTTCATTCACTTTCTTCTTTTTCATTATCGCTCCTTTTTCCTTTCATTCTCATGATCATTTTATCCTTATTACCATTTTGTCCTCATCATTATTTCATCCTCATCAATCATCGTTTCATCTTCATCATCAATTATCATTTTGTCCTTATCATCAACCATCATTTTGTTCGTCCTTATCATCGATTATTATTTCATACATCCATCCTCATCACCAATTATCATTTCGTCTTTATCATTAATTATCATTTCATCCTCATCATCGATTTCATTTTATCATCATCATTTCGCCTCCTTTTTTTTTAGATCTTAATTTTGCGAACAAGGTATAGTATTTTTTCTTATCTTTTTTTTTAATTTCGTTTTCATATTTCATTTTTACTAACTATTTTTTTTCTTTTTATAGTTTATCTTTCGTTAATTTATTCCCTTTTCTTTTTGTTTTCATTCACTTTCTTCTTTTTCATTATCGCTCCTTTTTCCTTTCATTCTCATGATCGTTTTATCCTTATCACCATTTTGTCCTCATCGTTGTTTCATCCTCATCAATCATCATTTTGTCTTCATCATCAATTATCATTTTGTCCTTATCATCAATTATCATTTTGTCTGTTCTTATCATTGATTATTGTTTCATCCATCCTCATCACCAATTATTGTTTCGTCTTCACCATTAATTATCATTTCGTTCTCATCATCAATTATCATTTCATTCTTATTATTTCGTTCTTATCATTGTTTTGTTTTTATCATCATTTTATTCTTGTCATCTTTTCATTTCTCCTTATCATCTTTTCATCCTTTCATTCCTTTCTTATTATCTCTTCGTTTTTCATCATCCTTTCATTTTGTTCATCTTCCTTTTGTCATCCTTTCATTTTTTTGTCCCGTTCTTATCATCTTTTTTTTTTTTGCTCCTCCCATTATCTTTTTATTTTCATTTTTATTCCCTTTCATTTTGTCCCTATTTCCTTTTGTTTTCAATCCTGTTCCTTTTATTTTCGCATTTTTTCCCTCTTTTTTTCACTATTTTTCTTTTTTTTTACTATATCTTTTGTCTCCTATCATCTTCGTTATCTCCAATTATTTGTTTCTAATATTATTTCCATTATTTCTCTCTCTTATTATCATAATTGTTAGGCTTCTCTTTTTTGTATCATTATTATCATTACTAGTTATGTTAAAGATAAATAATTGTAAAAAATATTACCTTTGATAAACAGTATTTAAAGGAATAAAGTCAGTTTAATATATAAATTTTGTTATTTTTTTTGTACAATAAATTTTAGCCAATTATTTTAATTCTTAACGATAATCTAAATTAAACCGCAACCAATAAAATTTATCACGTGATAGGGGGTGTGTTACAACGCAAGGTGCGTTAAATAAATTTACTCTTTAATTTAAAGGTCATAAAAGATTACATAAAATTATAAATATTTTGCTACTTCTAAAATTAATTAAATTTGCCAAAAATTTAATATTACATGCAAATTATATGTTAATTTGCTAAAATTTAACTTATAATTTTTATTATTAACTGATAATTATTTATATTTATTAAAATTTATTTATTATATAAAATTTTTTTTTAATTATAAAATTTTGCATAAAATAAAAAAAATATTAAAATTATATATGTATAATAGAGATTTATAATGGATTTAATTGTATATAGCAATACAAGATGATTTTATATATATAGAAAAAGAAAATTTTATATGTATATTAAAAAAATTTTTTTACAAAAATTTTTTTAAACTGATATTTCTTTTCTATTATTTTACACATTTTAATTTTTATAAATATAAGGGGCATGCCAGAAATCAGCTGATTTAATAAAGGGGTGAGAAGCTAACCTAAAAATCAGGTTCCTATGATTGGCTATAAATTATATAATATATATAATATATTATTACTATTTATATATTAAAATAGCTTTTTGGAGGAACTCTTTCCTGCAGATCTGTGAACCAAATTTTTCACGGAAGAAAAAATTTTATTTTTATCATGAAGAAAGGATTTTTGCTAAGTAAACCAGCTCCAAAAACAGCAGAAACGTCTTCTTCGACCAAAGTTACCCCTACTGCTGCTCTAAAGAGTATACCTTCTGACCGTTTTCACGATGTTATAGTAGACTTTCTTGCGCTACACATCGGTACTATTGTTCCTCTCTTTGGCTCTTTAACACCCACGACCCGCGAGGCCTTAGGGAATTTTCTTTACAAACATAAGGACCAACTAGTCCCTCTGGAACTCCTGGCACAACGCTTTGATAACGTCGGCAGTTCCCACCTTATAGCTCACTTTCTAGCTACCCTCTTCAATATCTTTCTCTTGGACGACGAACACCGGGAAATTTTTCTCATGGATTCCGAATTTCGCCGAGCGTTGGAAATTGCAAGTACACAAACGCCCGATATGGGAAATCTAGGGGATTCTATGCACCAATCAGACACGTCGATGAATTTTGATAGATCTGATACAAACTCGGTAGAATTGTTTGACGAGGAAATACTCGCCACACCCCCACGCAATGTCACACCTATACCTGTCACGCCCTTGACCAAATCTCAGAAAAGGAACGCTAAAAAGAAGGCCCGTAAGGAGAAGAAGCAAGGTTTGCAACTTCAAACTCCTTCTGGACTGGACGAACAAACAGTGCCCACTTTTAGCGCTGAATCTCCTGAGTACACACCCTCCAAACCTTCTGGTTCAAGGACGGTTACTTTTCATCAAAGTATTTTTTCTCCCCCCTCCACACCCTATAAGCAGCAGTTGAAGCGAGATTCTAAACCGCAATCGACTCCTATAGACAATGGGAAGAAATTAAAACAGAAAGAGACAGACAATAAGTTGAAAAATGGAAATGTTATTATTACCGGGTATATTCCTCAAGATCAAGAACAAGCACAACTACTGGATCTTGTAGTCTATGATATTCCGGCCAAATGGGATAACTATACTCTGTTGGCCAATTTAGGACGATGGGGTAAGGTCATATCAGTCAGCACAAGGGTGCACAAGAAGTATTTATCTGCGAGGGTTAGACTGATTCCAGACCACGAGTGCTTGAAATGCTACAACGGAGGGGACTGGACTGTCAACCTGGGAGGAATTCCAGTTCGATGGTTTCCTGCTTCTTGGAACCTTTCAGAAAGGAAACAACGAGAAAAGTTCCAAGCTGTCGTGTACAATCTTTCAGAAGACATGACGGATGCCTCCTTATTTCCGAATGGACGCCCCCACCAATTTTTGTTGGACAGTGGCATAAAATCCTTTAAATTAGTTAAAGAAGTTGATGGATCTAGAAAGCTGATAGGTTACTTTGACACTTGGGATCATGTTTCCACTCGCATAAATAACCCACAGCTATGGAATGACGTTAGAATTTCTTGGTGCCGTTATTCCACCTCCAACTTCAAGAATTTACGTAGACCTGCTCGAATTGGCAATGCAGAGAAGTCTTCTGGGACACCCAAAGGGTCTAATTTTTCTTTTTCAGGTTTTAATACTAACAACCGCAAGAATGATCTAAATAAAACTCCTCAATCTGGACGTTCTGCCAAGAAGATCGATCAATCAAGAAACGGCCAGTCTAAGAAGCCGGATGTGAAATACTTAATCGCTGGGCTGAAGGCATTATTAGAACATTATGTTTAGTTTAGTTGGGAGGGATAGATAGAAGATTCCATACTAACTTCTTGTCATGCTTATGCATTCGCTTTATGTAATGTTTTTTTTTGTTTTATTAGATTATAGAATTTTTCTTTTTCTTTTTCGTTTCCTTTATACCTTGAACAATTCTATAACTAGACTTCCTATTATTTTAAAGAGAATAGGCTAGGGATATAGTAGTCATGGGATATATTTGTGACCCTAGTGTGGGGAACGAGTAGGTTTGGTTTCACTGATCTTTTGTATACTTTTCTATCTTTTTTCTCTGAATAAAAGCATTTCCTTTGACTAAAAAAAAAAAAAAAAAAAAAAAAAAAAAAAAAAAAATAGCTTTTTGCAATTATCTTGCTATCTAATAGCTCAATTTAACTAAGCTTTTTTTTATTTTGTAGGGCTTATCAAAAGCTATAAACCAAAAAAACATTCATAAAAATTGGATTACTAGATTACAAGTTATTTATATAAATATAATAATATATATTATTATATATTTTTTTAACCAATCAAAATGCAATCAAGTGGGGATGAGGGGTAAGGATTACTAATTGAAGGAAATCAGCTGATTTTTGGCACGCCCCTAATTGTATTTAATATTTATAAAAAAATCATGTTTTTATAATAATATTCTCTTATTCTTATTTTTTATTTACTAATTTTACTCATATATAAAATAAATTTTAGACAAAAGAAATTACTTTTTTATGTTTAAATAAAGTTGTTCAGCGATATCAAAAGTACTTATATTTCAATTTTTTTAAAGTTGGGTATAATAAGATTCTAAACATCTCTTATTTAGATTAAATATAATATATAGTAAAATTTTTAATTTAGGATATCCTGGTCAATATTAATGCTATTAAATTAAAATTTATGTCATTAGATTCGTTTCATTGAAACATTAAAATTCAATTAGTAGATTTTTTAAATATAGAAGTATGTAGGATAAAAAATTTTCAAAAATATCTCTGAAATAAATATCTTTTTAAAAATTTTATATGATTAATAAGCAAACTCAACTTCTGACTTATTTATATATAGTTTGGAATCCTAGTATAATATTCATAAAGAAATTTGTATTTTTTAAACAGTATTAATTTTAAAATTTTTTTTTTCTTTTAATTTCAGGACATAATAATATCACTTTAATTAAATGAAATAATCTTTTCATACTTAAATAAAGTTATTCAATGGTATTAAATCTATTTATATACAAATTTTTATAATAATTGATCTAATATTCATGAAGTATTAGCTATTTTTATATTATCAATTTTTTTGCGAAAAGTTATTTTGCAATTTCAAAATATAATTTTACTACTTTGTTAAATAAAATTGCCTTTACTCACTTAAATAAAATTGTTCAGTAGATCAAATCTATTCATAATATAAATTTTAAAGTAATTAGTTTAATACTCATAGAATATGACAAACTTTTATATTTTTAATTATTTATTATTTAATTTTAAAGTGTAATTATTTTAAATTAATTAAACTAATTTTATAAATAATATACATTATTATATAGTAAAAAAATATTTGTAGATATTTAAGTTCCTACTTCCTAATGTATAATTAAATAAACAATATAAGAAATATTTTCATTTATAATATACCTTTAAGTTGATCTTATGAAAAAATTATTACTAAACTTAAAGCATAAGAAGATTTAATATTTATGATAACAAAAAAGCAAAGGAAATATCAAATACTTTATATTAAAATATGTTTATCAACCTTCATCTTCACTTTCTTTAAGAAGGGTATTTAATAATATTTTTTAAGTACCTAAAAAGTATGATAGTTTTTTAAAAACTGGTCTTTACAATAAAAAAAAATATGAATAGTTTTAACTACATCTTAACGATTTGTTAGAAAATTCTTATTATTGGCAATTTTAAGAATGTAATCAATTGTTTTATATTTTTAATAACTATTCGGTAAAAACTTTAAAGCATTTTGCAATTAGCAGAAAATTTTAAATTGTAGCTTTTTTTAAAAAATATGAAAATATAAAATTTTGTTATCAAATAAAATTTAATTTCAATTGTAATAAAGTTGACTATTTTCTCTTTTAGTATATCATTTCACTTTCTATCTTCAAAATTAAAAAGTCCAAAAATTTAATATTGACTTTCTTTAAGAGAATTAAGATGTTTAGAACTTTTATTGAATTTGAAAAAAAAGAAGTTCAAGAATTCCAATTCTTCTAAAAATTGCTCAACCAATTCTAAACCCTTTAAGAATATGCACGATAAAGACTTTAAAAAAGTTAAAAAATAAGAAGAAAAAAAAGTAATCCTTGAGCAAAAAATTTGATGATAAGATAAATATTAATAAATTTTTGCTAACTTTAATTTCTAAATTTTAGTTGTAGTATAGTAATTCCTTTTTTTACAATTTTTCTTTTTTCTTTTTTTTTTTGAATTAGCCAATTAGATGTAATAGTGATAAGTTATTATAGTTTTTTGCCTTATTAGAAAATTAGAACTTTAATCTAATATAGATGACCTGACATTAGTTTGGGTAAGATATATTAGTTTAGATTAATTAATTTCTTAAAATTGATTTTAATAAGAAGGTATACTTTAAAATCTGTTAATTTGGATATCTAGTTATTCATCTAAAAATTGATTAGATTCAAATTGACCAGATTGTATAATAGGATTTATCAGATAAATCAACAGATATCTGTTTATCTAATAAACTGTTTTGTATCACCAGATTGATCAGATTGACTAGATAATTCAACAGATATTTGTTCAATCTATTCAATCTGATGAATTTTTTTATCTTATTTATTATTATACTGAATTTTTTTTTTAATAAAACTAAGCCATAATATATTTATTAGTTTATAATTTATTATATAGTAATTATATAATAAAATAATTTAATTAATAAAATTTACATTAATGTATGAAGAAATTTATTAATTTGAACCTAATAAAATTATTTCTCAAAGTAAACCCATCCCATATACTTATCCAATATTCCAATAAAACTAAAGAAGTTAAAATCTATAAAAAAAAATAAAAAAAAATATTAGTTATGTTTTTTCAAAATAAATTCTGAAAAAATCTACCCCATATACTTACTTGATATCCCAAAGAATTCAAAAAGCTGAAATTTACAAAAAAGAATAAAAAGAAATATTAATTATATTTTTTCAAAGTAAATTCTATCCACATACTTACCAATATTCCAAAAAATCCAAAAAGCTGAAATTTACAAAAAAGAATAAAAAAAAAAATGTTAGTATATTTCTTTAAAATAAATTCTGAAAAATTCACTCCCACATATTTACCTAATATTCTAAAGAATCCAAGAAGTCAAAATCTATAAAAAAAAATAAAAAAAAAATGTTAGTTATGTTTTCTTAAAGTAAATTCTAAAAAAATCCATTCTACACACTTATCTGATACAGTATTTCAAAAAACCTAAAAAGTTGAAATTTAAAAAAAAAATGTTAGTTATATTTTTTTAAAGTAAATTTTGAAAGAAACTAACTTATTAATATTTCAAAGAATCCAAGAAACTAAAATAGGATCCAAACAATATATATAAGTTACATTAAAATCAAAATTTTTTACTATAATTAATAAGCAAATTATTTTAAATTCTATTAAGCAAAATTTTATTACTGTATAATATCAAAAATTTTATATTGCTAAACAACTCATATGATTTTTATAATAAACAATAATATTAAATTTAAAGTTAACAATTTCTGTATCCAGTAATTTGATTTTTATGATCTTTATATGGTTGGATTCAGCTTATCAAGATTTTAATGATATATATTATATATTTGTAACATTAACACTAGTCAAAATCAATTCTATCAGGTAACATATCAGGAACTTATATATCGGCGACTAATCAGATAAATATTGGGTATTTTTACATATCGAGTACCTGATTTATTACACTTCAAAATATGTCTAATTACCAAGACCCCGATATCTAAATTATTGATCACCAATATGTTATTTAATATATATCGGACACAGTTCTATCTTACACATATCGGATACCTGATATGTGATACAAATTTTAATATGTTAGATTTCATATTATATAACGTATTAAGAAATTTTTTAGAGTTTACTTTCTTTATAGATTTTTCTTTTTAGAAATTTTTAATTTGTTTAATGTAGTTAAAAAATTTTTATTGTCTTATTTGTTGAATGCATTATCAAGTTTATAAATTTTTTGTAAAGTGTTTAAAAGTATAATTATTATTGTTAATATTTTTATTTTATTACGTATTTTATTACAATAAATTAATAAAAAAGTTACAGTCATTTATAATACAATTTTAAGAAAAGTTTGCTCAAACTTTTCTTAATCGTGATCACGTTAGGATCAAGAGGAACAAGGGAAATTGCAACTTAAAATAAATAAAAGAAACGTTAAAACTATTTCTTTAATATTCAAAAAATATCCCTCCCTCCCTCCTTACATTTTAAGTTTGGAGTCCAGCAATCTGAAAAAAATAAAGAAAGTAATGTTAGTAACGTTTCTTTAACATTAAAAAAAAATTACCACCCTTTCCAACTTATATTATTCCCAAGTCCAGTTCGTCCAAGAAGACCAGCAACCTAAAAAAAATAAAGAAAGAAACATTAGTAATGTTTCTTTAATATTAAAAAAAAATTACCACCCTTTCCAACTTACATTCCCAAGTCTGGTTCGTCTAAGAAGGCTGGCAACCTAAAAAAAATAAAGAAATGTTAGTAATGTTTCTTTAATATTAAAAAAAAATTCCCCCATCCCTTCCAACTTACATTCCAAGTCCGGGAGTCCAGCAACCTAAAAAAAATAAAAAAAATCATGGTTTAGAAAACCGTAAAAATAGATTGATCATAATAATCAATGATCGTCAAATTAAATTAAAATGCTGAAACTATTGCATGTAAACGCCAAAAAGTTTTTGCAGTTTAGCAAAAATGAGTTTAATCACGTATTTTGAAAATGTGAAAGATTATTTCAAGATTTTATATTGTAAATTGATAGATTAGTTCTCTCAATTTGATCTATAGAAAGATTTTAGTAACATTTTGGAAAAATCAGCAGTATTATTTCTGTCACGCCTAAATGTACCTTTTTTAAAAATTTATTGGAGACATTTCATCATTACAATATATTATATAATATATGATGACAGATTGTTTATTTAATTAATACTTTAATAAAAAAAAATGAATGTTTATTGAATAAAAGCAATTTATTATAATAAGCTTTAATTACTTATAATTGAGGTTGAATTTTTTAATTTCAGTTGAATATAGGCCGATATAAAATCAAATTATAAAATAGTAAAAATATTAAAATAATAATTAGATGACTATATAAAATATATATATATTTAATAAAAAATAATAATAATAAAAGATAATAAAAAATAAAAAATAATAATAATAAAAATAATAAAAATATAAAGGGTGAATTTATTCCTCACCCTGGGTGAGACCGGTTATTACTCACCCCTATCACGTGATAAAAATTTACTTTTGATTGGCTAATTTTTTTAACTTTGAGATTTTCCGTTAATAATTAAAAAAACTTCTGTATGTAACATAATAAAAAAAACATTTTATAAATAATGAAGTTTATTTGTGTTTGAAAGTTTATTTATTCAAAATTAAAACTTTTTAATTATTAATTTTTGACATAACTAGTGATGTAAAAAAGTGAAACTCTAACAAAGAACAAAAATAAGGTGATAAAAGACAAAAATGAAATGAAGATAATGAAAATAAAGTGATGAACATAATATAGCGAAAAGTGATGATAAAAAACATAAAGCAGCGGAAAATGATGATAAAAAACATAAAGTAGCGGAAAATGATGATGAAAAATGTAAAGCAGCGAAAAGTGATGATGAAAAACATAAAGCAGCGAAAAGTGATGATGAAAAACATAAAGCAGCGAAAAGTGATGATGAAAAACGTAAAGCAGCGAAAAGTGATGATGAAAAACGTAAAGCAGCAAAAAGTGATGATGAAAAATGTAAAGCAGCGAAAAGTGATGATAAAAAATGTAAAGTAGCGAAAAGTGGTGATGAAAAACGTAAAGCAGCGAAAAGTGATGATGAAAAACGTAAAGCAGCGAAAAGTGATGATAAAAGATGTAAAGTAGTGAAAAGTAGGGCTCTGATCAGTTTCGGTAATTACCGAACTGTACTGACCAGTTTCGGTATCAGAGCAGTTTCAGTTTTATGATTTATCGAACTGAAACTTTCAGTTTCGGTATCAGTTTTGCGATTTACCGAACCGATTTACCAATAATAAAAACGTTTTTTTTTTATAAGAAAAACGTAAATAATGTAGTTAAAAAAAAATGTTGCGAAACGTTTTTTACATAAACGTTTGATATAAAAAATAATGTTTCGCAACGTTATTTTTGCGGAACTTGTAAAAAACGTTGCAAAACATTTTTTACATAAATGATTTGATAAAAAATAACATTTCGCAACGTTATTTTTGCGAAACTTGTAAAAAACGTTGCGAAACGTTTTTTACATAAATGATTTGATAAAAAAAATAATGTTTCGCGACGTTATTTTTGCGGAACTTGTAAAAAACGTTGCGAAATGTTTTTTACATAAACAATTTATTATGAAAAATAACATTTCGCAACGTTATTTTTGCGAACATTGTAAAAACCGTTGCGAAACGTTTTTTACATAAACGTTTGATATAAAAAAATAACATTTCGCAATGTTATTTTTGCGAAACTTGTAAAAAATGTTGCAAAACGTTTTTTACATCAGAAATTTAATATAGAAAACAATGTTTCGCAACGTTATTTTCCTTTTTATTTAAAAACGTTGCGAAACGTTTTTATAAAACGATTTAATATAAAAAAAACGTCTCACAACATTTTTTTTTGTCACTTTAATAAAAAACGTTGCGAAACGTTTTTTTATAGATGATTTGATAAGAAAAAATCATTTCACAACTTTTTTTTTGCTAAACGTTGCGAAACGTTTTTTTACTAAACTCGTTCGGTAAATCGGTTCGGTTTTCGGTAATTATCGATCGGTTTCAGTAATCATTAATACCGATACCGATTAATTCGGTTCGGTATTGGTTTTTGCAAAAACTAAACCGAACTAAACCGATCGGAGCCCTAGTGAAAAGTGATGATGAAAAACGTAAAGTAGCGAAAAGTAATGATGAAAATCGTAATACAGTGACAAATAATGATGAAAATCGTAATATAGCAAAAGACGAAATGAAGAAGAATGAAAACAAAATGAAGAAAGACGAAAACAAAATGAAGAAGGACGAAAACGAAACAAAGAAAAGACAAAAGGAAAAGAAAATGAAAGTTGTTAGTAATGAAGACGAAGAAATAATAAACAATAAACAAAAAAACAACAGAAATAAAGCTATTTACTTACCTCATTTTCAAAGAGAATCGGCAAACCTAAAAGAAATGAAGAATTTGGGAGAACTGAAATCTAAAACAAAAAAAAAGTTAGAACAAAACCTAAAAATAAAAGAAGCAAAAAGTAGTAAATGAAGAAAGAAAAGAACATTTCTTGACCGTGAAACTGTAAAGGACCCGAGTGCTAAGAACCTAAAGAGAAGAGGCCGAAGATAATATGAAAAGCAAAGCAAAGTGAAAAGAACGAAGATGAAAATGAAAGGGAAAACCAAAAATAAAAGGATACGAAAATGAAAGGAAATTAGGGGGATAAAGATAAAGATGAAAGAAAAGTGAAAATAAAGTGGATGAAGTTGAAAAGAAAGAGCCCAATAAAACAAAGTTAGTAAAATGAAGCGAAAGAAAAAAAGAAAAAAAAATCAAAGAAACGAAAAAAACATACCTTTGAGCACGAAATCGGAAAAGCCTAAAACCTAAAAGAAAGAAAAAAAAGTAATTAGAAGCGGCAAGAAATAAAAAACAAAAGAAACAAAAGAAAGAAAGACATACCTGATATTTGCGTACCGGCTTTTGACGACGCGAAACTAAAAAATAAAAAAGGGAGTAAACAAATATAAACTGATCAGTTGATATGCATGATGTAATTGTAAAGCTTTATCAGCCAATCAAATTTCATTACATAATAGGGGGGTGAGAAATCACCCGGGTGAGAAATAAATTTTCTCAAATATAAAAATATAAATAAAAATAAAAATAAAAATAAAATATAAAAAATACAAAATAAAAAAAAAATAAAAATAAAAAAATATAATTTACAGATTCCAAGGCCACCAATGCGTAGTGTTTCTATGCCGCTTATGACTGTAATGGTTCCCTAAGAAATATATATAAATTTAAAACTTAAATAACTTAATATAAATTAAAAAAATTCTTAATAATTACCAAGTCTATCCCAAAACCTTGTGCAGAACTGTCTATAATATCTTTCTCCTTCCTAGGACCACCTTCCATTTTGCACACCATTCCTCTATTCACAGAAATTCTAAAAATGTTAATACTATTAATTTTTTATTTTTTTTTATTTTTTTTTTATAATTTATTATTATTTTACTAACATTAAAATTCCTGACCAAGTTTCTCCACTTTCTTTCTACCTGTTGACCAGTGAACCTCATGCAGAACCATCTCTAAATTCTTCAAGCTAGGCTCTCCCAGAATTTGTAGTGGTCCCTTCTGAGTATGTCATGGTAGTAGTTGTTTCTTCTCCTTTACATTATTTAATTTTTAGATCAGGAAACGTAAGAGAAAAAAAACTAGAATATGATCAAAGTTATTTATTAGTTTTCATTTAATTTTTTACCTCCTATATCTTATTAAATATTCAGTTATTGCATCAGTCCAATTTGCGGGCATTTTAAGAAAAAGAATATATAATAATAAAAAATAATGGTAACAAATTTTAAGAAAAAGAATATATAATAAAAATAACGATAATAAATTTATTGTAAGAAAAAAAAAAAGATGAAACCTCTTTTTATAAACAATTTTTTATCATCTTGTATTATTATATTAATTACCCTTCAAGAACATTTACGTAAATTGTTCTAATTTTTCAAATATGTTATGATTGTTATGATCTGTCTTCTTTATATTAATTATAATACAGATACAGATCTACAATATAATCAATCACAATGAACAAGTTAAACTTGACCTAAAGTTAATTGTTATAATCGTGATTCTAAAATATCAAGATAAAGGTCTTCTTTTTAATTATATATCAAATCCAAAAAAGGTAAAATCTAATAATACAGATACGTAAATAAATAGTGTTTTTTATTTTGGTTTATAATAAGCTTTTGCCAATTATAGACTACAAATAAAACAATTACAGATCTACAATACATTACACAAAGATCTTGAGTGAACGAGTTAAACTCGAGTTCAAAGTGAACAATTTAAATTCAAAATAAAATATCCAAGATTAACAAAAAAGTTGGTAATGTTATAATGAAATTGGTAGTAAAACTTAATTTAATCATCTTTAATTAGGTATAAAAATTCTGATAAATTTAATAAAATCAGTGATTTTTTAATAATTTTATCAACTTAAGTTGAGCACGAATAGTGAATAATCAAGTTTATGCTTCTTCGCTAATATTGATTTGTACATTCGATAGGTGACCGATTTTGTGGCTGATGTGGCTGAATATAATATTATCCAAATAACCAATAAAAATTGATAATTTTGTTGATCATGTAATTGCACGATCATGATTTAATTATTTAATTATCGTATTTTTTTTTTTTTTCAAAAACTTTTTCTCTCTCTCTCAAATTTTTACTTTATTGTTTTGTCTAAAAAATAAAGATAAAGGTATATTTTTTGTTGAAATTTCTTTTCCCATTATTATGTTATTTATAATATTACCCAAATAACCAATAAAAATTGATAATTTTGTTGATCATGTGATTGCATGATCACGATTTAATTATTTATTTATCGTTTTTTTTTTCAAAACTTTTTTCTCTCTCTCTCAAATTTTTACTTTATTGTTTTTGTCTAAAAAATAAAGATAAAGGTATATTTTTTGTTAAAATTTCTTTTCCCATTATTATGTTATTCTTAACACTCTTATTAATATATTTTTCCAATGTATTTCTTTTCACTAACGTCCTAAACAATGTTTTACTATCGAGTTTTTTACTTTATTGGTTTTTCTAAAAAATAAATACAAAGGTACATTTTTTGTTGAAATTTCTTTTTCCATCCTGTTAACACTTTTACTAATATTTTTTTCTAATGTGTTTCCTCCTACTAACGTTCCTACTAATAATGTTCTACTGTTAAACATTTTTTATTCCTTACTTTTATTAACACTTCTACTAACATTAACACTAACATTAATACTTATACTTTTATATTTTTTTTTTATTGACGTTCCTTTTCTACTTCTACTAATTTTCATACTAATATTAATACTAACACTTTCTAATGTCAAAATTTTTTATTAACGTTCCTTTTCTTTTGCTAACACTTCTACTAATATTCATACTAACACTTTTATTACTAACATTTTACTTTCTTTCAAATTAAATAGATATAATGAAATGAAAACAAGCAAACTAATGAACATTAATTGTAAATTTGTGTAAAGAGTAATGAATTTTTTTTATAATATTTTTTGTATAATATTTTTTTTTATTATCGATTGAAAATATAAATAAAACTTTCAGTAATTACAATTAAATGAATTAAATTACTTTTAAATTACAATTGTATTTAAATTATAAATCTACTACTATTAATGCCCCATAAATGCTATACTTTTCAGCTATTTGATATGTGTGAAAATTATGAAATTATGCTTATATTTCAAATATAAATAGGATACATATCGGGTATATATAGGATACTTATTAGCACTAACCGATAAGTGTATAATATCTGTCTGATATTTTTTTAAAATATATCGGGTATCCAATAAATCTATGATATGTAACTGATATTTAACTACCCAATATGTATGAGATATGTACCCGATATGTATATTATATGTCACCGATTTTCTGCATCTGACGGGTACATATCGGGTACCCGATATGTGTAGTATTATTAAATAGTATACACATATTTCACACATATCAGGTACATATCAGGTAGCTGATATGTACCCGATATGTACCTGATAATATCGATTTTGACCAGTGATATTGGTAGAGGGTTAACTCAAAAGGAAACATATTTTAATCTCAAACATTTACAAACAAGAATTAAAGTAGAGCAAGCTTTTGGTTTATTAAAAGGCAGATGGAGATGTCTTTTACATAATTTAGAAGTTTTATTTGAAATAGTATCACATATCGTAACTGCTTGTTGTATACTTCATAATATTTGCGAAGAGAGATATGATTTTTTACCATCAGGAGAGCAATATTAAGATACAGGAATTAATATAAATAGTGAAGTAAATACGAGTGAAACATCAGAAGGAAATGCTATTAGAAATGCAATATGTGATTTTTTATGGGACAATTATCAAAGAAGAAATTTAAACGTTGTATAATGTCAAAAAAACATTTAATAAACAAATTGTTCAATAAAAGAAATTGTTCTTATTAATGTCTTTATTATAAAAGAAAAAATATTTCATTCTTCTACATCATTTGACGTATCATCTATATTATTTTGATATACCATTGAAGTTTCTCTATTATTAAATTGTGGTAAAGGAGTAGAAGGCGTAAAAAATTGAGGTAAATTATCTGTAAATTAAAATAAATAATTAATAATATATAAGATAATAATTTAGATCAGAGTGTTAATTTGAACATATAATATATAACTATGTATAATATATAATACACTGAGTAATGCGTAGTACATTAAATTAAAGAATTTTACCTTCACTTGGCTCTCTATACAAAGAACTTAAACAATTTGTAAGGTTGTTTAATAAATTAAACAACATAAAATCGTTTTGCTGCTTCATCTGAAATAATTTGGCTCTTTGCTCCTCTCTTCTTTTTTCAGATTCTATTTGCCTGGCCTCCTGTTGCTCTAATAACCTTTGAATAGAATTCTCTAAATTAGTTTTATTGTTTTTAAATTTTTTTCAGTCTTAATTATCCTCTACTTCATTGATTTCACGTTTATTTGTATATTTTCTACCAATTTTAGAAAGCTCATATGGAATTTCTTTTTCATTATTTATTTCAGACTTTTCTTGATTGCAACCAAATTCTTTTTTTCATGGTAAACTTGCAGTAGAATCAATACATAACTTCAGGTTTAATATAGGTCTATCTTTATTTAAAATTGCTTTGATTTCATCTTTGTATTGAATAACAATTGGAGAACCACCACTTTTTTTTGAAGCTGCGAGTTGCATCTTAAAAAAAAATTTAAAAAATCAGTAATAAAAAAAACAATTATAACACAACTCCTTTTTTTTAAAAAAAAACCTTATAATTATCTACTAAATTTTTCCATTTATTAGCTATTTGAATATTAGTATAAGACTGTTCAAAGTCAAAACCCAAAAGAAAATTTTCAGCATCTTTCCATAATTGAATATTTTCAGGATTAGAAACAGCTTCATACTTGTACTTTAACTCTTTAAGCTTTTCCTTATTTTTTAGAAGAAAAGACAATAAAGCTTTAATAGTAGATTCAGTCCATTTGACTCTTAAAGCTTTTATGGGTCTTTCAGCATTTTTATTTTTCTTATTTTTATGAGTTTTTTCCATTTTTTTTTAGAAAAAGTGGTTTTATTTGTATTTAATAAAAGCAACAAAAGAAAAGTCCTTAAAAGTTCGCGTTTTATAACTATTTTGTGTTTAAATAAAAAAGTATGCATGACATTTTGTTAAAAAAATGAAAAGTGAAGTAAAAAATGGATCATTAACGTTAATCTTATTCTTAATCTTACTTAACGAGTAAGATTGAAATTTCATATGATATTTAATCATGATCAGCTTGAAATTAAAATTAATCTCAATCACGTTTTTTGTGAAATCAAATTAACCTCTAATCTCAATCATAATCTCAATCACAGTTTTTGTAAAGACGCCCTATGTCAATTTGATTTTTAATTATAATATCATAAATATCTTGAATTGACATTAAATTGATATTACCTTAGAATTTCAAGTTTCTGTAAAGTAATTAATTTAATAATTATTTATTAAATTACTTAAATTAATAAACTTTAATGATAAAATGTTATAATAATTATAAATTAAATATGTCTGTTATAATGCAAACATATGATATACTGTATAATTTTGATATTTGAAATTACTTTGATAAAACTTTTTTATCATTAATTAAAAATTTTATTATTATTGTTAAAAAAATTTATAATATAATAAATTATGTGACCTTAAGATTTGAAATTTTATTTGTATATTTTTGTAAAATTTTCAATATTAGGTATCAATTTTATATACTAATCATATAAAACTTTTGTATATAGCTTATAGTAATTTTTTTTAAACTCAATAAATATATTTCTGGATTCTACTATATCTTATTAGTAATATAATACTGATTTTAAGCAAATTAGTAATTTAAAAATATTTAATTGACGATCTGGATAAGATTGGCACTATTTTCATATTAAAATTTGAGGCAATGTTTCGCAACTGTTTGGCAATAAATAAGTAAACACTAAAATTATTTTATTTTATCTGAAATTGGTAAAAATTAAATCATATATGTAAAAATACTCAAGGAAAAAGAATAAGCTAAAAAAAATCATATGTAAAGTATTGCAAAAAGTGTTTACATTGTATATACTTTAATTTTTTGCCTTATTTCTTACTTTTTACATGATTGGTAAATACTAAAATTATGAAAACTCATTTGGGTGTTATAAAAATTATATAATATATGTAATAAACGTTGAGAAATTATAATAAGTTAAAATATTTGCTTATTTATTATCAAAAGAATTATGCTTCATATAGCAAAATGTTTATATTACACAAATAATTAACGAGAAATACATGAACACTACAGTTTTGAAATTTATTATTATAAAGTAAAAATTAAGTCATGCATGCAATAAACCTCAAGGAAGAAGAATAAGGTAAAAAAAATATATATTTATTAATGGGAAAAAAGAGTCTATATTTCACGCGTATTAGATTTCACTCTATTTCACAATTTTTGTATAATTAGTAAACACTATAATTATAAAAACTCATTTATGTGCAGTAAAAATCTTTTCACATATGCATAAATACTTAAGTAAAAAGAATAAACTAAAAAATTATATATTTATTATTGAAAAAAAAGTGTTTGCATTGCACGCACGTCAGATTCTACAATTTTTAGCATTTTTTTCACTATTGGTAAACACTAAAATTATGAAATCCAATTTCTATGCTGTAAGAATAATATTCTATATGCAAATAAATTCAAGGAAACAGAATAAGCAAAAAAAAGTTATACACTATTATTGTAAAAAATAAGTTTATATTGTATAATCATCTAATTTTATGAGAGTGTTGAAGAGTGCTGATCTTATCTGGATCATCAATTAATATAATGGTAGTTAAATATATATTAATTGAATTTCTATATATAAACTATAGATTTAATTCAAAAATTCAGAGATAAAAAATTTTTTTTAGGATTATGTGAAATTTTTAAGAATTAGAAAATTTTTTTAGAAAAAATATATGATTATATTTTTAAATTTATTATATTTGATATATAAATAAAAAAAAAATAAAATTTAAGAAATAGAGTAGAATAAACTATAATAAAAAATGATAATATATACTTTAAAACAAGATTACAAAATACTAAGTAGAACTGGTAGATTTATATATCTCTATTTTTAGATTAGTAATACAAGTCATGTTTCAAAAATTTTTTAGTGAATTTTTAATTCATAATCAATTGTATTTATCTGTTAATTTGACGTCTCATTAGCTATTATAGTTGAAATAGTTGATGTTAAATATTTTACTCCATATAAAATTATTTTTTCATGAACACTATTAATATATTGGTTTGCTTTATTTTTAGCTCTTTATGTATGCATTGACATTCCTTATTAGTTTTTCTCATATTTATCTATCTCCCATTCTGGTACGCTATTATTGTTATATGTCTTTCAGTCAAATTTTTTTAACTGTATTATCAATGTAATAAAAGAGAAATAGTATTAACTTATTGTTTCATTGCCCATCCATCATTTTATTACTTGTCATACAGTTTTTTATTGATATAATATGTTTTGAAAGTATTTATTATTACTAATCTTCATAACAAATTGTTATCAATATGTGCAATTTATCATGCAACAGATGAATGTGCTGTTAGAATACGCTCGCAAATACTTTCTCTATCTACATAACTGGAAATAGTCTTACTAGAGACTTTGAGGGCTAAAGCAAAATAAATTTGCTGATATAAATGCAGATAAGATCAAGTTTTGAGGGACGTCTAAAGCAGAGCAGATTTGACCAAAATTATGGCATTAAGAAATTACAAATGTGACAAATAATTTGCATGACAAACAAGTTTTTATTAACCGAAAAAATTCTAGTTTTCAGAATACTTGCTAAAAATGAGAAAGTAAAGGATGCGATACTGGATGATAAATATTTTACTATGATCATGTAATTCTGCTCTTTTTTAGAATCTTTTCCAGTATCATCACAAAATCTTTCAACCTCCACATGACCTTAAAATTTCGTCACTAGTGTCACACCCTCCACTTTCTCATCTTTCATAAGTATTAGCAGGGTTGGGAAAATACAGTATACTAAGCAAAATTTTGGTACAGTACAGTACAGTACAATACAGTAGTAATACAGTAAAGTTAGTACACTGTACTAATTTGTACTATTTTATATTATTATATATAATATAACCAAAAATTTTTAGTGAGTTTTTTAACATCTAGTAATTCAATTTATAAGAATTTTTTTTTTATTTTATAGATCTTATTGAGCTTTACAAAATAAAAAAAAAGTTTGTTCAAATTGGACTATTAAATGCCAAGATAATTGCATAAATCAAAATTTGAAAAAAGTTCTAAAAAAATGTACTGTACTAAAAAATCTTAGTATAGTACACTTCCCAACCCTGTGTATTAGTGTGTAAAATCCTATTTGTCACGCCATATTCGTCATATGGTTAATTTCTTAATTCTGGCCAAATCTCATAATGCCGGCCAAAAATCACGTGGAGTGGAAATTTTTTGTGGCGTTACCGGGGTAAATCCGCTTTAGACGTCCCCAAGTTTTAATCCCTGGCGATCAAAAACGATACATTTGAAGGAATCTTTAATAAAACGATAAGCTACTTGCAATAAATAATATTGGAGACTAAGAGGAGTATTCATGTCATAACGTGTTAACCGCCGCTTTAAGACGTGAACAGAAATTACTTAATCGTTACCGCCTTGTTAGGTATCGTCTGTGGTATGTATAAATTGGAGAGAGTTGAGAGGCTTTGTGAGAATTTCTTTCCGTTATTATATTGCAGGTTTCGACATTGTTGCGAGTCCGGAACGGACTAAATCATTCAAGTAGACCGTAAATATCGAGCACACAACTCTCGAAGGCCTTAAAATCCATACGCGCAATGTACCAGACGCAAGCACTTGAAAATGATGGGTATTTAATATGATGAATAAGTGTAGAAACATTCGAATTTTCGTGAAATGCTGTATCGAAGAGTAATCTCAAGTTTACCAGACACTCTAAAAACCGGACTCTAGCTCAGTTTACCAGCTTTGCTCTTGATGATGATACGGAGGATCCCACAATGACGAGTTATTTTCGTGCGGTATATACATATATATATATAGTATTAAGCCATCAAAAGAATCTTTTAAAATTCTAATGTCAGAGTTAAAATCCCGCCTCGATAACACCATCAATTTAATATCAATTGAAACCACGAAGCACGAAATCGAATATATGTCTATTCGTACTTGCTTGCTGAAGCAAACAATTTCAGCCTGTCCAAAAAAAAATATTTCTGATCCGAATTAACACGATCCTTCGATTTGAACAGCAGAAATGATTAGGCCACTGAGGTCAAAATTATGATTTTGTAAAAGGTGTTGCCAGCTTGAGTCATCATTATCGAATCGTAAGTGTAAGGCTAATGAAGTGGACTGGGTGAGGATCAGATTGTTGGAAGAATTTTTGGGATAGTTCTGATGTCAAAAAATTTATTTTGCGGTGTAATGTTCGTTGGATGGTCAAGATAGTCTGAGTTTCAGACTATCGGAACCCGTGGTAGTTATTTATATAACGATGAGAATATTGGAAGCATGGCTAAAAATGTTCTCAACCATACAGTATTGTTTAGTTGTTGGAGGAAGTGCAGAAGTCTAACTCAGCTCAGTTGTGGGAAAATTTAGGAGCTCCTATATCGCAGGAATGAAAGATAGATAGTATTGGGATGTTTGCTTAAGCAAACGGGACAAGCATATGGCGAAGTAAAAATCATTGTATGTCACGGGCTACGTCCCAAACTTTGTACTGTATTTACTTTCCGCATATATTAATAAAATTATCTGTGTACCAGGGAACAATCCTTAGCAACTCTTGATCCTGGTTTTTCTTGGCAAAAATTTGTTTATAATCTTGAATACATATATACGTGCATAAACGGTGTTACCGATCATGTATCCAGAGAATGTGGAGTTGAAAGGTTATAGAAGAAAATATCATATGCAAAGCTCAAAATACCGAACTTAAAGCCAGGTAGCAAAATTAAGGCATGATATCGATGAATTTATATATCTTTACGGAAGGATTAGAATTTGATGCCCTTTTCTGATACCATAGCTGGTATAAAGACATTATAAACTCGAGGATACTGTTAACCATGGTCGAACTCTGTGTCAACTTAACGGAATTTTAACCTTGTAAATCTTTACGTGCGGGGCTTATACAATGACCAATGGATTACAATTTTGCATGCGGCTTATGTGACAAAATTATGACATTCTCATATTCTCTATGTAACTGTGATACATATATGGCAGCTAAGTTTAAATATTCTTTTACAATTTAAAGTATTTAAATAAGTCTAATCTAAATACTTCTCTATAATTCGTTATACATTTCTATTTTAGTTATGCTTATTTTGAAAGATTTTCATTATTGCATATTAATGTTCTTTTATCACCATTTACCAAGAATATACAATAGTTTTACTGCATATTATTGTGTTTATGAGAATTTAAAATCATGAATTTATTTAGAAATTATAGTTTATACATTGCAAAAGGCTTCTAAAATTTTTTTTTAAAAATTTGATGGATAATTAACATATACTTTAAGAACAAATTCCTTTATTGATTATAACATATCAAATATATGTATGATACATAAAAAAAATTTTTACAAATAGAAAATTTAAAACAACTATTTCTTTTATAAAGAAGGGAAATAATAAACAAATATACGTTAAAAAGTTGTCAACAGAATTAATTGATAATTGCTAATAGTACATCCGCTACTACCCATGGAAAACTTAATAAAACGGTTTCACTTTGGTCTGGATATTCGCTTTGATTATACGTAACATAATACCAGGATGAGGCTTTTGCTTTTGTTTCATCATTTATTGGGATTGTCACGTGTAAATTAAACGGTGTAGCATTATCTATATCTCCGTCATCGTTCGTATCTTGCAGTCCAAGTCCCATTAAGAATTGTTTACGACAATAATAAATAATAAACGATACTGTTCCACCAATCGACTCCCTTATGTCTTGGCTTTTCTTACCCTCTACTTGTCTGCCTAAAAGTTGAGCAGCTATAATTTCTGCTTCAGTTTTCACCTTATATTTTTTCATTAAATGTCGAATTTCATTATTGTAATATTCACGATAAATAAGAGCTTCATCTAGATAATGTTCATATCCGTCGAATAGAAATTCTTCATTTAAAATTATATTTTCCACATCATAATTTAACAAAGGAACATTCTCGGATTTGTCAAGTTGAATGTTTCGATATAATTTTCCGAGTATTTTTTCGGATTTGTAAGATTTTTTATGATCTTTTTCCATAAAGTCTGGATATTCATCGATGCTAGGCAAGGTTTCAGTTACTGGGATCCCAGTTTTACAAAAATCTACTGCTTTGGAAGCCTATTTTATCATAAAGAAATAATAAAATCTTAATATCGTAATTAGAATTGTCTGCAAAAATATTATTAAAAAAAAACGTAACTTCTTACCAAAGCTGCCAACATTTTACATCCAATATAGTTAACACCTTCTTCTCGACGATCTGCCAAGGCCACATGAAGGTTACTGATTTGACCAAGCTTATCATTAAGCATAAAATCCTTGAAAAATTCGCATATATCAGTGATTTCAACTGGTCTACCCAAATTTTTTTTTTCCGGAGAATCATAATTCATAGGTTCCTCGTTTTTGGTAATAAAAATGCTTTTGTTAAAAGAAACGAAGTATTCATCTCCATCTTAATTATATAATAAGAATGTTAAAGGAATATTACAAATTAGAATAGAATAATAAACTATGATGATAATTACCTAGATCACCTCCAGACTATTATATTAAAAAAATAAGTGCATGTGAATTACGTAATGTTGTAATGTAATTAAAAGAAAATGGTTATGCAAATAAATATCACATACTAGAAGACTTGGCAACGGTTTACGTCCTTTTTGGCTAAAGACGACACAATTTTTTAAGTGGGACAATTCAGGAATGTTAGATACCGCCACAACTTTTCTGAGGTCGCCGGGATGCAAACATGGGTTCCTTGTAATAACTATTTAGAAATAAAAATCAAAAATGAATAATATTAATCAATACATTCACCAATGTAGTATAAAAAATTACCTGCTGGGCCTTTCCAGACGATTTGTTCCCTATGAATATCATCATGTACTGTATCAAAAGTTTGATACTCGGAAGTTATGGTAGAGGTCTGAACATAGATTTCATTTTCCTCTAATATACCAGTTTCGTCAATAACACCGATCAAAAGAAAAGAATCAGGTACCAAAATACGCGCTTTGCTTCTTAGCAACTTCAATGTAAAAATACGTTTGCATTCCAAAAAGGCTTTCAAAAAGGGATCATTCTTCCTCATTAATCCCTAAATTATAGGAAATATCTATTATTACATAATATTTGGATAAATTTAACAAAAAAATATGTTTAATACAAACCGCATTAATCATACTAATAATTGTACGTGTAATATGGGAACATTCTCGCGTTCCTGTACTACGTCTGACAATTTGACAGGCCTTATCCTCATTTGTCATCATCATATTGATATCCGCAAGCATTTCTTCTTGCAGAGTAATGAATACTTCATCTTTTACCCCAAGTGTTGATAATAATGATATTATTTGACGATTCAAATGCCCAGGTAATGGATTCCTTACCGTTTTTACGATTTCTAAACTTAAAGAAGGCGCTTCAAATTTTTTTTGACTAGGGCGTATGTATAAAACGTTACCCTCGTCTTTGAGATTCGGATCAACTGCTTCAACTCCCTAAAAAAAAAGATTAGTCTAAGATATAATTATATATGGTTCTTATTTTTTCATACCTTACATCCACCTAATCGAAATTGGAAAACTGAAGGGATTTCTTTATCCTTTTTTTTTCTGGTTCCCCAATATTCTTTCGCCGCGAGTTCTGCCAAACCAGGGGATATTTTTCCACATCCATCACTAAATACCAAAAAAAAAAAGAATTAATTTTTTTTTTCTTGTTCATAATGATACATAGGACGAGTTTAACTATAACAAACATATTACCTAAACTTAAGACCATTCTCTTCAATTTCATCAAGTGGTTTAACTTGATCGCAATTAAGTTCCAATACTCCCATTGTGCTTGTGAAGCACTGACCCATACGGGCTGCATATAGCGCGGGATTCTCAATTTTTCTATTTTAAACATAAGTTAAACAATAATGTTTATAATTTACAAAAAAAAAAGAGAAAAAATTCACTCACCTAAATTCCCCCATATTAGCTCGAATAAAATTGGCATTAAAATCACCATCTGAGGCAACGAACCAACAAGATGTGTCTTTCAATTGAGATGCTGAAAAGGCTAAAAATTCATAATGTCTCCCAGCCAATTTAAATCCTTCATTTATAATAGCCATAATTCGAAATTCGATTATATCAACATCTTCGTCCTTATTTACGAATAGCCTTTCAAAATTTTCTTCCCTGAAAGTAACTCGCAAAAAAGAATCGATTCTATCTTTGTATAAACGTAATATACGGTTCGATGATTCGTAATTGGGTCCATCATAGTAAATATTCGTCGGGGTTATTGTGGCATGATTTATCCATGCGCAACGTGAATTATTTTTCAAGGAAATCGTCGGGTGCCAAATCTTAAAATTTTTTACTGCGTTTTCAAAAATTGTTATCGGCCGATCTTTATGTTTTTCGTCAAAGGGATCCCAATACTTGGTACAGATTTGGCTCAACGCATGCATAGCTACTTCCTCTTGGTCTTCATTGTGAATAAGTTCTCCTAAACGTTCTCCTAAATCGTGTTCTTCTATCTCATATGGTCTTAATATTCCGTATGAAATTAAACTTTCTAGTTTATAACATATGTTAAATGGTAATAACTGGCAAAGAAATTGAAATTGTTTGTCATTTTTTGAATAAACTGGTTTATCCACACATCTGATCGTAATTTGGGGTATGCGTGGAATACCTCTAACCCTAAATTTATCTAATGTATTACGTAACTCAAGAAGATTATCTTTTAATATTAACCTAAACACCATACATCTTCCAAAAACACCTTCTGTCCAGTCAACAGTTCGTATCCATTCAATATTTCGAGACAACTGTTTTCTCAAAATCGCTAAAATTGGTATTATCGCTACTCCTTTACGATAAAGGTGTGGCGGTGTCTTTAAAGTTATGTAGAGGGATATTTCATCATCTTTCGAATCGAGAATAATTCCCTGTGAATTTCCTACTAAATTGCGAAAAGGAATTTTAACACGTCTTATTATGGAATCTGGATCAGAACCTCTGAATCCTTCCAAAATAAAAGCTTCTTCTGATTTTGAAAAGCATATCTGAGGCTTTTCATAATCTTCTGAATATTTCCATTCACTAGCGAACGTGAAAGGTTGATTATTATTACTCTTTTTCTTTTTATTTTTATGCGCTACAGATAACCAATTTCCAAGTTCCAAACTCGATAAAAAAAATTCTTCTTTGATATCGCTCGTGTCGTCGACTTTTTTTTCTTTTTTTTCAGGTATAGCGTGATATATATATAAAGGTCTTCCCATGCATATTGGACGAATAAATGGTGCATTTGCAATGCAGTGGTTTGCATCTTTCACGTTCTCGAATTCTACGTAACCTGAACCAGCATTCCAATTTTTTCGAGTTTTATGCATGTTTAGGACACAATCATTAATAGGTCCATAACCATTAGTTAATAAAGCTTCAATCAAAATATCTTTATCGGCTCTGTACGGAATATTTTTGACATATACTTTTGCCATGATAAGTAATTTAATGAAATTATGTTATATTGCGTACTTATATTTTATATCGTGTCTTTTTCTGTGGAGTATTGGAGGAGCAAAATCTTCCCGGCTTTATATCTTTACGTTTAAACATTGGTAGTAACACAATTGAGTTTTATTATGAATTTTTATGGCAATAATTTATCGAACAAAAACCACATTTCTTTTGTTGAAAATTACTTAAGCAGATTTCACCTTTTTTATGACTCATTTTTCATGCCACATGATTTATTGTTTATGCTTAAACAGGATGTTATGCTTTTGTTCAAACCTTTATTGTGTTACGAATTAAGCGGTTTTGCGTCAGATGATTGATGATTATTAGTACCCTAGCACTACCCTAGCCATTATTCACATTCATTATTTTATTACCTAATTTACATTTACTATCTTATAAACTGTTTAAACTAATACATAAAGAAAAACAACATGAGTGCATCTGAGGAATACTTTGGACAAATGGAAAATCAAAAATACAGTCTGTATTTTAGACTTGTGATTAACAACCAACTAACTTTAACCTTCTAGCACTTATCTCTCATTTACAAAAAACAAAAAAGCAATCATATTATGGATTTTTGAAATATCATCGTGATACGTCGGATCGACAAATCTTTGTTTTTTTTTTTTACTCTACTGATCTTTTTGACAATAGAAGCTTTTTTTTAATACATTTATTTATTTACACTTTAATTTCCTTCAGTTGTTTACATATTACTTTAATAATACTCTTTATTAAGGCGAAAAAATATATACTCAAATAACAATTGGTACTTTAAAACTTTATTCTATAATAACTTTATTTAACGCAGCCAGAAAGCAAGTCTTCCACTTTTAGAACTCCATGTACTTTGTTGTATACGAGCCACTAGCTTCTTTTCACATTCCTCTACAGCTTTGACAACTGGCTTTATAAGAGAATCAAAGCTCTTTACAAAATGAATATTATCTTTTTCTCTTTGGTATAATTCCAAAGCTGAATTAAAGACTTTTCATAATGAGTCAACTTTATTATTATCTCATCTCCTGTATTATTTCATTCTGATAATTCTATATGCTGCAAATTACTAGAATTTGGGCGGAATTTTTGATCACCGTTTTCAATAATAATTCATCCATACCTTTCCCAAAGATCATTCTCTTGGCAAATTGATGGTATTTTATTAGCACCATCACCAAAAAAGATTAGAAGGTAGTCATGGCGATGTGCTGTCTCCATAAATGTTAGCAAAATATTCTTTTTTGAGACCAAATACTTACAAAGGAGAGCAACTTTGGGAGTATGCTGGACAGGAACATATCCAATTAACTGCATCAATATGGTATCTTTAATCCATACCAGATTCAATATTTGTTTTCATAACCTTGTTCCAATCCTTCTTAAAGCCTTGCCACCATGCTGGAAAATTGCGATTTGTATAGTACTGATTCAGTTTGAGATCAGAATCTGGTACTAATTGTTCAACAAGAATTTGTGTAAGCATATCAAGACGTGGACGATTATAGTTATATTTATAATTGTATTTGAGTACTCACCAATGACTTTCAGTAATCATTATTGTCCAAGTTAAAGGCATTGCTGATGGGTATGCTGAACGAGCAAACAACTTCCAATTTTTTCTATTATACCCACAATTTAGAAAGATTATTGTTACGACAAAACTGATATGCTTTTTGTACATAGTGTTAATAGATTTGAGCAGAATTCCAAAAGGTATCTTTTGCTACTAGTATTAATGGGTGCATAATTGCATGTCTTTTAACCATATTTATAACTTCTTTAGATTATTATTTGGGCATAAATTTCCAGTAGAACTATTTGGAATCCATGATAATTTAAACAAAAATTTTGCTAAAATATAAATTTAAGATAATGAAACCCCACCAAAATCAAAAAAGAAAGTCCATTTTCTCCGATTCCCACGCGTCCAAAAATTCTAAAGTATCTACAAAGAGAAAAAACGAAACAAATTAGTAATCGTTTCGTTAAAAGAACTATTTAAAGAAATATCTCCTCCCTACTCACCAATTCCCATGTGTCTAATAAATATCTAAAGTACCGGCCTGTTTATAAAAAGAAAAAAACAAACGATCAGTAATCGTTTCATTAATTAAAATGAATAGAAAATAATGATAATTTATCGAATCTCAACACATACTTATCAAAATGCCAACCGTGAATTCCTACGCGTCCAAATAATCGCGCCTAAAGATAATCGAAGACTGTCTAAAAAAAAGGAAACGAACTGTTAGAAAAAGTTCGTTAAAAAAAAAATAAATAAATAAAATAAATAAATAAATAAATAAATAAAAATATTGATGAGTCTCACCAAAATAATCGCGTCCAAAGACCTTCATTTGTTCTTTTGGGTTCTTTAATTAGATTTAAACGTCATTGGTCTCCTAAGAAGAGAAAAAAATAAAAATCGAAACGTTAGTTAAACGTTTCATTAAAATAAAGCTTTATAAAAAAAGAGAACCCACCGACCTAAGATTCGAAGAACCAATCGTCTAAAAAAAAAGGTAAAAAAAGATGAAACTTAAACGTCCAAATTTGCTAAAATAAGGGACTAAAAGAGACCGCTGAAAACTCACCGAATCCACGCTATAGACCATATAGAAAAAAAAGAAATTGCCGAGTTCCAAGTTCCGACCGAAATCTATGCTCTGACCGCCTAAAAAAAGGAAGAGAAATGTCAATTAAAGAAACTGTGTAGTTCCCTACCGAAATTCCTATAAACACGAAAAAAAAATTTAAGAACCTGTCTTTTTTTTCAGATGGGTTGGAGAGACCGAGAAAGTTGGCGGAAAATTTCAATAATTCGAAATCGTTTAAAAAAGAAGAAAAAAAAATCGAAACGTTAGAAACGTTTCATTAAAAATAATTCACAAAAAAAAAACATACTGAACCACACCAGCTCGTATCCAGCTCGAATGTTTATTAGGAATTCCACGCGTTTGATAAGCCGCTCAAGGACAATCTTCGTACTCATAACCCGGCCGCCTAAAAAAAAAGAAAAATCGAAATGTTACTAGACGTTTCGTTAAATAATTCAAAGTAAAAGGCCATTAAAAGAATAATTTAGAAAGCCCACCAAGAACTTGTGAATTACTATGCTCCCAAGGATCTGAAAAGATAACCGTCTAAAAGAAAGAAAAGATATGAAACGTTAGTATACATTTTGTTAAAATAAAAGCAAATAAAAGAAAAAACCTACCTGATTCTGCGCGTCCGTAGACTCAAAATTCCAAAAGCCCGCCTAAAAAAGAAAAATTAAACTATTTAGAATTCGTTTATTAAAATAAAACAAATAAAGAAAAAAAAATTTGAAAAACTTACCGAAGTATTACATCCAGGAGGACCGAAAAGAAACATCTAAAAAGGAAAACGAAACGTCTGAAAACGCTTTGTCGAAGAATTTTTTTAATGGAAATCGCGAGAGAAAAGAAAGTAATAGGAAAGGGGAGAGGGAAAGAAACAAAAAAAAAAGAGAAAGGGAAAGAACTAAGAGAGCTAAGGGAAAGGGAAAGGGGGAAGAGGAAAGGGAAAGAACGAGAGGGAAAGAACGAGAGGGAGAGGAAAAGGGGAAGCAAAAGAAAGTTTAAAAATAAATTTTTTTTTTTTTAAAAGTATAAAAAAAAAAAATCATTTATTTATTTATTTATTTAGAGTACAACGCATGAAATTACAGGAAGATCGCTTAGCGAAGTTCAAAGTAAAATACTAAACTACTTCAAAATTCCCTCCGGCTCTGTCATATATTAAAAACCCAACTATGGCTCGCGGGAAATCCATAAGATCAAGGAAACCAGCTAAAATAAAAATTAGAAAAAACAAAAAATCTAATTGTTCTATAAAAAAATTAAAATCTATATTATTAATAAAAGATAAAAAAATGCCCAGCGTGTAAGAAATTAGAAGAAATATATAACAAATATTCATCGCCTTGGCGATGTGAGTTATCTACTGAAGGTGTTGTAATTCTATGACAAACCGGGAGTAAAGAGTGAAGATAAAGGAGAATTTTGTTGTCACTAAAGAGGAAATGGCAGTATCACGTTTGCGTTTTCTATTTGACCGTTGACGCGATCTAGTTAAATGGTCTCTTTTAAGAGCATCATGAAAAGACTCGTTTCGAAGATGCCAACATGGCAGAACAAAAATTTATAAATTGAATGATCTGAGAAATAAAATCAGTGAAAAAAATCAAACTGCGGCAGTGCGGTTGTTAATAATTATCACGTGATCACGTAATACATATTTTAATATAAATAGGGGCTTCCCCGAAATAATTTTTTCTTCTTAAACTAATTTAATACCGGTATAAATTTAATTATATTAGGTACGTGTGCACGTATGTACGCATGTACAATACACAATGTACATAACATTTAACCTTGCAAACCTGCCCCTCCTCTATAAGCGGTATGATATTAAACAATACTATAATTGTAAAGTAACACCTTCCAAAATTCCTGATGGCTATATACTGTATACTATATATACTGTGGTAGATTTTCACTCCTCATAAAATAATACTGCAGATTACGCTGATTACCAGGTATAATGCAAGAAATTGATAAATTCTTCTATATTATAATTACTCATATCCAGGTGAACTAGTTTCCATTAGTAAGTTTTTTGGCATTAGGATCCTTAAAGAATCCTAAAATTGCCAAAGAATCTTCTAAGATTTTTAAAGTTTTAAGATCCTTAAAGATTCTTTAAGCAAATTTAAAGATCCTAAGGGATTCTATAGCTTAATAGATTCTTTAAGGATCTTTAAAGTTATTATCCCTAAGGATTTTTTATTTATTTATTTTTATTAGGGAATTGAGTCATCAATACATACAAATAAAAGAAAGGTAGTAAAAAAAATAAAAATACTAAATTAAAATTATAAATGTAAAGAATGCATCAAGTTAAAAACCCAGCCTTGCTTCTGATAATGATAAAAACATAAAGAAAAACCTTATAATAAAGGATTTCTAACATATCATGAAAGGGAAAAAAAATTAAGTATCACTATAGCTCTACCCAAAAAATAAAACTATATCTAAATTAAATGGTAAATAACTGTTTCTGTTAGCTAAATGATTGTATCAAGGGCCACTGTGTAAAAAATTTGATGAAATCGTGATTATATATGTGACTTTATAGTTAATCTGGTATTTTAAACAGTTGTAATCTAATAGGTTGTTAATTGTAGACAGCATCACATATCAGTGAATACATTTAGTAATGTAGTCAGAGATTATAGTGTTATCCATCAATAAACAGATGTGTCTTGTTAGGGTATTGTTCTGATTGTGATTTGTCTGTATATTGCATTTTCATTTTTGTGATGTTAAGATTAAGCACTTGGATCTCTGAGGATTTTTTATATAGATTAAATATAATTTCTTTTTATTTACATGTATTATGTGATTACTTTATTGTCAGCAATCAGCTATAGCTGCAGTTAGAAAAAAAATTAACTAGATGCTTTTTTAAACTTTTTTCTTTTTTTTATTCCTTTCTCTTTTCTTTTTCTTTTTCCTTTTTCCTTTCATCTACCTGGTTCTTTTCTTTCTTTTATTCCTTTCCTCTTATTTTTCCTACAAACTTAAATGTAGATTTTGATAGTGAAAGAATTTTTTTTTATTTATTTTTTAATAAAACAGTTTTACTAACATTTCTATTATTATTTATTTTTTTCTAGACGGTCTTTCAATACATAGAATTTTGATAGGAAAAATCTAAAATATTTTTTTTTTAATTTTAATAAAATAGTATATTAACATTCCTATTATTATCATTTTTTTTTCCTAAATGATCAGATCTATTAATATGTAAAATTTTGGTAGGAAAATCAGAAATAATTTTTTTTGAATTTATTTTTAACAGTTTTTTAACATGTAGAATTTTGGTAGGAAAAATTTAATTTTTTTTAGAAATTTATTTTTAACAAAACTGTTTACTAATATTTCTATTGTTATCTTATTTTTTTTTTTAGATAGTCAAATCTTTTAACATGTAGCACTTTAGTAGTTTTAAATTTATTTTTTAAAAAAATGTTATACTAAATTACTAATATTTCTATTATTTTTAAAAATTTATTTTTTAACATAACATATTACTTGCATTTTAATATTTTTATTTATTTTTCTAGATGGTTAAATCTTTGGGCATTAGAATTTCTATCTTCTATTACTAAAGCTTTAGATAATTTACATGAAAAAATAAAATAGACATTAAAAGAATTAGAAATTCACAGGATCAGTTAAAGTAATTTTTAAACTAGTAAGTTTAAGAATCTTGAGACTTTATTTATTTTTAACAAATATCATTAACTATTCATTTTCTTTCTTTTCAGGTTATTTTTTTGAGTTTTCTTGAATACAGATGACTGGCAAATAAAAAAAATATTTTTTTTATTTTAACAAACATCTATACTAAATATTTGTTTTATTTCTTTTTTTAGGCATATAAAATGGAATCAATTTCTTTTGGATATACAATATATTGACTTCAGTAAGAAAGTCTTTTTTTTTAGTTTTTTGTTATATTTTTAGTAAAATAATATTAACTTTTCATTGCTACTTTTTTTTTAGATCATATCTTTAAAGGTAAAAATTTGTATTTTAAATTCATCTTAGATGCAGATTTTAGTAAGGCAAGGAATAAAAATTTTTTTTTAAACAAAACACTTGCTGGCAGTTTATTTTTTTTTCTTTTTTTAGATAGTTCCTTAGATTATAGGAAAAATTGGATAAGAAAACTAAAAAAAGTAAACTAACATAACATACTGAGCTCTTAAACAAAAATTTAATTGTTAATTTTAATTATTTTTTATTTTTGTTAATTTTGATAAAATATGTAATAATTAATATATAAAATAAATTAATATTAACTAATAATATATTAATATAAAATAAATAGGCAAAATGAATAAATAAATCTATTATAAATAAATAAATAAATAAATAAATAAAAACAAATATCCTTAAGATTTTCTTCTGATTTTTAAAGATTTTTTAAATTTTTTTTTGATAGGGAATCCTAATAGTGAAGAAGATTCCTAAAAGCTCCTCTATATATTACAGATTTTAGGATTCTTCAAGGATTTTGATTCCAAAAAACTTACTAATGAAAGATATAACTGAACATTGCAAAAATATAATAGACTAATTAAGATTTAAATTCAATGCAAAAGAAACAAATTTGTCAAACAAATTGAACAAGGTGATCTAAACTACTAAAAGTCCAAGACTACTCTATTTTAATCTAATTCAATTTTTTACAATAAATCAGGACCCTGAAGAATACATATAATACAGAGGTCTGGATTTGTATAAAGACATTATATAAATATCCAATATGTCATATGAATGAGTTTGTATAATAGACTTAAAAATAGGAATAAGTCAGATATGTATTTGTATAACAGAAGCGAATTTTAATATATATTATAATTATATTTTGTATAAAGTTAATAAGTTAAAAAATCCAGTATATATATGATATTAAAGCTCCACATGAGCTGAGCCAGCTTGCAAGCTGGCTCAAGCTTTTCAAGCTGAGCCAAGCCAAGCCATAATTAAATTGGCTTGGTGGCTCATAAGCCAGCTTGAAAAAGCTTGAGTCAGGTATTAGGCTTGGCTTGATAAACTCAAGCTCGCAGTGGGCTTGACTTAAAAAGCTCAAGCCAGCTCATAAGCCAGATCAAGCTTGGCAATTTTTTACAATTTATATGTAAAAAACGCTGGTACCAATAGTTCTAGCGTTTTTTTTGCAAATTTATATATAAAAAATGCTGGAACTATTTGTTCTGGCACTTTTTGCAATTTTATGAATAAAAAACGCCAGTACCAATAGTTCTGACGTTTTTTTTTGTGATTTTATAATACAAAATGCTGTTAATGCTATAACAAATTATTCGGTATAAAGGCAGAGTCATGTGACTTGGTGATCTAATCAGATAATCTGAATATCTGATCTTTTTTTAATCATTTATCAGTTTATTTTTGTGGTATTACCAGACGAAAAGTACGACTAGACTTTTAGAATTAAGGTAAGGGAGGGTGGGAAGTATTTTTCGATGTTTTTTTTAACTAATTAATTAATTATTTTTTATTTTTATTTTTTGTAGTATTGCCAGACGAAAAGTATGACCAGACTTTTGGAATTAAGATAAGGGAAGGGTTGTGGGAGGTGTTTCATTATTTTTTTTTAATTAATTAAGTATTAGCTTTTTTTTTACTTTTTGTAATGTTGTCAGATGAAAAGTACGACTGGACTTTTGGAATTAAGGTAAGGGAGGGTAGGAAGTGTTTTTCGGTGTTTTTTTAACTAATTAATTAATTATTTTTTATTTTTATTTTTTGTAGTATTGCCAGATGAAAGGCATGACTGGACTTTTGTAATTAAAGTAAGGGAAGGGAGGGGGGTTGGGGAAGGTGTTTTGTTGTTTTTTTTTAATTAATTAAATATTAACTTTTTTTTTACTTTTTGTAGTGTTGCCAGATGAAAAGTACGACCAGATTTTTGAAATTAAGGTAAGGAGGGTGGGAAAGTGTTTTTTGGTATTTTTTTTAACTAATTAATTAATTTTTTTTTTATTTTTTTGTAGTGTTGCCAGATGAAAAACATGACTGGACTTTTGGAATTAAGGTAAGGAAGGGGTTGGGAGAGGTGTTTTATTGTTTTTTTTAATTAATTAAGTATTAGCTTTTTTTTTTACTTTTTGTAGTGTTGCCAGACGAAAAGCACGACTGGACTTTTGGAATTAAGGTAAGGGAGGGTGGGAAGTTTTTTCGGTATTTTTTTTAACTAATTAATTAATTATTTTTTATTTTTATTTTTTGTAGTGTTGCTAGACAAAAGGCATGACCGGACTTTTGGAATTAAGGTAAGGGAGAGAAAGGGGGGTTGGGAAAGGTGTTTCGTTATTTTTTTTTAATTAATTAAGTATTAACTTTTTTTTTATTTTTTTATAGTGTTGCCAGACAAAAAGCATGACCAGACTTTTGGAATTAAGATAAAGGAGAGTGGATGAAGTATTTTTTGGTAATTTTTTTTAACTAATTAATTAATTATTTTTTTTTTTATTTTTTTGTAGTGTTACCAGACGAAAAGCATGACCAGACTTTTGGAATTAAGGTAAGAGAGGGTTGGGGGAGGTGTTTCATTATTTTTTTTTAATTAATTAAGTATTTACTTTTTTTTTACTTTTTGTAGTGTTGCTGGATGAAAAGCATAACCGGACTTTTGGAATTAAGGTAAGGGAGGGTGGGGGAAGTGTTTTTCAGTAATATTTTTTAACTAATTAATTAATTATTTTTTTTTATTTTTTGTAGTGTTGCCAGACGAAAAGCATGACTGGACTTTTGGAATTAAGGTAAGGGAGGGTGGGTGAAATGTCTTTTGTTATTCTTTTTTTTAACTAATTAATTATTTTTTTTATTTTTTATAGTGTTACCAGGCGAAAAACACGACCAAACTTTTGGAATTAGGGTATTAAAAACTGAAAAAAAATAATAAAAATAAATAAATTTGGTATAAAATACTAAAAAAAAGTGAAAAAATAAATAAAATAAAATAAAATTTGGTAAATACTGAGTAATTTAACATATCGGCAGATTTATTTTATCATCCAAATATATTAAATTTTGTTATACAATGTATTATAAAAGTTAAAGATATGCAATATAATAATCCAAAAAAAGTGCGTACAATTTTAAAAAATGCAATTTAGGACGATTTTAATTTTAGCCAGAATTAACATAATTTTGGCTAGATTTAACATAATTTTGGCTAGATTTAATATACCGTAATTGGTAATATGATAGTAATGATATTTAGTTAAACAAAAAAGAAAAAAACTTTAACGTTACAATCTATAAAATCTATAATTACAAAGACAATTTTACATTTAATAATTTGTTGAATAATAATTAATATCACTATAAAAGAAAATTGTATGAAAGAAATTATATTTTAATCAAAAGAAAAAAAATTACACCACAATGTATATATGATTTTATAAAAAAATTGAACCACAATTGCACAATTTTAACTGTAATATTAATGCTATAGTTCTGTACTAATTGCAAATGCACTGCAATATATAAGAATGGAAAATACAGTAAGAAAGGATGACAGAAGAATAAAGGAAAGAAGAGATAAATGAAAAGGGATGAAGGGAAGCAAAAATAATCAAAGAGAAATGAAGAAGGAACAAAAAAGATAAAGGATAGTGAAAAGGAATAAATGAAACAAAAAAAGAATAAAAATGAATGAAAAAACAAAAGGGAAATGAAAAGGAATAAAGAGAATGAAAAAAAAATAAAAGAAACAAAGATGAAATTAAAAGGAATGAAAGAAACAAATAGCGAATGAAAAAAAACAGGAGGAATAAAAGAGAATGAAAGAAAGCAATGGAGGAATGAAAATCAATAAAGGGAATGAAAAAAAAGCAACAAAAGAAGCCAAAGAGTAATGAGAGAAATAAAAAAAGCAATGAAAGAAATCAAAAATCAATGAAAGAAATGGAAAAAGCAATGAAAGAAACCAAAGATAAATTAAAGAAATGAAAAAAAGCAACGAAAGAAACCAAAAATCAATGAAAGAAACCAAAAAGGCAATGAAAGAAATAATGACAAAAGGAACAAAAGATCAATGAAAGGAATAACAAAGAGAACCACAAAAGATCAATGAAAGAACCATGGAAAGAAACGAAAGAAACAATGAAAAAAAGAAACAAAGAAACCATGAAAATAAGAGAAATAAAAAAATGAAAGAAAAGCCAGAATACCCACCCATAGAAAAAAGAAAAAGAAAATGGTTAATATCATCTTAAAAGAAAAATAAAATAACAAGAGAAAGAGACGTAAAAGACTTACTTGAATTTTCACTCAAATGATACACATCTAAAAAAGACAGAAAGTTTAGTAAAAGAACAAGGGGAAGAATGAAAAGAAAACAAAAAAAAGAATTAAAACTCACCTTGAATTTCCACTGAAATGGAATTAAAACAGCCGCACCTAAAAAAAAAACAAGTTAATAAGAGAAAAAGAAAAAAGAATAAAAGCAAAAAAAAAAAAACTTACCTGTTATAACACTTAATCCCAAAGCTAAAGGTGACGCCGTTAACTAAAGAATTAAAAAAAATGATTTTTTTATTTTAAAAAAAAATGTTAAAAAAAAGATGATTATTTTATTTTAAAAAAAAAATAAAAAAAAAAAAATGATTATTTATTTTAAAAAAAAAATGTTAAAAAAAAAAGATTTTTTATTTTAAAAAAAAATGATAAAAAAAAAAATGATTATTTATTTTTAAAAAAAAATTTCCTTCTGCTACAGTAGCTTAAGTCTGAACAAAACTACTAGCGTTAATTATCTATAACATAAAAGGTAATATCGCTTACCATTTACGATAAGCTTATCTCATAAGTTGATATAAAAAAGAAATATATGCAATTTTTGAACCGGTATAACCAGTATTATGATCTGATTATTTAGGTAAACAAGTGGTAAACGCGTAAAAAAAAAAAATATATAGCGCCTCTAGGCTCTGGCAGTTTTTTCATCAGCGATAATGTTTATTTGTTTATTAGGTAATCTATTTTATTTGTTTCTCTTCATTCACTTTTTAAAACTTTAATTTTAATTCTTTTATTTCAATTTTAATAAAATTAAATAAAAAAAAATTTAACACTATAACGGTATAAAGGCCCCACATGTGACTTGCTGATCTAATCAGATAATCTGAATATCTGATCTTGAAAAAAAAATTTTTTTTTTTTGTGATGTTGCCAGACGAAAAGTATGACTGGACTATTGGAATTAAGGTAAGGGAGGGTTGGAGTGGTGTTTTTCAGTTTTTTTTATTTAATTAATTATTTTTTTTTCTTTTTTATAATGTTACCAGATGAAAAGCACGATCAGACTATTGGAATTAAGGTAAGGGAGGGTTGGAGTGGTGTTTTTCAGTTTTTTTTTTTATTTAATTAATTATTCTTTTTTTTTTTCTTTTTTCTTTTTTGTAGTGTTGCCGAACGAAAAGCATAACTGGACTATTAGAATTAAGGTAAGAGAGGGTTGGGATGGTGTTTTTCGGAGTTTTTTTTATTTAATTAATTATTTTTTTTTTTTTTTTCTTTTTTGTAGTGTTGCCAAAAGAAAAGCACGATCGGACTATTGGAATTAAGGTAAGGGAAGGTTGGGGTGGTATTTTTCGGGTTTTTTTTTATTTAATTAACTATTTTTTTTTCTTTTTTTTTTGTAGTGTTGCCGGATGAAAAGCATGACTGGACTATTAGAATTAAGGTAAGGGAAGGTTAGGGTGGTGTTTTTCGGATTTTTTTTTATTTAATTAACTATTTTTTTTTCTTTTTTTTTGTAGTGTTGCCAGACGAAAGACTTTTGGAATTAAGGATAATTGAAGTAAGGAAGTGTTGGAAAGATGCTTTTCGTTGTTTTTTTTTATTTATTTAATTAATTATTATTATTATTTTTTTTTCTTTTTTGTAGTGTTGCCAGACGAAAAGTGCGACCGGACTTTTAGAATTAAGGTAAGAGAAGGTTGGGGTGATGTTTTTCGTTGTTTTTTATTTAATTAATTAATTATTTTTATTTTTTCTTTTCGTAGTTTCGACGGATGAAAAGCACGACCGGACTATTGGAATTAATATAAAGGAGGGTTGGGGTGGTATTTTTCAGAGTTTTTTTTATTTAATTAACTATTTTTTTTTTCTTTTTTCTTTTTTGTAGTGTTGCCGGACGAAAAGACTTTTGGAATTAAACACAATTAAGGTAAAGAAGTATTGGGAAGATGCTTTTCGTTATTTTTTTTATTTAATTAATTAATTATTATTATTATTTTTTCTTTTTTGTAGTGTTGCCAGATGAAAAGCATGACCGGACTTTTGGAATTAAGGTAAGGGAGGGTTGGGGTGATGTTTTTCGTTGTTTTTTTTATTTAATTAATTATTTATTTTTTTTTTTTCTTTTTCGTAGTTTTGCCAGACGAAAAGCATGACTGGACTATTGGAATTAAGTAAGGTAAGGGAGGGTTAGGGTGGTGTTTTTCATTAGTTTTTTTATTTAATTAATTAATTAGTAATTTTTTTTTTCTTTTTTATAGTGTTGCCAGATGAAAAGCACAACCAGACTATTGGAATTAAGGTAAGGGAGGGTTGAGATGAATTTTTTCGTTGTTTTTTTAATTAATTAATTAATTATTTATTTTTTTTTTTCTTTTTTGTAGTGTTGCCAGACGAAAAGCACAACCAGACTTTTGGAATTAAGGACAATTGAGGTCAAGAGTATATGGTCAAGGAGATTACGGCATTCACAAGGCTCTGTGATAACGATCATCTATTTAAAAGTCAAAGTTTTCATACTGGTGGATTTAAATATCACGAGATTTCAATGTCGGTTAAGTGATTTCCCTAAGAGGAACTTGCATGAGTTTTAAAATCATTGTTAGTTTTAAAATCATCGTCGGTAAATGATATAAAGAAAGATTCTTTATCTCCATATTTTAAAAACAAAATTTTTAAAATTAAAAATTAATAAAAAATAATGAAAATTTTGGTTATTTCTTTATTTTCAAAATTCTTTAAATATTATAGCAAATTCATATGAAACCTGGTTATTCTTACTGCCTTATTTAATTATTTTACATCATGAAAAAGCTTTTGGAGAATAAATAATACCATTAACAATTGCAAATAACTACTATTGTATTCACAAAACTTTTATTTGCAACTGGTGTAAAAAGTGATGGGTTCTTAAAAATAGTTGATGGATTATAAAAAGTCATTATTACTTTAATTTTTAAGCACGAGTTGTAAAAAATTTTTTTATTTTCTGATTATTCTACATAAGATTGATAAGATGAATGTGTAACACAATCGTATTTTGCATTGTTTACTAATTTTTTATTAAAAATTCTTAATTTAAGCTAATTCCAAGGATCGGTGTATATGATTTACCAAAATTAGTACTTTTTAAAAATAAATCTACGTATATCTATTATAAACTTTACGCAAATATAATATGTGAGTTACTTCCAAATTGACTGATCTACGTAAACTCAATTTGTAGGTTTAAAAAGTAATTTCATATAAACTCTACGCAAATCTATATGTGAGTTATATTAGTATTATTCAGGGTTTTGCTGGGACCATTAGTTCCAGCATTTTTTTTTCAATTTTATGAATAGTAAGGCCAGAACTATTAGTTCCAGTGTTTTTTTTTTGTAACTTTACATATAAAAACGCCTAGTTTTGGCTTTTTTTTTTGATAATAAAACTTGAGCCAGTTTGAGCCAGCTCAAGCTCAACTTGGCTTGAGCCAGAATTTTCCATGGCTCAGCTTGGCTTGAATAAGTTGAGCCAAGATTTTTTGTGGCTTGACTCATTTTGGCTCAAGCCAGAATTTTTTTTTCAAGCCAAGCCAAGCCAGACTGTAGCTTGACTTGAGCCAGCTTATGCGAAGCTTTATATGATATATAATTTACATATAAAACCAAACCCTAATTTTATAAACAAAAACAAAATATAATTCGATAATAAATTTAGTAAAAAGATTTATAAATTAACCCCTTAATCTATAAATAGTAAAACACGTAAATTTATAATAAATTTGTAAAATTAACCCCTTAATTTAAAAAAAAAAATACACAAACTTTTTAGATGTGACAGCGTAACTAATTAAATAAATTTAGACGTGACGGTGTAACAGATTTATAAAAAATTTTAGACGTGATGGTGTAATAAGGTTATATGTAAAAAATAAACAAAATTAGACATGATAGCGTCACAAACTTAAAAGAAAAAAATTATATAAAGAATATAAGGTCAGAAGGATAAAAATTTGTAATTTCTTGGTATTATATTTATATCCAATAGTTAATTTCACATCATTTTAGCATAGGAAATTTTTTAATAATTTTTTAATTAATTAATAAAATATATTAGTAAACCTTATTTCATTCAATATTAATCCTAGAAAGATGATATTAGTATTATTAGAACCGTCTCAATGAGACGAATCTAATGGTATAAATATTATTAAAATCCGATCACTAGATGTTTAATAAATTACGAAAATGTTATTTATTTTTTATTTAAATTTATTTTTAAAAATTTTTTTTTTTAATGAAAATTTATATATATATATATTATTTATTATATATTTTTGTAAAAAAATTTATAAATATAATAAAAATTTTATAATAAACTCAGATATTAAATTGTATAAAATTATATAAAATTTAAACTTATATGCTGATTTTGTATAAAGCTTTTAGTAAAATTAGGTGTATAAAGTTATATTAAAATTTTTGAAATTGGATCTGAGTTATATATGTATTCTTCAGGGTCCTAGTAGATCTGATATATTGCTTTTTCTTAAGTATTGTTAAATAAATAATAAAAAGGATATGGATTAATAAAAAAGTTTTAATAAATAGAATCTTTGCAATAAAAAGGTACAAAATTCAAAAAAATTTTTAAATTTACTTTATATGCTAATTATATTTTTTATACTAAAATAAGTGTAAATTTAATATTAATTAAATTTTTATTTTTTTTTGAGTTTTATATCTTTTTATTGTAAAGATTTCAAATAAAAACCTTTAATTAATTAAAAAGAATATAATTGAATTTTGAGTACTAATAAATTTGAATTGAACTTCTAGAAAAATTGAATATAATATGGGTCATATCAGAAATCAGCTGATTTCCTTCAATTAGTAGCCCTTACCCCCTTACCCCCTATCTGATCACATTTTAATTGGCTAAAAAAATATATAATAATATATATAATTATAATTATATAATTAACTTATGATTTGATAATCCAATTTTTATGAATTTTTTTTTGTTTTATAGCTTTTGATAAGCTCTACAAAACAAAAAAAGTTTAGTTAAATTGAGCTATTAGATGGCAAGATAATTGCAAAAAACTATTTTAATATATAAATAATAATAATATATTATATATATTATATAATTTATAGCCAATCATAGAAACCTGATTTTTAGGTTAACCCTCTATCCCCCCATTAAATCAGCTGATTTCTGGCACGCTCCTAAAGAATTTACTAATTTCATAATTAATTAATGATAGAATTTTTTTTTAATATTTTATCATAGTACTAATATAAAATCATCTTTTATCTAAAGATAGATAAATTCTTACTTATTTTGTAAGAGTTTGTACAATTTTATTTAAGTAAATTATTGAAATTAATGATTTAAAAGAAATTCATAAATTATTATTTAAAAATTAAAATAATAAAATTAATTAAAGAGCACTATAATAATGAAAAATCTTCACTTATTATTACATTATATGAGTGTTTTTATGATTATAAATTATTATATATTTTTCATTTGAATATATAAATAGTATATTAAGTAAGATTATTTTATAGGTTTTATTAACTTTTTCAATTTATTATTTTTAATAATTATTTTATTAAAATCTTTATCTAATAGTTATTATAAAATTGAACTTAAACTAATATATTAATATATTGATTAATGGCTAATATATATGTAAATACTATTATCAGCTTAAATTTAAAAATAAAAAGTTTTAAATTAATTGACAAATAGTTTTTTTATTAAATTGCTTTTTGATACTGATAAATTTTCAATAAAAAAAATGTATTGATTTTTAATAAATTTAAGGAATATAATAGATTTACCAATTATAAGTACAAAGGAATTTTTGGATAATTTTTTAAAGTTACAATTTAACAATATTTTTCTTAATAAAATAATTTATAATTTACTTATTAAATATTATATAGATATATATATAAATTTGATATTTAAAAAATTATTTATCAAAAATATACTTAATTTGATAATAGTATTTGATAAAGTAATCTAATATAAAAGATATCAAATCAGTACAGAAATTTTTAGATCAATTATTTTATCATGTAGCATAAAAAGTTCTTTTATTTTAGTTAAATTCATTAATTATAATAAAAGTAGTATTAATACTTATTCTAGATAGATTTTTTTTCTTTTATTGATGTTGAAGTCGTATTCTGAATATTTTATTTATTTATTTTTCTAAAATTTACTATATAAATTCACATTTATCAAATAATATAAAACTATTAGTTTATTATCAATTTAATAATAATTTAGTATTAATGATGAATTTTAAATTTGCAATATCAAATTATAATAAAATAGTTCTTATCTAATTAGTAAAAACAGTTTGATTCTAATATATAATATTTTAGAAGAAAAATTCTCCTTGCTGATCATTACGCCCATTTTTTAGAAAAATTTTTTTTAAAAAAATTTTTTAAAAAACAGTTAAAAAATAGTAAACAAAGTATGGAAAACAACTTTTTTGTTTACATACTTATTTAGCTATTCGATAGAAGCAATTTTTAGAAACAAGAATGGTAAAAAACAGATGGAAACTGAGGACTCTTTGCTCACAGACATCACAAAAGAGATGCCGATGATGGGTTCAAAGACCAAAACATTTACAAAAGTTCTTACTGTTTAATAAGCATTGGGAAATTTTTTTAGGAGATATATATCGATGGATAGGTCACATGATATCTATTGATAATAATCGGACTCGTCGAGTAGTATCGATGTGGGTAAATGATGACAAATTATCAGAGTTTAACCAAAATGACAAATATCGATAGAGATGTATCTTGATGGAAAGGTCACATGAGATCTATCGATAATAATCAGACTCGTCGAGTAGTATCGATTTGGTTATATCAATGATAATCATCAGTATCATTAAATAACGATAATCATCAATATTATTAAATAACGATAATTATTATAACATTAAATTATTTATTGTTAAATAATGTTATATTATTTCATCACTTTATTAGAAAGATACATTATTTTATATTATACTAAATTCTATGCTAAAATCTATGTTAAAAATTTATTATCTAGCAACTCCAAGAAATGTTAGAAAACGTCCAAATAGAAACACTTCTTAAACTCAAAAATCTACAAAAAAAAGAGAAACAGAAACATTAAAAAATAAATACTGATAAAAAAACCAAAAAAAAAAGTTCAAATGATACCTTCAAAATTAATTATTCCCAGTATCCAAAACAAATTCTACAATCGAGAAAAAAGATGTAGTGAAAGTTCTGGAAAAATTAAAAAAAGATAATAAATAGAGTTTGTTAGTAACTTTTCAGAAACAACAAAAAAAAAATTCCACTGACTCACATATCTTGATTCCAAAGTCTGATCGTAATTTTCATCTGGCTGACCTGCAAAAAAGTAAATAACAAAATGCTAGTTAACGCTTCTTGACTAAAAATAAAATAATAAAATAAAATTTCGAAATTTATACCTTCGAAATTTCTGATACCAAAATAGAAACCGATGAGACCCTACAAAAAGAAAGAAAAAGTAAGGGTAATGTTTCTTCAAATATGATAAAAAAACTTCTTAATAGTTCTCAAAAAGTAATTTGAAAACTTACATAGGATTTGCTATTCAAGTCGAGCCAGATTCCTATGAAATAATCTTAAAATTTTTTTTTCAAAAAGTTTTCATTTCGAAAAGTTATCCAAGATTCCATTGATACTCAAGTCGGAACCGCAATCCTATAAATATAAGCGTTTCGAAAACGGTCTAGAGATTCCAGTGCTTCGAAATTAGAACTGACCGCCTAAAAAAAAAAAAGAAAAATAATGACACATTAATTATTGTTTCATTAAAAAAGATGGATTTTTTTTTAAAAACAAATCCGAGATTTACCTTAAAAAAGGTACCGATACCCGCCTCTCAAGATCTGAAGAATTAATCCTACAAAATAAAAAAAAGAACTGTTAGCTAAAGTTCGTTGAAACACTAATAAACAAATTAAGAAAAAAAACTTATGACAATATACACATCAAAAAAATAGTTTCACCTTTCTATTCTAGGAATGAATGAACAAAAAGATCTGTCTAGAAAAAAAGAAAGACAACGATCTGTTAGAAACTGTTCGTTAAAAAAAAAGAATACAGTGTTAAAAAAAAATAAAAAATAATAAAGACTGATGCACAGAAATTTTACGCGTCTAAAAACATTTTTATTTTTATTTATATTTAAACGTTACCGGCCATCTATTAAAGAGAAAAATCAAATATCAGTAAACGTTTCGTTAAAATAAAGCTTAAGAAAAAGAGAAACCCACCGAATTCCACGCATCCTAAGATCCAAAGAACTGATTGTATAAAAAAAAGAAGAAAAAATGAAACGTAAGTTTCGTTAAAATGAACGATTAAAATAGAACATGAAAAAGAAAACCAATCAAAATTCACGCAAGTTCCCGACGGAAGAACGGTCTTCTAAAGAAAGCAAGCTAAAACGAATCGTAAATCCAGAATAAATAGTGAAGGAAAAGTTTTTTGAAGGCCCATACGCCATAGGATATCATCTAAAAAAAAGAAACATAAAAAAAAAAGAAAAATAAAAAATTAGTAAAGTTTTAAAACATTAAAAAGGCCCACCAAAACTCTCAGTAAACTCACCGAATCTAACACATCCTGGCCATTTAAAATCGAAATTTATTTCTGAACAGATCCAAAAACCAAACGCCTAAAAAAGAAAAAACAAAGAACTGTTAATAACAGTTCTATCGTCAAAATAAAAATTAAAAGTAAAAAATGAACCTCACCGATGAAATCCATAACTTTTAATTACATAATCTTCGTTAGGTCATCATTGTAGTAAATGTCGAATTTTTTCCCTGTATATTTTTGACACTGAAACCCCACGCATCCAGATATTGGCTGTTCACTGATTTACATGCGTCCAAACGTCCCAAAGTACCGGTAATCTACAAAACAAAAAAAAAGATGAAACAATTTAGTATCGTTTCATTAAAAAGTTATTCAAAAAATCTCCTTTACTGATTTTCGTTTAAAAAAAAAAATGAACTGATGTTTCATCAAGATCTCAAGCGTTCAGGCTCGCTTAAAGAAAAAAATAAAGGAATGAAACGTTAGTAAGCGTTTCATTAAAAGGGTTATTTAAAAAATTCCCTCTCTACAATTCTCTCACTTCCGAAGGTTGAAATGATCTATTTCCACAAGAGCCGCTAAAGCTAAAGGAAAGGTGTCGAACCTAAAAAAAGGAGATATTGTCAGTAAAGATAAAAGAAAACTGAAACAAAAATAAAAACAAATACTTACTTACTTCATTTCCAGAGAGAAAGTTAAAACCTAAAAGAGGAGAAATCATATAACAACCATTAGTAAAGTTCGTTAAACAAAAAAACAAAAAAAATAAAATAAAATAAAAAAAAAATTAATATCTTACTGAAGTATTTAGATTTCAAGGAAATCCCGAGAGAAAAAGGGTTACCGAAATGTCACGTCCAAAGAGACCGAATGAACGCCTAAAACAAAGAAAAAATAGAAAAAATAGGAAGGGAGGAAGAGGAAAGAACGAAGAGAAAGAAAAGGAAGACGAGTAAGAGAAAGAAATAGGAAAAAAGGAAAAAAGATAAAGGGAAGAAAATGAAAGAAGGGAAAAGAGGAAAAACGAAAGAAAGCAAAAGGAGAAAACGAAGAAAGGGATAGGGAAGAAAACCAAAAGGGAAAGCGAAAAAAAGTTTAAGCTTAAAAAAAGTTAGTTAAGCTTTTTATACTGATAAATGATCGAACTGTAGATCATTATTAATATAATATCACGTGATACACGTGATGTTCAATTAGATATAAATAGAGGACATTTCCCTAAAATAATTTTTTTTTTTTTTATAATTTTTAAATTAATTTAATACCGGTATATAAAATCATAAAATTAATTACCGGTAAAAATTTAATTATATTAGGGTACGTGTGCACGTATGTACGCATGTACAATACACAATGTGCATAACGTTTAACCTTACGAACCTGCCCTCCTCTGTATGCGGGTAGAGGCCCATTAGTGCCTATAGGGGGAAAGCCATTGCTGTTCCCTCCGCCTGTTTATAGTGACAAAAAGAGGGAATCTTCAGTAGTAAGGCTTAATATAATTATAAAAAAAAAATAAATGGTTATACAATAGTATCAATTAATAAAACTTTTTAACATTTAAAAATTTGTTATAAATCATTAAAATAATTATTGTTATTTATCTTTCAGATTATTATTGATAAATATCATTAACATTAAATATCATTATTTATCTTACAGATTATTACCAATAAATATCATTAACATTAAATATCATTATTTATCTTACAAATTATTACCGATAAATATCATTAACATTAAATATCATTATTTATCTTACAGATTATTACCGATAAATATCATTAACATTAAATATCATTATTTATCTTACAGATTATTACCGATAAATATCATTAACATTAAATATCATTATTTATCTTACAGATTATTACTGATAAATATCATTAACATTAAATATCATTATTTATTTTACAGATTATTACTGATAAATATCATTAACATTAAATATCATTATTTATCTTTCAGATTATTATCAATAAATATCATTAACATTAAATATCATTTTATATCACCAGATATTTATCAATAATAATCATTAACATTAAATATCATTTTATATCACCAGATATTTATCAATAACTATCTAAATTTGATATTTATCGATTTATTTAATATGATAAAATGAGATAATTTGAGATAAAGTGATAAATATCGATATATATCTTCTAAAAAAATTTCCTGATGAGTGTATAGGAAATAAGTAGAGAGAATCATTCAAGCGACAAGAAATAAGTTCTAGTTATAGCACTTACTAGGATTTTTTGACGTAAAGTATATTTTAGAATATTATCAAAGCTTTTAATTGCCAATCCGCATGTGATCGATAGAATTTACATAGTAAAATGCGGCGATATGTTAATTAATAAAAAAAATACCATTTGAAATCTCTGTTTCCTCAAATGACAACAACATTAAATACATACATAACTCTTATTGCAATTGGTACTATTATATCAGAACTTTATTAATATGGTCATATTTATATGACTTGTTTATTATTTTTTAGGGAAAAAACTCAAGATAATTATTCCTATTTTGAAATTACGTTAAAATATAATAAAAGTTCCTATTATTTATATATTTTATTATATTCATATTTTTTTATAAACTGGACATATTTGTGAAAGAAAAGGAGATATAGTAGTACGTAGTGTTATTAAAAATGTAATAGTTGACAGAAATAATAATCAAAAAAGGTCTTATAAGCATCAAAAAAAAATTTAAGAGATAGAAATTGTTTATACTATGAAAGTAAAATACTATAAAATCTCTGTTTCCTACATATAAAACTTTATAAACTGCAAAGAAAAAAAAACTTTTTATAAAAAAATTTTTTTTTCTAGAATCTTAAACGTATATTGCAGGTGTTAAATTACGCAATTGTATAACAATATGGTTGCATTTTATTTGATATAAAAATATGATTGACATGGCTTATATATAAATGTTGCGTCATATTTTATTATATAAATTTTATCAATTACATGCAAATCGGCAATTAATTTTTTCACACTGAGTTTTATTAATAACATAGTCTTTCTTTTATGTAACATAGTGCAGTTGCAGTTATGTTTTGCACTGCCTATTTTTAAGCTATTTTATTTTAGAAGTATAGGGTGTTCTTTCTTTTAGTTTACCCTAAATGTTTCATTTGTATTTTCTTTTTGTTTATTTTTTTTTACACAAATTTTTTATTAGTTAATTTTGAAAGAATGGGGTTTGCGTGAGGGTGCTTCCAGGCAGACTGAGGAGCATAGTATGTGTTATTCCCTCCTAAATAGGACTGCACTATGATAAATTAATATGTACAATACGGCTGCATATTTTAACAAAAGGTTATAGAGTCAACTGAGGCCCTATAAAAATTATGTATACTGTTTGTATGCTGTATATTCGCATCTTTGATACTGTTCGCAATTTTGTATACTGCATATCAGTATTAAGTATACTGTTCGCAAAATACTAATAATAAAAAATGTAATAAAGTATACAGTGAATATACTGTACGATACAGTATTTTAAATTCATACTTTTATAACATATACTATATAAACATATTTCTACTGTATATCAGTATATTGTATACTGTTCGCAAACATGAATACGGTATATTAAATCATACGTTTATAATGTATTAAAATGGATACGGTATATTTAATATATACGTTTATAACGTATTATTTCTTACTATAGATACGGTACATAAAATTTATACATTTATAATGTATACTGTAATAACTGTATAAACATATTTTAAATGTACATGTAATATTTAATGTTTCCTACAAGATTATTATTATAATGTACAGCTTTTAACGATGAAAATTCATTGTGCATCAAAGTAATTTGCAAGAAATAAGTGAATAATTTCTCTCATCATATAGGAATATTTTTTGTATTGATTATTAGGTACACACTCAATAGTTCAAACTAAAGTTGCCTGCCAAAACTCAATAGGCTAATATCGAAATGTTGAAACTAAAATGCGTCGAAATGCCAAAATGCAGTTTTTAAATTAAAAATATAAAATCAGTATCAATAATAACGAATTTATCTTTACATATATCAATAAAAAATATTTGGTTCATTGATCATTTAAGATTAATAAACTTTATCAATCGTTTTTTAACGTGATAATTTTTTTTTATTTTTAAAAACCATTTTTTTTCAGTTTTTTTAAACTGATTTTTTTTTTCATTTTAAAAACTTTTTTTAAAAGAAATTATTTTTATTTAATTCATTATTAAAAAAAAATACATGAATTATGAAATATGAATACCGAAGTTACAAGCCGAAATTTGAAATTAAGGTAAGAGGAGAAGGGATTTTTCGTGTGTTCTTTTCTTTAAGAAACGTTTCTAACGTTTCTTTTTTCTTTTTTTAGATTGCTAGACAAAAATCACGAATCTGGACTTTGGAAATATGTAAGTGGAGAAGGGGGGATTATAGTATTTCTTATTTTTTTAAGAGAAACATTTCTAACGCTTCTCTTTTTCTTTTTTATAGGTTTCTGGACGAATAATACGACCTGAACTAGGTAAAAGGGTAGGGAAGTGGGTTTTTTTTATTAAATTCTTTAAGAAACGTTACTAAACATTTCTTTCTTCTTTTTTTTTAGGTAGCCGGACGAATAATATGATCTGGACTAAATAAAAGGGTAGGGGAGTTGGTTTTTTTTAATTAAATTCTTTAAGAAATATTATTAAACATTTTTTTCTTCTTTTTTTTTAGGTAGCCAGACGAATAATATGACCTGGACTAGGTAAAAGGGTAGGGAGTGGGTTTTTTTTATTAAATTCTTTAAGAAACGTTACTAAACATTTCTTTCTTCTTTTTTTTAGGTAGCCAGACAAATAATATGATCTGGACTAGGTAAAAGGGTAAGGGAGTGGGTTTTTTAATTAAATTCTTTAAGAAACGTTACTAAATGTTTCTTTCTTCTTTTTTTTTTAGATAGCTGGACAAATAATATGACCTGGACTAGGTAAAAAGGTGGGGAGTGAGTTTTTTTTATTAAATTGTTTAGAAATGTTACTAAATGTTTCTTTCTTCTTTTTTTTAGATTACCGGATGAATAATATGACCCAAACTTTAGAATTTGGTAAAAAGAGTGTTAGAGATCAGGATTTTTGTTATATTCTTTAAGAAATGTTACTAAACGTTTCTTTCCTTCATTTTTTTAAGTTGCCAGACAAAAATTACGAATCTGGACTTTGGAATTATGTAAGTGGAGAAAGGGAATTATAATATTTCTTATTTTTTTTAAGAGAAATGTTTCTAACGCTTCTTTTTTTCTTTTTTATAGGTTTCTGGACGAATAATACGACCTGGACTAGGTAAAAGAGTAGGGAGTGGGTTTTTTTTATTAAATTCTTTAAGAAACATTACTAAATGTTTCTTTCTTCTTTTTTTTAGGTTGCCAGACGAATAATACGACCTGAACTTTAGAATTTGGTAAAAAGAGTGTTGGGGATCAGGATTTTTGTTATATTCTTTAAGAAACATTACTAAATATTTCTTTTCTTCATTTTTTTAGGTTGCCAAACAAAAATTACGAACCTGAACTTTAGAATTATGTAAGTGTAGAAGGGGGATTATAATGTTTTTTATTTTTTAAGAGAAATATTTCTAACACTTCTTTTTTTCTTTTTTATAGGTTTCTGACAAATAATACAATAAAATACCAATAGTTATTTGCGATTATTAATTTTGTATTTGTATGATTAAATCAAATTTTAAGTAATTGAAGTTATGTTTGAAATTATGTTCAATCTGTGTTGATAATCCTGATAAAAATTTATTGATTTCAGCCAAATTTTATTAAATGTGTTGAATGTGTGTTGAATGTGTGTTAGTAATTTGATGATATACAAATGTGCATGATTTTAAAAAATGTACATATCAGATATATAAATATAAAAAATGCGATTTAATTACTAATAATATAGTATAAGATTATGATTGGATAAATGTCACGTGATTGCAGATCATTTGTCATTGTTTGCGTACATAAGATTAAAAAATAGTTTTTCTTTTATCCTGGTTTTCTCTTATCTCTTATTTTTTTTATTCATTACTTTCTTCTTTTATTTAAGTTATTATTTAAATATTACATATATTTATTTTTATTTTATTATAAAAGAAATTTTATTAAATAAAAAGTTGTTTTAATAGGAATACTTCATATGGGCTGATTTTGCCGTCGTTTCAATTATCGTTCGATTAACTTTAGCAAGTGAAATACCATTTAAGGAAAAAACATTCCTAATTTTAGTATTTAAGTTGCCATAGTTAATACTCTGAGTTACTGGGTCAAGTCAAATCCGCCCATATGTTATACAAAAAAATAAAATATTTGGCGTTTGCGTAATTTTTTACCTTTAAATATAATTAATTTTATCTGATTATTGTTCTTTCTATTATCTTTTTAAAATAATGAAACATGTTTGTATAATTTAATAAAATAAGTACAGATGTTTTATTTTCTTTATTTTTTGGTCTTTATTATTTATACTAATTGTATCATTTTTTTCATTATTACTAATTTTATTTTCTTTTATCATTACTAATTGTATTTCTTTTACTACTAATTTTATCTTTTTTTGTCGCTATTAACTTTATCATATTTTTATTGTTACTAACTATATTTTTTATTTATTATTACTAATTATATCTTTTTTTATTACTAATAATTGTTATGTTTTCCTTCTTTTATTTGTATATATTATTTTAATTATTTCTTTATCATATTATTATATTAATAAATAATAAATGTATTAAGAATAATAATATAATTTCTGGTACAAAATATACATTACAAACTGGAATATTATATTATTTATAAATAAACACCTGTGTAAAATATACGTTATAAACTGGAAAATTATACTGTTTATAAACTGAAATATTATACTGTTTGCAAGTAATTACCAGGTAAAGTATACGTTGTAAACTGGGATATTATACTGTTTATAAATAACCACCAGTATAAAACATACGTTATAAACTGTAATATTATACTGTATATAAGTATAAAATATACAAATCTTCATATTTAAAAATACCGTATATATGATACAGCGTGTAAAATACTGAATATATATCGTATGTGAAATACTGCTATAATACTTTAATCATACTGTATTCATACTGTAATGACACTATTCGCAAAATACAGTAATACTGTATAATAACCGTATCCATATTTTTTATAGGGAAGGAAACATCACTATATCTTGAGTACTTCGCCAAGAGATAGCATATGATAATTTTTTAGTCGTTAGCTGTCTTATTATAGAGGTTATATAATGTAGTAATACGAGTCCTAAAACTATTATATTCATTTCTAACAAAAGAATAAAAAAAAAAAATAATAATATTTTAAAATGGTTTATGTCTGTAAAATAAAAATATTAAATTAACTTGATTTTAAAAAATATTTAGTAATTATTTCTGTGAATAGAATTAAATTAATATATTATTTAGAATAGTTAAATAATTAATAACCAATTATTTTATTGAAAAAAATAAATTTTTTTATTTTATATATTATATTTATATAATAAATATTAAATTATTATTCAATATTATATAGTTATCTAATGGAAAAAAGTGAATAACATTATTTTTACTTATGGAGGGTAAATGATTGGCTGAAAATAAGGCACGAAATAGTTTATTCAACCAATCGTTCACCTGTAATAAGTAAAAATAATATAGATCATTTTTCATCAGATAACTCTTATATCTGAGAGGCCCTCATGATCATGTTGTAACACAGTCAATAGTATAAAAAAGTATAATTTAGCTTAATTTAGCTTAAACTTTATTTTCTTTCTTATTTTACTCTTACAGATCATAATATTTCTTTAAGCAATGATATTGGAGCATGTCAGAAATTAGCTGATTTAATAAAAGGGTGGGGATTAATCTAAAAATCAGGTTCCTATGATTGGCTATATATATAATATATTATTACTATTTATATATTAAAATAGTTTTTTGCAATTATCTTGCCATCTAATAGCTCAATTTATCTAAACTTTTTTTATTTTGTAGGGCTTATTAAAAGCTATAAAACAAAAAAAAATTCATAAAAATTGGATTATCAAATCACAAGTTAATTATATAATTATAATTATATATATTATTATATATTTTTTTAACCAATTAAAATGTGATCAGGTGAGAGATGGGGGGTAAGGGCTACTAATTAAAGGAAATCAGCTGATTTCTGGCACGCTTCTAATCATCCTCTTCAAGAATCTACAAATATTCAAGAAAATATAACAAACACTGATACTACAACAAATGATTTTAATAAATTAAATGAAATTTTTAAAGCAAAAAATTATACATTTAATAATTGTACGTTTAATTTTTCACATTAGTTATTTACATATACAATATTACATATATGTATATTATTGAATCTATAAACTAAGTCTGATAAATCTTATATTTGATAATCACATATAAGTTATTATTAGATAACTATAAAAATTTGTTACACATAATCTTTAGAAATATAAGAGATAATTGAATATACTATTTGATAATTACAACTATAATTCAATATAATCAAATATATTTTTAATTATAGATTATTATTAATTAAGATCAAATATTTTTAAATTTAATTGAATATAAACTGAATTTTATTAAAATTAAATATTTTTTTTTTTAACTAATATTATATTAACACTTTATTAAATTTATATAATAAATATGATTTTTTTTTTATTTATTTAATTTAAATGTTTAATTATATTATGTATAAAAAGTAATATAAATATTTTATTTAATATTATTTACAATAAGTATAATAATAAATTTAACAAAATTACCTTATTAATTAATTAATTTAAACTTAATATAAATAAAAAATAAATTATGTAATTTTTTTTTTTTTGCAAGGTAGTGCAATTCATGGGTTTATTAGTTATATAAATTACAGAAAGTTCTGTTGTATATTACTTTTATTAAAACTCTGAACCAGTTTTCCATTGAGAAGATTGCTCTTGTGTCTTACCATCATCTTATATAATTATTACTAATTCTCTTATATCCTTTCATAGTAACTATCAGATATATAGAATCCTTAAAACAAATTATATAATTTTAATTAATTTATATTTAAAAAAATAATTGTCTTATATTAAAATAAATTATAATAAAATATATAATTTTATTTTCATTTAATAAAAAAAAAATTAAAAAAATATTATATAAAAAATAAAGAAATTATATCAGGAAAGTTATATCAGTTCAGATCTGTGGCAATCTGCAAAAATTACAGATTGCTACTTTTTTTTAACTATTTTTGATAAAAATCTACGCAATATTACACACGTCATGCTTTTTATTTTTTTGAAGATTTTTTTATAAAAATTCTGTGATAATCTCCAAAATTGCAGATTTTAAAAACATTTCGCACAAAAATCTTTAGGGATCTTCAGCATTTTTTTTTTTTTATTTGATAAACTTTACATAAACTTTTTTTTTTATTTTGATAAAGCTTTGCACTTCTGATTTGTTTTTTTTACAGCACTTTAAAAAAATAATTTATTTCAATGTTTTTTAAAGAAATAATTTTTAATTTAAACAAAATAATCTGTTAAAGCTATTAAAAAAAATTGAAAATTATTTTTTTCTTTTTTAAGCTTTGAAGCTTAAGAGTAATTTTTTTTAAAAAATTAAGTTCATCTAACATCTGGTGTATAATCTGCAACATGCAGAATTTTTTTTTTCATAGGGCTCCAGACTTCTTTTTTTTATAAGAAACACTTATCAAACCCAGGCTTAAGTTCGTTAAAGAAACACTTTTACCTCACATTTTCATATGTGAACTGCGTCTTTAAACACCATTTCAAAGGTAAACTTTGAAATTCTTTTTTATATTTTGTTTGGAGAATGTTTCTTACTAACGTTCAACTATTATTATTTTTTATTTAAATCATGTTTTTTATATTTTTTATTTATTTAATGAACTTTAACTAAAGTTCGTTCCAATTTTATAGGTCCAGAATGCCAAAAGACAAGTTCCAAACTCCACTATCATTGACTTTTTTTAATAAACATCATTTTTATCCAGAACGCCTAGTTTTAAATGTCATTTAACCAGTGTAACCTTCAGAAAAAAACTTTTATTATTATTTAACGAGCGTTGGCTAACACTCATTTTTTTTTTGTAGGTCCAGAACACTAAAGGTATGGGTTCTGGACTCAATTTCAAAAAAAAAATTTTTTTTTTATTAATTTGTATTGACTTTTCTTTCTTTTTTTTAGGTCTGAAACTCCATTTCGAAGCGGACCATTAAGTAAAAAAAACAATTTTTTTTTACTTTAATTTCAACAAACGTTACTAATGTTCATTTTTTTTTATATTTTTTAGATTCAGAACTCTTTAGAGGTGGACTATGGTATTTCGAAGGTATAATATCTTCAAAAATTATTATTTTTTTTTTGTTTTATTTAAACGAACGTTGCTAATGTTCATTTTTTTTATTTTTTAGGTCTAGAACTCCTTTAGAGGCCGACCGGTATTTTGAAGGTATAATACTTTCGAAAATTTTTATTTTTTTTTATTTTTATTTAAACGAACGATACTAATGTTCATTTTTTTTTATTTTTTAGGTCTGGAAGTCCTTTATAGACAGACTACTGTAAGTAAAAAAAAAAATAATTTTTTTTTACTTTTATTTCAACAAACGTTAACTAACATTCATTTTCTTTCTTTTTTAGGTCCAGAAGAAGTGGACCGAGTTATTTCGAAGGTAAAAAAAACTTCGAAATAAATTATTTTTTTTTATTTTTATCTTATGAAACATTACTAATATTTTGTTTCATTTTTTTAGGCCCAGAACTCTAATTTGAAGCGGATCGAGGTATTTCGAAGGTAAAGAAACTTCAAAATAATTTTTTTTTACTTCAACGAAGGTTAACAATGAACATTAACTAATGTTCATTTTTAATTTTTTAGGTTCAGATGAAGCCCAGACTATATTCGAAAATAAAGTCTTCCATTTTTTTTTTATTTTTATTCAATGAACGTTGATTAATATTTGTTTTATTCTTTTTTAGATAGATAAAGGACATTTTGAGAGTATGACCTTTGAAAAAAAACTTATTTAATTATTTTGTTTAACAAACATTGTTAACGTTTGATTTTTTTTCTTTCTTTTATTCAATGAACGTTTACTAACGTTCTTTATTTTTTTTTGTCTAGGAAACTGGGAGTATTATTGACACCAATTTCGAAGGTAAAACTTCGAATTTTTAATTTTTTTTGCTTTTTTTTTATTCAATGAACGTTTACTAATGTTCTTTATTTTTCTTATTCTTTCTTTTTGTAGGTCTGCGGTTGGATTCCTAGAAGAAATTTTGAAGATAGAACTTCAAAATTCTTTTTTAATAAGACGGTTTGCTAATGCTTATTTTTATAGGTTTGCGGCTTCCTGGAACGTTACGAAACTTCGAAGGTATTTTATAAAGTTCCTTTTATTTTTTTTTGAAATTTCTTAATGAACATTTACTAACGTTTTATTTATTTTATTTCTTGTAGGTTTACGGCTTCTGGACGAGTTTCTGGACAAGATTTCAAAGGTAAAACTTTGAAGTTATTCAAAACGTTAAACTAAATGTTAATTAACGCTTTGAATCTATTCTTCGTAGGCTTACAACACTGTCTGGACTTTCTTTTTTAACCAAAATGTTGACTCTTTTATAGTTTTACGGCTTCGAAAGTAAATAATATTTTTTTTATTTTTATTTCAATGAACGTTAACTCATGTTCATTTTTATTTTTTTTAGATCTGGAACCTCTTTTAAGACAGACTAGTTATTTAAAGGTAATAAAAAAAATGAAATTTTTTTTTTGTCTTATTTTAGCGAAACGTTTACTAATGTTTTGAATTTTTTATTTTGTAGGCTCATGGCTTTCCAGATGCTAACAAAAGATGGGAAAAAATTAAAGTCAGAGGTAAAGTTGCCTGCCGAAACTCAATTGGCCAATATCAAATGTTGAAACCTAAAATATGTCAAAATGCTGAAATGCCGAAATAGTTTCGACACATCAAAATGCCGAAATAGTTTTGACACGTTGAAATTGTCGAAACTAGTTTTGACATGTCGAAACTGCTGAAACTAAAATCACAATGTTTCGCAATAAGTTTCATTCATTATAATAAAAATTCAAAAATAAGAAACGTTTTGCAACATTTTTTATTAAATAATTGAAAAACTATTGCGCAACAGTTTTTTTTCTTTAAGTTAAAAAATAAAAAATGTTTCGCAACGTTTTTTATTAAATGCTTGAAAACCTGTTGCGAAATGGTTTTTTTTTAAGTTAAAAAAGCTTGAAAAACTGTTGCGAAATGGTTTTTTTCACTTAAAAATTCAAAAATAAAAAACATTTTATAACATTTTTATTAAATAATCAAAAAACTGTTGCGAAATGGTTTTTTTTCTAAGTTAAAAAAAACTTGAAAAACTGTTGCAAAACGGTTCTTTTCGCTTAAAAATTCAAAAATAAAAAACGTTTCATAACGTTTTTATTAAATAATTGAAAAACTGTTGCGAAACAGTTTTTTTTCTAAGTTAAAAAAAAAGCTTGAAAAATGTTGCGTTTTTTGCTTAAAAATTAAAAATAAAAAACGTTTTACAACGTTTTTTATTAAATAATTGAAAAACCGTTGCAAAACAGTTTTTTTTGTTTAAAAAATCAAAAATAAAAAACGTTTCGCAACGTTTTTTATTAAATACTTGAAAAACTGTTGTGAAACAGTTTTTTTTAAGTTAAAAAAATAAAAAACGTTTTATAACATTTTTTATTAAATAATTGAAAACTGTTGTGAAATGGTTTTTTTTAAGTTAAAAAAAAAAGCTTGAAAAACGTTGCGTTTTTTGCTTAAAAATCAAAAATAAAAAATGTTTTGTAACATTTTTTATTAAATACTTGAAAAACCATTGCGAAATAGTTTTTTTTGTTTAAAAAATCAAAAATAAAAACGTTTTGCAACATTTTTTTAAATACTTGAAAACCCGTTGTAAAACAATTTTTTTTGTTTAAAAAATCAAAAATAAAAAACGTTTTACAACATTTTTTATTAAATACTTGAAAAACTGTTGCAAAACAGTTTTTTTAAGTTAAAAAAATAAAAAATGTTTCACAACGTTTTTTATTAAATAATTGAAAAACTGTTGCGAAACGGTTTTTTTCTAAGTTAAAAAAAAAAGCTTGAAAAACGTTGCGTTTTTTGCTTAAAAAATCAAAAATAAAAAACATTTCGCAATGTTTTTTATTAAATACCATTGTGAAATAGTTTTTTTTTGTTTAAAAAATCAAAAATAAAAAACATTTCGCAATGTTTTTTATTAAATGCTTAAAAAACCATTGCGAAACAGTTTTTTTTGTTTAAAAATTAAAAAATAAAAAACATCTCGCAACGTTTTTTATTAAATACTTGAAAAACTATTGCAAAACGATTTTTTTGTTAAATTGACAATAGTGATTGCTGTTTGATATATATATATTATATATATCACGTGACGAAATAGTTTCGACAATTTTGACATGTCGAAACTATTTCAGCATTTCGACAAATCGGAAGGCCAATGTTGAAACTCTTTAGTTTCGGTAGGCAATTTTAATCAGAGGTAGTAAAAGGAAAGTGGAAAAATGACAAAGAGAAAAGTTTCCTAAACTAGATTTCGAAAATACTTACTTTCGAAAATTAATTTTTTTTGCTTTGTTAATAAAATGTAAACTAACATTTCAGTTCTTTTTTTTTAGGTTCACGGCTTTCCAGACGTCTTCTGATGGAATTTTGAAGTTAAACTTCGAAATTATTTCATTTTTTTTTATTTAAACGATAATATTTTGCTTTTCTTTAGTTGGATTGAAGAAGTTAAAGTTGTTTGTTGGAATCGAACCAACTGGAACAATGTCCAAACCATTAACAACAACATAATTTAAACGTCTGTAAAAAAAAGAAAAGAAAAAGAGACTTTTAATTAGTGCATTTAGTTAGCAAATAGGATAGTTTAATATATGTACTGTACTTTTAAATTTGTAAATATCTTTATTAATAAATTGATATTAGTTAATGTTAAGTTAAAACATTGCCTAATTGTAAATTTGCATTAGTGTTTTTGAAAAATTTCGCAGGTTTTATTTGTAAAAATTTTCACAGATTTTTTAGTGTTTGCAGATTTGCGCAGAAATCCATGAAATTTTTCAGTGCTGCGCATCGGCATGTCCTCAAATCTGCGCAGAATTGGATTCTGCAGAATTGTGCAGATCTGCAGACCAAAATTTTTTCTGATGTATGTTCAGATCATTCCTGATGATTTTTATTAAATGCCATCTTTATTTATCATATGATCATGTGATTTACATAAACTTTTTATTAAGCTTAATTTTTTCTCATGATTGTTTTTCCATTCTTTTGTTTTTAATTTTTTTCTTTTTAATAACCTTTTACATCTTTAAAAACATCAAAAAAAGTAAGTAAAAGTGTTTTATTTCACTTCACTCCATTTTTTTTCACTCCTTTTTTATTTTTTTTATTCCTTTTCACTTTCTTTCATTTTTTTTTGTTTCTTATCCCTTCTTTTTTTTCGTTTTTTTTCACTCCCTTTCTTTTTTTCATCTCTTTCACTTCACTTTACTTGATCAAAAGTATGCAGGTACTGTATGTTCTTTTTTTTCTTCTTTTGTTTTCATTTTTCTTTCTTGTTTCTAATTTTTTTCCTTTTTTTTTAGGTCTTTTAAGCTCTTTTAGTTTCATGCCAAAAGTGTCATTTTTTCATCCTTCCTTCTTTTTTGTTTTCATTTTTGTTTTCATTTCTTATTTCTCTTCTCTTTTTAGGCCTTTAATTTCTTTCAGTTTTGCATTAAAGTATATTGCTTCTTTTTTTTCCTTTTTTTTGTTTTCTTGTTTCTAATTCTTTTCTTTTTTTAAATCTTAGTTTTGCGAACAAGGTATAGCAGTTTTTTCTTCTCTATATTTTTATTCAAATTTGTTTTCATATTTCAATTTACTAACTCTATTTTTTTTTCTTTTATGGTTTATCTTTTTGTTAATTTGTTTCTCTTTTCTTTTCATTTTCACTCCCTTTCTTTTTTTTATTCTTATCACCATTTTACCCTTGTCATTGTTTCATTCTCATGATCATTTCACTTTCATCATCATTTTACTCTCATCATCTTTTCATTTATCATCTTCTCGTTATCCTTTTGTTTTTTGTCCTCTCTCATTATCTTTTTATTTTTGTTTTTGTCTCCTTTCACTTTGTCTCTATTTCCTTTTGTTTTCAATCCTATTCTTTTTTATTTTTGCATTCTTTTCCTTGTCTTTTCACTATTTTTTCTTTTTTTGCTATCTCTTTCGTTCTTTATCATTTTTTTTGTCTCCAATTATACTTTATGTCACCATTTCATCCCATTAATTTTTTTTTGTTTCTAATGATTTTTATTTATTATTTCCATTTTTTCTCTCTTTTTTTACCATTATTGTTAGACTTTTTTTTATATCATTATTATTATTACTAATTATATTAAAAATAAATAATTGTACTTTGATAAGCAGTATTTAAATAAATAAAGTCATAATTTAATATATAAATAAATTTTATTATTTTTGTAGTCAGATTAATTATTTAACAGAAATTTTCAAATAAAAATTAGCTGATCATTAGATTTTTTATATGCATAATATTGTAAATTTTAGCCAATCAAATTTCATAAATTAATTATGAGTGAAATCACTCAGGGTAAAATTTTTTATACATATAAATCACCTGAATTTTGGCAAATTATTTACAGGTGAAATCACCTGGGTGATTTTACCCAGGGAGCAAATTAGTAAGATTCATTATATTAAATATAAAATTTAATTTTTTTTAATTTATTTATTATATTAAAAAAATTTTTTTTAAATCTTTATTTTTTTTTTATAATAAAATCAAATATTTTTATAAATTATTTTAAAATTTGATTTTGAAAAATTATCATATTAGAAATTTGTTTATCAGAATATTTATTATTAAAATAATATTATATTAGGAAAAAGTATTATTTGAAAAATTATTTAATTAGGATTTTATGTTGTTGAAAAATTATTATTAAAAAAAATTATATTATTAAAAAAATAAATATTAGAAAATTGTATTATAACTAGATTGCAATATTAATAAAGATAAAAAGAATTGAATTAGTAATTTATATTAATAATTAAATTTACCTTATATTTTATAATAAAAAAAAATTTTTCTTTATTTATTAAAAATTTTTTAATAATAAAGATTAAATATTTAAATTTAAAATAAGAAAATAAAATCTGTATTATTTTTATATTATGATAAATTTTAAATATTTATATAATATAGTATAAACTATAAATACTAGTAATATAATTAATAAAAGATTATTTCTATTTATACACTATTGTACATGAATTATATAATCAGCATAAAAATTTTTCTTTATAAAAATAATATTATATAAATTCTAATTATGATTATTTTAAAAATAAATAAAATGAGTACCACTTAAAAAGAAAAATTCATATCATACAATATTCTAATATGTTAATTTTTAATATTCTAATCAAAATTAAAAATATAATATATAATATTTAACAAATAGGATTTTTAATATAAAAAAAATTCTAAGTCCCTAAAATATTTATAAAAAATGAAAAAGTAAACATAATATAATATGATAAATAATAGGTATATAATATATATTTTGCATATTAGTATAAACTAAGAATTTTCTTAATAAAATTATAGTGCTAAAAGTTATACTTAATAATATTTAAATTTTATTTTAAATTTTTAATTTATCTCATAAGTAATAAATAATTAATAAAAATTATAATTTTATAAGAAAAAGGAAATTAATAAAAAAAAATAATAAACTTTAAAATAAAGCTTTTTTTAAACAAATAAAATTCTAAGATTTATTTAAATTATTTATCCTATTATTTAGATTATTATTATTTTATTTTGACTAGATATTTAAATTTAGAATTTTTGAAATAAATAATTATATAAATGATTTGAATTATTTTAGGTTAAAAGTATGATTTATATATTATTATACAATAGATCAAATTAGTATTAGAATTCAGCTATATTAATAATATATAATGTTCAAACCTATAAACAGATAAATAAATGAAACTTTAAATAATATTTAATAAAAAATAAAAAAAAAAAAAATACTATTTTAAAGTATTACTTTCAAAAAGAGGAGTCTTAATTTTGAACTTAATATTTTGAACTTAAAAAAAAAATGAAAATAAAAATTAAATTAATACTTATTAAAATAATAATAATAAAAAAATAATTTTATTATTTTTAAATTTAAGATTTATTTACCACTCAGATTTTAAAAAAAAAGAAAAAGTTAGAAATTAAAAAATAAAAAAAAATAATGGATAAAAAAATAAACTTACTAATTCTAAAATCATTATTAAAACTTAAATTTTAAAGAAAAGTTTGTTATATAATAAAATATTTTGGATTTAAGAAATTTTTTATAATTAGCTTATTAACCTAGAATTTATTTATTAATATTATAGAAACAAATAGTTATATATATAAAATTATTATTTTAAAATAATCTGGATTATTTTAGATTAATTATTCAAATTACTTATTATATCTTATTTGACCAAATATTTGGATTTTATAATTTTTAAATAGATTATCTTAAATTATTTATAAGATAATTTAGTGAAAAGCTTTATTTTAAAAAATAAAAAAATAATAGATTAAATTAAAATTTTAAAAATAATTTTAATAAAAATGAAATTTAAAAATAAAAATTTTAGTTTGGATTATAAAAATTAATTAATAAAAATGTATTTACATAATTTTTATTTCAAAAATAGTCCAATTATATAAAAATTACCTAATTTTAAATACTTATAACTTTTTATGTAAATATTTTTAAAATTTAACTATTAATTTAATAGTATTTATCTTAAAAAATAAATTTACCAGTTTATTTTCTTTAAAACTTTATTTTTTAAAGTATTAAAAAATTTATAAATACTTAATTTTATTGTTAAGTATAGATTTTTAGTATAATATAAAAAAATTTTTAAATATTTATATAATTTTTAGTATATAAATAATTTTTAATTTTATTAAATAATTTTAATTAATTATAAAAAAAATAATTTAAAAATTATATTATAATAAAATTTATTTAATAATTTATGAATAAATGTATTTGTAACAACCTGTTACAAATATTATTTGTAACAATCTTAAAAAAAAAATTATAAGAGAGTTATAATATATAAACTTTTAAAAAATATTATAATAAGTGTATTTTTGCCCCCCTCAGCAAGTTTACTTAGAATGACAAAGATGATTTTGAATGTCATTTTTGACTTATTTAATAAAAATCCTTTTTCTACCAAGTGATTAGCAAAGAAATTTCTTTTTTTGGAAGTTAGTATAACCTTATGTAATATAATTTTTCATTTTTTCTGAGAAAAATTTCCTTTTTTTGGATTTGTGTAATGTCACATGATTCGAACTGACCAATAAAAATGTACCAATTAGATTGTTACAAATAATATTTGTAACAGGTTATTACAATTAGACTTATCCATAATTTATAATAATTTTATTTTTATTTTATTCTGTATTTTTATTTAAATTTAATTATTTTAATTTTAAAATAATATTTTTATATTTTATTTTTTAATTACAGATCTTTATTGTAATTTTCAGTTCTTCTTTTAGGTACACTAATTAGATGAATCTTGGAGATCTAAATGGTTTGTCTAGATGCAGCCAAATTAGTTAATTTGTTTGGGGATTTATTAATGGGTAGTTTATATACTTTGCAATATAGTTACTTAGGGAAAATTTATTTATATCTGACTAGTGTGAACTTCTGATAGTAGTAAAATCATATCTGTAAGATTGATAAATAAAATATTACATTTATTTATAGATTTCTTAGATAGTAAAAAATATCATATTATATAATATTTATAAAAAAGATGGATTTTATTTTATTAGATTCTTTTTATTAAGGTATATCAAATAGTAGTAATTTTATATTTTTAGAATTAGTAGATAAAAAGATATTTCAATTTAAAGAATTTAACTTCTATTTGAAATAATTTGTAGATTATTTCCTTTTAAAAATCATTAACCAAATTGAATTTTTTTTTTTTTTTGAAAAAACACAGTAGAATTTATTACAAAAATTTTATTTTATTAAATAAAATACTTTAAAAAACAAAATTATTTTTAATTAAAAAATAAAATCAGTGGCAAATTTGCAATAAAAACAGTTTAAGGAATAGTATTTTAAAGTAAAAAGCTAAAGATTGATTAATAAATTTTCAGAAAAAATAAATAATAAAATATTATAATTAAATAGTAAATTTTTTAAATTAATGTATTTTGCTTGTGATTTATTAATGCATTTGATAGGTTTTAATAAATAAAAAATTATTATTAAAAAATTAAAATCACAAATTAAAATTGCCAATTATTTATTAATTTTAGAGATATTAAATTGCTACTATTTAAATATAAAAGGAATTTAGAAATTTAACAAACTAAATCCTTTCATAATCATTAGATATTGAAATATTTTAATTTTTGTTAAAATTAATTTTAGCCTTACAGTAGTCTTACAGTATAAGGAATAATATATTTTTTGTAAAAAAAAAATACTGTAATACTAAAAAAAAACATTTTTATTAGTCATATCTACATGTACCGTATATTTCTTTAATATTTTTCTAAAAGTATTTTTTTTATGTTAAATCTGTATATAAAATATTAGTATCAATTAAATTATCAGTAATTTCAAATTCATTAAATTAAAGTAATTTGACCAAAATGCTTTGACTTAGGTCACCAAAATGCAACGTACCCTACATAAAAAATTATTTTTGTAAAATTTATTAGTGATCGTCATATGCCATAAATACAAAGTGATAGGGAAAACAATCCTTTACGTTCTTGAATTGTTTTGTTAATATATCTTACGGTTGTATGTGATCATCAAATATGGTAATCAAATTATTTGATTCTTTCATCCTTTGTGATTTGAAGAAAAATCTACCGGAAATATTTCATCATCATTTGTTACAAATACTGCATAAATTTTAAACTTTGGATACAACTCTTAAATTGACCTAGCAGCATGAATGATAACGATAATCCATCCATCTCACTAAGTCCCTGTGTTACTCTGTAAAGTATGAGTTATGCGTGTTTTTTTAAATTTCTTTATATAGATAAATAGATACTTTTTTTCGGTATATTAATTATAAGCCCAAAACAAAACCTGTGTTCTTTTAAGAGGGATCATGCGACCATTTTGAATTGGCACTTTATAATTTTTCTTTTACTTTAATATCATTGAAATAGAAAAAAAAAAAAAAATAGAAAATTTATTGTTTTGACAATTTTTTGAATGCGATATTGTAATTTGTCACACCATTCATTTTCATGTCGCAATCTATTGGCTGATTTTCGTAATACTGTTTTGATTTTAAAAACTGTGCAGCACACTAAAATTGCTATATCATTTAAAAGAAATTTATTACATCAGGTTTTCATGCTAAAAAAGAAAAAAAGGAAAAAAAGGAAAAAAAATTCTATTTACATGGAAGGCAGATCCCATGAAAATCCGATTTTGTCAATAAAATGAAAATCAAATGATCATATATTTTTGTAAAAAAACGAATGACTTATTTTTAAAAATAATAAATATAATGATTTATCATTTGAAAATTTTATTATATTACGGTAATAATTAAAAATAATTTAGAATGTGTAACGTCATTAGCAGCATCATGAGTGAAATAAAAAATCATCATCTTATTCAAACGCGTCTTTCTCAAGTTCGGTTTCTTCATTTTCGAAACAGGTTATAATTAAAGGGTACAGCACTACAGTTTTCATTTTGATTGTTGTCATAATTTATACAAGATGTATGTGTAATGTAAATATGAGATCCTTTTAAATATTTTACAAAAATATTCATCTTGAATGGAGAGAAATCGGATAAAATTCGGCTAGATTTCCCGAATTATATGAACTTTTTTCGAATGAAATTTCCCATTAAAGTAATTAACTAAAGATTAAGGGTCGCTTATTGAAGAAGATTTATTATGTACTTCAAGATGATAGATAATATAGGAAATTAAATAATGAATAATTAGATATCAGACAAACTCAGTAACACATTTGATTTTAGAAACAATACTTTGAAAAATTGGAGCAATAAAAATACCGTATAAATGTCAGTAAAGTTAAAATTGTATTACGTTACTATGTAATTACAAATGAATCCCTTATTATGCGGTGCTTTGGAAACTAAAGAAAGGTTATGATTGTAGTTTTTATCTATAAAAAGGTCTGGTCGTGAAGTGGATTTTTTTTTAAAAAACATTATTTGCGATATGAAATAATATTTTACATTTTGAACGTAAGAGATGAGTTGCTCTAGCGTTTGAATTAAATTTTAATCAAAAACATTCATCGACCTGTTGAATTCAAGTAACCAAATTCCAGAATAAAAAAAAAATCATGTGACGTTTTCTAGAAAATGTGTGGTCGTGGCGCAGCTTCGAGACCTTTTGAATTTTGGTTTTTTCGATATTTTAATATAGAATTACAAGAAAAAAAAAAAAAATATGAGGTGGCGTTTATCATGTTCTGTCAAAAGAATCATACCTTTCGTGCAAACGTACCTTTTTTTTTTTTTTTTTACTACGCCAAAATTAGAAATATTGGCACAGATTTTGTGCAGAATTCACAAGTTCATGCTATTAATTCCATTAAACGCCATCAAATTCTTTTTTTACAATGTATTTTGGCAATTTGGTAACTTGTATGTAATAACTTATATTATTATTTTTCGCAAGGAGCATAACAGAACCTTAACATAATAGGTAATTAAATAATCGTAATTTTTTGTACTTCCAAATAATGGTTTGAAAAAGGGAAATTTAATAGAGGAAATCAAAAGATGATCGTTATAAATATGGTATTGTCGAATTCATTATAAGCATTCTTTTAGACGTAAATCCGTAAACAGAGATTAAAAACTTTATGCGTTATTTTCGGTAAAAATATTTTCTTTCTGTGTTATGTTACATGAGAATTTTTAATTCGATTTTTTTTTTTTTCTATCAACGCTTTTTTTTTTTCAAAAAAGAAAAAAAAAAAAAAATTCTTATGTAATACTAAATCATAACGCCTCCCTCTCCCCCCAAAAAATATTGAAGATTAATTTTTTTTTTTTTTTTTTTTTTTTTTCCTTTAATAATCCATTTTAAACTTATAACAGTTAACTTTTTTCCGAACCAAACTTTCGAGACAATAAATTATGTTTGAATTTGAATCAAATTCATTCATTTATTTGTTTGTTTGACTGTCAACTGACTTTTGAGTTGTACAATGATGCCAACCACCAATGATCCCTCCATAATGGTTAAAATTCTGTGGAATTCATAAAATATCTCTTTACGTAACATCATTGATAATCCGCTTAAACAAAAAAAATTAGATAAAAGGGTTCATTGTATTTACAAAAATATGGAAAGAATTTTCTTTTGACATTAAACACATTCAACGAAGATAAGGGTGGACATTCATTCATTCATAAAAATATTCTCCACCTATTATTATAATTATCTTCAAATGAATATATTAATATAGTATATCTAAATATATCAAAATGAATCTCAGGTTTGAAAAAAAAAAAAATTTCATTTTCTTTCATTTTTTATTTTTCATTTTTTTTTTTTATACGTAATTTTTTTTTTTCTTTCTTTTAAACTGTTTCATATAGGTCGTAGACCCATGAATTATTGTCATTATCGTCATTTCATAAATTCTAACGAACCCCATAACGATGAAAAAAAAAAACCTGGTTGGATGAATTAACGTTACAATCATTTTTTTTTCATCATATGTATAAGCTTATAAATTATGTAAAAATAATGTGTATGCTATTTATAAAATTAACAGCATGTACATTTAGTTATATATATCTTAAAAAGAAATCTTAATTTTATTATAACCTTAGCATATAGCGAAAATGATTCTCTCATATAATTTTTTTTTAAAAAAAAAATACAAATATTTTTTTTTTTTTAGTTTTTTTTTAAAAAAATATCTAGATAGGTTAGTAGTAGGGATCTATCTAGATATTTTATATATATATATGTAAGATAAAAAATATAAGTATGAATTTTGAAACTAATTGAATAAAAAATAAAATAAAATAAAAAATAAAACGATTTTTATAAAGAAAAAAAAAAACGAAAGTTTTATGAAAAACGATTTTTTTTGGGTGGGAAAAAAAAAATACTAGACGGAAAAATAGAGAGATCATTCTCAGTGTTCATAATAAATTTGCATAAATGTTTTTTTTTTAAAAAAAAAAAAAAATAATCGAAATAAAAAAAAAATTCCCCGATTGGGAAGATTGAACTTTTTGGTTCAACCTTAAAAGGTAATTTTTATGAAAATCAAAACAAAAATCTTAATATCCGAAATCCTAATATTTACGAGAAAAAAAAAATATATAAAATAAAATAACGAAAAAAAATTAGAAATCTTCGAAGAAAGAGGTACTGATATTGAATGAGTCGCATAATTCATTTTCTTGATCAAAATAATATAATGATTGGCTTGGGGTCATCGCAATAAAATCGTCATCGGCAGTGGGGGAACTTGGTGAAGAAGGAAAATCAATCAGATAAGGAGATTCAGCACCCCAAAACTGGTCATTCTGGATTTGACTGAGAACATCGTAGTTGGGTTGCAATTGCATGATTTGTTGACTAAAGATATTAGTCTGCAGGTTCGTATCTTCGATGACTTCATAGTACTGAGTTTCCTCAGTTTTTGATTTTTTAGTTCTTCTTCGTCCTTGATCGTTCGCTTTGAAGGTGTGCGTTTGTCTTTTTGGACTATATTTATAATCAGGATACGTACTTTCATGAATTTTTTTCATTATTTCACACCTGTTATTAAAAATTGTTTTTATATCAGTAGATAGTTTCCGCCAAAGATAACCTGCCACTTTTGATAAATATTTTTGACTGGACGCCAATACAATTCGGTCGAATTCCAATTTATATTGTCCTGCATATTCGTCAACATATGGTTTGAACAACATAAAATTGTTTCTGGGTCGCGGAATTTTTCCATCTTTTTTAATTGGAGCTTTGAGAGGTAAATCATACCTCAACGAAATATAGAAGTCAGCTCCGAATTGATTCACGAATCCCTCAATGATCTTCGTGTCTTTGATGCTATATTTCTTGGGACTCATTTTTTTTTTTTTTTTTAATAAGTGGAGGAAAGTCTTTTTGTATATAAGATCTCGATTTAAATTGTGGGAACGTCAGGGAGGAAAAAAAAATAAAGGCGTTTTTATATTGACAGACGTTATTATAACAGAAATATATATTTATATATATATTTTTATTTTACAATCAATTTCATACGCTAGTGGCTTTTCTTCGTGTAGCGTAATAATCATTTTAAAGGAAATTTTTTGAGAGCAAAAAAAAAAAAAAAAATTTTTTTTTTATAAAAAATCACTACATTTAAGTATATTAATTTTTATGGTAAAGAAAGAATATGTATTCAGATGGCGTGTCAAAGAGTATCGACTTACCTTCATACTTTGTCTGTTTGTATATGATACCAATTAAAGTTAAGTGTTACTTAATTTCTATAGAATTAATATAAAATAAAACAATATATTTTTTTTATGTAAAGGTGTTACAAAATTCAAAAATAATTGTTTGTTTTCATCCACGATTGATGAACGAATTTGAACCCTGACCATCTATCTAATTTGTATTCTCATTAACCTTACTTAAATGATTATAGCATGGCTTTTTTTGCCAGAATTATAGGAGAAATGTCATTCTCTTCTTTTGTACGTTATTAAATTAAAATTAATGTTACACCTTTCAATCGATTATATCAATAATAACATCATCATCTTAAACTAAACTATAAGAGTAAAAGTTGGAACAAAATCTTTTGATATTAAATACAATGTAATATTTTTGAATAAATATTATTGGATCAATTCTGGAACCACTAAAAAAAATAAGAAATTCAAAAAGGAATCAAGAATTGCATTCAAAGTTGCATTCAACCTTATCCTTATTGTAATAAATAATGGAAGATTCATTACGTTCATTGTGAATAATCTTTTTTCTGTTAAATGGAGATGCATTGCAGTCAACCGAGTTTCGGATAAAATATTTTCATACTTACAACATCGATAACGATTTTATAATGTGTGTGTTACATCGACTATCACGTGTTGTACATAGCTGTTAAAAAAAGATGTTAAACTTTTACGGAATAAAATTTAGTCAGCTGATCGATTTACGTTATTTCTGAAACAAAAGCCTCAGTTAAAAGATAATGAAAAAGAAATTTAATATTATATTCTGGCTTAGAATTATATCAAATGACTTCAATCTAATTCTTATTTAACTTCGAAACATATCATGGGAATGCGAAATTTTCCTAATTTTTCCGATAATCTAATTTATTTTACATGTTGCACAACTTTCCATAATTGGGCCTCATTTAATATAAAATACCCAGAGTTTTATTTAAAGTTGCTTTTTTTAAATTAAAGATTAAATAAAGTATTTGAAGCCTGAAAAGAAAAAGTTTAAATGAAGAAATTGTAATTATTTGTCAACTTTTTTTTGTTTTAAAAAAAAAAAAAAAAAAAAAAAGGAAAACTCGTTACGGTGGTGTCACCTTATAATAATCTAAATTTGACTCGTTTAATGTAAATTATGTAACCTTAAAAATGCATTATGATTTACTATTATGATTATTGAATGATTAGCTCGGAATCAAAGTTCCGAAAGACTATGATTACATATATGCAAGACGCGATTTTTATAATGAAGAATAATATGATAAACAATCCTTTGGATAGGCTAAAAAAAAAAAAATTTTTAACCTTTTTTTTTTTTAAAAAAAAAAAAAAAAAAAAAAAACATTTAAGAATTTGACAAAAAGTAAACAAAAAAAATTTCTAAATATTTTAACAACATATTTCTATTGTTTTATCTATTGTACTCTTAGGATAAATATTGCTTACAAAAGAATGTAGGTTTAATTACCTAATTACCTAACTTAATAATTATGATGAAATATTCGTAATATTCATTTTGTTTTCCGTTACTTTTGTGTAACGAAAGTTTATGTTGCACCAATCCCAATTTATTATAAACGCGTCAAAAGACACAAGTCAAATAATTATTACAATAAATACTTTTTAAGCTTAGGTTAGTCATTTCCAGGCACGGTTAATTTTAATTTTAAAATTTCCCGAATTGTAAATATCTATACATGTAGATTACGAAGATTCAAAATTTAATTATTATTATAAGTACAAATATATTATAAACCTGTTTATTTCAGTCCTTGTTTTTCGTTTATAGTATATTGGCAAAAGTATATCTTAATTCATTAACTTCTCTTCGAAATCATGTTATGTCCTGCATGTCATGTTCGGCGTAAAAAATACCAGAAATTACATTAAACTTGTAATAATCATAGACGCGATTTAACCTTTTTATACATCAATGATACAATGATTTAGAAACGTTATCATGAACGCGAAAATATAATTTGATTCAGTTTAAATTTCATTATATTATATTCATATACTGTATTATTATATTAGTTTATAAAAAAAAAAAATTTTTTTTTTTTTTTAACCGTATAACAAATAAAAAGTTTTTTTTAGGTCATAGATGCATATCACACATAAATAAATACGGAATTTCTAAATAAGGTCATATTTGAAAGAAAACCAATCAAATTCATTATATATATATATATTTCCTTATCGATTTATCATATTCCATATTTTGATTCTTATCATGAGTAAAAATATCAGTTTTTAATTTTTTTAAAATAGATGAAACAATAGAAACGCCATTCGTTCACTTTTTTGTACACGTTGATTAAAGCAAGTTATTGTTACAACGCATTAGAATTAAAAAGACACGAAAGAAAAAAAAAAATTGAGATTTTCACGTATCGAATCAAGTCTTGTACAAGGATTGTACATTTTTAAAGTTAAATGAATACGGAGTCGAATCCCGATAATTTTACGCCAAAATACATATTTTTAAGTATTTCTTCCTTTTTGATCTTGGTTATTCTTTTTTAATTAATCATATGCTAGTGAATGCTCTATATCAAGTAATTTATTTATATATGATTCGATTTTATCAAAGTTGAAAAAGGATGATCGTATTCGAAATTAATAAACGCCGAAATATTTCATGGAAAAAAGAAAATATATAATTCTTCAATTTCCTTTTATTTTTAATCCACATAGAAAAGATCACGATCTAAAAAGAGTTAATGATACCATAAAAAAAAAATCTCCCGCAGTTAAAGTTCAACTTACCCCTTTCATAGAAGTACTAGATCGGACATATTGTACTACCGCAAATCACTCGTATCATCCTTTTTTTTCTTTTTGTCCAATAGAAGCCAATGGAAACTATGGAATCCACGTTGGTTGTGCAAATTACTAAATTCGATAGCTGCACAATTCTTGCAGTCTAGAATTCTCCAAACTAATTAAACATGTGGGAGTAGGCTAAACCAACTACTAAATTTGTGTATCGAGAAATCATGCGCTGTAAAACAGAAAGAACAGAAAGAATATCAAGGATTTTTTTTTTTTTGTTACATATTCGATTGACAATGGCAATACAAAGGTATATTAAATAATATTAAAAAAAAAAAAAAAAAAAAAAATTTTGAAAGAGAAAAAGACAAGATTAACTGTAATTAAATCTACTTGGCGCATATATTTTTTTCTACAAATTATCCAGGTGCATATATTGTAACATTTAATTAGGCGTAAAGAATATTTCTGGAATTCTTTATTTTGCTGTTACCAGGAAAGAGATTTGTTTTTTAAATGAAAAAAAAAAAAAAAAAAAAAAATTGAAAAAATAAACAAATAGAATTTTTCACTTTCGTTGGAAGAAGAATTTTAATGAACCACTTGTAAAAATTATAAAAAAAAAAATTTTTTTTTTATATATATCCTGTTATATTTTATACGTAAAGAAACAATATAATTTATTATATATATTAATATATATTTATATTTTTTTAATATTTAATTTATATTTAAAATATTATTAATAAAATTTTTTTGAAAAATTCGATTTACGTTCATAAAGAATAACCTTTTGAAATCGTGTGAAAAATTGGTTCATTAATACACAAAATATCAAATAATCCCGGTTTATCACTCAACATTATAGTCTTAAAAGAGAAAAATTCGAGAAATCAGCTGAAAAAATCAAGCTAGAAAGGATATTGCGAGAATTGTCACACACTTCCACTGAAGAATGTTGAGAATATTTTGAAAAAGTATTTTGAATATTCTGTTAAACAGATATTAATAGGTTTCAAAGTGAATTTGGTAATTTTACAATGAAGTTACACCGGGATGAGTAATATATTTAAACTGTACGGAGTTAAGAATTCCTTGTTAAAAAGTGATTTATTACTTGATCAGCATTTATTTATACATTTTACATGTAATTTTCTTAATAGAAATTGTACTATCGTTGATTTACAAGTTTCCTAAAACAATTGTTTAAAATAATTTAATTACACAAATCAATTTATCACATTTGTTGTTTGAAAATCCCCTTATATGACTATCACACAAAAAAAGTATATAAAGTCGGTAAAATTTTTTCAACCAAAAAAAAAAAAACCAAGAAATAAAAAAATAAAACAAATAGAAGAAAGTAACAAAAAAAATACACACATAAAAGAAGTTTTTTTTTAACACAAAGTATTATAAATTAATTTTACAATGTCAGACTTTACTCTTCCAGCACTTCCAGCACTTTCAATTTTTAGTGAAAACCATCCACTTATTGATAGTTCTCTTCTTGCAACACCTTGTTCAATCAATACATCTTTACTTTTTGCTCCTCATTCACCTTCAACTGGTAGTGAAACCAATAGCTGCTCTTCCAATTGTACTTCACCTACAATTAGTGATAACGAAGATTTGTTCATACCAATGGATCAACAAAATAATGTAAAGAGACTATTAAGAATGTTTCCACCTCCAATGAGTGCAGAACAATTTATTCTCAGAAATTCGTTCCAAGCTTCCGATGGACATATTAAGAGACCCTCAAATAATTTCATTCTTTTCCGTAAAATTGCACATGACCAGAAGAACCAAACTCCAGCTCTATCTGATTATAACGAAAGACAATTTTCTCAAATAATTGGAAAAATTTGGAAAGGTTTAACTCACGGTGAAAAAGAAATATATAAGAAATTAGGTAAGGAAGTTGCTGAATTGCATAAAAAAATGCATCCCGAATATAAATATCAGCCAAAACGTGACAAAGCAGCATGGAAACATTTTAATCCGGAAATGAGTAATTCCACTCAAAAGACTAAGAGAAAGAATAATAAGATTAGACAACAAAAAAGTCAAGAAACATTACCTGAACTCTCTAAGATCAATGTTAGTATTTCTCAACAACAACAACAACAACAACAACAACAGATTGTTCCAGAAAATTTAGAATTCGCCGTAATTGAAATGAGTCCAATGGGTCAAATAGATCCAGTGTATGAATATCAGACAACATATCCCACAAATAATACATTCACCACAAATACCACGTATATGGATTATTTTAATGTTAATCCTGTTAACGATGACTATAGTATATATGGTTGTACCACAAGTAATACATTCTCTTCAAATGACACGTTATTTAAATATTAGATGTAATTTATAATTGGCATTCGTTTTTTTTTTTATTTTTGGCATCATCTGTTTTAAATTGGCAATAATTTCATTCAAACCTTGGACAATTTCCGCAATTATGTCGCATAAATATAGACAATTTAAGTTAATCATTAAATAGAATTAGATTATCAACCAATGAACAATTTCAAATACGAATTTTATACCATTCACCATATCTCTCGTATATATATATATATATATATTTACTTATATATTTCTTTATTTTGTATATTTTTATCTTTTTTGTAGATTTTTCTTTCCTCCATCTATCATTATGTATATGTACGTATATAATATTATGTATACATATGATCATGTATATTTTTTTTTTTTTCTTTATTTTTTAAGATTATCACTTTTCTAGATATGAACGAACATCAATTTTATTTTACAACTAAATTTTTAACCAATAAATTTACAATTTCTATTTTATAAGTTTGAATTAAGAAAGTATTTTATTTTATATACATACATACATACATGAATAATTAATTATACGTAATAATCTATCAATTTCGCTTGGCATGAAGTGATAATAAACCCAAATTAAGAATATGATTATTATCCAATCATATAATCTAACCATATTGAGTTCACAGAAAATTCCTACTATTCCTATTATTACTGCGCAACTGCGCAAAATGTCGGCTGAAAATGCTAAGAATGACACAAAGAAAATCCACCCAGAAAGGATGATCGACATTTCCGAAATTCCATGAAAACTTTACTTTCTAAAACCAAAAAAGAATGTTTTATACGGTATTTTAATTCCGGTTATTTATTTATTTATTTTTATTTAAGGTCCCCTTGTCACAGCCAATACCGCAGCTTCCAAGTACTGTGCCACACGTTAAAGTGTTTCATTTTTAAAACAATTTTAATTATTATTATTATTATCTGTTATTGATATTGTTTAATTTTATCGTCCAATAAATTATATTAGATTAACTTCATATTTATGAATATATTATTGCTTAAATTAGAAAATTGAATCATAGAAAAAGAAGTAAGTATTACGAATTAAACTGCGTGTACAAAAATATTTGTTGGTTACGGCCCCTACTTAATGGGTAACACTGCTTATTAGAAAAAGCTATTGACTCCTTTGGATCCATCCAATACCCTAATCCTAAAGTTTTTCAACTAAATAGGGAAAAAAGAAAGGTGAATGAATTCTATTTTTATGAATCTTTCATTGAAAATTATGTATAATTTGGGATTTTGGTTAACCTGTTCCTGTCCATCGTACTGTAATACGAAAGCTGAATTCATGGAAAGCGTAAATCCTGAAGGAAAAGTCGGTATGACTTATTCGCAGTCGAAAAAGCAATTCTTATTGCATAGATTTTTTTTTTCCACGTATAAGAAGACTATTTGAGATTTGTTGAGAACATGAATGAAGACCTCTGTACCTTGTACTTTATGAGGGGATAATGAGTGAATCGTTGAGAACATGAATGAATTGTTCTGCAACCCGTGATACTTATATGTAAGAGAAATTGGAAATGAGTGGTAAATTCTTTCTCCTCAATTTCAGTTACACTGCCCAAATGACACAGCCAAGATACTTCTAAGATTATTGTAATTTTAATAGACATTGTTATCTTAATGATAGAAACACATACTATTTTTACAAAAGTTGAAAATATTCTAACAAAGGTTAAATTTTTACGCTACCAATAGTAATCGATATTCAGATACGAGTTTGGCTAATCTTTGAAAATTATCCAATCAAAATTCATTAATATTTATATCAATCGGGTAATAACATAATTTATATCATTCATATAGTCTTGTTGAAAATAGAAATAATGGTAGCGTTTGACGGTTAGAGAATCGCAAAGTTGTTCATTAGAACAAATCATATAATTATTAATAATAATCTTTGTTATATTTTAATCACACAATATTTTAGTGACGTGTTTACTGGATTTACATTACCTGCTCAATATAGTATTGGTTATTGTACTGGTTCAAATTAGTTGATGATAAAAAGAATAATAAACCTTTTACTCTTTCAAAACTGCGATTCTTGCTGACACATGAAATAATATATGACTTACTATAAAAAGATCTTTTTAAAAATTTTCAAATTTAGACTCTAACTTATTTTGAATTTACAGCCCTTATCCACGTGATATTACATCACATTATTTATTAGTTTCATCTGCAAAATTCACCGCAGTTGTACAAAATATCTAATGCTTGAGAAAATATTTGGATGAGAATTCATTAAAAAAAAAAAAAAACTTTTTTTTTTATATCAATATGCCTTATGGTCAATTAGAAGTAACTGTTGGTAAATAAGCATTTTCACCAATTCATTATTCATTTGTTTAAAGTTGTTTATTGACAATTTTTCATTATTCGAAATTAAAGTTGAAAGTAAAAAACTTCAAGAAAGTGATTTTTTTGGTACGTATCGTATTTTTTTTTTTTCTTTATCGAACAAATATTTGTAACAGACTTATTTAAGTACTAGTGTTAATATATTAATAGATAAAACGAACCCTTATGTTAGTTTATCCTTGGATAGACATAATAAGCAAAAAACTCGTGCAATTCAGGATGTTGGAAGTGGAGCAACTTGGAACGAAAAATTCACGTTGTATGTAATTTTGATTTATAATGATTCTGGTGTTCATTTTGTTGCTTCGCGTTTAAATCTCGTGATTTATTAAATATTTCAAAGATTTTTTAATTTATTCTTTTAGATTATAATCTTTAAAAGTATATTAACGATCTTATTAATTAAATTCTTTTTAGTGATGTTTTAGAGGGTCGTTATGAACTTTACCTTGAAGTGCTTGATGATGATATTAGTAGTGATGATTTGATAGGTAAAATTATTCAACTTTTTTACCTATTTAGTATTTTAGGAGAAAATATTCTAACTTAGTTATTTACATATATATATACATATATATAGGAGGAGTTGCTGTACCATTATATCAAGTTTTTCAAATAGGACATATTGACGATTGGTTTAATATTACACGTCCTAGTGGAAAGCCCGCTGGAGAAATTCATTTATCAATGAATTTTAAGAATCAGGTAAGTGAAATTCTTGAAACACAAAAAATTCGTGATTACTTTTCTAAAATAATTGTGATATCAAGGGACCGACATCAGGACCTCCAGGGCATACACCATATCCAGTTCCAAATGGACCAGGTTATTTTTCACCCCCAAATTCGGGTAACAGCACTTATAAAGGTTACTCAGGAAATCAAGTACAACAAGAGATTTTGAGCAGTCTTGGTCCAGAAGGTGGTGCTATCCCTTCAGATTATGGAAGTGGTGCTCCCCCATCTGTTATAACAGCAAAATCAACTGCTCCTTCAGCTTATCCACTCAGATTTCCTGTTCCATCATCATATGGTGTAAATGTGCCAGATCAAAATGATAATTAACGATTGGATGGTAAATATATTTCTTTCTATTATTTTAGGAACAATGTTGAAGTAATTTGTAATAGTAATTTTTTATAAACGACAAGCAGAATTGCGGTTGCTGTCGCTATTGGTGCCGGAGCTTTTGGTTTTATGATGGGGTAAACTTTATAATGAGCATGAAGTAGTTAAGGACAAACACAAACATAAGGAGGAGGAAAACATAAAGAAGGAATACAAAGAAGAAAAACACGAAGAAAAACACAAGACAAGCATAAACGTCATTAAAAAACAATTATATATATATATATATACATTTTATTTCATAATTATTAATTTATATTTAGTTTCATTTAATATAACATTATAGATAAATATAATTATATTTTATTTAGCATCTTATATATTTGAAATTTATCTTTTATATTTTTTAATAAACTAATTATATAATTTTTAAATTTTACAATGGTGGTCCTTGATTGGTGTTATCAATGAATAATTATGATAATACATTATGATGTACAATAATAAAAGAGTAGGAAAAGAGCAACGAAAAAAAATGTGTACTCTACACCAGAAAGGAGCTCCATGTTGTTCCCCGACTCCGTACAACCGGAGAGAGATATTTCTGAGAGAATTCTTCGGCAGCAAATACGAAAGAAATGTCAAGCGGAATTCTCGAGCTTTATTATAGTAATTTTAGCTTATTTAGTTATGCGTATCTAATAAATAATATTGTTTAAATTAAACCATTTTAAACATGGTTAATTCGTGATCAGTAAACCATAAAATTTAATTAGTAACACTAGGTGAAAGTTATATATAATTTTATTATAACGTGAAAATCTGCAGCAAGATGTCATAATATAAAACCACTTTATAGACGTATAAATTTGCTAACTATCTTTTTACTTTGAACAGGAATACGCAAAAATATTAAGAGAAGCTTTAGAAAGACATATAAATATAATAAGCTTTATGTTTTTCACTGCATCAATATTTAATTCGTATTATATTAGATTATAAATAGAAGATTATTGCATTTTAGTTTAATGTTTTTTCCATCATAACTCGCGGCAAATAAATTTCTAAAATATTTAAAGACACTTTTTAAGAGCTGAAATATTATATTGAAAAATATATATATATATATATATAATTTAAAAATTTTAAACCATTTAATGATCTAATGATTGATTGTAAAAAAAGATGCTCATTGAATGTCTCATAAAGTCGTAATTATAATCAATCATTAAAAGTGAGTTATCATTAGACGGTTTGAAATTTTTAAATTATATTCTATTTCCAATAATATTTTGCTCTTAAAAAATTGTCTTTCAAATATCTGAAAAATTTACCAGACTTTTAGATAGGCGAATAGCATATTTATATGCCTAACTATATCTTGTATCGCTGGAACTGCGTTACTAATAAATTGTCTCCTAATGTTATGAATTAAAATTTCATGATCTATTGACGGATCACAAAATTAGTAAGTTTGTTCAATTTACTATCCTCTGAATAGTGACCAGATATAACAATTCATGATTGAAATCTTTTATTTTTTGTAGATATTACATGAAATATACAATTGATCGTAATTCGCCAGTAAACCATTACTAGGAGGTGGTGATAAATGAACATACGGTAATATTATTTACAAATTCCGAGAGATACGAAATTATTACCACTAGTTGCGCCTTGAGCTTGATGAGACTAACTAAATTTCATCTTTTTTCACAATCAACCACTAGATGATGAGTTATTTTCTGGAACTTGTAGATTCCAAATTACTAATAAAATATTATATTCACTTATCATCATCTCTTAGTAATGGTTTATTGACAGATTACAAATTAATGATCAATTATGTACTTTATGTAATATCTACTAAAAATAAAATGAAATTTAGTTCGTCATTCAATGGCGATAATTTCATACTATCTCCAAGATCGATAGAAATCAAGTTATCTCCTGAAACTTGTAGATTCCCAAGTTATTAATAAAATATTATATTCTTTTATCACCGCCTCTTAGTAATGGTTTACTGACGGATTACGAATTTAATGATCAATTATGTATTTTATGTAATATCTACCAAAAATAAAAGACTTAAATGATAATCTGTTGTATTTAGTCACTATTCAGACTAAATTACTTTTAAAGTGAAGAGAAGGATAAACTATACTATAATAAATTTAATAAATTGAAAGATGATTAATTACTGATCCGTCAGTAAATCGTAAAATTTTAATTAGTAACATTAGGTGACAATTTTATTAATAACTTGAATCTACAATTCTAGCGATAATAGGGTACCAATTATACATATAAATATAAAATAAACCTAAACTTTATAGGTATAACTGTCTAAAAGTGTGGTAAAATTTTCAGATATTAAAAGACACTTTTAAGAGCTAATTAAAAAAACTTGTAATATAAACAACCATTTAATGATATGTAAGATAATGAGGTTTAACCCATTAAATTCAAAACGCATTTAATGATGATAATTTCATAACTCTAAGATCAATAAAGTCATCTCCGGGAAATTGTAGATTCCAAATCTAATAAAAGACTACACCGCTTCTTAATTTCATAGTTTACTGGAGGATTACGAGCGATTCAATATTTATTTTCATTAAAAGATAGAAGTAACATAAAAAGATAGAAGTAGCAGTAGGAATAAAATAAGTTGCAATAGTAATTATATTCTTATTTAGGCTACATCAAATAAAGTTGGACATAGTCAGAATTATCAATAATTTCGCCCAGGATTATCTCTCATAACTTTGGTCAAATTTTTTTTTTTTTTTTTAATGAAATTTTCTAAGATACTGTATGTTTGAAAAAAAAAAATCGAGGAAAACCTTAATTATGATAAATTATCGAAAGATTGAAGATACGCTCAAAAATGAAAAAAGTAGTTGAAAGAAAATTTTTCTATGGAAACACAGATTTTATTGACTTATATAACTGATAAGGTATATATAATTCATCATGCGCTATACGATATCCGTAACGATGTCTTATTCAAAATTTAATGGATCAAGTTTCTAAAAACAATTTTATTGCAAACATGAAGATTGGATTTGCAGCAGCTGGTGCTGAGATCATTTGTCAAACAGTCTTTTATATATAATATGATTCTCTTCCTCCATTATATATTAAAATTCTCGAGGTCGTCACTACCTCGTTGATATGAAAGATACAGTATTAAAATAAAATTAAGGAAATTGCCCATGCAATGTACAATATCCTACTAAAATATAATTGCTTCGGTTGTGTAATCAGAATTATTTTGTTTTACTTTAAAGCTCGAACTTTTTAACATTCTAGCATCGTATCACATTGGAAATGCATAAAAAAAAAGAATTAGCATTCAATAATAATTTAGGTATTTCCCCGCTTATACACTATAAATATACGTTCTTACATAAAATTGAATTAAGGATCTTGAATAATTGAATTAATTTAATGGATTTGTCTTGATGCCAATATAATCACGATATAAACAATTAAAGGAAAAAAAGATTCAACCATTCCTTTAATGGGCCTAATTTTTATAAATCACCTAATAATTAGACGAAAATTTAAAAAAATTTTTAAAATATAAAATTTGTCAACACCACCAATGTTAATTGAAATATAAATTGTGAAGTAAAAAAAAAAATTTATTATATAATATTATTAATATTATACAATCGCACACTGATCTTGAAATCATTATATTAAATCTGATATAATGTAGCCATAATACTAAATATCTTGGCAATAACTAAATGCTAAATACAGAAAAGTCGTAAATATAACGTGTCCTTAAACTTTTTTAAAAATCTGAATATTAACTTATAGCGTTCATTTAATATAAAAAAAAAAATTACAACTTACGTTGAGAATTTATATAGTCCATAAAGCTGAACTTATAATTGACATTAATAGGATTAATATTCCGGTAAATACTGTCCGGTAAAGCCTTATTATGGACTACAGCGTAGAATTTTGATTAATAACCTAAAAATAATCACCATTTACAAAAATAAATAAATAAATAAATTTTTTTTTTTTAAAAAAAAAAAATTAATGTCAATCAAATATCAAGTAGGCCTTAACACGAAAGACATTGTATATTACACTAAATTGGAATATGTAGGTGATCTAGAACAAAGACAAAGGAAATAGGTCTTAACACGAAGGACATTGTATGTATATACAAATCGGGAATATGCAGATGATCTAGGAATAAAGACAAAGGAAACAGGTCTCAATACGAAAGAAAAATTGTATATATACAAATCGGGATATGCAGGAGATCTAAGAATAAAGTAATTTAAAAGGCATATAAAGAAATTAATTACACAAAAAAAAAAAAAAAAATTACTAATTATTAATCCATGGGCGTAAAATTATACTTTGAAAGATTTTACTTACATTACATTAACGTTAATATATTCGGAAAGAAAGATGCAAAAACTCTTTCACACTATCCTATTCATCACGACGTTTTATTAAATTGTTATGGAATAATTACTTGATGCTACAGATTCTAAAGTCTCGTCCAACTTTCGGCTCAAGCTCTAATATGAATCAGTTTATAAGTACAACAAATAAAACTCCAATATAACGATATGTCGGAAGTAGTTATATTAAGTTTTTGATATATATCCGTATATCAAATATCGAGGTCTGCCTAATATATTAAAAATAATTTAGTTACAGTTTTATTATTTATTAATGTTGGTCTATATAAAAATAAATAATTTCAAATATATCGTAAAATTGTGAAACTAAGCTCTTAAAAATAAGTACCTCTCATAACTTTTGAATACTATAAAGAAAAAAGGTTACAATAAAATTAAAATGTGATTGAAAAATAAACGCCTTCTGAAACTTACGGCAAAATCTCGGCAAAAAGGGGCATGATTTTATGATAAAAATAGTTCCATTATGCTGTGAAATCTGCTTTACATTAAGTTCGGGATAATCAATGTTGTTAATAGGTTCGACAATGAATACACGTTGTTTGCCCTGAAATCCATAGATGTTGTCATACAACAAAGTGAGTACGTTAATTGAATTTGATTTGTTTATTGACGCATTTGTGAACGAAAACAATGACCGATTAAGCAGATCAGTCGGTGATATATCTATTACAAACACTAACCTCTACAATATCATTTCCACCAATCAAAAGCACGAGCCACTTGGATTGAAAAGTGAGAATGTACGATATGGTGTTATGAACCTCCAAAAATTTGGTACTCTTCAGTCAATAAGGCTGGTGTAATGTTTGTGGTAAATAGCAATCTCTAATACCTTCCTTGTAAGAGATTCCATTCAATTATCCCAGGTACCTGGTATATACATGTAAAAACTACATAATATTAAAGGAAAAACTATTGTGTTTCACAAATATAGTTAAATATAGGAAATATCATACGGATATATAGTATTTAGTAGTCCTCTTTTTATGGGAAGTGTCGGCAATGGCTGTATTCGGTAAGAATCTTCGAACAATAGCATAACTTTTTACTGCGCTTCCGTTCTCAAATTAATTAATACTCGGGAGCCAAAGTAATTTTTTTTTTACTTTGAAAAATCATAATTAAAATTTGAATTTTCTATAAAAAAAATTTTATCAAAAGGAAGTAATTGAAAATTTGATTTACCTTTAATAATTCAGCATACGTTACTCTTCCACAATAGTTGTTAAATTAAAGGGTCGATCAGATCATACTGTAGTTGAATTAAAGCTTTTTCTGTTTAAAATTTATAAATTATCATAGTATGATTAGTATCTTCCCTGCCCATAACTCTTATAATATTCCCTGGGATGCTACTTAATTTAGCTTAATTTTTTTTTGAATAATACCTGGGATATTGCATATAGTAATAAAATGATCAGTAATTAGAAGCATATGGTAACGATCAGTAATTTAATGACTTAATCGCCTAGCTCACTCTATATCCATATTTTACCAGAATTATCATCAAATTCAAGACCAGGTCGTACGATTTTTTGTTTCTGATTTCAACTTTTTTCTACTGTTGTCAGTAATATATTCCTTGCGGAATTTCATAATTTAGATCGTTCTATTGGAGATAATATTATAAATTATTTAATTCAATCTTAAACGCGATGATACAGACAATCACGTTTGTGATATTACCATTATTATGTATTGCAACAATATATTGCAACATTTAGTTCAGAGTTTCTGAAATCATCCATGATTAATATCTTAGATATAAAAATCGAGAAAATCTAATTATAGATAGAATAAATAGTTAAATAAAGATTAAAGTTAACATTAAATATGAAATATTATATTCAACATACAGTATTTGCATTTCTTTTTTTTTTTTAATATCATTAAATTATCGGGCCGATGTTTTAAGAAATCTTTTATAAAAATGGTGGATTTCGACAGAAATTAACAGTAAGTTTTAAAATATTCGTAACAACTTTCTTGACAAATAAAAGAAAACACGGACAGACTTACGGTAGATTCTAAATAAATTAGAATGAGGAAAATTTACGATGATTTTATTAACAATTCCTAAAGGCGAAATGAATTAAGAAACAAAAATGTACCCGTTTAATAGTAATTAGATATAACATTAAAAAAAAAAAGAGAAAATTAACTATTTGTAAAATTCAAAAAAATGTAACTTTATTAAAGATTAAAACATATTCAGGAGATAAATTGGCATAAAAAAAAAAGAAGAGAGAATCTAATTAATGATAAAGAAAGAAAAAATGATTTGTATTTTTATGAAAATTTAAATATTTATTAGAAACAAATCAAAAAGAACACGAAAAATAAGATTTATAAAGAAATTATTTTAATCGATAGGAAAGGAAGGATAGAAACTAGATCAAAAATAAACATAATAAAAAAAAACGCCAAGTAAAATATTAAAATTGAATTTTTTTAAAAGAAAAATGGGCACTAACTAGTTTGATAAGTTATGGCGAGGACTATATTTTTGATATAATAATATTTCATTTTTTGAGCCAACCAAATTAAGTAGGTATTATGAAGTGGCTTGTTATTATAGGTTAATGAAGATAAACTGTAACTCCTTTTTTAAAAAGCCATATAATGGAAGATCCATAACAATTTTATCAACATCCGAAGCATTCGAAGTTGTACCACCAAAGGATTAACATAAAATTGTGGCTTGTGGTATACGTATACATATGTAAATGATACTAAATTTTGATTGGACAATTAAATTAAAAACTGCATACAAATTAATAATAATAAAGAAGTACACGCAAAGAACTCCAAAAACCCAATGAGAAGGTCAAGCCACAACTTTCAATGTTTCACATGAATCTCATTTTGAATAATTAAATAATAATAGGCTCCGATTTATCATAAATTTTTACGAAAGAAGTTGTTCAAGAATTTTGAAATAAATCTTGTTTTGACAGTTATGTTTAATTGCCTTGTCTGGAAAATAAAAATGTAACGGACCGGATAAAAGGTAAGATTTTTTTTTTTTTTTTTTGAAAGAAATAAGATATGATTGGCACTATCTGCTATTGAGATTTCTAAATTTATATAAAATCGATCATTCTAGTTATGGTTAGTAATTTCAGTGGATCAACTGGACTGTGTAACCACAAGTTTTTTGATGAACCTAAAAAAGAGAGAGAATATAAATCCATCTTTAAAGATTCCAAAAATCGACAAATTAATGTAAGTTATGAACCACTTTGCATTTTACATATCAACAAAAATCACAATCTCAAATTTTAAAATTCTATTCGTTTTCAGAATTTATTTTTAGATTAATAACACCTGATATCGGTCTTTCAGGTCCATATTTTAACAAATAACTTATAACAGGTTGAAATGAATGCAATTACAAACATTGTGATATGAATCACAAAATTATGATTGGATACCAACTAAATTTGTTTAATTTATTGAATCTAGAAGCAATTTCGGTTACTAACAAACATAGTACGAAGGCGTGATAATAAAGGGGATATAAAAAATTTGCATTTTTAAGTTATCTTTTGAAAGGCTTTAATTTTTATATCATCATTTGCCTATCCGGCAATTGCCGAATGTTTAATAAAGTTTGATGGAATTCATAATCCGAATTTGATCATCCAAACTGTTACCAATAAACAAATTCTTTTTTTTTTTTTTTTAATATAGCATAATAATGAAAAGGTTTTTATCTTTACCAAACGGACCAAACTTTAAAAAAAAAAAAAAAAATTAGATGATCCATAATATTTAGGTATTACATTTTGGATTACGCAGCTTCTTTATTTTTATTATTTCTTTCGAGAAAAAAAAGAAAAAAACAATTAATTTGAAATTCAACTAGTCAATCATCACCTGCATACTTTAACAACAATATCTAAATTGTTTTAAAAACGGAAAATCAATTTGTAGCGCAAATATTTGTTATCATTGAGCGAATCAAATTATGAAGTGACGGAAACAAAATTCCAACGGAGATGTTTTGCGATAAAATATTATCTTATTCCATGTATGCATGTATCAAAAATTTACTACGATCGCAAAATATCTGTTCTGCATGATTTATTTTTATTTTTTATTTTTTTTGTTGGCATTTTATTTTTTTTTTTTTGTTTTGCAAAATAACGAGTAGTTGTAATGTGTTGCAACATGCAAAATTAATTAAAAATATTTAAAAAAAGAAAAAAGGATTAAAAATTGATCAAGCATTCATGTGGAGTAAAAAGGATAAAAAAGATTTACATTAATGAATAAAATAAAGTGGCTTTTTTATTATTAGTAACGTGCATTTCTTTGTTTATTAATAAAGAAATACATAATTAAAGTGGCTTTGATATTGAAATTTCCTTAAAATTATAAATAATAAAATTATTACACGATTTTTTGAAAATTTATTATGATCTCATGAATCTTTTCCGTTATTTTCATATAATAACCTAATAATAAATTAAATTTTCCTCGATATAACAATGAGAAAAGGAATTTCTGAAAAAAAAAAATAAGTAATCATACGGGGGAAAAAAAATAACATTTTACCATATTGTAGCCGTAAAGTTTACTAAAAAGGAATGTGTTATAGTATGTGAGAATGTTGTACAAAATATTTGGCAGCCATCTAAACAATTAAATTAGATATGCTTTTAAGAATACAGTATGTTATCTGCATATTAATGTACCGAATGTTTTTTTTCAATTTCACATTAAATTCACAATTACACAATTGAAATTTTTATAATTTATTCAGTTTTTTACATTCATCTCATTTAACATAAATAGAGCTTCAAACTCGTTTCATTTTATTCATTTTCTACTTACTTAACAAAGGGGTTAAGTTATCTTTATTCGATTTATCGCACACCTTACCAAATATTTCCTCTATTTAAAGACATTTTGCACATTTTATTTTTCCATCATTTTTTTAAAGAAAATGTCTAAAAATTCACAACACGAACAACAAGTAGTCCCTCCAAACATTATCGCATTGGTGTATAACCCTAGATTCGCTTTAATCGATTTAATATCGACCCGCAAGCGTCCATTTACTGGTTCAACTAGAAACCCCCCTAGACCACCCAATTCATTCTTTCTTATGAAAAACTGTTTGCTCCTCGAATTGAGGCTAGGGGGATATCGTCTTACGATGCCGAGTCTTTGTAAAATGGCCAGGGGCCTCTGGCATGATATACCGCAAGAAGTCAAAAATACATATGACTCATTAGCGGTCCAAGCGCAAATATTGCACCAGAGGGCCTACCCAAATTACAAGTTCGCGCCCCAGAAGCGAAATCGCTTCAAGCCATTCGTTCCCCCAAATAATGAGGGCATGAGTGCCTTTTCATCCGTGGGGGCACCAGTAACATCACTCGAACCATCAATTTCCCCGACTTCGTGTTCTTCGTGTCCTTCCCCGATACAACCCTCAGAGGAAGTCTACTTACCAAACCTTCCCATTAATACCCCTGAGGTCCATTATATATACAATGAGATTGGGATTGATGTTATAAACAACAATAACTTAAATAACATAAGTTATTATGATTATGTTTATTACCCTATGCCAATGCCAAACCCCTATTAACCTTTATTTTATTTTGTAAATTGTAATATATATATATATATATATATTTTTTATTATTATTTTTTTTTTTTTATTATTTTTTATTACATTATTTATTTAATAGAATAGAGATAATAGCGGGGTACCGTTTTTTTTTATTTTATTTTATTTTTATTTTTATTTTTATTTTTCCTCAATACTTCCGTAACATCAATCTGGCTTTTCATCGGTAAAGGTAATAGAATCCCTAAGCTTAAGAAATTTTTAAGACTATTATAATCCCATTATTCCTTCCATCACATTTGATTCCTTCTTTATTTTCGAATTATTTAGGTTCTTTTTTTAAGTTTTTATTATTATGTCTAATATTTCTTAAGCTTTTTTGTACTTTTTGTTTGATTTGATGGAAATATTAATGGGAGAAAATTTATTTATATAGTGTATATATATATGTACATGTTTTTTAAAGTAAATATAAGATATATTATAAATATAAATTTAAATTTATCTAAGATGTTATAAGTTTACATTTATGATTCTGTGTTTAATTAAATTTCCTAATTTAATTTTGATAATTCATTGATGCCTTGAAATTTAACAATCTTCTAAATACGGTTGATAATAAATCAAATGCAATAGTAAGTTAATAACGTAGATTATTAAGTTTTAAGAAAAAAAAAACAAAGAAATTTAATATATTTAATATATTTAGAAATTTAATATACCAAATATTTAGCTATTTTCGTTTAAAAATTTTGTTGTTTCAAAATTGTTCTTCCCGTAATCCTCGATCGACTACGTCACGTCACGTGCATGGAAATGGCGTGGAAATTACCTTTTATAGTCTAACAAAGATTTTTCATGATTATTTTGAACAAAAAAAAAAAAATCAATTAAAATGGAGACACAAAAATCCTCAAAACCTGTACAACACAACAACATTTCCTTCTTTTTTTATTCATCAGCTATATTTGTATGATACAATAATAAAAAAATAAGCGCGGTATATGAAATAGTAAATTTACTTATAATGTCCGGACTCCTTAGTATTGATAATCAAAAACTTAGTTCCCTGCATAAAAATACTGTAAATATTTTCCTTTTTTCTTTCTAACTGATGATTGGTAATATTATTTATTACATCTCTGTTGCCGTGTGTGTTTAGATTTACTTTTATTATCATTTATTTTAAGGTTTCAAATAATTCTATAAAAGACTTCTTTTCCTTAACTTGTTCCATTGAATATAAATGTACATTCATATACCTTAACAAAAACTTCCAAATCTGAAATAACCGAGAACAATAGGATTTTAAAAAAGTACTAAGTTTGTGCTTAAAGATCACTTGTATTCTCACGAATGATAATCTAATACGTTAGAGAACTTGATCCCTGAAAGATAAGGAATTATGGATTATAATTTATTTGCAGCCAAATAATACGGTAATTACCGATTTGAGATAGACAAATACAACGTTAATTTTAGGAGAATAATGATTCCATATACCGACAAAGTGGCGTCGGATTTTTGATACACTTGGTAATTTTCTCCCAACTTACGTAAACAAAAGAAGGCGTAGTTTAAATACAAAAAAGTAACAGCTGAGATAATTAATTAACCGAATAATAATTTCAGTTTCAGATATATTTTTTTTTTTTTTACGTAAAATATATTTTTATTAGTGGCGTAGTCAACTGAAAGAACGGGAAGATAAGAGCAAAAGCATTATTTATCTCAAATATCGTGCATGAAAATTATATTGATTAACTTTATAGAGAATTTTTCAGAGTCTATAATTTTCTTTCTTTTTTTCTTTTCTTTTCATTTTTTTTTTATTTGTTAAAATAATATCTTTCAACTGATTTTTAAATTGTGTAATTTTGATCGATTTGTGTCATCAAACAATTTTTGAGACAAATTAAAGGAAAGAATGATTACCTTTTACGTATTCAATTACATATGCTAATTAAGAATGAGCAAGGTATACTGTATTAGGATCAGTAAATGCTATTGTAAATGTATTAATCACATAGTAGTGATCTATAATAAGATTGAAGTATAAAAGCTACTATTAATAAAAAAAAAAAAAAAAATTTTTTTATTAGATCTATCAAAATTTTTCTAAAAATTAGTGCTAATTTATCAGAATGAAATGTGATCTATATATCGTCAAAGTTCTATAATGTACAGTTTATTTTATTTAATGTTAGATAATAATGTTAAGAATTTCAATGATATTTTTTTTTTTAAAAAAAAACATATTTTTACATCATATGAATCTTCATTATAATAACAACCATTTTCTTTTAACGAAATTATAATGTAAATCTTTTATTGTTAATTCTGCATAGCAAAAAAATTTCTTTTAGTATAGTTAGTAAATAGTCTTTAGTATTAATAACGTGATTATGTCAGGGTAACATAGTGCGGGCTGAGACTAAGTTAATTCTGGCTGGAGTTTAAGATCGACACCGGCTTCATCGGCAATGTCGCGAAAAAATTAAACATTATTATTTGTTATCATATGAGCCTAAGGAAAAATTTTAATGGTAAGGGTGAAATGAAGTGAATTGGTTATTTATCGTTTATTTGTTATCGAAAATTATGGGCATATATCTCCTGTGCCAATGTGCATTAATTAATTCATCACGGAAAGGTTCTCTTATTGGAACTACATGGTCTTGTGGGCGTGAGTGAAGCGAGTGATATAGATAGGCAAAAATATGTATGTAGGTGTGATAAATTATTAGAGTGTTCTAAGAGACTTATAAATAACGATAGAAACAAAATTAGTTATAGAAAGTATTCAGAGAGCAAATAAATAACTTGATGCTGGGACCTGCATTAAATAGCGTACTCCTGATCGAAAGCATCATTATATTTCATTCGTTTCTCTAACATTTTTCATTTCTCTAAAAAAATAATAAAGTTTGCCCATATCGGTACGCGTGTAAAGTGGATTGAAAATGTATACCATTGGAATTATGTAATATATGGTGAATAGTAAAAATAACCCAACTTTCGGAATTAATAAATTTAGAAATTTCTGCCTACTGTATGTGATTCATGCCAGTTAAACATGTGATAATCGTGTTAATCGTGTTTATAAAGCAACCATCTAAAAAAATACATCAAATACCTTTTGACAAGTTCTACCTTCTCTAGGGTTGCCACAATTGCTTTAACTCCGTTTGTTCTCTCAAAATAAAAAGTCTACAAACTTAATGTGACACAGGTAGAAGCCATCTAAGAAAGGTTTCTTTCACTTTACTTTGAAATCACTGTACTTAACTATACATGATATATTAAATAATTCTTTTTTGACTTATTTTGCTTATAGGTTCACTCCTTTTTTATAAATATAAAAAAGGGCCACAAGAATAGACCAAGCTTATCAAATCTGGGAACTACTTAAATGGTGTGCACAAGGAATTTTTTATAAATCACAATTTTTCACCTCAAAAGTAGACTTTCAAGCAAAATATGGCGATTTTTACAAAAATTCCAGCTATGGAACTTTTACAGAGAAAGTATGACTGTGATATTTTCAAAGTTAAGGATATGTTAGGGTTGTATGATACACAAAAATTCTGAATTTACTTAGAAAGAACAATTTTACCTGCACTAAGTTCACTTTTTGATGAACTAGAAAATAAAATCATTGAAATCCAGAACTATCTACTTGCGACTCCTGATATTGACTTTAGTTATAAAGAGCCTCTATCACATTTTTTTAAATAATACAAATTGGAAGATAATAAATTTCATAATAATGAAGATGGATTTATTTAATATGCACAGAAAATAGAAGTAAAGTCACATGTCTCTATGCCATTTATCCAAGTTATTATTTCTTTATAATTCTTTTATCCATATTTCCTGTAGCTTCCAATAAAATGATATTATCGTTAACTTATTATAATGTAAAGTCTTATTACTCTTATATGAAATTCTGATAAATTATCAATCAATAGACTATTTATTAATATTGATGCAATTATAGGATTTTTAGTTGGTGTTATTTCATTATCTTCAGAAATTACTTTTTATTGATATTAAAACTAGAAACCTAATACTAAAATATTAAGATGATCATTTATTTGATAAGTCTTAACTGATTTTAGATATGCAAGAATTATCCAATAGTATTATAGGAATTACACTGGAATTAGAATTATAAAAATCACTGGCATTATTTTTAATGACTGAATAATAATAATAACTAAGGAAAATATCAATAACAAATTAATGTAAATGGTTACTCCTTTTAGATAATATCTTTTTACTTAAAATACATATTGATAATATTAATTTCAAATAATAAATAAAAATACTTATTTTATATTAATAATTATATAATATATAAAATTAGTAAAAATTTAATTTATAATACTTCTTATTAGTTTCAAATTTATATTTTTATTTGAAATTATTAAAAAATCACTATAGAAGACTTTGGAAAATTCTTATAAGTAAGATTCTAAAAATGATTTTTACTAATGATTTTTATTATAATTTTCAGAATTTTACTATTCTATATAAAATACTTGATAAAAAAAAATTTTAAGATTACTAAATAATTATTAAATAAAGCCTGATTTTTTTTTATTTATTTAATACTAATCTGCTATTTATATACCTAATTATTATTCCTTTACTAAAGTTTAAATAAATTATATATGTACTAATTTACAGAATTTGCTAATCATCAACTTTATAATATAGTATTAATAAAATTTAATTAAAATGCATTTTTACTAAATAAAAATATTCAAAAAAAAGTATAAAATAACTTTTAAAAAATTCCTTTGCAAAATTTAGTACTCTATTAAATCTAAAATTTGAATATTTAACAAATTAAAAAATAATTAATAAATATATATCAAATAAGTTTTAACTAAAAATCATATTTAATACATATTTAAATCTATTAAAATATAACATAATTTTTTTTATTGAATATTATTATAGACTAAATAGTTTTTTTTATAAATTATTTTAAAAAAAAACTTTAAAAATAAAAAAAAAAAAATAGTTATATGTTGTATTTAAGGTAAAATAACTATTATATTTTTTACAAAAATTCTCAACTTATTTAATATAAAAATTAATGAAAAAGTTGATAGAAAATTTATTATGAAGTTTATAAAGGATAAAAAAATTTTATCATTATTTGATTAAGGTAATTTCTTGATATTTATATTATATAATCATATTACACAAATATAATTTGTTTATGAAAATTAATTTTTATTTTCAATAATTAAATTTTTGTAAAATTTCTTAATTTAAGCTAATTTCATTAATTCTAAAAATTAGCATCTAAATTTTCTATTTTTATATTTATATTAAAATTTTTATAATTATAATTCATGTATTTTTAGCATTTATAAAAAAATACAGTTAGATTTTTATATAATCATCAAATTAATTATATCTTTAACTAGTAATTTTATAAAAATATAATTATATATATAGTATATAATTTTTTTTATTAGGTATTAAAAATAAAAATTATTAAATTATTTTTAATTTTGGTCAAAATTATAAGTTACAAAATTATAAATTATATAAATTGCATATTTTTGAATAATAGTTATTTTATAAAAAAATGATTTTATAATTTATATTCTAAAAAAAAGAAATTTATCTATAATCCATTAATTCTAGCTAGTGTTCTGCAAACAATTTGGTCAAATCAAATCAATTCAGATTTGATTAGAATTTTGATTTGACTTGATTTGATAATTTTGATTTGCAAATTGAATCCAAACTTCAAAACAAGATTTGAGTTCAAATCCAAATTAAAAAAAAAAGATTTGATTTGATTTCAAATCAAATTCAAATTAGCTTAAACTAATTTAATCAAATCTGAATCAAATCTGACAAATCCAAATTAAATTTAAATCAAATTAAATTAAATATACATGGCTTGGTTAAACGTAATTACCATAAATATTATTGGTAGTTACTGCAACCACATAATGTCCAACCCCTTCTTAAACACACTAAAGAAATACGTTTTACAACATTTTTTATTAATAATACGTTATAAAATGCATTTGTTATTTAAATAATTAAAAAAAATATTTTGCAACGTTTTTTATTAATAATGCATTGCAAAATGCATTTTTTATTTAAATAATTAAAAAAAATGTTTCGCAATATTTTTTATTAATATTGCGTTGCAAAATGCATTTTTTTATTTAAAATTCAACAAATCAAACCAAATCACAAATCTATTTGAATGAATTTAATTTGATTCGAATTTCAAATCAGATTTGAATAGTTTAATTCAAATTCAAATTCAAACTTTTCAGATTTGATTTGATCAAATCAAATTTCAAATCTAACCTGATTTGGTCTAATTTAATTTGTGCAGAATACTAATTCTAGCTAAAATTAGGGCTCTGATCAGTTTCGGTAATTACCGAACTATACCAATCAGTTTCAGTATTAGAACAGTTTCAGTTTTATGATTTATCGAACTGAAACATTTGGTAAATTTACCAATTAGTTTCGATAACTGCAGTTTCGGTATCAGTTTTGCGATTTACTAAACTGATTTACCGAATCATTTATGATGATAAAATAATGAACGAATCCAGTTTTTTTCATCATTTAATTATAAAAAGTTGCGAAACCATTTTATTAAATGATTTAAGTTTGCGACTTTTTTCTTCTAATTCATTAGAAAAAGACATTTTATGACATTTTTTTGTCATGTTAATTAATATTGCGAAAACGTTTTTTTATAATTTGATTAAAAAATAAAATAAAAGTTTTGCATCATTTTTTTATCGTGTCAATAAAACGTTGCGAAAATGTATTTAATAAATTATTTAATTAAAAAAAACATTTCACAACTTTTTTTTGTCATTTTAATAAAAAAGCATTGCGAAACATTTTAATATAAGCGATTTGAAAAAAAATGTCATTTTTGCTAATTTAATAAAAAAATGTTATGAAACGTTTTTTTATAAGTGATTTGATTAAAAAAAAAACGTTTACAACGTTTTTTTGCCATATCAATAAAATGTTTGAAAACATTTTAATAAATTATTTAATTAAAAAAAACGTTTCACATTATTTTTTTTGTTACAAATTATTGCTAAACGATTATATTGTTTATTTGATTAAAGAAAAAACATTTTAAAACGTTTTTTTTTGTCGTGTCAATAAAACGTTGCGAAAACATTTTTAATAAATTATTTAATTAAAAAAAATGTTTTACAACGTTTTTTTTTGTCAATTAATGAAAATATCATGATGTTTTAATAGATTATTTAATCAAAAAAAAATGATTCACAATAAAAAAATGTTTTTTAAAGTGATTTAACTAAAAAAACGTTTTGCAACATTTTTTTTGCCGTGTCAATAAAACATTGCGAAAACGTTTTTAATAAATTATTTAATTAAAAAAAATGTTTCACAATGTTTTTTTGTTATGTCGACGAATAGTTGTGAAAACGATTTTAATTGATTATTTGATTATAAAAAATGCTTCGCAACATTTTTTTGTCATGCTAAAGAATTGTTGCGAAAATGATTTTAATAGAATATTTAATTAAAAAAAACATTTCACAACGTTTTTTTTGTTATGTTATAAAAAAATGTTGTGAAATATTTTTATAGATATATAGTGTAAAAAAACGAGTTTGTTTATTAAAAAAGCTTTGGAACTTTTTTTAAAAAAACAGTCGGTAAATCAGTTCAGTTTTCGGTAATTACTGACCAGTATCGGTATTGATGATTACTGAAACTGATCAGTTTTGGTAGTTGCAAAAATCAATACTGATCAATTTGGTTCGGTATCGGTTTTTGCAAAAACTGAACTGAACTGAACCGATCAGAGCCCTAGCTAAAATTTTTTCTAATTTAAATTATAGTAATTATAAAAAGATTTAAAAATAATATGTATATAAAGTATATTATGATTATGTGATAATAATAATTATAATTGAATTATGATTATAAAAAGTAATTAATTAAGTAAAAATAAAATTGAATTCTTATATATATAAAAATATAACTATATAGGATGTAATTATATAAAAGTCTAATTGTAATTTTAGATTTATTGTATTATAAAATTTTAAAGTAAAATTAATTAAAGGATAAAATAATAAAATAATACTTTAATTTATAGTTATTACTTAGTAAATCTCATATTAGTTTATATATTTTGACTGCTATAATTTTTAAATTTTAAATATACAAATTATAAAATTTATATATATAATTTGTAAATCAATTTGAATTTGTATATTTAGATTATTATAATTCAAAATTATTTTGGATTTAAGAAGTATCTATACTTTAATTTATTTTTATTATTGTATTCTATTCTGCTTCATTTTTTTTAAAAAAAAGTTTTAATTTTTAAATTTTAATAAGATTCCATTTATTACTAATAAAGATCATTATAAAAAAATAATGATTTACTAATAATTTTTTACTTTACTTTTATTTTTAATTCTATTAGTTAGTTAATTTAAAAAAAAAAAATTAAATAATTTTCTTTATTTTAAATATAATTTATTAATATATAGTAAGATTTTTAAATTTATATATAATTTTTACTTTAAACCTATAAATATATATAAAACTAAAATTAAAATATTAAAAATTAAAATATTTCAAAAAAATCAGAATTAAAATATAAGTTAAAATCTATTATAATAGTTAAAATTAATTATAATATTAAAATTAATTATAATGGTTAAAATTAATTGAGATCTTTACAATAGAAAAGTACGAAACTTAAAAAAAAATAAAAATTTAATTAATATTAAATTTATACTTATTTTGGTATAAAAAACATAATTAGTATATAAAGTAAATTTAAAATTTTTTTTGAGTTTTATACCTTTTTATTGTAAAGTCATTTTTTTTTTTAAGGTATTAAAAGTACAGCTATATTTATTAAATAAAGAGAGAATACAAATAAAATATCACTTTTATAGGGACCCATTTAAATTACTGACAATCAAATTACTGACAATTATTTGACTAATAATTATCTTACCAACAGGTACATTTTACTGACAATCATCTTATTAACAATCATTTTACTGACATGTACGTTTTATCAACAATCATTTTACCAATAAATATTATTTTTTTTTACTATTTATTATATATTTAATAAATGATATATGAATTTTATTAATATATTGTAATATTACCAAAATTAAAAAACAAATATTAATATTAATTTTCAATTAGTTTTCCATCTAAATCTTTTATTTAATAAAATTTGTTTGATAACATTATTTTAAGCACAATACAAATAAGAAAATAAGGCTATTTTTTAAAAGATCAAACAATTTTAGTTTTATTAAAGTAAAATATTATGTGCAATACCTTGAAAATATTTTATAAGTAACCTATTATTTTGGTCATTATATACATTTTGAATTCTAATTTCATGTTCACAATCCTTTTTTTTTGTAAAGGTCTTGGTATACCTCTTAAAATTAATTCTATATTCATTTTAATTTGATTTTGCTCTTTTTGGATTTTTTTATAATTTTAAACATGCCTATATATGAGCTACTTACCAATATTTTCCACCTTCTATGCCATGCTTTTACAGAATTTTGGGTTCTAGGAAATGCATGTTTAATATTATTAGTTACTGACCATAATAAAGGTGAAAATAATGGTGGATGTCTAACTATATTTTCACTTCTTCTTAATCTATGTTATATAATAATTTTCAAACCAATCCATTATCTCATTAGCTTCCACTGGCATATTTTCTTTTAATTTATTAAATGCAGAGAAGATTTTATTAAAAGGTAAAAAACTAATGCAGGTATATGCCAAATTAAAAGACTAAATTCTTCATTAGTTTCATAATAAGTGACAAGGTTAGAATGCTGTATTTTACAATATACATTTTGAGCCAAATGAAAATAACATCCTTTATTTTACATATTTTGAAATAATTCTGCTTGGATGGTATTAATAGCAGCCTTTTCAAAATCTGTCAAAATAAATTGTGGCTGTAAATCAATATTTTGTTCTTCACTGTACTCAATTAAATCCTGAAACATTCGCCTATAACATTCCTCAGATTTGCTGAACATCAATACATATACAAGAGGCATAATACATAAATTTTCATTTCCAATACATCCATGAATAGTGTACAACTGTTTGAATATAGTCGGGATTATCTTAAATATCCTATCCATAATCCAAAATGGAGAGATTTTTAATTGTTTAAGGTTTTCTGCTGTAGTAAAGATTAATATTCTATCATAACCTATAGTTGAATCTCTAATTAGAAAGTTTGATCCATCTAAAGTCTTTTTCATATTTCAGGAATATTAAGACTTTTCAAAGATTGTGGTTCTGTAGGAATATTAATGTGATGGATCCTTTTGATAAATTGTCTAAGTGCATCATGAGATGGAAGATATGGATATGTTTCTTATAAACTATTGGCTACTATTTTTTGAATAACTTGAACTGGTTGGTTATTAGTTTGTTGAGCTTATTCTTTTAAAATATTAATAGTTTTTAAAATACCTGCTCTACTAGCTTCTACAGCATGATTGTGATCTGAAGCCTTTTTAAGATAATACTGGTCTTCAATTAATAAAGTTGTTGTATGCCTATAACAACTTAATTTTTTATATTTTTCACAATGCCAGTAATATAAATTTTTTCTATTTTTGTCTTTAAGCATAATATATCTATGAATATTAATTTATCTTTATTACGAGTGGAAGAAATAGTTTCACAAATTAAGTTGTTTATTTAGAAAAACTGCAGTAGTAGAAAAGAGATGAAAATTGAAATTTATTTTTATATGATAAAATAGTTTTTTATTTGCATTATTTTTTTGTTAGAAATATCATGCCATATGTGTATTATATAATAAAATTTCCTATTATACAGTAGGCGTCAAAATGAACGCACCAAAATTTATAAATTACTAAATCATATGATTTTCGATCATTTAAAATTGTATCAACGTAATATTTACTAAATATTTAATATGTCATATGATCTTTATATTGTATTAATTTTAATAATAATTATTAAGCCAGATTTTTTATAATTACTTGATTTTTATTAAAATATTGGTGTGTTTAATTTGCCGCTTTATTGTATATTACGAATTTATTAAAAAAATAAAAACAATTCAAATTAAATCTAATTAAAAATATATCCAAATATTTTTTACCATTGTGTATACCCCCCTTTTGCCTTAATTACATCATTGATTCGTTCTGGCATTGTTTCTATTAACTTAGAACATGCTTCTAAAGCCGTTTCATTCCACACATTAGAAATTTGTTCCCATAACATGTCTTTACCTCTAATTTCAATATCCAAAGCCCTGAGACAACGATCAATATCATTCCACAGATGCTCTATTGGATTAAGGTCGGGAGATTGAGGCGGCCATGATAAAACTTCTATTTCATTGTCTTCAAACCACTGCTTAGTACGAGTTGCAGTGTGTTTTGGGTCGTTGTCTTGCTGGAATATAATGTCATTAGTATCCAAATCATAGTAGTGAAGAGTGCCCATAAGGTCTTCTTCCAATATTTTACAATATAATTCTGCATCCAATCCACCCTCTATTCTTACCAAGTATCCTACACCCGAAGAGGTGAAACATCCCCATACAAAAATACTACCACCTCCAAATTTAACGGTAAGTTTCACATGAGCGTCTTGAAGTGGGTCTTTTAGGCATTTCCAGCAATATTGGTGGTCGTCTGAGCCAAATATTTGAAATTTTGACTCGTCAGACCACACCACTTTATTCCAGTCACTTACCGTCCAATCTTTATACCTCTTCGCAAAATTTAAACGTTTCTCACAGTGTTTTTTTGACAATAGCGGTTTCTTACGCTTCACCCGAGCTGCTAAACCATTTCTCTTTAATGCCCTGCATACTGTGCTTGCGCTCACTTCAATATCATCATTAACCTTTAATGATTTTTGAATTTGAACCGCGTTGGAACATTCTCTTGTCATTATGCTTCTTACAATATTACGTTCATCACGTTCATTCAGCTTACATGGATGGCCTGGACAGGGCTTGTTTTAAACTTTACCTGTTTCCTTATACTTCTTTTTTAGTCTTACGATAGTTGTATGACTTTTGCAACCAACTTTAGTGGCAATTTCCCTTGTTGAATATCCTTTTTCAAGCATCATAATAGCTTGAGCTAGTGTTCCGCAAACGATTTGGTCAAATCAAATCAATTCGGATTTGATTTGAAGTTTGATTTGATTCGATTTGATAATTTTGATTTGCAAATCAAATCCAAACTTCAAAACAAGATTTGAGTTCAAATCCAAATTAAAAAAAAAAGATTTGATTCGATTTCAAATCAAATTCAAATTAGCTTAAACTAATTCAATCAAATCCGAATCAAATCTGACAAATCCAAATCAAATCCAAATCAAATCGAATTAAATATACATGACCTGGTTAAACGTAATTACAGGACCCCGAACAATACTAATGTATAAAGGCAGGGTCATGTGACTTGCCGATCTAATCAGATAATCCGAATATCCGATCATTTTTTTTAATCATTTATCAGTTTATTTTTGTAGTGTTGCCGGACGAAAGGCACGACCGGACTTTTGGAATTAAGGTAAGGGAGGGGTTGGGGAAGGTGTTTCGTTGTTTTTTTTTTAATTAATTAAGTATTAACTTTTTTTTTTACTTTTTGTAGTGTTGCCGGACGAAAAGCACGACCGGACTTTTGGAATTAAGGTAAGGGAGGGTGAGAAATGTTTTTCGGTGTTTTTTTTAACTAATTAATTAATTATTTTTTATTTTTATTTTTTGTAGTGTTGCCGGACGAAAGGCACGACCGGACTTTTGGAATTAAGGTAAGGGAGGGGTTGGGGGAGGTGTTTCGTTGTTTTTTTTTTAATTAATTTAAGTATTAACTTTTTTTTTACTTTTTGTAGTGTTGCCGGACGAAAAGCACGACCGGACTTTTGGAATTAAGGTAAGGGAGGGTGGGGAAGTGTTTTTCGGTGTTTTTTTTAACTATTTAATTAATTATTTTTTTTTTATTTTTTTGTAGTGTTGCCGGACGAAATGCACGACCGGACTTTTGGAATTAAGGTAAGGGAGGGTGGTGAAGTGTTTTTCGGTGTTTTTTTTAACTATTTAATTAATTATTTTTTTTTTATTTTTTTGTAGTGTTGCCGGACGAAATGCACGACCGGACTTTTGGAATTAAGGTAAGGGAGGGGTTGGGGGAGGTGTTTCGTTGTTTTTTTTTAATTAATTAAGTATTAACTTTTTTTTTTACTTTTTGTAGTGTTGCCAGACGAAAAGCACGACTGGACTTTTGGAATTAAGGTAAGGGAGGGTTGGGGGAGGTGTTTCGTTGTTTTTTTTTAATTAATTAAGTATTAACCTTTTTTTTTATTTTTTTGTAGTGTTGCCGGACGAAAGGCACGACCGGACTTTTGGAATTAAGGTAAGGGAGGGTGGGGGAAGTGTTTTTCGGTATTTTTTTTAACTAATTAATTGTTTTTTTTTTATTTTTTTGTAGTGTTGCCGGACGAAAAGCACGACCGGACTTTTGGAATTAAGGTAAGGGAGGGTGGGGAAGTGTTTTTCGGTGGTTTTTTTAACTATTTAATTAATTATTTTTTTTTATTTTTTTGTAGTGTTGCCGGACGAAAAGCACGACCGGACTTTTGGAATTAAGGTAAGGGAGGGGTTGGGGGAGGTGTTTCGTTGTTTTTTTCTTTAATTAATTAAGTATTAACTTTTTTTTTTACTTTTTGTAGTGTTGCCAGACGAAAAGCACGACTGGTCTTTTGGAATTAAGGTAAGGGAGGGTTGGGGGAGGTGTTTCGTTGTTTTTCTTAATTAATTAAGTATTAACCTTTTTTTTTATTTTTTTGTAGTGTTTCCGGACGAAAAGCATGACCGGACTTTTGGAATTAAGGTAAGGGAGGGTGGGGGAAGTGTTTTTCGGTATTTTTTTTAACTAATTGTTTTTTTTTTTTATTTTTTTGTAGTGTTGCCGGACGAAAAGCACGACCGGACTTTTGGAATTAAGGTAAGGGAGGGTGGGGAAGTGTTTTTCGGTGTTTTTTTTAACTATTTAATTAATTATTTTTTTTTATTTTTTTGTAGTGTTGCCGGACGAAATGCACGACCGGACTTTTGTAATTAAGGTAAGGGAGGGGTTGGGGGAGGTGTTTCGTTGTTTTTTTTTTTTTTAATTAATTAAGTATTAACTTTTTTTTTTACTTTTTGTAGTGTTGCCAGACGAAAAGCACGACCAGACTTTTGGAATTAAGGTAAGGGAGGGTTGGGGGAGGTGTTTCGTTGTTTTTTTTTAATTAATTAAGTATTAACCTTTTTTTTTATTTTTTTGTAGTGTTGCCGGACGAAAAGCATGACCGGACTTTTGGAATTAAGGTAAGGGAGGGTGGGGGAAGTGTTTTTCGGTATTTTTTTTAACTAATTAATTGTTTTTTTTTTTATTTTTTTGTAGTGTTGCCAGACGAAAAGCACGACCGGACTTTTGGAATTAAGGTAAGGGAGGGTTGGGGGAGGTGTTTCGTTGTTTTTTTTTTAATTAATTAAGTATTGATTTTTTTTTTATTTTTTGTAGTGTTGCCGGACGAAAAGCACGACCGGACTTTTGGAATTAAGGTAAGGGAGGGTGGGTGAAGTGTTTTTCGGTATTTTTTTTAACAAATTAATTATTTTTTTTTTTATTTTTTGTAGTGTTGCCGGGCGAAAAACACGACCGGACTTTTGGAATTAGGGTATTAAAACCCGAAAAAGAATAATAAAAATAAATAAATTTGGTATAAAATACCGAAAAAAAGTGAAAAAATAAATAAAATAAAATAAATTTTGGTAAATACCGAGTAATTTAATTTACCGAAATTAGTATTTTTTAAAAATAAATCCACGTATATCTATTATAAACTCTACACAAACATAATATCCCAAATTGACCGATCTACGCAAACTCAATTTGTAGGTTTAAAAAGTAATTTCATATAAACTCTACGCAAACCCGTATGTGAGTTATATTGGTATTATTCGGGGTCCTGTAATTACCGTAAATATTATTGGTAGTTACTGCAACCACATGATGTCCAACCCTCCTTAAACACACTAAAGAAATACGTTTCGCAACATTTTTTTATTAATATTGCGTTGCAAAACGCATTTTTTTATTTAAAATTCAACAAATCAAACCAAATCACAAATCTATTTGAATGAATTTGATTTGATTTGAATTTGAATTTGATTTGAATCGAATCAAATTTAAATCAAATCAAATCAAATTCAAATCAAATTTCAAATCAGATTTGAATGGTTTGATTCAAATCCAAATTCAAACTTTTCAGATTTGATTTGATCAAATCAAATTTCAAATCTAACCTGATTTGGTCTAATTTGATTTGTGCGGAACACTAGCTTGAGCTCTCTGTTCAGTAGATAATTGTGCCTTAAAAGTTATTAATAAAAAATATTTTTTTTTAAACGAACATATGTAGGGAAAAGTGTTTTTGTAAAAATTTTAATATAAAACATAAAAAAAAAAATTTTTTACGCTTTATTTTTACATTTTTTACAAAACGGCAAAATAAACACACCATAGTTATGAGAAAAAAATTACATAACGGTAAATTATGTAATACAAAATAGGGGTAATATTTATAATTTTAAAGATCAACACCTATATTACTTAATTCGAAAATATTAAATTAATTCAGTTTATTTTGATCGATAGGCACGTGATTTTATAATTATTAAATTTTGGTGCATTCATTTTGACGCCCACTGTATGTACATACTACATTGGGATTGTGATTTTATTGGAAAGCAATTTGCAAAATTTCCTTTTAAATATAACTTTCATAATATTTTCATATTGGTTATACAATGTACATAAATCATGCAATTTTCAAACAGTTGTTTATCAATAATGTAATATTTTAAATGAAAATAGTTAAAAGAGATATTATAGAAAAAATCAAATAATCTATATATTGTTTCCTACTTTTCTGTATCAAATCCTGATTGAATCCTAATAAGACGCAGTAATCATGAAAAAAATTCTTATATTTTTGTAAAAATAAATAAAAATTTATAAAATTATTTATATTTAAAATGCATTTTATTATAATAATAAATATAATGGAAAATTTTAAGTAAAAGAATTGTTTGTAAAATATTATAAAATAATTGTCAGTAAAATGATTGTTGGTAAAATGATTATCAATAATATGTACCTATTAGTAAAATATACCTGTCGGTCAAGTGATTGTCAGTAAAATAATTACTGTCAGTAATTTGATTGTCAGTAAAATGATTATCAGTAATATGACCTAGACTTCTTCTATATTATATGCGATATTCCCAATTTTATTGTAAAGATCTTAATTATAATAATTAAAATTAATTATGATGACATCAATTTAATTTTGTTTTTAATTTTGTTTAAAATTTTATATGAACTAAGTTAGCTTAAGCTTTTTAAATTAAATTAAACTGTATTATATTTAAAATAGCTTAATAATTTACAAATTAGTTTAATTAATTTAAAAAAATTTAAGCTAATTTATAAACCAACTTGCAAAAAATAGTGAATAAATTAGCATTTAATATTAATCATTACAAAAGTTTTGGTATCAGTTAAATGATTACTAATTTAATTTTATTTATTAATAATTTTTTTTTTTAATAGTTCTTTAAATTTTATTTGTTTATCTTTTTTTAAGTAAACAGTTTTTTTATATATCATTAAGTTAATTTTTAAAAAACAAACAATTTTTTTTTTTAAACTATTTTTTTTTATTATTAAATTTTTTTTTAAAAAAAAAAATGAATTTTTTAATTTGTTAACTATTTTTTTTTATTTTTAAAAAAAAACTTTTAATTATTTTAATTAAACTAAAAATATTATTTAAACTTTAAAATAGATTAAAATATTAAATTATATAATTATAAAAATACTGCTAATATTCTTTTACTTTTTCTTAAAAAACTAATATCTGAACTTAGAATTTCAACTTGAAATTCTGAAATATAAGTAATAGTAAAATATTATTTTTCTTTTTTTTTAAAATGCTATTAATGTTTCTTTATCTTTTTTTTCTTTAGAAATTAGTATTTAAACTTGAAATTTTAGTTTATAACTCTAAAATATAAATAGAAGAAGTATTATTATTTTTTTTTTTTTAGAATATTACAAGTGTTCTTAAACTTTTTTTTTTTATAAATTTAAAAATAAAAATAAAATTAGTATTTTTTAAAAAAAGAAAATAGATATTTTTTTATATATAAACATTTTATTAATGTTTTTTAATTTTTTTTTTGTAAAATTTGAATTGAAAATTAAGATGAAAATAAATAAGTATTTTTTTAAAAAAAAAGGATGCTAATTTTGGTTTTTTTTATATAAGAATATTTACTAATATATTTTAACTTTTTTTTTTATAGATTTCAGATTAAAATTTAAAATTAAAATTGAATCAAAATTTTTAAATTTATTGCAAATAACTGATTTTTCTAATTGCAAATTTTTTATACTATATATTTTAGTGTTTATTATTGAATAATTAATTCTAATTATCACAATTAATTTTAACTATTACAGTCAACTCCCTTTATAGTCACCTCTGTTATAGTCACATTACCTATATAGTCATCTTAGTTGAGTGTCCCAAATTTTCATATATAAAAACTAGTATCATTTATAGTCACAAACTACCTATAGTCACAAACTACCTATAGTCACTATCACATCTTTTTTAAAAAATTTTATATATATGTGATTATAAAAAGATATTTATTAAAATATAATTATTCTATGATCTAATGATCAGATTTTCAATGATCTTTAGTTTATTAGGTTCATCTCATTGAAAGGAATCAGATGGTAGTAATTTTATAATGATTGGATTAATATTGACTGAGAAATTCGATTTTAAAGTCCAGATCAGCATTTTTTATATGTAAAATTTGTGTAATATTAAATATTTTGACTGTATTTTAATTACTATGGGGTTCTAGTAATCAGATTTTAATGATCTTAGGCTTATTAGAATCGTCTTATGAGAGGAAGCTAATGATAATAATTTTATAATGATTGGATTAATATTGACCAAGAAATTCGATTTTAAAGTCCAGATCGGTATTTTTTATATGTAAAATTCACGTAACATTAAATATTTTGACTGTATTTTAATTATTACGGGTTCTAGTGATCAGATTTTAATGATCTTAGGCTTATTGGAATCGTCTCATCAAGAGAAATCTAATGGCTATAAATTCATAATAATTGGAATAAAATTGATGAAATTACTATGATGTGAATATTTAACTAAAATTATTACAATTTATAATTCTAGCCAAAATTACTGATTTAATTGTAAGATTTTATTGCTTATAGTCACATTTCATCATAGTCACCAAATATAAACTGTCCTAAATGTGTAACTATAGAGAGAGTTGACTGTATAATTAATTTTAGCTATTATAAATCCTCATTAATTTTATTGATTTAATTCCATTAGCTTCAAAGTTAAGTTAAACTGAACTAAATTGTAATTTAAAAATTTTTAAATCAACTGGTATTGATCTTATTAATTTGATTTAATTTAATTTAATCCAATTTGAATTTAACAATATTAAAGGAAAAAGTATTCTCTAATATTTTTATTTTATTTTATTTTATTTTTTTTTTTTAAAAATTAATACAAAATTTTTAAAAATAAAAAAGAAGTTATATATATTAAAAATATTAATTTTTTTTTATTTTTAAGTTTTTAAATTAATAAAATTTTTATAAAAATTTATTTTTTTTTTTAAAAAAAAGTAAATAAATGGAATTATAGTAAATTTGAATATTATAATTATAATTTAAAATCTAAAAAGTAAAAAAATTTGATTTAGATTTGCATATTAATGATTATAAAATATGTTAACTAACGATTTTGCTAATTGTAGTAATATAATAAAATGCAAATTAATTATTTTACATCAAATAAAATTTTAGGTAAAATTAAATATTTATAAATTTTTATATTATAAAATTGTTTTATATTAACTAAGCATTTTAGTACTTTATATATATAAGTATTTTTTCAAGTTCTGAATTATTTAAACTGTAAAGGTTAAATATACAGTAATAGTAATTTATTCATATGCAATATTTTAACTTTATTTTAAAAAATGTAATATTAGTATAATATTATATATAAAATAAAATACAATACATTAAAACTATAAAACTTATTGCAAATTTAAAAGAAATTAGATTATTATCAATATGATTTATAATTTTTTAATGAATAACTTTATCAACTCTTACTGTTATTTTATTAATTAAATTAATTTTACTCAAAAATAAACAAATTAGTATATATTAATTAAAATAAAATATAATAATAAAATACTTTCAATTTTTATTACAACTTATTTAATATAAAGTAGAATCTTTAAATCAAATTCTAGAGGCCATGATTTTTTGTTAATTTTCCATATTTATTATTTTTATTATGATGAGTATTATTTATATAAAAAATTGTAACAAATACATTTGCTTAAAAACTTATGGTAATGAGAACTCATGTGTAAAAGAACTTATAGTAAATGTAATAATGGGATTAATGCACAAAAGAAGCATATTGTAGTGAAAAATTATGCATGAATACTATAGTAACAAGAATTCATATATAAAAGTACTTGTGGTGAAGATTTATTCCATAGATATTATATTCATATTGCTATAAGGAAGAAATATAATCAACACTTTCTTAGACCTTATAAACAATTTAAACAAAAAAAAAGTTTAATAGAATTATTTAATATTATATACTTGTTTAGATATGGAAAGTGAAATTGTGAGAAAGAGTTAATCTATATATATCAGATTATAATTGTTACATGTTTGAAAATGTCATCACTACTATTACTACCATAAACTTACATAATTTTTTTTAATGAATAAGGGTTGTAGTCATATGGCATATTATCTTATTAACTTAGCCAACTAAGCCTGTGATTCATGTGATTCATGTGATTCATTTCATAAATATCTAATTGTTCAAAGTATAGACTTACTTTATTAATATCATTAAGTGATTAATACAATGCAATGAAGCGTGGTGACATATCCCGTGATACATGAGTTTTTACATCTCCTATTTGTGTACTACCCTATCCCACGTTCACTTCCAAAAACCTCCACTCTCTTACATGATGATAGGTATGGTGCTAGTCCTGACCCGCTGTGACGATTTCCTTCGCATTGTCTTCCATTTTTTATCTGATATTCTGCACGTAATTTATGTTGTAATGCAAATAAATCCAGCAAATAAAAGGTGTAGTATTAATACATTGCAAGGACTTTGATTTTTCGAAGAAGTTTTCGCCCCAAAATAAATTATCCGTACCTTGATTAGTAGATTACATAATCATGAAGTATTTAAGAATTTATTTCTTTACTAACCATCTTTTTCTTTTTTTTTTCAGTCGGGCTTTTCTATTTTTTGTGATTTCACTTTTAGATTTTGTTCATTTGTTTTGGGCTTCACTTTTTTTATTTCATTTTTTCACTTATTTTACTTCTTTTCGGCTTCCTTTCGTCCCTTATCACTCTTCCCACTTTCCTTCCATCCATCATCACAATTTCACCTTATCTTTCGTTTCTCATCACTCTTTTTACCTTCTTTTTGTCCTTCATCACTTCTTATCTTTCTTTTATTTCTCATCATTTTTACTCTCCTTTTTTTTCGTTTCTCATTATTTTCTTTTTTTTTTTTGTTCTTCATATTCTCCCTCTTCTCCTTTCGTTCCTCTTCTCCTCTTTTTCGCTTATCATTAACTATTTTTTTTTTGTTTCTTATCACCCACCCCTTTTTCGTTCCTTGTCATACTCCTCTTCTTTTTTTCGTTTCTTCTCTTCCTTTTTCTCTAATTCCATCCCATTCTTTCTTGTTTTACTTTATCTCTTTTACTTCTTTTCATTATTTATTTTTTTATTTTTATCATTATTCATTTATTTATTATGATCTCTTTTATTATTTTATTTTTTTTTATTTTCTTATCATTGTAATTTGTTGTTAGATACCATTCGTATCGTGATCTATTAAAAGTAATTTCTACGTACCATTATATTCTCCAACCTAATATTATCGTGCACCACTCCTCTTGCATGTATTGCCTGACTCTTTAATTTGATGGCAAACTGGCTCTGTTATCTTTCTGTAATATTTACAGAAAGCTATAAAAATAAAAGAACGGAAGCTTCGGTATATTAATTGAATGTTCTATAAGAGGTTCGAGGTAGATCTTGTGACTTTTCCATGAGCTTGTCCGCAAAAATAACTTCAAATCTGCTTTCCTTTCATTGCTTTCAAATTTATGAAATAGCTTGTCATCTTCATCATCACCGCCATCTCTATCTTCATCCTTATCATTTCTATTTTTATTCTACCATTTTCATTAACGATCACCTGTAAATAAATTTTCAAAATAATACATACATAAATTCCAGCAATGAGCTGATTAATATAAACTATGGGATAAATGCAATATTCAGATTTAAGGTGATGTCTGCAAAACCGTACTCGAATGTTGGAAGCAAACCATCCTGTAAGTCGTCAACAACCATATATCTAAGAGGTTGTCTGATGATTCTGATGAGCTTTTTGCATTTATTTGTAAACATAACTCTGTTCCATCTTTTGTCATCAGCTGTCCTGTTCAAAGTATCTGAGAAACTTAACTTATTAAAGAATAGTACTTTATTGGCACTAACGGTGTATGGTACCTGATTATCTGGAAGCAAGTAAACTTCTCCATCTCTCTGGCTTAGATAGAAGGACTAAATCTTTTATTGTTGATGTCTTTTCGCCGTTATCGAGAATAGTTCAATAAACAGAAACTACACTAAAGACCTCTCAACTTGCAAATTTACAAATTTTTGCGCTAACAGTTAATGATGCAATAAGACGTTTTTCTCGGTGAACTAGATACTCTACTTGTAAATGATAACGTTGTACTTCTATCGTTTTGTTCCAGGAATGGAAGTAACTCTTATTTGATGAGTGTGAAAAGTATATAAGTTGCAAATTAAAATAAAAAAGTCAGGATTTGATTTGGCTATAAAGTTACGTTCACTTTTATGTTGACTATTTTGTTATTTCATTAATAGGTCCCTTAAAACACAAATACTTAAAATCATCTCGTCCATGTTTGTAATTTTCTCGCAATGGTCAGTTTTCGTCTTTGTTTGCTATAAAAGCAAATAAATAGAATTTAATAACATTAAATGCGTTCTCTTGGGTAATAAGAGTGAGACCTCAATTTTGGCATTTTGAGTATGTAAGTTCATTGGCTTCCGTTCAATATCTTTCTTTGATTCTTCATTTTCCAAGTCAGGTTGAGTTGAATGATTCAACCAACGACTTTATGAAAATCATTAATTTGTAAAATTTTAAGTAGTAGTCATTGGAAGTAGAAGTTACTGTGAGTCCAGTGTTTGAAATTTAACGTGCACCGTGCACGCGCACACTGCGCGCACTCATTGTGCATAACTGATAACAGATAATGATAACTGATAAATATCGAAATCATGTGCGCATTCAGCACGTGATTAAAATCTGAACTCAAAAATCGCGTCAAGTTGTATGCGAATTGTATTAATCACTGACCCGTATTCTCACACTTCCATTCGTAGCGTTAAAGATGTCACAAGAAAGAAATTCGCCAATGAGGCTTGAATACGAAGTCTTTGTCCCAGACGAGTCGCTTATGCAATAAGGTACCGGATAATTCCCTTAGACTAAAACCATTAATATAATAGTTCGGGACTTTAGTCCAATCCGTATTCTATTTTTCAGAAAGCTGGGAAATCTTATTTGTGTCATAGAGGGCAAGGTTCAACAAGTACAACTTAACATATTCGAAGGTTTAGCCAAGAGATTCAACTGAAAGTTTTACGTGAAATGAAGAGACACGTAAACTGCTTGACGAGGATGTCTTCGATTATTATACGGTTACCACAGCTGGTTTGAAAACCATACTATCATTTCTCAACCTCTAAGCAAAAAAAAAGTACATTTGCTAATATAAAGTGATTATTATTAGCTCGCATTTGCCGTTTTACACTAAACGCGCGGAATATCAAACAATTGTGTAATAGTTTTATTTATTGTTGTGAAGGATAGACGAGAGCCGACAAAAAAGACAAAATATTTCAAAAATTTTTTTGCAAAGCAAGTTGAGTTTTCGACCATGACACTACAGACTTGTCGATGTTTTACATTATCATAAATTTGAATATTAGTTACCGGCTGCAAATAGTTATGATTAATCATGCCTCAGTTTAGCTTTTAGCCAAAGTTAGAATTATCGAAATTAACACAAAGATCAGAAGATAATTGATGAAGGTTTGCCTATATCATGAATTGAGGAAGTGGATTTATGTTTTGAATATCTATTTGATTGATACATATAAGCTGGACCATTCAGATGGAAATAAGGATTTACCATGTGACAAATAACGTGGGACTTTTTTTTGGTTTATTGACCGCAGTATCAGACATATGATTTTGTACACGTAAATACAAACCGGTTTTTGACGTGCCGAATTGGGGTGGGCTGGTTTTTACATAAAAAGGTTAACCCTTTTTCTTGCACACACGGCTCATTATTGTAATGACGGAAACGAAACCAGAATGCAGTGTTTGTTGCGAAGACTATTCAATAATTCAACAGATATCTTCTCTCTGTGGTCATGATGATGTTTGTTCTGTTTGTATCAAGCGTCACATAGAAGCCGAATTGAACTCTAAAGGAGATGTCCAAGTGCGGTGTCCAAAGTCCCGCTGTTCAACCGAGTTAACGTACGAAGATATTAGAAGATTGGCGTCAAAGGATTTATTTGAAAGGTGATGTAAAATTTTACTTTTGCTTTCCTTTAATTTTGAATTTATATAGAATTTTTCACCTGTGCAGGCTACTAAATGTATTTCCTTTTACGTAAGATATGACACATTGCTTTTGCGCGCTGCCATTCGTAAGCTCCCTGATTTTCGTTGGTGCAAGGCCCAAAAGTGTGGTTCTGGTCAAGAACACACGACAGGAGGTAAGCCAATTTTAATCATTCCAGAATTGTTCTGTTTTTCCTATGCTAATTTTTCACTATCAACAATAGATAGATTACCCATAATTACTTGTGGGGCTTGCGGCGCAAAGTCCTGTTTCACGCACGATGTACCTTGGCATAGTGGTTTAACCTGCTCACAATTCAACGAACAACTGCAATCCGAAGATTTTGTCGCTAATCGTGCTTATCATGAACGTCATACAAAACAATGTCCGAGTTGTTACATGTCTATTGAGAAGAATGATGGATGTGATCACATGAGTTGTCGTTGTGGTTACGAATTCTGTTGGTTGTATGTATTTAATTATTTTCCCCTCTAGGAATTCTTGTCGCTTTTTTAACTTTCCCTTAAATCGGAATAGGTGCCTTGGCGACTACGAAAATATTCGTACGCATGGTAATCATTATCATGCGCCGACTTGTCAATATTATGCACCATACAATTCAGATGATGAATACGACGATGAACTTGATGAGTATGAAGAGGAGGAAGAGGAGGAAGAGGAGGAAGAAGAGGAAGAGGAAAATCTAATGGAACTTGAAAGCGAGAGCGATGAAGATGATGACTTTAATGAAGACGATCATTACGCGTAAAGTTTTGAACTTTTAAATTTTTTTTGGGGAGAGATGTGTTTTATAAATTATTTATTTATATAGTCTATAACTTCAGAATAGAATTTAACGATGTAATTTATTTTAATAAAGATTCATATTATCCAATAAATGTTAGTGATTAAAATTAGTTTTTATGTTAATACAGTAATTTTGGTATATTATGTTTATTACTTCATCTAATAATCCTAATTTAATCATATTTTATCTTTCGAGTTTAACTTACCAATGGCAAAGTATTTAGTTATTTTCCAAGTTTAACTTACTAATAGCAAAGTATTTAAATTAGAATCAATAACAATTTGTTTGTATTTGCTTTATCCAAGCTTTCACCAAATTGCTTATTCTTTTTTAATTTAAGTTATTTAAATGTAAATGTAAAAATACAAATATGAACAGTACTAAATAATTTCTTAAAAGTAAATAAGTAAAATAAATTGGTTTATAATAAATTTAAATATAAAATAATGTTTCCAGAAAAAGACCACAACAAAGAATACAATCTATATTATTATAAAAATTAAAAAAATATTATTTTGTATGTTTCAAATTAGATAATTATTTAAAAAAAAGTTTAACTTTAAAGAATTTATAAAATAAATCCTTAAAAGAAGTTTGAGACTTATAAACAAGATTAGAATTAATTATATTAAAAGTGAAATACTAATTAATAGAAATATCAGAAAGTCAATATTTTAAGTTTTAATTAAAATTGAAAAAAATTTCAAAATTGTAATATTAGTAAATAATTTAATAAAATTATAAAGATGTGATTCAATATAAATATTATTCTATTTTAATATAAATATCAATATTATTATTATTTTTTTTTAGTTAAAGAATGCATTAAGAGTTTTATTAAAATCCAGATCTTTTTATATAAATTTCGAAGCTTACCTATTTCTTACTAGTTACAAATATATTCTATCTATAACCTATTTTCAAAATATATAGTAGAAAGTCTTAAAAATGTTAGCCTTAATTATTTTTTATAAAATTTTGAATTACGGCTATAGGATTTTTATAGCTTTAATTAATTATGACACATAAAAATTTTGTATTATAGCATTTTTTTAAATTATGGTTAATATCTTTAGGAAGTCTATTTATAGAATTATTTAAAGAATAAAGAAAATAAAACAGAAAAAAAAAAATTTTAGAATCAATTAAAACTAAAAACAAATTAAAAAATAATTATCATTTTTGAGAGAGTTTTAAAAAATGCCAAATTTTCATTCCATTAATCTAATTAAACAAAATATTTCAATAATACCTTCAATTCAATTATAAGATATTTCATATTCAGCTTAGAGGACTAATTATTTTTTGATTGAGAGATTTTTTTGTTAAACTGACCAAAATTTAGAATTCCAATTAGATTCTTATTGTAATTGTTAGTATTAAAACCTAAAGAAATACAATTAGATTCAGAGACTTTCTTTGAAGAAGAAGTATTATTTATATTTCCAATTTGAATAAGTTTATGAAAATTCTTAAAGTTAAAAGTGAAATAACTGTACTAGAAAACTTTTTTGTTATTTTAAAGCTGTAAATTATTAATTTTAATGGAAATATTATTCCATATATCAACAGTTTTTGAATTTTATTTGCTTCTTTAATAATCTTAAAAGATTTAAAATTACTATTCATTAAAAACTAATATAGTCAATTATTTGAAAAGAGGGAAATACCCATTATATCATCTAAAATATTTTGAATAATAGCTTAAAATTTCTTGTATTATTTTCTTTTTAAAAGATTTCAAAATGTTAAAAACTATCAGACTGGAATTCCTTCTAGATTGACAGTTTAATCCTTTCCATTATAATATTTAAGATACTTGTGATTCAGAATCAATTTATCTTTGCTAATAAATATTTCTTATGCATCCTAATACTAGCTGAAATAACTTTATCCTATTACTATAAATTTACAAAAAGTATATAGTTATCACATTTCACTAGTATATTATAAATTACTAGATTTAATAATTGTACCTACTCTTTTTCTAAAGTCAATAACCAATAATGATAATATTTTTATTAGTAAAAGATTTATCTATCTTTTTCTGTTTTAATTTTTTCTTATTATTATTAGGTATTAAAATAATCTTAGAATCACATTTTAATTACTTAAGCAGTATAAAAGAAAAAAAAAATATGTTGTTATTAAAAATAACTGTCCTTGATCTTAAGAATTTAAAGGATATATATTCAAATGATTCATTGCTAAAAGTAAGTACTGAAAACTTGTTTGAAAAGCAAGATAATTGCAGTTTAAACTGTTTCTTTATTTTCTTTTTAGTAATTTTTTTTTGAATTTTGAATAAAAGTATGACAGGTAATATATGACAGCATTAGTTTGATAAAAAAAGTATGTTGTCTAATATATTGTATATATTATTAAAATTTATTGAGAAATCTGATTAGTATATTGGATCTCCAAAAATTTCTATATTTGGATTTTATTATTATTACACTAATTCTTAGTGCACTTTTAAATTAAAAATTACTATTATTATAAGTTAGTTGTCTAAGAGAAAATGTTAAGTAAAATGACCAATAGGCTAGTAATAATAGTAGGATAATACTCAATTTCTGGTTTCAACTTACTAATAAGAATACTTTATTTTTTTTGTTGAAAAAGAAACTGATCTATTAATAATAGGCCAGTACTTATAATAGTGCAAAAGACTGGGTTAACTTTATAAAATCTTTTAAGAAACCTAGAATATAAATATTATAAAAATGATCAGCTGATAAACTATTTTTTTATATATTAATAAGACTAGCTATAAAACCATTTCAGATACTTATAAAGTTGAGTTTGTTAATAAAATAACAAGTAAAAGCAAAAATAAAAAATTTTTTCTTCCATAAAAATTTGATTTACAGATATATAGAAAAAAGTTCTTCTTATTCATTAATATTATTATAATAGTTAATTATTAATATATTATATATAGTTTAATATATATAATATTTTGATTATTATTAATTAAAAAATATTAGATAAATAATATTATTTGGCCAAATTTTTTTAATTTAAATTATAAAAAATATAAATACACAGGTCGAAATTAGTTAAATAGGGTATCAATAGGGCATCAATAGGTTATCAATCGGCTATCAATAGGCTACCCTATTGGTAGCCTATTGAACTTGCGCCATAATTCGTCACCAATCAGGCAAGCTGATTGATAACCTATTGATAACCTATTGATACCCTATTGATACCCTATTTAATAAAAATACCAATAGGATACTAATAGGTTATCAATAAGTTATCAATCGGCTATCAATCAGCCTGCCCGATTGGTGACGGATTATGGCGCAAATTCAATAGGCTACCAATAGAGTAGCTTATTGATAGCTGATTGATAACCTATTGATACTCTATTGATACCCTATTTAACTAATTTCGACCTGTGATAATAAAATTAAAAGTATGAATAATAATAATTATTTATTTATTGACTAATATTAAACTATTAGTATTAATTAGTATATTTTAAAATATTTTATTAATTTTTATTTCAAAATTTTTTATAAATATTTAAATTACATATATTAATTAGTAAGTAATATACAGTATATAGTATAAACAACTTTATTACTTTAAATTTAATATAGTATTTGCAAATTTTAAAAGAATTGATTAATAGTATATTTTAGTAAAAATGTATTATAAATAAAGAATGTCAAAAACTTATCTAGTTAATATTAAATTATTTAATTAATAAAAATAAAAATTTGTTTAGTAATATTATATAATTATAATTTATATTTTATGATAATTTGAAAGATTTTGAAAAATATATAGTGTATAACAAAAAAAGTTGCTGTCCTGAAAATAATTTTTTTTTATATAATAAATATTAAAATGCTTTCATTTTTTGTATTTCACATATTTTATTTAACTTATTAATATTCTATTAAAAGCATTTATATACAAAAAAGGGTTGTTTATTTGCATTTTCTTCTATAAATATATATTATACAAAATTATAGTTTGATTTTAAATTGATTATTATTATTTTTCAATATTATTCTGATAACACTTATTTAACAAAAAAAAAAAATATTATAAGTAAGTATTTCTCTTCATATTATTGGATGTAATTTCAAAAGTTCAAATAGATAAATATTTTTAAGTATAATTAAAATAATTACCCATTTAACTAAGAATTTTATTATAATATGTAGATTAATGATCTATAGCTTATTAAAAAGAGAAAATACTTTTATCATATAACAAATGACCATTTTTACATTTTTATGTAAAAATATTGCAGGAATAGTATTTTTTTACTATAAAATTCATTTATAACAAAGATTAATATCTGTATTATTAATTGAAAGTTGAAATTATTTTATAAAAAATACATAAAGATTTTGCATATGATAAAAAAAGTGAAATGAATTTATTTTAAAAAAAAATATCTGTAGAACAACTATTTTAAAGGATTTGTAGTTGATAGTATATTTATCAAGCTCTTTAATAAAAATAGTTTTTTCCAATTATCTTGTATAATCATTAAAAAATGCTACTTTTTATTGTGGCAACTTTTTTTGTTACACACTGTATAATGTAAAAATTATATTACAAATATTAGCAAATATAAGAAAGATGATACTAATTAAAGTCTTAAATAATTAAAATAAAAATGATTAAATTAATACATTATAATTGAATTTCATTTTTTAATTTTTGAGGTACTATATGATCATCTACTACTTTAATATCAAATTCAACTTTTTTAAGGTTTTTTTCTTGTATTGTTAGATTTTTTAAACAAGCATCATCTACATAATGTTCACCAATTAAGGTTTGATAAAGTAATCTCTGTGGTATACAGATGAATTCAGCAAGTATCCAGTTGATACGTATATCATTGGACCAATTTTTTAAAGAATAAAGGCATATACAGGAATAGATTAATGGCGGCAATATAATAATAATAGCATAAAGTGAGACAGCAGAAAGTGGAACAACAGTTTGGTTTTTAATTAATTCAAGCACATAATTGTACTCTTTTCCATTTTCCTCATTTTCTTGTACTGCGCCAGTATATGAAGCAATAGTTGCTATAGCCCATTGTTGTGCAAATCCATTAGCAAACAAAGTACTATTTCCACTATATACTAAGTCAGCAACATCAGTGGCTGCTTGCTGATTCATACGAGTTGATGCGCCAGTAAGGGCTACAAGCTGTGGGTTGGTTAGATTTCCAAAAGCGGTTGCATTTATTGACCCAAGAGTGATCACATATTCAATTGGGAAGGCAAATATTTGGCAATGCAATAGGATTGAAAGGTCACCATGCACTTCGTTTATAAATTCATCATCGTAATTCTTTAATCCCCCTCTGGGGTATCGTGCAGAAACAATTGCATGTATTGGATTAGAAGATATAAAAATGTTTCTTGCTAGATCATTAGTTAATGATGTAATGTTTACATCCGCATTATTTAGACCACTATTAAATTGTGTGTTTCCCGAAACAGACCATAATGATTTAGGGCACGTGTATGTTGTTGCTGCACCATAAGCTGCTTCTAAATTGCATATCTTACTGATAGGCTCACAAGAGGGTTGTAAGAAAATACCTGACCCAGAATATGAATAGGCTTGCACTGGGGGCGAGGATTGTAAAAGGTAAACTCCACCATCAGCAAGCCAAACTTGTAATGTCTTGCTTGTGTTTTTGTAAGTTTCCAATGCTCTCGCAGGATCCAATATTCCACTGTTAGTAGCTGCTTCCCATTGACCACAAGTATCAAAAGGAGGAAATGTTTCAGAACAATTTGTTGCTATGTTTATTGCCCTCGCACTTGAAATGACTTGACCAGGTAATCGTTGAAGATTTTCAATGGCGGAGATATGGACATATAAATCAACAGCTGAAGTTATATATTGCCACATCAATACTGAAACAACTATTATAGTGAGTTTATAAGTTCGACCAGAGTTAAAACAGGCTGTTAAAGTACTCCATAAGCTGCGAGTCATGGAAGCATCCAATAATTTAATGATTGTTACACCTGACACTTTTAGAATTGGTATTTGAATGAAAGAAAGTATTCCTGCTAAAATAGCTGGCAACATGAAACCTACAACGATAGACATTATTCTTGTGATTATTGTTACTATCGATAAAAAGAGACCAATACGCAAGTCCCATATAACGTTTAAGTTTATCATTTGACTTAATGTTCCTGCAAAGATAAATAATATTATTATCGAAATAGAAGCAATCCAACCAAGGATGATACCTTGAAATATTGGCGAACGAAGATACGTGTCTACTATGGGTTTGGGTACATCATAATCATTTTTTTTGTCATTATGGGATAATGAGAAGTCATTCTGCGATTCCATTTTTTTTAAGATGATGAAACAAGGAAATAAACTATGGGGGGTATTTAAAAATTTTCTGTTCACAAGTTATCATACGTATAATCTACAATATGTGTGTAACCGTAACGTTTGTAATTATATAATTGGAATTTAACAAAACGGAATTTACCGATTCCATTGTTACAGTTCTATGTTTATTTACTCGATTGCGTTACATTAAAAGTTATTTTAACACTTTATTGATTTGTTCATAAGCTACAAAAATAATTTACAATATAGGATGTATAAAATAAAAATTTATTGTGGTCGTTAATTTTACAGTCACGTGTCTTATTTTGTTGTTACGTACAATTCTTATTTTGACACGAAATAAAAGTTTATTCCGAGATTTAAGAATTCTTTTTCAATTAATTAATTATGTAATCACAGATACTGTATAGTTATCTCCCTTTTAAAAGTCATATTTATTAACTGTTAATTAAACAATTCCGGTCGGTTGTATTTTTCGGTTGGTTTGTGTTGTACCAAATAGGATTGTTTATTTGCGGTCGCCCTAAAAACCAAAAAAAATATTGCTCTTAGGGTGCCCAGAAATATGTTGCGGTTAACCCCAAAATATGCATGCGACTATAAATAAAATATGCGAAATATGCATTGTATTATAATTTTGGCAGAAATTTTATTAATTTTAGGTGGAATTATGTTAAGTTTTTAAATTCTAAGCAATAAGTTTTTTCATCATTTATGAAATATGCGCCACAACACATATGTGAAAAAACCCCTGCTTCCTATTGGTGTAGAATTTAATTTTTGGTTGATCGGCTTTTTGATTAGGTTACACTAATCCCGTGATCAAAGTTCAATTTTGAGTAGTTTGATTGATTGATCGTGATAAACTATTAACCTAATGGAATGACTAAACTCCTCATAATAAATAAATAAAATAAATAAATGATAAACTATTAACCTACCAATAAGTAGTTGCTTTTGTTGTTTTGTTTATTTTTGTCACTATTAATCGGTTTATTGATCATTCTACCAAAAAATTTATTGGTCATAATTTTTAGTGTAACCGATCAAAAAATTACAATCAATCAATTATGAACTGGCCTAATTTTATTCCAACACGTGATAATTAACTAATCATTATAAAAAATTTCCATTTTTGGCTAAAATTATTTTGTCGTCGGAATAAAATCGGTTATCGTTGATTTGATATCAGAATAAATCCGGGGTCGCTGGACTACTATATTAATTTTATCAAGACGTCACATTAACCAATTAAATTTATTATTAATTTTTTTGCAAATCGTCTGATTCTCTTGATTTTAACATATGATACAAATCTTAAATTGTCGAATTTCAGCTTCTGAAGGTAGACTTTTCAGTATTTTTTAAATTCCTGTAAATTATTAGTTACAATATCCATATTGAAAGTGGAATGAGAAAAAAAATTACGCCTTCGTAAAAGTTTAATTTAATATAATTACGTAACTGCCATGATTTACGCAGAATGTTCTTGGGGATACCGAAGACCTATGCATATTTGTCGGCAAAGTAAACTGCGGTTGATCTTCCTTTTAACCAAAATTAACGGCCAAAATTATGTTAATTCTGGCCAGAATTAATCTTTAGGGATTCTTTCTTCGCGGATGTTGCGCAGGTAAGATTTTTACAAATATAAAGCCTTAATGGTCAAATTAAGACATTAAGTTACAATAAGAACGTAATTCGCAAGTTTTCAGATTTACCTGAAAATTTGCCAATACCAGCAAATTAATAAATTTTTCTTTTAATCTTCTTTTCTGAACTTTTCTATCTTCCAACTACATAATTCATTGTATAAAAAATGACTTTGAATAATAATCTTGGAAATAATACACGTTTATCCCGTTTATCCCGTCAACTTTACTCGAATCATTCTAAATAGATGTCGCGTTAGAAGAATTCAGCACCGAAGAGTCCGAAGACGTATAATTATGAATAGAATAATTTGGCGTCAAAGATTTAGGTTTATAAATAGAAGATTTAGAGGTCACTTCTCAATCGATAACGCGGATACCTTATTCAGAATTGCACAATTGCCTTCACAAAATATAAACGATCCATTCACAAATCAATTTTTTAATGGATCATCTTTCTAATTACTATCAGATTATCACATTAATTAATGTGGTTGCATTTCTTGGAAAGTTCCGGTTTAGGGTTTAGGAAAACTGACTGTGATACAAGAAAAAAAAATTTTTATTTTTTGTAAAATAATATATATATGTACTATATTAATGTGATATTAGCAGTAGCAGTTACTATAATGTATTTTCTCAAAATAAATAAAGTTCTACTTTCCAAAAGTCCGTTAAAGTAAAAGCTAAGCAAATGTACTTATTTTTAAAAATTAAAAAACTAAAAGTAAAAATATAAACATGAAAGGCTTCGTAGCAAATCTGTTTTTACAACGACTTACATTATATATCTTCGGCAACATTTATACACTTTACTCGACTAGAAACTATTTCCGTTTATTTTATTTTCGCTATTATTTATTATTGTTATTTGACTGATCTCTGGTAAGTTTAAGCAATTTTTTTTTTTCTTGTATATTAATCAAGTTCACACCTTTAGTACGCATTTAACAGATGGAGAGAGTTTATTTCACAATAATTAGATATAGTTTATAGAAGTTTATGAATTTGGTACATATTATAGTTAGGTTAGTAAAACCAATTTATACTGTACATATATTAGGAGATTACAAGAGAGGAATGGGATTAATATTAATATGAGAGACAAAGTAGTGGCATGATAACATGATAACCGAACAATATTTGAATTCTACGATTTTAAAGGCGTAAAAGCGTCATGTCTTAATATTGCTGGCAAGAATTAATATTATCAGTTGTAATTTTACGTAAACGAGATCAAAGTTTGAATTAAATGAAAGAAGTCAATTCATATTTCTTTTTTTATAGTATCCAAGTTGAAAATGCATATTGTGAGCTATATTTTATAATATAGTTAAGTACGGTATAAATTACCAACTGAAAACAATAAAAAAGTAATTAATCACAATAATATATTTAATTGTTTCAATTAATTTAGAGTTCTGAAACTTGGATCTTTGGTTGAAATTAATCTTGAATTAAAGAATAGTGAATGCTTATATACATACTTGCTGTTCATATCAAAAAACAGCAATTCTACGAGTAAATCGGTCATCAAAATAATAAATACTTTGTTCTTTCGTTCACTATAATAATTCATCATTTAATTTTCACGTTAATGACATCGTTATAGTTGTTTTAGTAAAAATTACGGTATACTTTTTATTTACAAAGTTTCGAATTATAATTCTATCTTGTTATGCAACTCTTAGAACATATTTTTCAAACCAAATTTCTAAATGTTTAAGGCCATCACAAAAAAAATTAATGTAGAAAATTATAAATTAAAATAATTCATAATTACAATACAAGACATTAACATTTTTATCTACCTTTTGATATCCCAACTGATCAAAATATGAAACACATCAATTTTGAAGAAATGATCTAAATTACTTGTCAGCAGGTAAACAAACCTTTTCTGCCTTATATTCCGATTAAAAATTAGCAAATGAAAAAAATGAAAAAAAATGAATCTCGCTCCGTACACGAAAGATAACTTACATATAATTGTTTAGTCATGATAAATTACTAATCCTTTTCGAATATTGCTGTCTCTATCTTCTTATCATAAAAACATCCATTACATAATACAAATTCCAATTGAATTAAGAATAATATTTATAACTTTTTCGACCTCGAGGATGTTTGTCTTTAAATAATCATTAACAAGATCAATATCCTTAGCTTTCAAACTAGCTAACTCGCCACCCTCAAGGTGCGAAAAGAGAATGTAATTTTTTAGACTACTGAGTTCACAATATATAAATATAGTTAGTTGTATGTTTCACATAGAGCATCATCTCTACCCTCTCTTTCGAAACGATATGTATTATCGCACAATTTGTGTGGCTCTATCTTGATTCTCCTTCCGTTAAAAACTTTACTATTGATTCAGGAAACTAAGATCTTTCAGAATGCATGAAAAATGTTAATATAACAATTAGGCAAGAATACGAAATTTATAGAGTTTATACTTCACGCAATGTGATGTATATTACCTAGTTTCTCCTTCTTTTGGAATTATTTATTAATAATATAGAGCGTAAGTTATCTAATTCCATTAATTTAATATTTACATATAATTTAAACTATGTTATTTTCCTTGTCCAAACCCGAATCTTCCACTTTCCTTTTCGCAAACGAATAAAAAATTGGTATGAGATACTGCAAATTTCTTGTTCGAGAAGAAAACATTGGGAGGCACTTACCAGTGGTACCGCAATTATGTAGAAGTTCTTTGCAGGCTCATCATTATAATCATCTAATTCAGTTTTAGTCAACTCCTCTTTAAAATAATTTTTAGTTAATGAAATACCATTACCGTTCCGTTAATTTATTTTTAAGCTCATCTTCGTTAGAAATACTTTTAATCAATTTTAAATCGACATTAATTTTCCAAAGTGCAATATTCAAGTAGTTTTCTTATTTGTTACATTTGACAACCTTTATATTGTTATCATCTTTGTAGTTATCATCTTTGTAAATATTAACTGTCACTAAAGAAAATTTGGCTATTGTTTTTCTCAATGAATCCTCATTATCAAAGAAATCTATCATTTGTGATGTAAATATCGGTTAGGATGTGATGAAAATACGCGCAGAGTTGATTGCAATAATAAGAATTAATTGTAATCACGTAGATATCGTAAAATCTCTGGTTACATTCGTGCAAAAAATAACGTGTCTGGAATAGTAAAAAAATGAATTTAGTTCCTGGTACTTTGAGCCGGTGCTTCCATCTGAAGTTGCCTAGTAGAAGCAAGCACAGATACAATAGTGATGGACTTCGAGGGCACATTATTTTGTATCCAACCATAATAACATCGAATACCAAAAATAAATATCGAAACTAAAAAAGAGCAGTAAAAGAAAAAACATGAGACACGTAACACTTACTTTAATTATTTTCACACACAAAGTCTTGCATATTTGTGAGCCTCTAATAGTTTAATAGATTATTTCTGTTCTATCGTGTCAAATGTCGCCGCCAAGTAATTTTGTATTACAGTTCCAAGTTTACTAGTTTTATTTGCTACGAATTAGCCAAAGTTATAATAATTGGCTATTGTTGGAATAATTGCTTACCAAACTTGGTATTCATATAAAATGAAACTTATAGTAAACGATAATTATCCTAATTATCCAAACAAGTGATCTCTTTCAAAATTTCCTTCAAGCATTTTGTATAACAAGTAGCCTCTAGAATATTATAACAAACTAGTATATCACGCATGAGAAGCAAACAGCGATAGTTACTTGATAACACGAAATGATAGCGCTGTCATATGTAGATAATACGTTGTTCTGTAATAATGTTTGTTTTCGTTCTCGAAGTCAACAGCTACTATGATAAAAAATTTCTCTTTGTTACACGGATCACGTTTTACTGTTGACACAATATCTAAGCCACCGAAGCGTGTATCACTTAGTAAAAGAACACGAACTTTAATTTCCGAACTCTTCGGACCGTTCCGGATTCAAAAATATACTTAGTTAATCCTTACGATATAAATAACAGTGAATCGCGTCAATATACCATTGTTTCCATTGTCTTTTTTTTTTTTTAATTTTTCCAAAAATGAACTTTGTGCTTATTTATTTATTTATTTTTTTTTTTTAATCACGTTACCTTTCCAATTATAAATACCAGTCTCTTCATAAAATTGTATATCAGAAATAAAATAAAAAAAAAAAAATTATTTTATAATTTTCGTATTAAATATGAGACAAAATCCTCTTCTCGAATGATTACTTAATATAATATGGGACCTTCAAGAGTTGGTATAACAAATTTTATAAATATTATAAAAGTTTATACCTGCCGGCGTATCATCTATTAAAGAAAGTCCTCATGCTTGCTTGGTTTCGATTCTATAATTAAAAAAGCTTTTAAGACAAGACAAACTTTTCATTTTAAACTTAAATATTTTAATAATTTCTTCGATTCGACCCAAAAAATTTACAACCCAATTTTCTTTGATTCTAATGTTATCGTTAATTTTTCCGAGTTATGATATTAATAAACTGAAACCCTATTTATTACTACACAATATTTCTATATATCTAAATTCTTCAGAATATTCTTCAATTTATTCTCACATTAACAAAGATGATGCGGAAAATACTAGCACAGATATTAAATATTTATTTCATGTTTCGGATATAGATTAAAGGTAATATTAAACGAAATTAAGTGTCTGTCGGAAAAGAATTTTCCCATAATAAAAGATTAACTGAACTACAAATGCAATTATAACAGTTAACAACGTTGAGCGTCCCTTATATTACAAGATTGAGGCCAGGACTAAGATATTTAAGTTGATCCAAACACTTAATGATTTGGTTCGAAAAGATTAGATGCCAGACGTTGAATGCTTTAGATTTATTACTATTTAATCCTATCGAAACATTAAGAAATTAAGAAAGAAGGTTTATTCCGCCTTGGAGATAAAAATTTACGCACTTTGGATCCGCCATATTCGTATTTACACGAGTTGAACCTTTTATATCTATTATTTGAGAGTAATTAAATTAATACCGTATTCTCCGGATTTTAAGCACCGCCCAATTTAAGCACCACGCCAATCTTTGGGAAAAAACTTGAAAAATAAATATAAACACCACCTTAAATTTGAAAATTTTTTTTTATTATATTTGTATTTTATTTTAAAAAAACAATTTCTTCATCTTCAGTTCAAATTCATCTAATTCATCAGCTGAATCCCTATTTTTATCGACAATTTCCCTTTCATTTTCATCAATTTCCTCCTCATTTTATCTTGTCCAAACAAATCATCTTCTCGGCCCATCCATCGCGTTGCCAATAAAAAAGTTCCGAATGTAAGCACCACCCCAAAGTTTAGTAAAATTTTCCCCTTAAAAAAGTGTTGCTTATAATCCGAAGAATACGGTACGTCTTCTGTTTTAACCATCTTAATACAGAGAACAAATTAGAAGTTTAATTTATTGCTAAATTGTTGGGAAATCGCAGAATTTACTAGATTATTTAAGTGACTTTCAATTGCAAGCTTTTCTTTTTAAATAGAGTAACTTTTATAGAATTTATAAAATTTGTTGCACCTACTCTTGAAATTCTCGTATTAATATCTATATTTTCACGAGGAAAGGTGAATGAAATTGATGACATATTTAAAATGAATCAATTATGAATGACACAAAAAATTAACATTTATATTAAATAAGAAAGATCGTGCATCACTCATTATTTTTTTAGCAAATCATGAAATTTATTAATTATTTAAAATATTTCAAATGATTTTTAATAAATTTAATTATTAAAATTTAATTAAAGCGTCAAAATTCGAATTTTATGGTGAATTTTTTGTTACAAAGTCGATGATGAGAAATCTCGACATAAAAAATAAAACATATTGTAAAGTGTAAACCCTCGTTTGTTTTAGTCATAAAAGGCACATTTTTAATTTCAATTAAGTTAGTTACATTATAAATATTCTAATGCAAATCGACGAGAACCTTTGAGGTTTCTCATTAAAAAAAGTCCCGAAAAGTCACGTGATTTTTCGCTTAATGCCGTAATACCGGCCATTTTGTGGCATTTGATTGACGACTGCGCTATATAGATCAGCAGATTTTATGATTTAAAATAAGATGAAAATTTTCATGATCATCAACAACAAAAGTAGCTTTTATTACTATTATAAACGTACATTGATAATTGAATAATATATTTTATAATCTGTTCATTTCAATTGAATAACATATTTTTTTTTTCCTAGAACTACCGCAAATTCATGTACTTACTTCACTCATATAAAACTTAGTTTAATTGATCTGGGCACAAATACTTGGAAATTTGTCATGTCTTCTACAAAATTACACAATGAAAACAATATTTAAACCGAGTGGAAACTGAGTGAAACCAGTGGAAACAAAATTATTGATATTTCAATGATGGTGTCGACGACGATGACGACGATGATGATGTAGAACATAGGCGGTATTAAGAAATAATAATAATTGTAAACTTATTTAATGGATATTCTTCGCCATTCAGAGGCATCTATAGTCCCTAATAAGAAATTCACTATGTTGACAGTTCATTATCCCAACATTATTATTATGATAAAATTGTTCAGCAATAAAGTTACTTATCAGGTGATGATGATTTATGTTAATACTCAATAGTTACGAGACACGAAGCAAATACGATAATGCCGCAGTTACGAGGTCACGTGTGCTAACTGTTTTATCTTTTGTATTATTAGTTTTATCTTAGATCTTAGCAACAGATTGTGTTAGCATAATTCATCAATTAATAAATGCTGATAAAACTTGTTACTAAAGCTACAGTATATAATAAATTACAGTTACTCATCTCGTAACTGTTAATTTATTATTTTATTATAAAAAATATTCTCAAAATATCGCAATTACTAATTAAAAATAAGTAAACCAATATACAGTCGGTCCACAATATAACTAACTCTCAAAGTTTCACATCAAATTCGTTATTGGAAGAATTTAAAGAATTCAGTTGTTTGTCATAACGAAGAAATTGGCGCTAGGGTGTCCAGAAATATGTTGCGGTTAACAGTTAACCCTAAAATATGCATGCGACTAATGCATTTTATAATTTTGGCAGGAATTTTATTAATTCTATGCAGAATTATAAATTCTAAGCAGAATGATATGCAATGATTTTTAAAAATCACATGACGAAAGATATAATACTAATTCTGGGCCGAATTAATGTAATCTCGGCCAAAGTTATAAAGATATGCGTTCTGTAAAATATGAAAAAACTCCTGCACATAACTATACGTCACATTCTGGACACCCTAATTGGCGCATTTTATTGGTTAAATTTCACGTGATTATAAAATTCGTTATAAAGCGATATCAGTGGCTCCTCTAAACTCTAAATTAATGTGTGCAATGTTCATTTGGCAAACTTTAATAGAGATCTACAATTTATGGAAATATTTGCACAATATTTATAATTTACCCTATCAGCTATAAATTAAATGAATAATCTGAGTAAAATTGATAAGATATTTTTTTTAGGAAAATTACATTTCGAATAATTTCTTGCAATTTTGTGATACAAATGAATTGTGTGTCATACAGTCATGTGTATTATCAAGAAGAACTAATTTACTGGTTCATATTACTCGTGATAATTTATATTTTCTGAGTCAATGTAGTTCAAGTGATACAAATTCGTTCACTTATAAATCATTTTAGGTAAGAATGGTTTTTATTTGAATTTAAATATTTGGCGTTAAATCATTTTCTTATTCTTGTGAAACAAATATTTGAATTCCGTCGTGAGGGCACGCCATATTTTAATTTACTATCAAAAGTAAATATTGTATCATTGTTTACACTTCAATCATTCTCAAGTGATATCAAGTGGTGTCGTTCATATAACATTTTGGGAAAGACATCTCAATTAATATACCGTACAAATATTGATTTTTTATCAATTTTTCAACAATTAAATGTTAACGACAAAAACCTTTTCTTTTAAGTTCTTCCAACGTTTAAAGCTATCAGCCAACCTCTAATATCTTGGTTAGAATCTGATGGAAAGTCTCAACTGAAATACATCATTGTACGTTGGATTAGTGTCCAAAGATTATAATGATAAGGATCAAGGAATATGAAAATATCAAATTAGTTAATTGAATTATTAATATTTTCTATATTAATTTTCACATTTTTAATTTTTTACTTAAATAGATTCAATTAAAAAGTTGGCGTTGAAAACTTCTCCTTTTAAAACCTGCTTACGAATGGTTCCATTTACAATAGTTGTTTGGAGTCTCCTGAATTATTTCAATTAAAGTTTCTTAAATGAAAATCTGTGTTTAGTAGTCATGAGATCACATGGTAATATGACAAAGAATTCAATTTAATTTATTCGTCCTACTATTTTTAGTTCTTTTTTACGATAGGACCAAAATATTATTTAAGTTTTTAAAACCCTGGGTGAGTGTTATACAATTATTATTACAAATGAATTTTATTATATTTTTAATTTTAACCATTAGAGTAAGTATATCGGAGTGCAATTTTTATTCGTGAAACAAATATATTACTTATTGTATAATGGGTTGATTAACAAGAAGTTTCTTTTTTTTCAAACACAAATCAAATTCCTTTGTAATATTCACTCTCAAGTGATGTCATTCATACGACGTTTAGGAAAGATATTTCAATTAATATACAATAAATAATATACAGCATTTTTCAACAATTTAAAATGCTAGCTAGCATCATAGACCTTTATCTTTAGTCTCCTTTGGAGTTTTTCATTCGTTCTTATAATATTTAAACTGAAGTTCTTTATAATTATCCAATCAAACTTGGTTAGAGTATCAATTGAAATACATCATTGTACGTGGGATTTATTTCCAAGATTATTTTTAATTTAATGATAAGGAATGTGAAAATATCAAATTAGTTAATTGAATTATTAATATTTTCAAGAGGAAGAAAATTAGTTGGTTGTTTTCTCTTTTTTTTTTGCATAAATAGGATCAATTTAAGCAGTTGGCTTTAAAAACTCCTTTAATTTCCTATAGAAGAGATTTATTTTTTCAGGTTTCATTTAGTTATATAGACGGAGTTAACGTCTCCTGAATTATTATAATTGACAGTTTTATTAATTTAGTGTTTAATTGTTTATTATTTATTTTAGTTTATGCAATAGATTTTCGTTTGACATCGAGAGGTCCAATAATTTCCTTCTTAAAAATATCGTGAGGTCACATTTGATTATATAATTTCCTAATTAATTTTAAAATTTTCGAATTTATTAACTTTATTTGTACTTTTATTTTACTTTATCAATCTATTCTTTATAGTAAGATACGATTATAAAAAAAACAAATAATGAATAATATAAATATTATTAAAGTTTAGTAGCTTGACACAAACTCTGAGTCAAGTTCATACAACTTCATTATCGTCGCAGAGTTAACTTACAAATTTCTTTCTTTATTAAGTGAATTAAAAATTTACCTGTGTTGGCGTTTAAAACTCTCTTTATTAACCAATCTTTTCGTTTAATAATTTAAAAGCCTTATCAAATAGGAACTCTAAAATACCAATAAAAGAATAATTACGCGCAAATAATATTGAAGATTTCATAGATTATTCTTATTATGTGATAAATAAAATATATAAATTTTTATTTCACAAATGTTTTTATTTTAATGGTATTGGCGGTAATAACCAACCCATTGAATTAAAACATACAACTTTTCTTAAAAAGATAAGATTATTGGACACTTCATTATTCAATATATAGAAACAATGTATGTTTTTATCAAAGTGATTGGTATAGAGAAAAAGAGGGAAAAATAGATAGGGATAAACTAGAGAACGATGGAATACTATTTGTTCAGAAATATCGGCTTAACGATCAACGCTGTCATGTATCACGCATTGAGTGAAAATCGGTCGGTTTTTTTTTTAAATAAGTTCAATTTAAGAAGTTTGGCGTCAAAAACTTCTCCTTTAATTTTCTATAAAAGAGATTTATTCCCTTAGGTTTTCATTTAGTTACATTGACGGAGTTAACGTCTCCTGGATTGTTTTAATATCAATTTAGTATTTAATTGTTTATTATTTTTTTAGATTATGCTATGATTATTTTTCATCTTAAAATTAAATATTTGACATCAAGGGGTCACATTTGATTGTATAATTTCCTTCTTAAAGAAATATCGATATCGAGAGGCTAATTAATTTTAAAAATTTCAAATTTATTAACTTTATTTGTTGTTCTATTTTACTTTATCAATCTATTTTTTATAGTAAGATACGATTATAATTAATAATATAAATATTATTAAAGTTCAGTTAGTTTGACACAAACTCTGAGTCAAGTTCATACAACTTTATTATCGTTGCAAGAGTTCTCTTAATCAGAAATTTCTTTATTAAGTGAATTAATAATAATTTTTTTTTATTTTACTAATTTGCCTATGTTGGCGTTTAAAACTCCAATCTTTCGTTTAATAATTTAAAAGCCTTATCAAATAGGAATACTACTAAGGAACGGTTTCAGAACCGTTGTTAAGTCCGGAGCACAAATGTGACTAAATGAACCAATCACGTATCGACTCAATTTTTGAGCGGGCGGACAGACGGACATTTTGTGTGACCTTTGCATAGAAATATATAGTCCTTCGTTACACTCCGGACTAAAAATACTAATAAAAGGAATACTTTGCGCGCAAATAATATTAAAGATTTCATAGAATATTCTTATTATGTGATAAAAAATATATATATAATTTTTTGTTTCACAAATGTTTTTATTTTAAAAGTTACTTTCTTTTATATAATATTAAGACGCAGTTACGGTATCGAACAAATTTGTAAATTTCAACAAAGCGATCATGTGTTGGCGGTAATAACCAATCCATTGAACAACTTTTCTTAAAAAGATAAGATTATTAGACACTTCATTATTCAATATATAGAAACAATGTATGTTTTTATCGAAGTGATTGATATAGAGAGAAAGAGGGAAAAAATAGATAGGGATAAACTACTAGAGAACGATGGAATACCATCTGTTCAGAAATATCGGCTCAACAATCAACGCTGTCATGTATCACGCATTGAATGAAAATCGGTCGTTTTTTTTTTTAAATAAGTTCAATTTAAGAAGTTTGGCGTCAAAAATTTCTCCTTTAATTTCCTATAAAAGAGATTTATTTCCTCAGGTTTTCATTTAGTTACATAGACGGAGTTAAATTGTTTTAATAACCATATTATCAATTTAGTATTTAATTGTTTATTATTTTTTTAGATTATGCTATGATTATTTTTCATCTTAAAATTAAATATTTGACATCAAGAGGTCGCATTTGATTGTATAATTTCCTAATTGATTTAAATTTTTCAAATTTATTAACTTTATTTGTTGTTCTATTTACTTTATCAATCTATTTTTTATAGTAAGATACGATTATAAAAACAAATAATTAATAATTAAAGTTCAGTTAATTTGACGCAAACTCTGAGTCAAGTTCATACAACTTAATTATTGTTGCAAGAGTTCTCTTAATTATAAATTGCTTTATTAAGTGAATTAATAATAATTTTTTTTATTTTACTAACTTGCCCATGTTGGCGTTTAAAACTCCAATCTTTCGTTTAATAATTTAAAAGTCTTATCAAATAGGAATACTAAAATACTAATAAAAGGAATACTTTACGCGCAAATAATAATAAAGATTTCATAGAATATTCTTATTATGTGATAAAAAATATATATAATTTTTTGTTTCACAAATATTTTTATTTTAATGGTTACTTTCTATCATATAATAAATAGTAAGACGCAGTTACGGTATCGAACAAATTAGTAAATTTCAACAAAGCGATCATGTGTTGGCGGTAATAACTATCCCCGTTAATCTGCAGAGCGGGGCTTCAACTTACCTTCGAGTAAGAGAAGTAGTGGGTTATTTATAGAAATGGTACTAGAAGTAGTTGGTTATTTCTTAGATAGTTTTAAATACTCCACCGTCGAAGTAGATTTTGTTCTCTTCTATTAGTTTAGTTTTATTTTTATTTTCATGTTTCAATTTTGATATGTTTATAAATTTGTACGTTCGCTGACTAATATCTGATTAATAAAAATAAAAATAACTATTCCCCGTTGAATTAAAACATACCTAGTAGGATTGTCAACCTAAAAAAGATAAGATTGCTATATAGTTTATAAAGCATTTCGTTATTCAATATATACCGTATAGCACTGCATAAGGTACCTCGGATATATATCAATTTCACCAATTTAAAAATTGAATTAATTATACCCGGGTATATTATCATGGGGGTACTACGTGAAAAAGGGGATCCCTTATGCAGTATGTTTATAGATGAGATTGTTCAATGGTGGCTTAATTATCAACTCTCAATTACTATCATGTACCACGCATTGAATTATTAATATTTCCAATTTATTTTTGTATAGACGGAGTTAACATCTCCTGAATTATGACAATTGTTTGTTATTTTTTAGATTATGCTATAGATTTTCATCTAATAGATATTTGATATCGTGAGGTCACATTGATTGTATAATTTGATGAATTAATTTTAAAATTTTCAAATTTATTAATCTTATTCGTTCTGGCAGTTTAATTTATCAAACACTTTGCTCGATTCTTTTGACGATTATAGAAGACATGATGCAAATATTATTAAGGTTCGGGTACTTTGGCACAAAAACCCCAAGTCAAGTTCATACAACTTCATTAGTGGCCATTTATATAAATATTATCTCATTGCAAAAGTTTTCTTATCATAAATTCGAAGTATTTTCCTTTAGGGGGATACTCACGCTTTTTAATTATTAAATAATTTATGTATGTTGGCGTTTTCATTAACCAATCTTTCGTTTTATTGTTTAAAAGCCTTATCAAACCAAAACTTAAAGTGTTAATTAAAAGAAATATTATACACGCAAATAATATTAGAATATTCTTATTTTGTGATATAGAAAAAAAAATTTTTTTGAGGATAAACTAGAGAACGATGGAACACCGCTTGTCATTGAATTAAGTCGGCGTTAAACTTTTCCTATAGAAGAGATTTATTTTCTCGGGTTTTTATTTAGTTGCATAGACGGGTTAGTATCTCCTGAATTATTTTTATTGGCAGTTTTATCAATTTAGTATTTAATTGATTATGCTTTAGATTTTCATTAAATATCGACATCGTGATACTGACATCAAGAGGTTACATTTGATGATATTGATTTTTCTATTATTTAATCTATCAATCACTATGGTCGAATCTTTTATTATAGTAGATACGATTATAGAAAACATAATGAATGTTAAAGTTCAGTTATTTAAACACATATTCTGAGTCAAATTCATACTTAAATAAATTTATAATAGCCCAATTGTGAATTTTTTAGTTATTAAATAATTTATGTATGTTGGCGTTTTCATTAGCCAATCTTCGTTTGATTGCTTAAATGCCTTATCAAGCAGAACACAAAATGTCAATTAAAAGACGCGCAACAATATTAGAATATTCTTATTTTGTGATATAAAAAAAAAAAAAATAATAATTTTGGGGATAAACTAGAGAACAATAGAATACCGTTTATCATTGAAATTAATTTGGCGTTAAAAACTTTTCCGATAGAAGAGATTTATTTTCTCAGGGTTTCATTTAGTTGTATAGATGGAGTTAATGTCTCCTGAATTATTTGCAGTTTATCAAATGTTTATTACTTTTTTAGATTATGCTGTAGATTTACATTGAATTGAATATCGACATCGTGATACCGACATCAAAAGGTTTACATTTGATGATAATTACCGTAATTTTCTGCGATTTTAATTTATCAGTCACTGTGGTCGATACGATTATAGAAATGTTAAAGTTCAGTTACTTTGACACAAACTCTGAGTCAAATTCATACAACTTCATTTGTACAAATATTACTCAGTATCTCTCATTACAAAAGTTTCTTAATCGTGAATTTCAAAGTATTTTCTTCTTAAGTAAATTAACAATAGCCTAATTATAACTTGTTATTAAATAATTTTTGTATGTTGGCGTTTAAAAACTCTCTTCATTAACCAATCTTTTCAATCAAAGAAATATTTTACGCGCAGAAAATGTTAAAATTAGAATATTCTTATTTTGTGATAAAACAATAATTTTTGTTTGACAAATGTTATCACATTGTTAAAGCACCTTCCCGGTCAATAATATTACTGTCATGCACTGTATACGCAGTTGGCATAATGGCAGCAGCCAATCATTCAATATCAATTGTTAATATTGAATATTTATAATTACGTAACATAACATTATTGTCATACAAAAGTACCTGATACGTAAGAGATGCACTACATTGTACTATGTTAAATATTTCGGACAGTCTGATAACTAAATACTCCGAAGTGTAATTATGCAAATTTTACATGTGACACATAATTGGCTCCAGAATGATATCAATTATATGGTCAAGGCTTTTTTTTTAAAAAAAAAAAAAAAAAAATTTTTCTTCTTTGTTTCAAATTCTTATCCCCTATCTTTTTTTTTAACTCTTTTAATCATAGTGGCATTCTGTTTCAAAATAAAGTTCCGGATTAAGGTTTCTTTTAAACAAAGGATTGATAAACGTGATATTCGATGATGATATATTTTTCCCCTTTATAATAAGCATAATGTAAGAGTAGTGGTAGTAGTACTTAACATTATGTATGCTTCGATAGTTACACGTGAAAGCAAATTAAAATACAACAGAACATATTCTGTTAAATGTAAATGTACTATTGGATATTTCTTCCCGCGTGTTAAATAATAAATTTTTTTTTTTTTATTCTTCACGTTTCGATATATGTAATTTCATTAATCCTAGCATAGGTGATCACTAGGACACGGTAACGAATTTCTCCATACGTACTTATTATCTGATGACATGATCCCTTATTCTATTCCTTTTAAAGAGTTGGTAATTATTGTGATACTATGCAAAAAAACAAAAAAACGCCAATTTTCGTCTTAGAGAGTACTTTTAAAAGATTTTTGGGAAGATCATCATTTAATCCCAATTTTGTGAAACGTTTTTTCATTACTCATTCATGAAGTTCCTATTTAGTTCAAGATTCAAAATAAATGGTTGAAAAAAAAATACTACAAACCAGGTAATTTTAATTACACAATTCGTATTATTGATGCATTATAAACATCTTTAAGTCCAAAGATCCCGAAAACTACAAAAATAATGAAAATGTTATTTTCAGTAATTCTTATAAAGAATGTCAAAATAATTCCTCATTGTTTAATTAAAAACATGCAAACTTACGAAACAATGCACCTAAATCAAATAAATGATATCATTTATGAAAGACTAGAAGAAAAAAATTTTTCTAAAAAAGAAAAAAATATAATTATTTATAGAAAATTCATGCATTATTCTGTTTCAAATAAAGTTAGATTTATGTACGCGCTTTCCCATTATTTATCAAAAGCCGCAATAATGTTTTCCTCATGATTAAATAAATAAAAAAAAAAATATAGTTTCTTTTTTTCTTTTTTTTTCTTTTAAGTTTGGTATGTTGAAATTTAGCTTTGTCTTCTTTCTATTTAGATCATATTGTCGTCTTTTTAGAAAGACAATTCTTTATAAGCTTGTTATTTGGCGATCATCTACTAAAAACATTGGGGTACATTTTTTTTTTTTTTTGATTCAATTTTCCACGCGCCAACATATCCTATCGATCGTGTCACAAATTTCTAGGTTCGCGTGATTTCCGTTAACATCAAAACATACATGAATAATAATTAACCATAATTGCGCATTTCGTTTTAACGCATAATTCATCATGGATTTTCACATATCATACATATTTTTTGATTAACAATGAGAGGATATTGTTCTTTAATATTATAAATAATATATTTTCCTGTTAACTGATAAGAAAAAAAAATATATTTATTTATTTATTTTTTTTTTTTTTTTTTTTTTATCCACTAATAAACCGCTTTTTTCTCTATTGTGTAAGTTTTATCGATTTTATTATTGGATACTTTTTAAGTATTCAAATAAAAAAAAACAGGTTTTCATATATGAAAGATAAATTATGGCAACGCCTTATTTGTAATAAAATAAAAATTGAATAATTATTACATTTTTATCAAATAGTTATTTATTGGCTTAAATTTCATTGAAATATAATCACATATGGACCTATTTAAACCTTAAATTCTTGTTACACGTAACTTACACTATGATAAATTTAGTTTTGAATGAAAGAAATCCTATTTAGGCACAACGGAAATTCGGAGTCCGGCTAAAACATAACGTAAATAAATAATTCATCATTATTTTCGCGTTTTAAAGTGATTGTAGGATCTCAATTTTAACTAATGATATACATGCATATATATATATTTTTTAATGCCCTTTTTTTTTTATTTATTATTTATATATTCGTCACCCTCCCTCTTTTTTTTTTTATTCTTTGGAGTTCATCATATTCGGAACACCGATTTAAGTAAAATGGTTAATTTAAATTGACGCAATTATCATATTATTTCGGGTATCGTTTCTATAAATGATGAACTTTCAAAGAAAAAAAATAAATAAATAAATAAAATAAGAATGTAAAAAATCTACCTAGCAAAAAAAAAAAAACTTTAAATGTAACCATTGTTTTTTTGTGATCTATTTTATTAAATGAGTGAATAAATAAATAAATAAATAAATAATAAATTAATTAGATACAATTGGTAAGTTATATTTCTTACTATTTTTTATTTTTTATTTTTTTAAAATTCTTGCATTTTTTGATTGAGTTATTGAAAATATTTTATTTTTTATTATATCGATTTTCTTATAAAAAGGCACGTTTATGAGCTACTTAATGTAAGCTTTATGTGTTAAATTTAGCTTATAAAAGATAAAACAAAAATATATAAGATAAAAAAAAAAAAAAAAAAAAAAACAAAAAATAAAAATAAAAAAAAAACACACATTTAGCTTTTACGATAAAATCTATAGTTATAATGGCTTCAATATCTTCTAACAATATGTGCGGATATCTCGGTAATAATGAAGTAGATATAACACTTTATTATCCTGTACCTTCAATTATCGAACCCCAAAAAGTGGATTACGAATTACCAAAAAACGAATTATTCGATAAAGTAGATGCCCATTTTTATCAATCTATGCCTTTAACAGAAAATGGAGAAATCGAACCCAAAAAAGTGGATTATGAATTATTAGAAAGCGAATTATACAACAAAGATGAAGTAGATGAGACTTATTATGATTCTACGCCTTTAACAGAAAATGCAGGAGGAGCCGAATCCAAAAAAGTGGATGATGAATCGGTAAACGAATTTATCGCCAAACTTGCCGTTTCGGACATATTTCCACCAAACCATTCAGCAGATGAAATAATGGTTACAGCTTTAAATAAAGAAGGTTTACCAAAAAGATCGATGAACTGTTTTTTTGTTTTTAGGAATGTCGTTTATCGTGAAGTATTGAAACAAAAGCTTATAGAGGAAATAAAAGATGGCGTATTTTTTACACAAGTCGTTAGCGTAATGTGGAAAAAAGCAAGTGAAGAAAATCGTGAAAAATACAAGGGACTTGCCACAGAAATTAAAAGTCTACAGAACGAATACCATAAAGATAAAACCTATAGTAAAAACAAGCAAGCTGGTTCAATTTTTGTTAATATGAACGGCAACAACTTTCAATATCCAGAACATAAAATAAAAAAAACAAAGACAAAAAAAGATACAACAAGAAAGAAAACAACAAGAAAATCCAAAACAAATCCAAAAAATAATACACTTCAAGTTTATCAACCATCTACACGTAATCTCGATTTAGACATAGCGTATCATCCTTTTGTATTGCCCGTTAATTACCACAATCCACTAGATAATAATTACTTTCCTTGTAACCCATATGTGTATGATTTTCCGATTCTCAACGAAACATTTTCGCAAGATCCAAAATTTCTTTATACCTAAGATTTTTATTACTACTTATTTTATGAAATTAATTATATTATTACGCAATATGATACATACTTTAACATCTATGCAATTTATTACTATATGTATTTTTTAAATTTGTTTATGGTCAAAGTATAGTTTTAAGATAAATAAATTTTATGAAATTGGCGAATAAAAAAAAATTGGCATTGTCTCAATCATTGCGTAACGAATCATGATCAAATTGATCACTAGTAAATGATTTGCACCCAAAAATTTAATAAATTGTGCTGTAGTTCCCAGTCTTTGGATTTTCGGTTTGTTTACTGTAATATAAACATAATTTTTATTTCTTTATTTCCCCTTTTCTTTTCGTTTGGCGATTTATCGGCCGTCTAGATATCGTGAATTTATTTTCATATCGTATACTAATTAAAAATTGAAATTATTAATTATAGGTTTATTCCTTAGTTTCACCGCAATTTCGTAACTTAATATGCATAAATCAATCTTTGAAGTCTTTAAATAATTTGTAAATGGAATATAATTATTTCTATACTGAAATTTGTTTGAAACATTTGATTCGTTCAGTGTAACGACAGCAATGATTTGTCTTTCTTCTTGAATTAATTTAATGTTTAGAACGCGTTTAATATAATTATTCCAATTATTACTTTCCATAAATACAATTTTATTTGATCCTGTTAATAAAGTTATAAGTTACCATTTGTACAATTAAATTTCAATTATCAGTCCATATGCACTAATAATCGATGCCGAATTATACGAGTTTGTATTATGTAAGCATCCCAAACAAAATTTAATATCGAAAAAACGCAAAAAACTTTTCAAAAATTTATTTGTCGGATTTCGAAAAATTAACATTAATTTTATTATTATGGTTGGTTCTTCAATTTCACAAAATAAAAATTCGAAACGAAAAAGAAAAACAAACATTGACAATAATTCTTCCTTGGTAACGTTTATGTTTTGTACAAATTTTATTTTGTCAAACTGTATGTCGATCCTTTTGAATTCTTTATAACAGAAGCATAGTACACATTTAAAAAAAAAAGGGATGTTTTTTAAATATTTGGAACAAAAATTTGGAATTTCTTTATTTGCAAAATATTTTAATATTATTTACGGACTATTTTAATTAAATTTTTTCTATTTTAATACTTGGATTTCAAATAATAAATGAATATTAGTAATGATAAAATTTGATATCAACATAATATTTGATATAATATAATAAAGTATCCTTTTAAAGAAATTCGTTGTTTTTAGCACAAAGATATTTATTTTACTGCATGCAATCTGTGACGTTCAAGTTCCAATGATCACAATTTATCACAAATGATAAACAAACTTGAAACTAAAGTGAAAACAAATAATAAATAAAAAGTCCTGGAAGGAAAGAGTGAATTTTGTATTTCATATTACTAATGAAAATAATGAGATTTGAAATTAACAAATTAGAAAAGTTTTTAATAGGTAAAAGAGATAAAAGTTTCAAAAAAAAAAAAAGACAAAATTGTTCCTAATTTCATAAATAGTTATCATGAGAATTATAACTCAATCTTTTCTTTCGGCATAATTATTTTTTGTGAGTCTTTGCTAACGGGAAAAATCTTTAATGGTCAAATTTTGTTACGGAACAAACAATTCACGAGACGAAGATCGTTCCTTTCTTGATAATTCCAGCCTACGTTATTTAAATTATAAGCACACAGCAAAATTAAAATTTTAAATTATAGGTCAATGAGCTACCAATCAGCTGAATAGGTGAAGTGTACACAAATCATTTTGTATTTTGAGTTAAGGGGTCTTGTATAGACAGACAGACATTTAATTACTGAATATAATATTAAAGTGGATGATAAATCGATATTTTCGATGTAACGCTTAATAATTAAGTGTTTGTGTTTAAAATTTCGAAAATTAGAATGGCGAACGTTGACGACCACTAAGTGCAGTATCAAGAGATATAATTTATTACTAAGATGATGATCAAGATGAATTAATTGCTGTTTATTTTCTTCAAAGGTTCTGAACCCATATCACAAAAACCGTTAACTTACAATAATTAAAATTTAAAATATGACTAGAATTAATAATTTAAATTAACTAACATTTAAGTTTAAAAGAAGAAGATATAAAAAAAAAAACCAAGAATTTAATGACAATTTTTAAGTATCCGAAATTTCGAATAATAGCGAAGCCTGCGGAGGACATTTGATTGGCTAATGTTCAAACTCTAGGAATATCATTCTGTCAAATGGCGAAATGATCGAAATATGCCAAGCGATGAAGCGAACTACCTAAATTTTATTCTTATTAAACACTTTTACAATCATTATAACGCCAGTGATGCTTTAAATTTCTATTGAAATTTATAATTACTTATAAAAGCGTTTATAAAATTTATATGGAATACAATTTACATCCACAAGTAAGGAATCCGATGGGAATATTAATACTGATATTAATTGTTGAGATTCATGATAAATTCATTGATCATCTGAATAAGACAGAACAAACCAATTTTTATTATTCAATTAAAATTGCGTTAAAAAATAATTTATTTCGAAACTATCTATTCTTATAATTGCTATAAAGATTATTATAATAATTATTATGTTTGTACGATAGTTGCAAACAAATATATTGGATTACAGGAACAAATTATAGAAAAAATAATATTTCCGTCATTAATGTAGAATATGCGTGGAACGACTGGAACGTCATAAGTATATTATGCGTCCTCCAACAATTTCTCAGTGCGAACCTATTCGTATTTTTCCTTTTCCCTTTTTCTCGTTCTTCTGATTTCTATTTACTGAAATGCAAATTATTTGTTTCCCAATCTCGCAGAAAAAAAAAACTACGACTAATTTACCTAATTTTCAATGCATTTGTGACTCTTAATTTACATAGTTTGATCAAATGACCTAGATATTTACGTTAAACGTAAAACAAATAAATAGGCGAGATTAATCACTTTGATTATACGCGGGTTTTCATGGCGCGCCAGGGCAGAGAAAATTGCATTTATTTGAACGCTTGTTTAAACACTTAAAATTATGACTTTATACGTTTATTTTCACATTTTAAACCATTAATTCTTATTTTTAAGGGTTTATCTTGTTGGTTGGTTCTTGGTTGTTTTAGAATTCCATATATTATATGTAAATTAAACGTTATTAAACGCATTCATTAATTTATACACATTAAATTTGTGCTACGGACAAATAATCAAATTTATTTCAGAAATTTATTTTTAGATTTGCTAAATTTATTTATAACGTTTAAAGTGTGTAAAAATTAGCATTTGTGTAAAAATGAACGCAATTTTGTCTGAAATGGGACCGCCCTGAGGATACACAACGGTGAATTACATATTTTATTTTCGCATTATCGATCAGATTAGCAACATTTTGGACAATCGGTTGTATTTATTCGAGATCATTTTACTAAAAACTAGCCATTTTACCTTATCTTCTGTTATTTATAGGTAGGAGCTTATTGTACAATGAGATAAAAAATTTAATTATAGATTATACTTTTTTATTTATGTGCACAACAATTACACAACGTAACGGTGCGAGATGATGATTATATAAGTAACAGCGTAAACACTGCGCAAACCCATTCTTGTTTTTTAGATAATTTTTTTTTTTCTTTAGATCTTCTGACTAGCATAAGTGGTAACATTGAAATGGACCGCAGTATTGACATAGAAATAAGGTAAATGAACTACTTGTTTACCATTTTTTTAAAAAATATTATTAACATTTATTTTTAATTTTATTTATTTTTTTTTTCTTTTACCTTTAAATCCTTACTCACCTTCAACCGGTAATAGTACTGCCTGTATTTCATCTTCTATTAGTGATGATAAAGATTTATTCGCACCGTTTCCTCCTCCAATGAATGCTGAAGAATTTATCCTCAGAAATTTATTCCAAGCTTCTGATGGGCATATTAAAAGACCATCAAATAATTTTGAAGTTGGCTGGTGTATCACAAATTTCTAGCTGAGAAACTTCGTGTACACGACCCATTTCCAGTGGATTTACCGCAGATAAAAATGGAAATTCTTTGATTTCCATTAGGTTTCCACCCCATTTTTGACACAAGAAACCTTCATATATATATATTTTTTACACTTGCGTCATATCAACAATAAATAAAATTATTTATTAAACTAAATTATTACATTAAAACACAAACTATATTCTTTTAACTTATATTACATTTTTAAATGGTGATATGTTACAATTCTATCCGAAAAAATATAATACAAAGTTAAAATTTTTAATTACGATAATAATCAAAAAAAGCAATACCAAAATACTTACGTTAACTTAACGTTTCCTTAGCTACCAACTTACCATTGTTCAAGAAACTACAAAAGGAATAGAAAGAAACAATACATTAGTCCTGAAGTGTATTTTGAAACATACCATATAGAAGAATCAAACTCCAGCTCTATCTGATTATAATGAAAGACAATTCTATCAGATAATTGGAACAATTTGGAAAGGCCTTACTCATGATGAAAAGGAAATATATAAGAGATTAGGTAAGGAAGTTGCTGAAATGCATGTAGATATAACACTTTATTGCAACCCTCCCATATCTTCAACAGTTCTCGAACCCCAAAAAGTGGATTACGAATTAGCAAAAAGCGAATTATTCGATAACGGTGAAGTACTAATTATGAACCATTTTTATCAATCTATGCCTTCAATAGAAGATGTAGGTGGAACCGGATCCAAAAATGTGGATTATGAATTAACAGTGAGAAAGTGAATTATACAACAAAGATGAAGTACATGAGACTTATTATGATTCTATGTTTTTAACAGAAAATGCAGGAGAAGCCGAACTCAACTGAAAAAGTGGATTATGAACTATTAATTAAATTTATCAACAAACTCGACCTTCGAACCATCCAACAGATGAAATAATGGGTCCAAATTTGAATAAAGAAGGTTTATCAAGAAGATTGATGAACTGTTTTTTTGTTTTAGGCATGTCGTTTATCGTGAAGTATTGAAACAAAGTCTTACAGAGGAAATACAAGACAGCGTATTTTTTACACAAGTCAGTGTAATGTGGAAAGAAGCGACTGAAGAAGATCGTAAAAAATACAAGGATCTCGCCACAACAATTAAAAGTTTACAGGATGATAAAGATAAAATATATAGTAAAAAACAAACAAGCTGTACGATTTTCTTTAATATGTGCGACGACAACCCTCGAGATCCAGAACATAATATAAGAAAGATAAAGACAAAAAAAGGTAGAAAACAAGAAAATCCAAAAATGAACCACAAAATATCGCAAATCAAGTTTATCGACAACTAACTAAATTAGACGTAGCGCATTCATTTGGATTCCTCATCAGAATTTTAATTACCACTGTTACATTAGAGTTTCTCAACTTCTAATGAAACACTTCCATAAAATCTAATTTGTCAATTAGACTTTTGTTCTCTTCGCTAAACTCATTTTCAAATTTTTTTATTGATACATAAGGTTTTGTTACTACTTCTTTTATTCATGAAATCAATTATATTATTACGCAATATGATACATATCTCAATCTATATTCTTTTCATCTCATTAAATTTTTAAAATATATGATATTTGTTCACGTTAAATGTTGTTTGAGTGTTTGAGATAATAAATTATACGAAATCGCCAAATTGAAAAAAATTTGGCATTTTTTTGATCACTGTGTAGTGTGTAATGAACCCAGTGATTGATTAATAAATAATTTGCTCAAAATTTAATAATCGTAGTTTCAGTCTTTGGATTTTCAGTTTGTTTATTATAGTAATTTATATTTCTATATTTTTTGTCGATTTCTCTCTATCGTGAATTCGCGTATTTTTCATATTCAAATTGTATAATTAGAAAATAAATGAAGAAAATTTATTCCTTAAATGCATCACGATTTCGTAACTTACTTGATATGCATAGATTAATCTTTGAAGGCATCAAATAATTTGTAAATATATTTCCTATGATATTAAAATCTGCTACAAAGATGAACACTAATTAATTGAAACTGAAAATTTGATTCGCTCAGTGTAATGATTGCAATTCTTTGCCTTTCTTGAATTGTTTATCTAGAACGTATTTTATATTCCAATTATAAATACAGTACAAGTCTATTTGATTCTATTTGTCCCGTTAATAAAGTTATAAGTTACCATTTGTACAATTGAAATTTAAATTACCAGTCAATATACTGTATATGCAATAATCGATATCGAATTATACGAATCGTATTATGTGAGCATCCAAACCAAATTTAAAATCAAATAAAAAAGCGCAAAGGAGGGTTCTTAAACCTTTCAAATGTTTCTAAAATTCATTTGTCGATTTTCGAAAATTAACATAAATTGTTATGGTTGGTCTTCGATTTCACGAAATAAAAACTATAAAGAAAACCAATATAATTTTTTCATTGGCAATAATTTTCATGTTTATGAATTTTGGAATACAAATTTTATTCTGTTCAAACTCACGTAGTGTCGCAAATCTTTGTGTTAATATAAATAGCCATATAGAAAATACGACAATACGATATACATAACGCATTATATTTGAAAATGACAAAAAATTATCCCTATAAAAAGAAATATCGGGAATTTGCGGCGAAAATGTCCGGATAAAATGTACCGAAATATAAAAGTTTCCGGACATCCGGATAATATAGAGAAATGTGAAAATTTCTGAGCGATATCCAGATATTATCTGGATAATGAGGACAAATTCCAGACAAATTCCTTTTCATAGGGATTTCAATGCATATTGATTGTATATATAGTAAATTATTGTTAGTAGTGTTTAATAAGTAGTTAATTTTGCACGGAATATTATAATATAAAAAAAAATTAATTATAAATTCCATTTTCGATAATCTATAAAATAACAAGCACGTTATCTGAGCGACATGCATAATAATTGAATACAAAACACGCCATGATATTTTTACTCTGTCCCAATAATTAATTAATGTATGGCGTAATTTGACTAAATCATTATTGGTCATAAAAATAGGATCATAATTTCTTTAAATAAGTACTAGTTACTAGGATAATTATTCTTTTCATGTTAAATGCTGCAAGGAGTCTTTTCACCACTGATTATCACATCATGAGATCGTCGATCAATGATCACAAGGCGATACGAATATTTATTTGTTTAAGTTTAAATAAAATGAAAAGTTCACTTTGTAACCCGTTTACTCTGGATCTCTTCATGCCTTACTTCTCACGCCACCTCAAGACTCGGTAAAACCCAAATAAACTAGCGTCAAAAAGGAAATCTAAATTCAATTCTATTGTATTATTAAGCAATCCTGAGACATTCAATCATCATTTTGCGTAAGCGCGCAATGAACTAATTGTTTGTTTGTTTCCTTCTAGGATTCTGAATAAAATTGTATTCTACATCACAAAGATCTCACATGTGATAATTAAAATTTAAAATATGACCAGAACTAATAATTTAGATTAACACAAAATAGAAATTTTGAAAATAAAAAAACAGTAGACGACTGACAGATTATATTCGGAATTTACGTTAACTACATAGTTTGATATCTTTTTTTTTACACTCACCTCATATTCTCTTCATTAGTGATATGTTATACCACATAGTTCCAAAAGGACAATAAAATTATGATAATAATAGATAATTAGATAAAAGATTTTGCTCCGTTACAAAAACTATTGATCATTGTGAACACAATGGTATACAACATGCACAGTACAATACTGTATGCACAGTTACTGTGCTTTGATTTCTAGAACTATTTACGCCGACATGGGGACTAAGTACAATAAATGACGAAGTGTACTATTTTACTGAATAATAAATTATTTTGTTTTTAGTTACTATTTGAATTCACGTTACTATTACTCTTCGACACGTATCATAAAGAAAATAGTAGTATTTTATTATAAATATCAGTAACATTTTAAATTATTATCATGCAAAAATGTGATAGAACTCTTGAGAAGTAAATCAGGTTTAATGCTAATATTGATTTCGTCCAATAATAATAGTCATCACTCATCACCAGAAAAGAATGTCATGTTTAACATTTGAGCTATTGGTGTCCAAATGAAAGTTGTTGGAGTAGTAGATTTTCTTATAATAAATTTCGCCTAAAGGAAAATATTTCTGAATTCATCAAAAAGTTAACCAACAATAAGTAAAATTATGTAAAAAAAAAACACCAACGTACTTAAAATTCCGGTCACAGAATGTGAAAAAATGAAAACATTTATGAAATTATTCACAGCAGGAATACTACTTTTGGTTTAAAATATGAAACAAATATCAGAAATGTATGACGTGATTCAAATCAATTGCAGGGAAAAAAAAATATAAAAATTGATTCTAAAAGACTTTTATCCACATTTATTAAAATTACCATAATATATTGCTTATAAGTATACTGAAAACAAAGCCAGCTGTAATACCAAAAAGGATTGGAATCCGGAGAGGTGTTGCGAAATCTTCACGGTTTTTATAAAAATTTGTACTTGGTAAAACAAAGAGAGAAAAAAAAAAGGGAATGTCAAAAAATCGCCACACGGCCGGGCTTAAAAATTTTTTTATTTTAAAATTTAGGCTGAAATATTGATCTGTTCATAATATAAACAATGCAATTATATGTAATTTATGAGTAGAACAAGTTTCTCTTAGGTCAAAAAGACCGTTTTCAGATAGTTTTTGAGAAAAAATGCATTTATAAGCAAACCGTTTTTTTTTTTTTTGATCTTAAAAAAAATTTTTTTATAACAAAATTTTCAACATTTTAGTGTGGTTGATATTTACTTATATTTATTTCACTTATTTATTATTTAATTTTAAAATTTTTTTAACAAGCGATTTTTAACTCTGGCCGAAATTACAATTTTTGACCAGAATTAAGCGGCGAAATCGCCTGCGGTGATAATCATCGGCGACGATATTTAGCAATACTCATGATTCCTCTTTCTTTTCTGAAATTTTTTCTTCTCAGATTTATTTGTGCCAAATAAAAAACTATCATCGTAAGAACAAGAGTATTGATTGATTATTGATTGATAAAACCATCTCGTTTAGGATTATATTCTCCAGCAAAAGCTAAATCTAAGGATAATAAGAGAGTAATCTAAAAGAGAAAACATTTCAAATGACGCATTTTTAATAAGTTTGAATATAAGAACATGCACAGTATATTTATATATCGACAGCAGATATACAGTATGTGCAACTTTAGGAATAACAAAGCATTCATTGCTTTCCCATAGATGCATAAGATTTAGTACACAATAAAGTTGATGGCTGTTAGTAAAAATTACAGCATTTCAGATTACAACTTGGGTTGTAACCTTACGGCTCAAAATTGTGAATATACCGTTTTAAAGTTGTAATACAAAATTAAGCCGCAAGTTGTAATTGGTTGTATTTCAAACTAATGTGATCGAAGTCGAAGTAATGCAACCACAAAAAATTTAATTTCGGCCGAAATTAGACTAGAAGAAATAATAATTCCGGCCGGAATTTTTAGTTGTGAACTAGTTGACGACTAAATGACAATTAAGGTGGATCGAAGTCCACGAATTATAAATTTGCATATTAATAGTATTAATTAAACCGTTACAATTTGTACGGTAAAGCAGTTTATATTCTACGTGTAGTATATATGGCATCCTGTGAAAATACAGTAACTAATACTTCTAACGTTTGTTAAATCAAATATCTTTTCTTGTTTCTTATTTGGGAAAATAGGAGAACTTTGAATGCCGAAGAATATGCTTATATGGAATATTTTAAGTGAAATAAAATCGTTATGGATTGGGAACAATATACCAAAGTAAATACAACATATAGCGATGGATTTACTTTCATTGGTAACAACAAATCGTTAAATTAATGATCGGTTATCTTATACCGGTTAACATGATGGTTATTAGCAGTTTAAGTAAAATATGCCTAAAGTTAAAGTTGAGTAATAACTACGATATTTCGGATTACAACTTAGGTTGTTTGCAACTGTAGCGAAACCGTAAATCAAGCTTACAATACGGGTGTTGATATTACGAACATAGGTTGCAAATAGTTACAACACTACTTACGGCAGACCACACTACCTAAAGTCCATGAATTATCATCATATGACCCAAATACGACGGAAATTATAAGACTTCCAGTTATTTATTCATTATCTATATAAATTTCGTTAAATAAAAATTTATTAAGATCCTTTATTCGTATTACGTATTTATAACATCTTTTTAATTTTACTGCCTATCACATTTATTACAAGTAATACGGGTAGTATTTTAAATAATTTGAAATTCCGGCGAACATTATGAATTTTTGAAAGTTACTTGATAACGTGAAAGTGAGTTAAAAAGTTATTTAAAAATTCATTTTTTCAAATTTAAACAATAATTTTTTTATGCAAGACGACGATATTTACTTGTATTTGAGAGCGTATCGTCTGATAGAACATAACCCATATTTGGAAATATTTTGTAATGGTGCATTTTTCTTTTTCAGAGTCCAATTAGTAAATTTTAAAAAGCTGAAGTTAATCATTTAAGTGTTACCTTTAATGTTAAAAAGATGATCTCTTTTTCTTAAAAAAAAAAAAAAAAAAGGAAAAGAAAAAAAAATATTTCATTGTTTGCTTTGAACAATTTTATTATAATATTATATTGTCAAAATTGATTCTTGCCGACATGCATACGTTACATTTTTTAAATCTCAAAAATCAGATTCATTGTAATATTGTTTCTCCATGTCAAAATATCAACAAATTTGTTATCGCAAATAATTTTTTTTTTTGGAGATCTCAATAATAATAAATATTTGAACTCTTTACACATACTAAATACAATATCATGTGCGCATTTAAAATGATAAAGTAAACAAAAGTAATTGCTAATTGGTAATAAATAAATAACAACAAATATTCAAAAACAATGAAATCAGATCTATTATCATAAGGCGAAGGAAGGAAATATGGAATTTTCTTAATAAAGATAAGCAGATTTTCAAATTTTGTTACTAATCTTTTTTGCAGATAAGCAACAAATATAATTTTAGTCCCTTTTTATTCCCAGGTACTAGCTCATTCTTTCTCCATACTCCTTATTATGATTTTTTTTTTTCCTGATAAATGTCGATTACTTTTAAATCAATGTATTACTTTAAATAAAAGTTGTTAATCACATGAAAAAAAACTTAAAATAAAGTTTGTGTACATCTTTAAATTACATGATTATGACGATACACTTTTAAACGTCACTTTCAGTTTGGCATAAATATTTTATTTTATTTTATTTTATTTTTTTTTTCAAACGTAATGATACTGCCAATTAAAATGTAATGACAATACCGCCAATTAAATGAAAAGTAAGGCATGTGTAAATCCTACGGATCATTAAACAGCAAACGTACTCTCCGAATAGCATCTTCTTTGTCGCACGTACCGTGGGCTGAAAACAAACAATTTCGTTTTTTTTTCGATTTTTTCTGTTACATTTTGTGATATATTTTTATTATTATTATTTAATTGTTAAGATGAAACAGGGATGAAACAAAAAAGAAATTAAATTCCGAGTATTTAAGTACATTTATTTATTTTTGAAAAAAATACACCCAATATGAGTATATTTAGTTTAAGCGAAGAAAAATCATTGGAATAAAATCATTGATTACCAAAAATGGTATGATTTACATATTTTAATGGTATGGAAATCTTTTATGGAAATCTCAGAAAGCTCTCTGAGAAACGCATAGAAATCTAAAAAACAAAATAAAAATAAAAATATAAATAAATAAATAAACAAGCAACAAAATTTACGTAATACGATGCGCTTTTTTTGCTTTTCAACCTAGATTCTATTAAAGTTTCTTTACGTTCGTCTAGAGAATTCTTTTTAATGTATGATCTTAGATATTTTAACCAAATAACGAGAGGAAAAAAAAAAAGATCCCTTGGCAAAATTTTTGATGCAATAATAATCTATGAAACTATAATTATTCTTTACGATGACTGATACGCATTGAAAAAAGTTTTCGATATCGCATAATTATTATTATATAGGCTTTTATCAGGTGATCACGCATTGTTTGTTTTCAACCGATTATATGTATGTAATAATATAGATTTCAGGGATTATCAAATAATGATAATAGACGACCGAAATTTAGGTTGTCCCTAAAAGAAGAAAACAATACAATTGCTTTATCATCACAATAACACAACTATTGTTAAAGAAATAAAGTTTTATTTGTTGTATATCGTTACATAATTTGACATTAGCTCATCATCAATGGAGAGCATGATTTATTGTACATATTAAATATTTATGAATTATGACATCAAAAAAAGGTAAGTAATTAATAAATAGATACTGTAATTTAAAATAGTTTCCATCTTCTATTTCATTTATAGTTAATTATATAACTATTTGCGTTCCAAAAAAAAAATTAACATTTTATTTATTTCTGATCTTTTTCCATTTCGTTAGCGTTTTCCGCTACGCAATTAACTGAACCCTTATCGTAATACCTTTAATGATTCTTTAACCTTACCTATTCATCCTGCTTGCTATTTCTGATAACCTTTATTATAAAAAAAATTTTAGGAGACTTTTTTTTATCGTCAATTATTGGTTCTTGATGGACAACGCTTCCATTTCATTATTCTCATCTAATTTTAACAAATTATCAGAATAATAAATACTATAACCTAAGACTCTTTTAGCCATAAATCGGTTTCGTCATATAATCTTTTTAGTCCTTCATCAGCGAATTTTTTTTTGAAGTTACTGTAATCAATAAGGTATTCTAGTTTTTGTGGCTTGTTATTAATATTAATTGAATGCCAACCATGATTGGGGCAGAAAGAGTTAATTGTATTATTTTCAGCATAGACATTTTTTTTCCATGTTTATCGGCTAAGCCACACTGTGGACAAGCTACTCTTAATGCAATAATCTTTGATTCAGGGAACAATAAAGAACCGATTTTTTCTCTTTCTTTGATTATTTTTCCAATAACCTGTGATATTTTTCGGTGAGAATTAAAATCACTTTGTCTTCTTATCTCAAAACTTATTCCGGAATATGACCTCAATTTATTTAACAATTCTTTATAGTGTTCGATATATTTATCAATTTCTTTGGTATAAGAACGACTTTTTTGATACCGAATATTATTAACATCATGGTCCTCTGAAACGGCAGTGTCAACTAATTCTAATAAAATCGTTACATTTTTGCCCTTATTTTTTAATTGTTGAGCTAACGAAAAAGCGAGGGAAAAGGTAGTTATGGTGCCAAAGTGCGGAGAACCGTTTGGTTGTGCACCGATGCTTATCTTTATGTCAGATTTAGGATTATGATTTAGAATATATTCGACATATTTTTCCTTAAATACATAAAAGCCGCCACCTAACGGATAATGGACCTCATTATCACGCAATATTTTCATAATATTTAATATTTACGAAGGAAGAAATGCATTTATTTTAGGAAACCTCAAGTCTTGCGAAATGTAACATAAAAGTAGTGTTTACAAATATTACTTAACCATAATGTACTGTACATAGTATTATTAATGTTCCAGTCACATGAGAAACGTGCTGTGCCATTTCCATTTCCAACATATAAAATTCGGAAATACTTTTTGAGTACAATACAAGTTTCATTAAAACGTGTCTCATTTTAAAAATGAGTTATGCCATATATATAAATATCTATCCAAGTATTATGACTTGTATTGAAATTATGGTTAGCGTAACAACTCAGAGATATCTGACTCTGACCTTTTTTTTGTTGTCATAACGTATCATACGGAAGTACGGAGCTTTGAAAATGAAATCAAGAAAATACAATTAATAAGCAAAAGGTAGAGTGATGTTAGAGAAATTTCAGCCTTTTCTTATTACTGCGAAATCAAACCTGATTTCCTCGCCACAGACACAAATATGCACTGTTACAAGCCTACCAATAATGTGTGTCACAAACAAGTGTGCCCCACTACTTTTTGGGATTAGTGATTTCTTTATATATTGTGTAATGTGTATATTGTATATTGTGTTCTTACAATGTTGATTCCCACACTTTCGCCTTCAATGTGTTATTAGACGCATTATCCCGTCGAAATCTAAAATTTAAATTAATTATCGCTTTATCGTTTTATTATTCTTCATCGTTATGACAAAAATTGTAGAGATTTTGCGGTCATATTAATATATTCGGATAATCTTTCTTAATTTATATGGACACAAGCCAGGAAAATTGACTCCGAACGCCAAGCCAACCGGTGTATTATTTCCGTTGTAAAAGACACAGTAGATGTATTGTGTAATTGTGGCTAATCATTTAATGGGCTGAAAATGAAGATTGGAATTCATTTGTCGATTCTAAGACCTCTCTTATTCGATAAAAATAAGGTTTCATAAACTCTTTAATCTTCTTTAATCATTAAAAACATAAATTAATGAAAATTATTTATTATTCAATTCTTCTTATCGTCCATTTTAATTACGTTTGACATAATTATTTACGTAGAATATTACAAAGTGGAAAAATATTAAGAATTATCATGCATATTTTCATTCTATTTTTTTCTAACGTTATGAATATAGAAAATTTTTATTTTCCGAGTAAAAAAAAAAAAAAAAAGTGGATAAAAAATAAAATAAAATAAAATAAAATTTTTAATTTAGATAATTAATTAAGCCTTTGTTACAAAATTTTCAAACTTTTATTTTATTTGTTTTTTTTTTTTTTTATATACAGTCAAATAATCAAAGATTACAGAAAAAAAAAAAAAAAAAAAATTCAAAAATAAATCTTTGATTGAATTCTATACATAAAATTCGTTGCAATTGGTTACCCACCGTAAAGCGTTGTGAGAGAACATTCGATAATATTTAAGGGGGGTGTATTTATATACAATAAACCAAACACATGAAATTTCATGTAGGACCACCCCTATAATATCAGTGTTTCATATTGATTTAGTTGTACATTTTATAGTAGCGATCTATACAGAACATTTAGACGCTTTACGGCAAATGATTAATTAATTTAATTATAAACAAAAAAAGAAATTTATTATTGATAAATTTGTATAAAATTATAACAACGAAATTAAGAAATTAAGAAATTAAAAATGTGCAGACCATATTAGGCTAAGTCATTTCGTTTAGGAAAGGTTTTTAAAGTGAGAATGATAATAAATTGTGGGAAATTTCTTTTTTTTTTTCGTCCTTCGGCTTTTAATTTTGTTTGAACGCTCGGTTTTTATAATTTCCTCTTAAGTAATAGTTAGCTAGTATCAATTCGGAATTGATTGTCCTTTCTTAAAGCCCATCCGGAATTTACGAACCGTTGGTGCTTGGCAATTTGATTATTATTTAGAGAATGTTTTTAGGTAATTTGATAAAGACAGAAAAAAAGAAATGCATAATGATTGAATACTTTTTCTAATAAACAATAAAAATTTTTCTTCTACAAAGACATTTAAATGGGTAAATAATGAAATAAATCAAAACATTTCATCATTCTCAAGTGTAATTATAAATGATGGAGATTGATAATTTTTTCGGCCGAAATAAATAGTTTTTTTTTTTCATCGATGATAACATTAATTAAATTAATTAATTCTACAAAGAATTAAAAGATTTTCAAAAAAATAAATTATTTCCATATAAGTATATTCATAGAAACTATGTGTTTAAATGAAATGTATTAATATAGTCAATATAAAAATAAATTTTTAATACCTTTAAAACCGAATAGAGAAAAAATTCAATTAAGAAAAATATTTTTTTTTTTTTTTAGAATAATAACAATAATAGTAATAATATAAAGATTTGTCAACCGATAAAAGGTTAAGGTAAAATAACAAAAATTATCACTTATTGGAAAGATAATAAAACGGTACTTAGAAAAATTAAAACAAAATAAAAAGGTTTAGATCCATTTGATTGTAAAAATTATTTAGCACACCCGTTTTTTTTTATTTTCAAATATAAGTTCAATCCTTGTCCTTTAATTTAATTACTATAGAACTAAATCAGGACTTTTTTCAAAGAAGCAGTAAACAGACGCCATATGAAAGATACCTTGTAAGCAGAATTTGGTATTTGATGAAAGGGATCATTCACCTATGATGAAATATTACAAAGATGTCGGCGTAAGTTACAGGAGGAAAAAAGAGGCAATTTAACAAAGGGCTTTGAAATGAATGCCATTTTCGGCACTTACACTAATGATCATCATCAATGAACAAGAAACTAACATTGACGAACTACTCCGTTTTTAAAGGAATTAGTTTCATATTTAACGTCGAAGTTTGTTTTTTCTTTTTAAATAAAAAAAAAACCGCTGAGAATTGATAAATGAAATCGAATATTTTTTTTTTTTTTTTTTGTATATTTAATTAGAATTTATTCTTTCCTGATCTTGTTTTCTTCATAATTCTTATTGAATGTTATGTAAGTTTATTGAATTTTGATATTTTTGATACAATATATATAATATTTAGTTGAGAGATTTACATGATATATATATAAAAAAAAAAAAAAATAAGATAACGAATTTCTAAATTCCATAAATTATGATAGTAGGAACCTGAATTATCGCGAATAAAAAAAACAGACGAATTCGTAAGAAACCGGGAGAAATAAAATAACGGGGTAAGAAACGGAAAACAGACTGGTTAATTTATAAAATAAGCGAGTAAGAAACGGAAAACCGTTTTTATAAAAAATTAACAAAAAAAAATGATGATTTAATAAAATTATTGTAGTAAATAAAGAAACAGAAGAAACGGAAAAATGAATTGCCACTCGAAGTAAAAGAAATCTTAAAAAAAGGATCGGTGTTTTTTTATAATTTTTTACATATGTAATTAATGGAACATTCCAAAAAATAAAAAATGATGATAATTTGTAAAGTTTTTAGCGATTAAAAATAACTTCCGTTATTTGTGTTAAAATAAAATTCCATGGTTTACATCAAAATAATTAATATCTTCATTTGGACAATTATCAGCGATGGATGGAGGAGGTGCTTGTTCGAAATATTTATTCATATCATTGTTTAACGGATAGGCATCCATAGGTAAGTATTGTGATTGTTGAGGTGCATACACTTCAGGTAATGGAAATTGTTGAGCGAATTGTTGATAATAAGCTAGTTGATACGGCAAACCTTCGATCATAAAGTTTGGATCCACTTCGGTATAGATAATTGGAGATTGTTGACTCCATGTGATATTGTCATCTTTGGAAATCTGTTGGATCTGAGGAATATGAGGTTGTTGAGATATTGATTGATTATTACGTCTGAAATCTTCAAAGTTATTTTTCGTCATATTTTCGACAAAAGTTCCAGCGACCGGGTTTCTTTGTCTTGGCTTATACTCGTATAGCGGAAACCTTTCTTTATGTAAGTTTTTAAACTTCGAAGATAAAGTTTCAAAATTCTTTTTTTCGCGTTGAGTCGCTCCTCCCCACATTAGGCCAGCTATCTTACTATGACTAGTTCCGTCCCCAAGTTTAACTTGTTTACGAGTTGCAATTAATCCTAAAACCGTTCTGAAAATCATAAATGGGTTCGGCTGTCTTTTTGCTGTTGTTTCGCCTTCGTGAGAGTTTGATTTATATATATGGTCGAATATTACATATTCGTTAATATTATGATCGAAAATTTCATTGCGATCAAATTGATTGATTATTCCGATTAGAGCTGGTTTATCATTTCCGGTATAATTATTAAAAGTGGTCTTGGCGGACTTGAGTCGATTTTCCCAAACTGGATTTAAAGACATATTGTTTGTGATAATATTTTTTTTTTAAAGGAAATTTCAATTTTTTTTTTTTATTTTTGTTTTTTTTTTATGAAAGAGAATTTGGAGTTCTTGAAAAAAAAAGGAGAATAAGCCGTGCTTAAATACTTACGGAATCGTGTATATGTGTATATGCTGTAATCTCACTAATGAAAGTAATATGGCATAGTTACGCTATACAAAAAACTATCCAATAGATATTTATTTTAATTTTTTATATATAAATAAAAAAAAAAATTTTTTTTTTATATTATAAATATTGTATTGATCTACAATAATAAAATAATAAACAAATAATAAAAAAAAAAATTTTTTTTAATAATAAAATTTGCTTTGTTATAATATACATTTAAGGTCTTATTAAATCAAAAGAAAATTTTTTTTTTTCTATTACTATAAAGTAAAAACGGTGAATTGTTTATGATAAATAATTAAACATGTAAGAATCGAACACGTATATCTCGAATGAGGTAACAAGAAACATTTTTTTTTTATTAAAAATAGAAATTCCAAAAACGCGATAAATTTTAAGAGATTTAGAAATGTTGAAAAATTAAATAATTGTTATCTTGTACCTTTTTATATATATATATATATATATAAAAACTTCACTATGTACATGAAAATTAGATCATCCCTTTTGATATATGTTATTATTGCATTGTTTAATTTTCTAATTGTGGCAAAGTAATTTTTTAATTAGTTTATGTATAATATTATAATATATTACGTGAATTTATATAAGTTCGGCAAATGCCGAGTTCACTTAGTGATTATCACAACGTTAAAAATAAATATTTACTACTGAAATATTTCTAATTTTTTTTTTTTTACTTGAAAAATTCCAATGATTTAAAAGTTTTCATTTTTTTAGGAAGGGAAAATTCAAATAAGCCTAGCGTTTATTCTGAAAAAAATCATTGGTTCGAGCTAATTTTTTTCTTTGTTCGTCTTGAACCAATTAATGTGTGAGTATTTCAATATGATGAGTACGGTTTTTTATCAAGATTAAATAGATTGTAATTCCAATGATAGATTCTGTTAGATGCGAAAATGTCTTATATAATTGGTAACGAATATAAGAATAATTCGTGCGCGATGACCAAAAGAAGAAAGTTGAATTTTCAAATATCATGCATGTTATCAATCGATTTTAGATCTTGCGGAGTAATTGAATATTTAAATAGTTTAATTAGCGTACCTTATATATGCCTCACTGTTTTTTCGTGATGATAAACAGGTTATGATAACATATCATATACAAATACGTTAATTACGCATTAATAATACGCATATATAATACGTTACTTGAATAAAATGCATTATTTTTTCAAGTATTTTTTTTTTTAAAAAAAATTCATGCCAAGTATTTCTCACGCGATACCTGTACAATAAGACGAGCGATTATCATCATTTTTTGCAATTCACATGTAATAAATTCAAAAAAAAAAAAAATTTACGATAAATTGAGTGTGACAACTAAAAGTGTGATCATATTTTTGAATTGAATAAATTTTTTTTTTTTTTTTTATTTCTTAGGATATAACAAAGACTTGTAGGATGAAAATTTTTTTTTTTTTCGCGTTCATTATAAGTACATTGAATTTGAATATGATAAAATAACGTATTTAAATTTTTTTTTTTTTTTTTTTTTTTTTTTTTTTTATATTCCTTATTTTTTTTCTATAAAAAAGTGGAACGGGTATGAAATGCGTCTTATTTATATACACTATTATACATTAATGTTAGGTTTTTTTTTTAAAAAAAAAAAAAATTATAGTGTACATACGATTAAAATTAAATGAATGTACTTATAATTAGTTTAATCGAAATTTGCGAAGGGTGAATATTCATAAGTGCTAGGAAAATTATCAGAAGTATTTGACAATATTTGATTATTATATTTGCGGATTTGTAATAATGGTTGATCTTCGCAAGGCAAAAAAGGATCATCAAATGTAGGAAGATTAACTTCATTACTCGAATTATACGTAGAATGAGTTGGTGGAATCCATGTATGATGTTGAGGAATTAAATTCAATTGAGGATTTGAAGATTGAACGTTATATCGAGAAATCACGGGTTGAATTGACGAATGATTATTCAAATGTACCGGGAAAGGAGTCGCCGGTAAGAGAGTAAGTAGTTGATTTGTTTTTTGAATTGCAGGTTGTGCAAAATATTCGGGTAAAATTCGTGCACAAGATGCAAGTGACGTGTTAGCTTCGTCCGTTAGAGATTCTTCTTCGGTTTGAAGTTGCGGTGAAGTTACTGTTGTATTTTTTAGAGGTATTTTTTTTCTTCTTTCGGGTTTATTCGATTTTTTTGCTTCATAATGCTTTATGGTGAGATTCTTATGTTGGCGTTTAGTCTTAACTAATTTGAAATTCGGGTATTTGTCTTTGTGAAGTTTATCGACATTAGCAGCCAAGTCATCGAAATATTTCTTCGTTTCGTCATCAAGCACTTCATTCCAGATTTTTCCCGTGAATCTTCTTGATATTACCATTATAAGTTGTTTGTTATATCGATATTTATCGCAAATACTTGCAGCAATTGTTTTGATACCGAACTTCATAAGTTGATTCGAGCATAATATGTTGGAATTGGAGGGTCTTCTGGCTTGACCATTCTTTTTTTCAGATTTTGGTAAAAGAGCTTCTGCACTCGGGATATCGCCAATTTTAATTGCATGAAGTAACTTTTTTACGGTTACAATTATTTCATTATGATATTCATCATAGCGATTTAAAATTTCTTGTTTACTAGGTTTTGTAGAACTCATATCGAAAATAAAAACGGTAAAAAAAATTTTTTCTTTTCAAGAAAAAAAGGATCGAAGGACACGAAAAAAAAACTAGGAATAAATTTAATAGAACTCTAGTCCTTTGATAAAAAAAAAAAAAAAAAAAAAAACGGTGAAAAAAAAACCGACTTGTTTATATATTTTTTTTGAACAAAGTGATGAATGGTTTTTAATTATTTATTTGATAAATAAAGAAAAAAAAATATTTTTTTTTTTTATATATATATTATAATATGCACTGCGTATTTCTAAGGTACGCACACATATATATATATGTATATAGATAGATAGATAGATTTATGAGTAATATATGTTAAATAATTAAAAAAAAAGTATGCTTGATTTACAATTTGGGAATGTTTATAAAGTTTTCAAAGCCGGGCTATTTTTTTTTTTCTCGGTTAAACTGACTCTATTTATTTAGAATTGGATAAAGTAATTAAATAATGATTATATATATTTTTTAATTGGATATTTGGAATGTTAATTCCGGTAATATAATAAATATAATATAATACAAAAAAATCTATTTATAATTGAACAAAGCAAGAACACCATTTATATATATAAAAACTTTAGATTTAAGGAAATAAATTCAAAGTTAATGTGATACGTGATAAAATCGAAGTAGCCTTAACCATATCTGGATTCGTGAAAGAATAATTCATTCTAAATAAGTAATAAAAAAAAAAAGAAATATATACAGTAAATACAGATATATATTATGAGATAAACTAAAAATAAAAAACAAAATTATATCATAAACATACGTTAGTTTATATATGGGATCGAAGAATTTTGATAAAAAATGATGTGTGGTTATTTTGAAAAAAATTCATAAAACATTAGCCCGTATTTTTGATCTTCACAGCACATGTCGGAGTAATAAATACCCAACCTTGCTACATTTTTTAATTTGATCAAAACTCCGTATTAAGTTTAAATTTCATTGTTCAGGAAAATCTTTTTTAAATCACCAAATTTAGCATGAGGGATAAATATTTCTTCTCCATTGTTTATGTAAAGAAGGACTCATCGAATATTCTTTAGTGGTTAATAATCAAGCATGGGAACATTTTGGGAACTATATTCTAACTGAATTTGTTTTTCTCTATTTTTAGAAAAATATTACAATTCTACCAGAAATAATTTTTGTAAGCAAATATTGAATTTTTTACACATGTTTTCCATCTTAAATTTATGGAACATCTTCAAAGAAATCTGTTATTCTATTCTGATTCTTTAGAGAAATTTTAATCTTATATATGTTTCACTATTTTTTTAACTAAATCGGAGAGAAATTCCATCATTTATGTGAAAAAGAAATCTTTATTTTTTTATCGTTTTTCGAGTCGAATAAATCAAAAAAAAAAAAAAAAATATTGTTATTTTTATTTTTATTTTTTTAATACCGAAGACAATATTTATTTATTTATTTATTTTTGGTTGGGCTTAGAATATTGTTACATTTCCGTGCAATATAAATTTATGGTGGTGCAAAGTAATTGATAATTGTGAAATCATAACAAATTAGTCGATGATATTAAATGATGCAAAAATTTTTCATCCCTGAATTTGATTTTCCCATCAAATAGAAAGTTAAAAAAGAATAATATATATATATATATATAGAAAGAATTGACAGTTCGTTGACCGAAGCCGAAGTCAGGGGATAAGGAGTGACTTAGCCAGAATCGTTGGTTTAGATCGTAATTTAGTGAAAGTAATATTTAATATTCGATTTATAATTCCCTATTTGTTAATTATAATAATCGACAAACAATTAAGCAATAAAATCATTTATTTGTCTTATGTCAGATGAATCTTGATTAATCGGTTTATTACGATTTATTATTAATATATATATATATATGGATATTAACCGTTATAGTAATATAAATTTGATAGAATAAGGAACGGTTTCGCTCTTCGAACCGGTTATTTGGAATAGATTTATGGAATTAACTTCGTTGGTTCCAGTTTTTCTGCTCCGCAGACCGGGGTTTTACGGAGGTATTCGGATCCAAAAATGACCCTTGTTAATGCATGGTGTTTAGTGATAATATCAAATTAAAAATTTTATAATACCTGAATTTTTAAATAATTTATCAAATTGAAATTGTATGTTCCCTCATGGATTTCGGATTTTTCTTAAAAAAATCGCATTATATAGATTATAAACGTGCAAACAACCCAGTTAATAGGATCGTTCACTTTTTTTGTTAACAAAAGTTCTCGCATTTATAGTAAAAATATTAAAAAAACCCTCTTAAAAAGGTTGTGATTTATAATTATTAAAACTTTATGTATAGATATAATAATAAAATTTCTTGTTGCTCGTTTATGTTTATATTTCATTTATTTCATTTGAAACCTTTTAATATTATAAAATCCTCGAATTTGATCAAGCGCCCGATTCTTGTTTATATAAATAATATCAATGTTTCAGAAAATGCATATGTTCATATCAGATATATAGATCATCACTACTTCAAATATAAATAAAGTTAGCCAAATTTCAATCAGATTGTTTCATAGGTATAAAAATGTGAAAACGTATCAGCCCCATAGAAAAATAAAACAAACAAAAATATGTTGATCTCCAATTCCTTAATTAAATCCGATCAAAAATCACTAAAATTACTGATAAATTATCGTCATATCTGATATAATTTTTTTATATGAAACAATTTGCGTAAGAAAAAAATTTATTTAATATTAGATCAAATCATGATAAGTATCATGGCTGAAAAAATTCTTTATTCATAAAAAAAAGTAAGTTGATCTTTTGTTTTAGAATTCGATTAGTAAATAATCGTGTAAATTAACAGGCTTTATGGACGCACAAGTTTTCTGTGATTATGACTCATCAGAAATTCTTTTTTAAAAAACCCGTTTGTAACATGAAATATTAATGATAAATAGATTTTCTAAAAATCTTTTATTCTCGAAATTAAAGAACGCGACAAACGATTGTTAAGAAAAAAAAAAAAAAACCAAAAAGAAATTATGATGTAATCTTACATATTGAGATCAATCATAATCGAAAATCTTCAAACCGTGCATTAATTATCATTATTATGCAAATAATTATGTACAAATCAAATATAATAAATATTTCCCCTTAAATTTATATTATTTATTACAAAAGAAAATATTGTAATAATGTTCATTTTTTAAATAACTTAGTCCATAAATAGATTTTAATTAGTAATAAATTATCATGAGATATTTCATTTCTGGGAAACAAATAATACTAAGTAAACAATGAGTTTTACTGACTCAGTGAACACTCAGGATCTCGGATTCATTCTCAATGTGCATCTCGGATAAATGAAATGTTTGTGTTTTCTTTTGTTTTTATGCTTAAATTATTGCTTTTACTATTTATAGCTCAATTGTAAGAATTTCTGTGATATATTAGTTTTATTCTAAAACTTAATGTCACCTTTTATATATATTTGAAATTTATTAATTTTACTATCTTTTTTTTTATAAAATTATAGAGAAAAGGATCATGTGAATAATAAAGTAATATTCCCAGTACGGTTCTTTGACATTCACGGATTAAAATAGCCACATCCATTAAGAGAAGTATGTATAAATGTATTCTAAGAAACATATTTTAAAACGGATCTGAAGAATAAAAACTTTTAACGATTAATTCCTTTATGGATTATTTTACGTGATGACAGAATAATGTAACTGATCTATAATTGAATCAACAAATCGACTCTGAGTAAACTTTTTAAGTATTAATTCCCTAATAACGTCTATTTTACGCGATAACAGAAAATATACTAACTGATTTATGTCATTCTAATTATTTTTAATTATAAAATTAGAAACATTAACTTCTAAATCAACATGATGTTCTGAAGTTAGTTCAACATCAATTTTCTGATTCGAAAAAAAATTATATGAATCTAAATTGTGGACTATTTTAATAACAAACATTAGTATCTAATCTAGATTCTCGAAAGTATTATTAATTGTTCACAAAATTTGTATTTATTTGATTCAATATATTCTTTATAAAGGAAATTATGATTAGTACAAATTAAATTGTAAAATTTTTTTTTATTATAAGTCTTTCAAATCTATTAATATTATTAATATATAGATTTACAGAAAGTTATAGTAGCAGATAACAGCTAATAATGGTTATATGTATATATACTGTATGTACTATAACTATATTATTTACTTTATAACACTGTTATTTTTATTATTTTTACATTTTCATTTTTATGAAAAATTATAATTTTTAAGAAAAAAATATTTTGGTTTACTATATGATTTTATATATAATTAGTATTAATTATTAATTTTATTATTATTTGTATTGCCTAAAGTACTCTGGATCTTTTACAATTTACTCAATTTAGAAATTGGATAGTATCCTGAATATAATTTCCATCTTAACAGTACTAGAAGGATTTAATATACAAGACTTTAAATGTAATTTATCATAACTATTAAATATATTAATTTTAAATATTGAATAAATCATATTTGATATATTGAAACAGGTACTTTATTTGAAGGGTATATATAAAAAAAGATACTATAGATAGTACTATTAAATATATGTTTATATAATAGAAATGAGTTACTTTTAAATAATATTAAAAAAAAATATTTAAAATTAAGCCAATTTGATTTTCTATTTAATAAAATTCTTTTTAATTAGTTCTTTTTAAAGTAAAAATTTATCAATTTTTTATTTTCTTTTTTTTTATAGAAATCTAATTTATAAACTTTTTAATTATTTTTATTTTTTTTTTGCTTATTATATTGCATTTTATTATTATATAATAATCTTTAAGCATTCAGGTTTTTTTTTTTTAATAATATAATACAATAAAATTAAAATATTTTTTTATTTATTAAAAAAATATTGGATTAATATTTTAAAAAGATATAGAATATTAAAAAACTATTGCAATTAATATATTTTTAAATTTCTTATTAATAATAATTCAAATTTAGTAGTTTTTTTTATTTTATAAAATAAATTTTAATTACTAATATATAAAAAATATAATTTGGCATAATTTAATTGCTAAAAAATTTTATGTTAATATTTAAATTTATTTAAAATTTTTTAACAAGTAATTTTTAACTTTAACTAAAATTAAAATTTTTAGTTAAAATTACACAATAAAAATTGCCTATAGTAATAATTATTAAAGATGATATTTAATAATAACTAATTAATTTTTTAATAATAAGAAAAAATATTATTAGCAACTTCAATTACTATAGCAATTCATTATTATTATGTAAATAAACAAATTTTAATTGGTTATGTAATTATATATATATATTATATTTATTTGTTTATTAGATTATCGCTTCTAATATTTTTTTTACCTTTTTATTCAGTTTGCAATCAAAATATACTATATATATATATATTTTTTTTATTTCTTATAACTTATTCTTTACTAATTATATTTCACTTTATTCAAATTTTTTAATTCTTTCAGTTTTGTAATTAAAGTACAGTATATTCAAAATTTTTTTATTTACTTTTATTTTATTTTTTATATTTCTTTTCTTTTCTTTTTTTTTTTATTTTTTTGTTAGAAATGAATACAATGATTTTAGAACTTGTATTGCCACACTATATAACTTCTGTAATAGAACAACTAATGACTAAAATATTATCATATGTTATTCATTGGCAAAGTAATCAAATTTCAGTGACATCTTTCTCATGGGATACCATGACCCTTTGTTAAAATATGCAGCTGTACTATACATACTAATTCACCATATTGCAGTTCCATTTAAGAGAGAATAATACATATTAGGCCTTCAGTTTATATGAAAGTATCCTTACATAATTCCATTTTTTCAAAATTAACCAATAAAAAATTTTATATAATAAAAAAATAAATAAAAAAGAAAATTCAAACAAACCTTCAGGGTAAATTAAAAAGAAAGACCACCCTATACTTCTAAAATAAAAATAGCTTAAAAACAGACAGGGTAAAATATAACTGCAACTGCACTATATTATATAAAAAAAGAATTACACTATTAATAAAATCCAGTAGAAAAAAAATTAAAAACTTTGATAATATTCTAATATTATACTCTATGTCAAAATATTCTAGTAGATGTTGCAACTAAGACTTGTTTTTTGAATAACATTCTCTCTACTTGTTTCATATACACTTATTGAATAGTAAGAATTTCTGGAGACATTTTAGTCTTTGAATCTATTATCAGCATCTTTTTTGTAACATTTGTAAATAAAAAGTCTTCAGTTTTCATCTTTTTTTTACTGTTCTTGTTTCTATTAATTGTTTCTATCAAGTAATTAGATAAGTATATAAATGAAAAAGCTATTTTTTATACTTTATTTACTATATTTTAACTGTTTTTCAAAATTATTTTTGAAAAATTTTTCTGAAAAAATGAACATACCGATCAGTAGGAAAAGTTTTTTATTTTATATTTCTTTTTTATTAACTTTATTTTGTTTTTTATTAATTTTTTTTTAATTCAAAAATCATGTAATGCTTTATTATAAAATATTAATAAAATATTAAATACAAATTATAAAACCCACCCAGCGTTGCTAGATATGACCCATAAATGTTATTTTTTATTAAATTTATTAATTTTTTTCTATAGTTAATATTAAAGTTATTCTTTTTTATTTATTTATTTAATAACTGCTTTACTAATTTAATTTATTTTTTTTGTTAATTTTTCTTTACTCTTACTTCTTTTTTTTTATTTCTTTACTTTTTTTAATTTTTCTTTGTTTTTTTTTTATTTTTTTTTAATTTTTTTTCATTCTTTTTATTTTTTTTTTAATTTTCTTAATTCTCTTTTTTATTTTTTTTCTTCTTTTTGATTCCTTTTTATTTTTCTTTATTTTTTTTCTAATTCTTTTTACTTTTTTTAATTCTATTTTTAATTTTCTAATTTTTTTTTGTTTTTCTTAATTTTTTCCTTTATTTTCCTTTTTGTTTTTTTTAATTCATTCTTTTTATTTTTTTTTTTTTTGATCTTTTCTTTTATTTATTTTTTTTAATCTTTCCTCTTTATTTGTTTTTTTTAATCTTCTTTTTATTTATTTTTTTTTTTTTTATTTTTTATTTTTTCTTTTTGTTTTTTAATTTTTTTTTACTTACTTAATTTCTTTTTCATTTTTTTATATTTATTTCTTTTTATTTTTTTTTTTTGGTTTCTTTCTATTTTTCTTTATTTTTCTTCATTTTTTTTATTACTTTTTGTTATTTTTATTTTTTTACTTTCTTTTTATTGTTTTTATCTATTTTACTTATCTTTCTCTTTTCTTTTTTATTTTTATTTTATTTGCTTTTTCTTTGTTTTTTTTATTTGTTTTTATGGTCTATATTTTCTTTTAATTTCTTTCATTTTTTCCTTTATTATTTTTATTTTTTTTTTATTTTTTTTATTTTTTACTATTTAATTTCTTATTTCTTTTATTACTTTTATTATTCATTTTTTTCTTTATTATGCAATAATTCCTATTTTTTTATTAACACATTTTTTTTTTGAAAATAAAAGTATTATAATAATATTTTAATTAATAAAGTATATAAAATTTAAAATTAAATACAAATTGCATAATTTATAAATATAAAAAAAAAAATTTTTTTCAGAATAATTATTACTTAAATTAGCTAATTAAAAATTTTATAAAATTGTATGATAAAAATTACTAGATTATCATTAACTTATATTTTTTTAATAAAATAAAATTATATTTTTTATTAAAAATGTACTAGTTGAAAAAGGAATATTCAGCCTTAATGAAATTCGGCCTATATTCAACTAAAATTAAAATTATTCGACCACAATTAGTAATGATCAATGATTATACATATATTTAACTTTTGTTAAATCATAGTTGAATCTAATATTAATTGTATGTCATGTGAACTCACATCATGTATCACATAATTAAAGTTTAAAAAAAAGATCTTTATGCTTTTTTTAAACTTTTAACGAAATTCTTTCCTTTTTTCCTTCGCCATTCCCTTTTTCCTTGCCCTTCCCTCTCTTTTGTTTTTCACATCCTTTTGTGTTTTCCTGTCCTTTATCTTTCCCTTTCTTTCGTCTTTTTCCTTTCCTTCGTCTTTTCCTTTCTCTTTCCCTTTTTCCCTCTTTCTCTTTTCTCACTTCTCTCGATCTTTTGTTAAAAAAAACCTTTACGAAACGTCTGATTTTTACGTAGTTATTTCGGTCTTCTTAGACACAAAACTTCAAGTAAGTTTTTTTTTCTCCCAATTACTTTTATTTAACAAATGGTTTCTAACAGTTCATTTTCTTTCTTTTTTTTAGGCATTCTCTCAGATCTCTTCCTTGGAACTCAGTGGGAAAACTTATTTTTCTTTAATTTTTTAGCGAACTTTGTTAATAGTTTGTTTTTTTCTTTTGTAAACAACTGATTGGCTCTTCGGGATATCCAGACGTCTGTAACTTGTTGAGTCGTTTCTTTTTTTGCAGCTCTTCGACTCTTTAGAGCATTTTGGTAAGAGGGGAAGAAGGAGTGATTTTTGTATTATTTGATTTAATGAAACATCGCTTAATATTCAGTTTTCTTTCTTTTTTAGGTGACTGACCTTTGGACACAAAAAGCTTCTTTTAATTACTCCTTAATGAAACTTACATTTCATTTTTCTTTCTTTTAAGAAACCGAACTTTACGTGGAATTTCAACGGTTAAGTTTATTTTTTTTTAATCATTTTCTTTTTTTTTCCTAACAAAACTTACAGTTTGTCTTTCTTTCTATAGGAAACTGACCTCTAGACTTGGAATTTCAATGAGATTCTTATCTTTTTTTAATTAATTTTTTTAGTTCCTTCTTTAATGGAACTATACTTAAATTCTTTTTTTTTTCTTTTTTTTAGACGATTAGTTCTTCAGATTCTTGGCGTATGAATAGAGAACACATAGGATTTTGGTGAGGAATTGGACGGTAGAAATTCAGTAAGCAATTCGGTAGACAAACATCCTTTTTTTGTTTCTTTTCACAATGATGATTAACATTTCGTTATTATTTTTTTTTAGATGATCAGTTTCTCGAACATTTGGATGCAGTATTCGGTAAAGTAAAAAAAAATAATTATTTTTTTGTAATTTAACGAACATTGCTAATGTTCGCTTTTTTTTCTTTTTTTTAGGCAGTTTTCAAGTTTCTCTTGGGATCGATTGGATATTGGTAAACGAAAAAAAACAAATTTTTCTTTTCGCTTTTATTTTAACAAACTATTGCTAATAGTTCGTTTTATTTTATTTTTTTTTTAGGCGATTCAGTGGTGATTATCTTGAAAGTTTGGACTTGGATTTTAGTAAGTAAAAAAGTGATTTTTTTTTTCACTTTTATTTTAACGATCATTACTCATTGATCATTTTTTTTAGATAATTTCTCAAGTCTCTGATAGAATACCTGCAGGTAAAAATGTTTTTTAATTTTTTCGTATTATTTCAACGAATATTATACTAACATTCATTTTTTTTTCTTTTTATAGGAAAATCAGCTCCACTGAAATCAGATAAAGTTTCATAGGAGAATAGTCTCAAAAAAAGCGATCATAAAGCTTTATATAGGTATACCTTAGGCCACCATCAACAGCCTTCAGTTTTTACCTAAAAAATGTTAACATTTTTTTTCTTTCCATTTTTTTTTTAGAAAATTGATCTGGCTTTGAACTATAAACGCGTTTCTTTGCCACATAGGTCTTAATAGATAATGGTTGTAAATGGATGGTGAACAGATGGATGGATGAGAATGATAATATATAGATAGATATTAGATAGAATTTTATATGTATAATATGTAATTATTAATAAAATGTAGCTATAAATAAATGTTAATAAAACTACTATTATTCGGTCTTAAAAATCTCTAGTTTGATCTATTTATCAATAATATTCAGATTATATATAGTAGTCGAATATAGTTTTTTTAGATCAAATAAATATGTAAATGTCCTAATATAGGTCAAATTTTTCTTTCTGAATTTGAGACGATTGGCACCCTAAATGCGCCAAAAAAATTGGCCTCAATTTGACATAGGTTAGATCGTCATTCGACCTATATTCGACCTGGTTAAATTTAGGCTGAATTGTCCTTTTTTGACTAGTGATGATAACCTAATTTTTAATAAAATTGGTTTCTTATTTTTATTAAAAAATTAAAAAATTAATGTTTTAATAAAATCAGTTTTTTTTAATATTAAAAAAAACTAAAAATCTGATTTTTAAAAAAATTTTATTTAATTTAAATAATATAATCTAATTTAAATTTTAAATTTTATTTTTTAATTTAAATTTAATTTGCAAATTATAATTTTTTTATTAAAACCTATAATTTTTTAATTTAAAAGCTATTTAACTATTAAATCATAAAAGGTAACTGTAATTTAATCTTTTTAAAATATTTTTTTTTATATTATTTATAAATTTTAATTAAATGGCTTATAAATTAAAATTCAAAATAATCATAAATGTTAATAATAAAATTTACTTTTTTAATAAAAATGTTAGAATAATTATCACTTATAAAATATTTTAAAGTAGATATTAATTATTTTTTGTTTTTTTTCTAAAAAAAAAGGATTAACCCTTTTTTATTGAAATAAATATAATATATTTATATTAAAAAAAACAAGTTTAAAGCATTTATTAAAATATTTATTTTATAATTTATGCAATATATTATTTTTTACTAATATTTTATTATAACTATTAAATTCTTCTTTTATATATTACCATATACAGTATAATGATTTCACCTTTAATTTAAATATTGCTAATCAATAGATTATTCTATTAATTAGATATATCTTATATATTATTTTAATAAATATTTTACTTTATATAGCATTTTTATATATTATTTTATGTGAAAAAATAGTTTAATTCTTTTTTAAAATGGAAAAATATAACATTTTATAAAGAATAAAAAGAAATCTAAAGTATAATTTTTATTATTTTAGTAAGAAAAATAATAGTTTAATAGTAAAGTTATTGCATTAGGATTTAGAAGTTAAAGAAGATAGTAGAATGCTTCAAAATAATCTTACCATATAGCATTGCATAAGAGATCCTTTTTTTATGTACCCCTATGATAATATATCCAGTATGATATGTGGTTAAAAAATTTTAATTCTGGCAAAAATTTAGCTAATTTTGATTAATTTCTCCATATTTCATACAAAATACCTACAGGTATAATTCAATTTTTAAATTGGTGAAATTGATATATACCTGGGATATCTTATGCAATACTATATGGTAATTCTTTATTTATCAAGTTTTTATATAACTTTGATATGCCTATTTCTAATTTTTTTATCTCTTTTAATATGTCATCAAGCCTAACCTATAATTTTGAAAAATTATTTTTATTTAAAAGTTATAATTATATTGCAAAATAGTATTTTTAAGATAGCAGCTTATTGAAGCAACTGTATTTTTAAGGATACTAGATAAATCATTTATTCAGCACTTTAAATTGAATAACTAATATTACTCTATGAAATAATTTATAATATTAGAAATTAAATTTAATTAACTGATTTAGATTCTTGTAAATAGAACTTTTTTTGAACAGATAAAATCCTAGGATTTATCCAGATTATTCTATTATTCAGATTATCTGTTATTCTATTTTGATCAGATATCCAGATTTAGAATTTTTGAAATAAATAATCCTATGAATAATCTGGTTTATCTTAGATTACAGCAAGTTTACAGAGATTAACAAATCACGTGGTGTGGCAAAATTAAATCATGCGGATGTTAGAAATCTGGTGAAATTACACGCCAACTCGCCACTCCTCAATAATCATTACTATCTAAATTCAGAAAATTCAAGTTTTATATGATCAATGAGATCGGAGAATATTTGTATAATACAAATTGACATGACAACTCAGATATGATCATAGTGATTATGGGATATAAATTTCTCATTGTAATCTTCCTTTTCTTTCCTTAAATATATTAGTACCAACAAATGGCTTTTTTTTGTTTTATAATTAATACAAAGTATACAGAATGGAAGTGTGAAACTGCACCCATGCTGTTTACCCTTAGTTAAACGAACGTTAAAATTTGTCAAACTATGATTGGTACTTGGACCAATTCATTCCGGCGTTATTTTCAATGATTTTACGCCCGTTTTAATATTTCTATATCTGTATTATATTACTTTTACGTCAAAAAAAAAAAAAAAAAAAAATTATTTATTATCGATATCTTGTGTAAATAATAATCACAAAGGTATGAAACCATAATGCTCAGAGTTGGTACTGAGTTGCACTTATGCTGGGCCGACCCCGGGTTAGGATTACCCAGGTTATAATAAGATAGTAAATATTTTATTTTTGAACTTTGATCTAATTCTAAGTAAAATAACAATTAACTAAATTATATCATCTTTTCGGCTTGTAAATATATCAAATCATTTATCAGGACTTTAATTTATTGATAATGAGTTAAAATCTTTTGCTTAAATTTTATTGTGAAAGAAATTGCTTGTTCTATATTTTTATATTGATAAATGTTGTGCGATATTAATACTGAAATAAAAAATTTTAAAATCATGATTACTTATTACTCAATATGACTCATACTGAATAATCGAGATCATCGATATAGTCCACAGCAAATCTATTTTTTAAATAACCCGTAGGATTGTCAGACCAATAAATTATATTTCATTAAAAAGGAAATTCGATATTATTTAAGCAGTCCTGAGTAAATAACAAAGGAGGCGTCCTAATTTCGGTAAGTTGAAATTTAATTGATAAGTATTTTGTATTCATATTTTAAGGTTTATGTCGTGTGATATTTAATAAAACCCGGACCTTAAATATCCGTGAGTAGTTCACTGTGACCGAATTTAATATTGCCTAAAAATATATAACAAATAGTTCGCCTTTTTGCCTTTTTTGCAAATTTTTTTTTCTCGTCGTAGAAAACAGTATTGCACGAGCGTCAAAAAAGGAAAGTTCATGTATAAAAAAATTAATTTATTGAGTACAAGTACATCATTAGCTTAAGTAATCTAGGAAAAAAGTCTATATTTTTATTGTGAGAATTAATCTAATTTAAATAATCTATTTATGGAGCTGGAGTACGTAAAAATTTGTTTGGAGAACCTTTTTTAAGACCAGTAACAACTCCTTTTGTTGATAATTTAAGATCATCTGTTAATGCAACTGGTGATTTATTACCACTCTTGGAAATTAAAAGAACTAATGTACCAGCAACAAGTGGAGAAGAAAAGGAAGTACCAGATCTTACTAAATAATCATTATTACTATTAACACCAGCACCAAAAAAATTACGACCTGGAGCGAAAATGGCAACACATTTTCCAAAGTTTGAGAAATCTGTAATTGCATCACTTTTAGATTCGGTAGCACCTACTGTAATAGCAGAGATTGCGGATGCAGGTGATTCTTTACAAGCATCTTGAGAATCATTACCAGCAGCAACAGCTATGTGAATACCAGCATCAGTAACTTCTTTGACAGCATGATTTAAAGCTTGTGATACTTCATGAACTCCAACAGACATGTTAATAACTGAATTCTTGTTTTTACCATTTTTATGTTGATCAATTACGAAGGATAAACCTTCGATCATATCTGCAGTTGCACCATCACCTTTAGCATTTAAAACTCTAACATCAATAATATTGGCTTTTCTTGCTGCTCCTACAGTTTTTCCAGCGGCAATACTAGCAACAAAAGTACCATGTATATCTATATCATCTCTTTTACAATCTTGACAGAAAGAACGTCCAAATTTGGCACGACCATTAAATTCATCATGTGTAAGTAAAATTCCACTGTCAACGATGAAAATATTTACACCTTCTCCAGCTGAATCTGGGTAAATAAATTTTCCGTCCAATGGACGTTTAGCTTGATCAATATGATCAATGTTTGGTGTCGGATCATCGTCTTCTGTACGTCTACTAAAACGTTGAGGAGCATTTTCTTTAATTTTTTTTTCCTCTTCAACAAGTTTAACATTTTTCATCTTTCCAACTGCTTCTGCAAATTCAGTTGTAAAATATGATGTATATCCTTGTATAGATCCATCAATAGAAAAATCCCTAATAGTATCTTGATCAAATACAGTACTAGTACTTTCATCAGCTACTTCAGTGATGCTTTGAACACGTGTTTTACATCATTTCATAATGATCTTCAGCTGCATTCTTGACTTCTTTATCAAATATAACGATAAATCTCTTTTTTTCAGTGTTATTGTCTTCGGCTTGAATCGAGGGACATTCTCTTTGAGCTGAGACTGAGAGAGCAACTAGTACAACAATAGAAAATATTTTAATTAAGCTTGAAGTAAGCATGTTTTATTATATTAAAGTAATAGATTTTTATATATTTTGTGCTAGAAATGAGAGAGAAGAATGACAGCAAAGTTAAGTGATAAAATTTTGATTTCTGTCTTTATATGTAAATTTTTTAAAAAATTAATTAGTAAAACAATGTTGATCTAAAAAGTTTATGCGGAACTTCCTAAACATTTGATAGCTGATCAATAAGAAAAAGGAACAATATTACTTTACTAAAAATAGAATGTTAATTAATCTTCTTCCAAATAAAGAAAATTAGATAGACTTATGAAAATACGAAATATTAAATTAGTTAATGATAAATTAAAAAACAAAAATCGGAGTTTCTTTTTTGTATTTACTAAAAATTTGATAAATTAACGTAACCGACTTGGGAACCAAGAATGTTTGATTTAATAATCGGTGTTCTGAAACATGGTTAAATTTTGGAGCATCGAAAGTCCAAAACTCGATTCTTTCCCAGGTTAAACAACTTGATTATATCCTAAGTTAAGGTCACTCGGTCAGGTCGGGCAGCAGTTGTTTTTTTAAGGCGATCATGACGTTTGGGCGAATTCCGAGGATTAGCAATAATGATGACTAACAAATTTATTCTTTCAAGGATATTTGATAGATGGAAGTCTTATTTGGAAATGGATCTGTACTTGTTTGTATTAAATCGGTTAGTGTGAAATTATTTTTTTTTTGTCAAAGGAAGCTTGTGATCAAAAAAAACTTTCATCAAAAAGAAAACGCGGGATAGACTAAACGTTGTGGATGGTCAAATTGGACTAAGTCAAACCTTTTTTTTCATAATCATTTATCCTATTAAAATATTTTTAAATTTCCATAACTCTGGATTCTTAATTATTTTCATCTCAATTTTTTGCGAGAGTGTTCTAAATCATTATACTTTTAATTTAATAGTTGTTTTTTCAAAAAAATTTCATTTCGAATGTAAGGTATTGCATTGTTTTTTAAATTATCATGTATTCATTTTAATTTTTAAAGTTACTCAATACAAGTTATTGAATTTTTAAAATTTCAGAACTTTATTGTCTAAAGTGGAGTAATTTGGCCGGCATTATGGCATTAACATATGACAAATAATACAATGACAAGTAGGATTTCATTAACAAAAAAATTGTTTTCAGCAAAAATGAAAATATAGAGGAATATAATGCCAGTGACAAATATTTTTCATGTAATGCTACTCTACTTTAACATAAAAATACAAAGAAAATTTATAATTATAGATATAAATTTTAATTGTAAATTGTAATATTGATTTAAATAATTTAATAATTTTAAGAAATATTTATTAATATTAATTATTGTTTAAACAATTAAAAATATGCAGGATTTTAATAACCAGTATTTTTATAAAAAAATCCAATATTAGTTATTGAAATCAATATTAATAGTATTAATTTCTATTAGTTATTACATTATTTTTAATAATTGAATAATAATTTAAATTTTTAAAAAAAATAAAAAAAAAAATAAAATATTTAAATTCTGATTTTTTTTAATTCTGATTTTAAATTCAAAATAATTTGGGATTATGATACAAATTATATATATAAATTTTATAATTTATATATTTGGAATTTAGGAATTATAGCAGTTAAAATATACAAACTAATTTGGGATTTATTTAAAATAATTTGGATGGCATCTATAATTCTAATTTTTTTAATTTTGATTTTTAAAAAAATATTTAAATTTTGATTTTTAAATTCTAATTTTTGAAAAATATTTAAATTCTATTATAATAATTATTTAAAATATTATTATTTATATTACAATAAAGGATTTGATACCAAAATTATTTTTTTTTTTAAGATTTTATTATATCTGTAATTTTTGATAAAATTGGTATATAATTGTTATATAAGTCTAAAAAATTTTTTTTAATGTTGAATTTCTTATTTTGCTGTAAATATCTTCAAATTTTAAATAAAATAAAAGTTTATTTAATATTTTAATTTATATTATATATTTTTTTAAAGAATTATTTTAATTTATTATTATAACTAATATTTTTAAATAAATTATTTTTATTATAAATTTATTTAATAGTAATTTAATAAATTAATAAAAAATAAATAATTAATCAATTAGTAAATAATTTAATAATTAATATATTTTAATTTAATTTTAAATTTTAAAATAAATATAATATATATTATATATTTCTTGAATAATTATATAATAATAAATAATTAATATAATTTAATTTTAATTTTAAGTAATATTATAAAAATTATAATTAATATATTCTAATTATTTAATATTAAATAATTTTATATTTTAATTTTATTTAATTTTAAATAATTTTTAAGGGTTTATTTTTTTTTCACACTTGCGATACATCATACTCTGAACACTTTGGGCAGAATTACAGTAATGCTAAGCAAAATTAAACATGTGACATTTAACTAGAGGCATAAAAAATAGATTTTTTACAACTAAAAAAATTCTAAGTTCTCAGAATACATATAAAAAAATGAAAAGAGAAGGGGTGTGACACAGGTGACAAAAAAGAGTATGATATATTGCAGGTGTGGAAAATAATTAAACCTAATTTTTAATTTATATTAATTATAAAAAATAATTAAATTTTAGGTTTAAAAAAAAACAAAAAATTTATTTATTAAAAATATAATACTAAACCAAAAATTTAAAATTTTTTTAAAAAAAAAAAAATTTTATTTTTAAATAAAAATGGACGTTTTAGAGTTAAAAAAACAAATAATTATTTTTGACGATAATGGTTACAGTATCACTAACTACAGTGATTCTTCTAGTGATGAAGATACAAAAATACAAGAAGATACTTTCCCTTTCCAGCTAAGAAACAACAATACAAACAACTACCTATACCACAACAGTCAACTTTAACACTCAAACAAAAATAAGTTCAAACACAGGAAAAGCTGAATAAGTTTACATAAAGACTTTGTTATACACCTTTGAAACTCGAGTACTGTTAATACTCGAAGAAAATTTTTAAAGTATAATATTTCAGGACGTACAAGAATAAGGTAAACGGTTAATATGAATATTTAGTTCTGATGCAGAGTCTATACAGTATAAACCTCTTTCACAAACAATAAATATTCTTAATACCCTAATATCTTTGATAGTTCATACGGTCCCAAGAGTGTATTTAAGTATACTTACCAGCCAGGACTCTCTTGCAGAAATTTTTTCCCTTCTTGAGAAAAAAGTGGAAGATACGGTTAACTAAGAAATATCATGTGAAGATCAGAATCTATTTATTCTGCTATTTTGCACTAAGATACACAATAGACTATTATTTCCAAATCAGTACCTGATGATCAACAATCTTTCTAAAATTTACCAGTTAATCCTGATGCTATGCAGATTTTCCCTAACATTGATACTATATTACTGCCCTCTTCACTTAATGCTCCAGATATTACTAAACTAAAATCATCGAACAAGAAGGTGTTTAAGTCTATTGATAAAATATATATTAATCAAGAAATCTTCAATGAAAAAATAAACAATATTAGGGATATTTTCATATATGACATACCTGCTGCAGGTTGGTCCTATACTAAAATTTTGGCCAAATTTAAAGCATAGAGTAATATTATATCTATGATGACAAAGCGTTAACGCAAATATCAAATGTTGTATATAAAGATTTGTCTCTCAACCTTTTCACTAGCATTTTTTGATTAGGGTATTTAGTAATACTCCTTAACTGACCAAACAGTACGATAGTTCTCAGAACACTAATCTCTATAACAAAAAAAGCAATAAGAGCAATTCCGCTTATATTTTAATGACCTACTTTAAGATAGTAATTGTTGGTAATTATGGAACTATACTAAACTTTTAGAAATTTTTATTCATTACCCAATTAAAGCCCTCATAGGTCAAAAGCTAATAAATCAGGCATATGTTCTATTGATAACTATTAGTCTAATAGGTTAGCCAAAATTTAGTAATCAATAAGGCATATATCCAATTGATAACTATATAAAAATTTAAGTTAGCCAAATTGATCATTTTTTTTAATTTGAATAAATTAAGTAATAATTCAATAGTTATCATTTAGTTTAATAAATAATTATTACTATGTGTAAAACTGAATTCAATTATACCGATTGATGACTATCAGACTAATGGTCTAATAATACTTTATATTATATTAAATTTTCACAAATTTTTTATTATGAATTTTTTTGACTCTAAAGCGAAGATCTATTAATAGACCAAAATACAAAACCAAAATGAATTTTGACAGTTGTAATTAATTACAAAGTTACGAGAGTCAAACTGATTTTTTAATATTAAACAAACAGTCACTAATAGATTTATACACATTGTGATATTTTTATTTATTGTTTTATTGCAATGTTCAAATTTATTTTATTGTAAATTATTAGTAGTTAAAAGTTCTACTGCATCATTTCTCTATATTTTAACGTTTCTCAGCATCATAAATAAAAACCCAATTAGAGAACCATTAGTTAAATGACAAAAATAAAAGTGAATTAAGTCTCAGGCGCGAAACTTATAATTTTGAGTTTCTACTGTCAAAGCGAAATATACAAAAAAAAACAGTTAGAAAAATGTTAGTTAACTTTTTTGTTCAATAAAATAATAAATAAAATTAAGTTTCGCATTGTAAAACTCACTATTACAAGTTTTCAACATTGCAAACTGATACCTATGATAAAGTAAATAAGAGAAACATTAGTTATTGTTTCTAAAAAAATAAAATATGAAAAAGTAAGTTTCTTGCGAAACTTACTTATTTCAGAGTTTTTAATATCTGTATTTCCAGAATTCTAATACTGAATCTACAAAAAAATAGAGAAACGTTAGTTAACGTTTCTAATTAAATTAAAAAAAAGTTTTGCAACAGGTATTGCAAAACTTACATTTCTAGTATTCGAAACCAAATCTAAAAAAAATGAAACTTTAGATTTTTTTTAAAAGATTAAAGTTTGATAAATCAGATCGATGAGTTACATGATCGATACTGTTATAACAGTTATACTAAAGGAATTTTTTATAATGAAGGTCCGATTGGCTGGACCAGACATTTACTTTGTTATATCGAAAGGTGATGATGGTGACTGTATTATTTGAGCGTTGAGTTGATATGTCAAACTTTTACAAAACTCTATATATATATTTGACGTTGTTGAACTATAGTCGAATAGTATACTGTATATTAATTGAACGTTGTGTCACATATCACATATTAATTGAGTGTTACGCATACTACCAGTTCAATTAAGTTTAATTTAAACTTTTAATGAAGCTTCTCTTTTTATTCTTTCTTTTCCTTTTATCCTTCCCCTTTCCTTTGTTTTGTTTTTCTTTCCCTTCATTCTTCCCTATCTGCATCCTTTCCTATCCTTTATTTTTTCCTTTTACTTTGTCTTTTTCTTTCCTTTTTCTCATTTCACTTATACTTTTTGTTGAAAAAAAATACTTAATGAAACATTTTCTAACATTTCAAGTTAAAAAAATTCTTAATGAAATGTTTCTTAACGTTTCAACTTTTCTTTCTAAGTAGTTCTTTTGGTCTCTTTTGACGCAAAATTTTAGTAAGTTTATTTCATTTTTTCTCTTTAATTACAAACAGTTCTAACAGCCGTTTTCTTTCTTTTTTTAAGATTTTGTTATTTTATGAGTGTTTACTAATGACTCGTTTTAACATCTTTTTAGACGATTGGTTCTTGGCAAATCAGAATTTGGTAAGAAGGGAAGGATTTGTTAGACGAGACAAGAGTATCATTATGTTTTTTTATAAAAAAAAAATTCTTTTTTTTTAACAAATCACGTATTAAATAAACATTACGTTTAATTCATTTTATAGACAGCTGATTTTCCATTATCTTTGGAAGTGATTTCATTCAGTAGGTAAGATGTTTTTTCTTTATTCTGTCTTTCAAAAGCAGTTGCTAATTTCTTACTTTATTTTAGACAGTCAGTAGAATATTCTCTCATTTTTTCAAATACCCGATCTTTGGACAAATAAAAAATTTCAGAGAAATTAAGCTTTTTTTTTCTTTTATTTTTTTTAATGAACTGTTTCTTACTGTTCATTTTTTACTTTGTAGGTGGCTTGATTATCCAGGTACTGGACACGCAGCAATTTAATAAGGTAGTGAGTTTCTTTTAATACATTTAATATATTTCTCTTAATGAACTCTAACAGTTCATTTTCTTTTTTTTTTAGGCAGGTCTTTATAGTCATTTTGGTAGATCCAGTCAAACTTCAATTTTGAATTCCTAGGTAAGTTTTCAAAAAAAATTCAATTCAAAAACTTAAAAAATGATATATTAATTAATGTTAACATTTTTTATGACATTTTTTTATAGAAAACCACCTCCTGATTTGGATCTTTATTTTTAAAATCATGATGTAAGTAATCGTAATGGATTTACTTTCTTTTGTGATTATATTTAAACTTCACTAATGATCTTTTATAAAGATTTTAGTGCTATTTGGCGCTCATAATAATTTTGTAATACTGAAGCTGATTTTGTGTAGCTTAAACCCTAGAATAATATATAGGAATCTCAGGTAAAGTTTTGAATTTTGAAATTTTTTGAAACTTCAAAAAAAAAAATTAAACAAAAACTTTTTTTAATTTTTTTTCTTCTAGAAAATCAGCCCAACTTGGATACTGAACTTGCAGGTAAAGTTTCAAAATAAAATTTTCAAAGCTTTTTAAAAAAAAGTTATAACTTTTTTTCTTTTTTTGCATTGCATACTGCAGGTTGGTTTTAAAACAAAAATTTGTTGAAACTATCAACTAACAAAATGTTCTTTTCTAACTTTTCTTTCTATTTTGTAGATGCGTAAGTTAAACTTTGAAACTTTTAGCTTATCTTAAAGAATTCAGTAAATTTTAAAGTTCTTCTAGTTTTATGAACTTCATATATTTTTTAAAAGAAATTATTTCTAATCTTTCTTTAATGTTTCAATCATATAGAGATAAGGAAGCAAGTGGACCCTATGATAAGATGCCATAATGAGGATATATTAACGATAATTAACAAACTAGATAAATAGACAAATATTTTAGAATAGTATATAATAATTATACAATACAATTTTGCAATAATTGATTTGACATTTATAATTGCTAATTGAATAAAAATTGTATATAAATCAGTTATTATAATTAAATAGTAATTAGGAATCAATTGAATGCACATATTGATTCTATATATTAAATTTTTTTACAATCAGACATAATCTATTGATTACATTTTGGTAAATCATACATATAAATTGATACAATTAGCAAAAATGGCATCAATCGGTAAACTGAAAAATAAGAAAAATGGATATCAATAGGTCATTTCAGTCAAGTAAATAAAAAAAAACTGGATAATAATAGGTCAACCTGATTGATATCCAGTTGCAAATGAATAAGTATCCTATTGATAATCTATTGATAACCTAAATATACCCGATTTACGCTATTTTAAAGTTACCAATTGGGTATTCTGATAAAATAAATTAAAAAAAATTGGGAATCATCTAGGCTTTTATAGAATAGCCTAAATGATTCCCGATTTGGCAGCCTTTGACCTGTGCCTTAAGCATTTTAATTCTGGTAGAAAATTTCAGATTGTGGCATACTTCAAAAAATATCAAGTCATAGAATTTTGTTGTAAAACATCTTTCAATTTCAACCATAATGGTGCTGACCACTCTCTACCATGGTATGCTTCTCCTATTTCCTTCCAGAACAAAAACAAGAAACCTACAAAGAATTCTAATAAGCAGAATTCTGGTTCTTCTATCTAAAGCTTGCTCTACTAATTCTAAATCTACCAAGGATTAAATAATGTCTTCCAAAAAGTCAAAAGGCAATAAGCAAAAGAAATCATCAGACAAGAAGTCTAATGATAAAATGGATATTGTTAAATTTTTGCTAATATTAATTTCTTAATTGTTTTTATTTTAGTAGATTAGCGTTATTTTTATTTTTATTTTTTTTTCTTTTTTGGTTCGTTTGTTTGAATAATATTGCCAAACAAGCAACTACTTATAGGAGTTTTGTTGAAATTAAGGTATTGATGCTTCTTGGAGGAAGTGATTACAATTTATGCTTCAGGAGAGGAGCTATAGGTTGTTTTCTTGTAAGGCTGAGTTGTTTGTCTTTACTTAGTATTGACTTCCAACTGAGATATGTCATGATAACTATCTTGGACTTAAATTTTTAATTCCTTTAATTTGATCAGCTATCAATGTTTACTTAGACTTGTTTTTGTATTGTTTGAATTTGTTTTACTTTTGTACTTCAGTTGAATAACAATTGTTATAATAAAAATAAAAATAAAAATAAAAAATATGATACTATACTTATTTTAAAAAAAAAAGTAATTTATATTTTGATATAAAAAGTATAAAGAAATTTATATTATAAATTAAAAGTTTATCATATATAGTATTTTTTAAATTATTATAAAAAAAAAAAATTTTAATGATAATATTTAATTATTTTATATAATAAGTTTTAGCAATTTTCAATTTTTTAAATTGGTATAATGTATGCTTTGTAATATTAAAATATTAATATATATAAATAAAAGAAAAAAGAAATTTAATATTTTTTATAAATATAATAAATATTTTCTGTAAATTTTAATTAAATTAAATTAAATAATAAGAATACTTACAATAGATTTTTATTAATTATAATTAATATTGAACAATATAAAATAAATCTAAATAAATATTAGAAAAGAAGATTATAAATGTTTTGTTTATATTAATGAATGTAATATTTTGAATAAATAAGACCATATTTTATGTAAATCTTTCTTTTTTAGATAACTGGCTGACATTATTGTAATTCAAGTTTTTTAGGGGTTGTAATCACGTAAAGATATTTGTCATCTGTATCACATTCTTTTACTCTTATTTTTAATGCCGGCCAATTTTGCCCCCGTTTTAGACGACCCATTATTTTAGGATAAAATCTTGCCGATCATTTTTGGGGCTAACTCATATCTAATGTATCCGATGTAAAAAAACTTAATCAGTTATTTATTTATACATAGTAGAATCTGAAGATATGGCAAATAAACTAAAATGCTAATTTTTGAAATATAATGTATCGTTTTAGCATAAAATCACACTATTTAGTTTACTTTTTACTAAAAGTTTGGTAAATTATGAGCTTAAAAGAAAAAAAATTTGACTTTTTTTTTTTAATTTGTTGCGAAAAATACGTATAAGATCATGACTGCTCAATTTTAGATAAAATTTAACATGATATTTTTGTATGTGCTAGCACTAGAGACAATATTATTTGTTTAACGCGTTTGTTGGAAAAAATACATTCTTATCAGCCACCTTTGATCGCGCCTTTGCGGCTTATCACGTGTATGCTTTTTTTTTTTTTGAAAATCAAGCAATTAGCCAGCCGATTAAGCCACAACCGCAAGCAAGAATATGAAATACGCGACGCGTTTGTTACATAAGGTACTATTAGAGAAGGGCTAAATATCCCATGCATAATATTTTTGATAAGCCACTTTCTTTTTTTTTCACAAGTCACATTGGATATATATATATGTTCAAATAAACAAATTTCTTGATTTATAACTTGATTAAACAATATCGGTATATTTATACTTATTTGTTATTAAATAAAAAAAAAGAAAAAGCTTAATAATTGTATATATATTAACAATAATTTATTGTTGGCGGTGATAAGATTATTTACTTTATTTTGATATTTATTTGACAAACAAGATTTCGGAAAAACATCGATTTCGCATAATATTGAATTTTTTTTTTTTTTTTTTTTTTTTTGCGCCAGTACTCCAAATATTGATTTTTAAGAAAAAAAAATCTTTCTTTAAATTTTATTTTATCGTATGTATGCATATATTCTTGTTTCTCATGTTTTTAATAAATAAAACTTATTAACCTGTATATAACAAATGATGAAAACATACAAGGTTAATTAAATTATACCGATTAGGGCAGGCGATTCGTTAATTTGTAGAAAAATGGGATCATGAACATTTTTCCATTCAAAATTAATTAATACATACAAAAAAAAATTTCGTTAGTGTTTTTTTTTGTGTATTGTGTATTATTAATTTAAATAAATGCAATGCAAACTATCAAATAATTGTTTCATGTGAATAGATAGTTATTATGCAATACGGCGTTCTTGTGATGTTAATATAAGTTCTCTATCTCCAATTATTTTATTTATTACTCCAAAAACTTTAATCTAATTAATTTTATTTGGTAATTTTCTAAAACAATATTATTGTACTTATTGTGTTTATTGATATTATTAATTAAATAGTTTTGTGTTTGAAGATGAATGAAATAAAACAGAAAAATAAATAAATAAATAAATAAATAAAGAAAAATAGAATTCCAGGTATTTAATTATTTTTTTTTTTTTTTTTTTTTTTTTTTTTAATAAATTATGGAACAAATTCTTCGAAAAAAAATTGCATGGAAACTTCCATCGAATGTAATACACGTATCACAAGATGGGATCAGCATTTTTGCTAATAATAATCCCCCCTACTGCCTTACATGACACTTACATGTATCATAAAAAAGATATGAATCTTACAATAAAGACGCGGCATACAAACGTAAAAAAGGCAATATTTTTAGCTTTTGCTTTTTACACATGAAGCAAATCTGTGCGTCAACCAAACATGACATCTGATTGCTATATTGTCATTGTATGTAATATCATAAATAAAGAAAACTAGTTTTGGACATCGGGAAATTTTCATAATATACCGATTATTTTTGTATGAAGGAAAATTTTATCCGTTTGTGGGCTAAATTATAAAGAAAGACCAAGATTTGGGGTTAAAAATCCAAATTGTGCCGTACAATCTTTATTGGCAAGTTTCTTTATAGAAGAGAAGTTGCGTCCATCGACAATTCAATATCTCATGATTGATGTATTGCATTGCAATTTTCGATCGTGATTTGCATTTTTCATTAATCACAGTAGGATTTTATTGTCTGAAGACACAGCATAACAAAACATTAACGTACATGCATGTATGATTTATCTAATTTTGTTATAATAAAGAATGATTAATTAATCATACAAACGTTCTTTTACCATATGTAATTTATATCTTGTTCAACGTTTCATAATTTAATCATTCTATATCATCATTCCATCTAAACAATAAACAATTATTTCAAGTCATTTTAGCTAAGGACTGGTTAAAAAACAACAAAAAAAAAAAAAAAATTATTTATTTTCCATTTCAAAAATAAAGTTTCGTAAATTCCATTGAACACAGCATTTTTTTAATTAAATGTAGTACGATTTGAGGAAAAATAATAATAATAATAGGAACGATCAAGTTCAAATGATAATCGTAATGCGAAAATCGATTTTTTTTTTAGAAAAGTTTTTTTTGCCAAGAGTTTTTGGTTACACGAAAATTGATTTTTTTTTAATCACAGAATTACAGTGTGTCACGGTAACTGTGCCTCGCCACAAGTATTAATAACTCATTAATGCGTGAAACGTTTCCCCTGATAGTTGATAAAGTTACCGAGTTATAGCTGAGAACAGCCACCTACCTTTTCACGAAAATTTATCAACAGGTTTGATTTATGAGTACAGACAATATCATCAATATCATCAATAATAATGCAGTATTCACATTTAAAAGAAAATTATGTACTTGAATATTCATTATATTGCATGCTTTAAAAACAAATTGTGGTACAAAAAAAAATGATTAAATGATTTGCCACAATCTGCAGCAATGGCGCACAGTGGCTTTAAGGTTTTTCATTTGTTCAAAACCTGTTTAGAACCCTGTTTCATTGAAGATCTTTCTATTTGTTTACAAGTTTTTGACCAAAGAAAAGCCACACAAAATGGTTAAAGACTTTTGAAAAAAAAAAAAAAAAAATTCCAAACTTAAAATATGTCGGAATTGTTTTTCCGCGAGAAAAACCTGTATATAACAAATATAAGCATGGTCATTGCATACATAAGATCAATTGTGGCACTTTTTTCCTTAATTAACTTAACATCTCCGAAATACTGAGTCAAAATAAAAAGATTACTTTATTCTCTTTATTAATGTTTATTCGTGTACAACAAGTACAAAAAGCATATGACCTATGATGAAGATACTTATTAGGATTATTAGGAACTGTCGAATATAGAGAAATCAATCATTTTTTTTCCCTTTATAAACGATGGAAACGCGTTAAATAATAATTGGAGGTAGCATTATATAACTTTCATCTGATTTAAAGGTCGATTTTCCAAATTTGGCTTAGAACATTTATAACGGATGTTCGAAATCTAGAACATTTGATATTTTACTTTATGGGCATTATACCGATCAATTTAATAATGCTTTGTAAAACAACAATGATAAGATTAGTAATACAATTACGCCACGATTTGGTTCTCAATAAAGGATGTATTTTATGCATTAATAAAATAAAATGTTTGTTTTTGCAATAATGAACATAAATAATTTTTTACTCACGCAGATAAATATCGGAGTCAGCACTGAGTCATGAACAGATGACCCTACAATTGAATTCCTTTACGTACCTTGATAAAGATAGTACAGTACGCGTTATATAGTATATGTTTTTTTTCATATGATACGGCAAATACGGATAAAAGGATAAAAAGGATAAAATTTTGCCGATATTCAGATCAAAATGGCAACGGGATGATCTAACCCAAATTTGGAAGTATAATATTTCTGATAAAATTTATCTAAGGAATCTATATTTATTTATTTATTTTATTTACTTTTTCAAATTAGAACAATATTTAATTGAATTTACTTTATTGCTTCGCATATTTATTATGACCTTATGACCTTTCTTCCTAACAATGAAATATTTTCTTTTGATAAAAGATAAGATCTATTTTATCTATTAAGAAGAAAAGGAGGGTGAAAAAATGCCGAATCATATGAAAGTATAAGGAATTTTAATCATTTGTTCTTCTTGTAAACCATTTAAAGTTTATGATTTCCCTAGAAAGTAGATAAAAATGAAAGGGTCAACATGTGCTTTTATTTTACAAAATCTTTCTTATCCAAATGATGGTAACATTTAAAACTTCTCTGAGTCATTCAAATTTTCCTTTTTTAATCTAATAAAACTCAAAGTTCAAAATGAGATAAAAGAAAAATTGAAAAGATTAAAAGATTAGAAATATTTGAAAGATAACAAATCTAATCATTCAGTACATTAATCATTCGGTTCATTAGTCACTCGGTTTATTAATCACTCGGTTCATTAAACAAAACAAATATCATTTATTTATATTTTGTAGTTTTTTTTCTTTTATTTTTCATGTTCTTCACATTTAAAGAATCGGAACTATTATTTTTGTCGTGGATATTTCCATTTTACCTCGGAGTAAATGGAAAATATGACGATATTGTCCTTAAATATCCATTCTCTTCGAGCTGAAACCGACCGAATTCTATCCAAAAATTACCTCATACAACATATTTGATATATTTGTATAACAAGAAAAGACAAGCAAAAAAAAACGTATTTGCATAATTGTCTAATTAGCGCGGCTAAACTTTATTCCGTTAATAAAAATTTAAAGTTTTTAAACAATTAAGTTATAATGTAAATGTAACCTTAAAAAAATATGGTATTAAATATTATGCTCATATAATACATAAAATTTTATATAATGACATAATATTTACCTCCAGACTTAATAGTTTATTTCTGTTTTTTTTCGCTCTCGCTCCCAAGTTCTTAAAAAAAAAAAAACTATAATTTCCAAGTTCAATTTTTGCGAATAATTAGCTGTGTATATGATACACATTAAATTTATTATATAATATTTGTGCGTTCCGGGCCGTAAAATATTATCATAATTTTCTTCATGAAAGGGAATTAGGAAATGATTTGAAAGAGAAAATGAAACATTGGCACAAACACTTACACTTCGGCCGAACTATATAAATAAATATGCAAATATGAACGTAATTATGATCTCATTTATAGGGCAATTTAGAAATAAAAGTTTTTCAATTTTGTTGAAAAGAACAAAGCGAAATTTTTGATGATACAATTGGCTATTTGTGTGGTGATACAAATAATCACATTTTACACTGCATATTTCTATATTGTTTAATAATATACTGTATACATTTTTTTTTTTAAAAAAAAAAAAAAAAAAACGGAGGACGTTTTCATTTAAAATTTTTTCTCTTTCTTTTATTACTTTTTTTTATTAAAATACAAGAAAACAAAATTTCGAACATTAAGATATATATCTACTGTACATTTTTTTTTTTATTATTATTATTTTTTATTTTTCATTTTTTAATTTTTATTTTTTTTTTACCATTTAACTATTTCCTACAAATATATTTTGACCTTAAAAAAAATAATACCCTTATTTATTCCCCTAACAAAAGAAACATAATAACTCATAAAAACCAGCAGAAAAAAAAAATGAAAACATACTATCTTAAAAATATCATATATTTGTGCTTAATATATAATCTGCTTAAAGAATATTCTTTAGGCCCCACCCTTTTTATTAAAAGAAAATAAAATATTTTTTTTTTTTTGTTTGTTTTAAGAAAACGTAGATCCTAATTTTTATAATTATTATTATAATAATAATAATTAGGGTTACCACCAAAGGGGTAACTAATTGGATCAGCGTTAACACTAAATGACGACGCAAGACTATCATTTAGATCAGGACAATTTACCGAAATAGAAGGATAATTATATTGTGCATTTTGTAAATTATAAGGAAAATATCCTTCAAAGAATGTTTGTTGATCCAAATCGCTTGTTTTAATATCCATTTCTTCTGGGATGTAAGTTTGAAAAGAATGATCTACAGGAACCATGGGAACAGATACATCCGTTGAAGGAGCAGCAATTTGGTAAGATTCTGCAGTTTTAATGTCAACCACGGAACCAACTTTTGTATTCCTGGGGTTTGGTTTATAAATGTAATTTGGATAAAGTCGTCGATGCAATCTTTTGAATTCAGAGCACATTTCGTCAAATTTATTTCTTTCATTTTCACTTGCTCCTCCCCAAATAAAAGAGGCCAATCTACTCTGTTCGGTTCCATCTCCAATTTTTGACTTAATTTTTTTATCACTTGCCACCAATCCTAAGACAGCTCTTAATATCATGAAGGCGTTTGGCTGTCTTTTCGGGTTGACTTTATGTGATTCTTCTGTTGAAACTTTGTAGAATTGCTTGAATAGATCATCTACGCTATATTCGTGTTCAAAAATATCTTTTCGCTGAAAATTTTCTTCGATTATTTTTTGTTGCTTTAAAGTAGGAAATTCCCCTTTACTTGAGACAAGTCTATTTTGCCAAGAATTTGAATCTAGTTGAGTGCTCATTTTTCTTTTTTTCTTTTTTTCTTTTTTTCTTTTTTTTTAAAAAAAAAACGAGATTTTATTAAGAAAAAAAAAGAAGGGTAAAATAATAATAGTCAAAATTTGTTTTTTTTTTTTTTTTTTTTTTTAAAAAAAAAAATAAAAAAAAAAATAAAAAATAAATTTTTTGGACAAGAAATGGATGGACACCACCAGCGTCTTTTATAAATTATTTTTTTTTTGTTATCAGTATAAAAAAAATATTTTTCTTATCTTCGTGAAAGAATTTTAGAAAAAGTAAAATTAAAATAATACGCGTATTTTGATGCACATATATATATATTATAAAATTTTTTTTATATATGTAACTGTATTTAAAATAAATAAAAAAATTTTATAATATAAACATATAAAAATATTTTTTTTTTATCACTTCCCGAATAAAGTGATATTTCATTTGTTACGGCGCAACATTACTTTAAAATTTTTTTATTTATTAATAAGTAAAACAAATCATAAAACACATACAAATAAAAAAAAAAATTCTTAATTATTAAAAAAAAATGTATAAACACGGGCTGTGCTAATTGTGTAATGTATTTAAAAAGAATTATAACAATAACACGTTTTTTGACGTTTGACTTCATTAATCACCAATTATTTGTAATCGAAGATGAATCAATGTAATTCCTTCAATTGGTGAGTATTCTCTTAACCATACAACTGCTTTAAAAATAATTAATAATTTTCTTCTTTTTTTTTCTTTTTGTAGGTTTATTATTATTTTTTTTTTTTTTGTTGTTTTGTGTTACTCCGATTTCATTTTCTTATTAATATAATGAAAAATTGCCAAAAATGACGCCGATCCCCCTAAAAAACTTCTTTCTCATAAAAGGGAATATTTATTTTTGAGGAGAACTTAGCCTAGACCGTTTTTTATAATGTTTCATAATTAAACCAATAATTTAGTTTTAAAATTTCATAAGTGTCAATTACTCTCTTGCCCGCATAATAATTTTATATAATATCTTGATTACTGTATTAAGAAATAAATTTCTTCGTCTGATGATGATATTATACATGACGAGATTCGTTCATTTCATAGATGTTCATGGAACGTTGCAATGAGATAATTGGTTATTTTCATATTCCATACTTTCAAAACAGAATAAAAATTTTTTTATCATAAAGAATTATCGGTTTAATCATTGCTAAGTATATCAAATAAATGTTTTTTGATATTTTGGATAGAAATAATTCACATTAAAATGTATCGAGAAAATCATTTATATTTTTATAAAAAAAAAAAAAAAAAAATGAAAATTGATGTATAATTGCGACTTCTCTAGTTTTATTTTTTAAAGATTAAAAGAATTATATTTAGCAAAATATAATCGATACCATAAATGAAATCTATTATTATTGAATTTATTTTTTCGCGAATATTTACTGTTTTATGCTGTGCCACGTGAACACCCATGTGACAATAATGTGTATATGAAGTCACGTGGAAATAGAAGACAATATTTACATTTAATTAAAAACGAAAAAAAACAACTTATTTTTGAAATGGCAATCATACTAAATATAATTTCGGAATAAATCTCGATATTTCGATTATTTCTTCATAAGTTATTTACTCTTCCAACAGATAAATTAGAAAATTTTTTTATAATTTTAACTTTTTTACGTATAATAAAAAAAAATTTCGCAGTGTAAATCATTTAGAACAATTCATCCATTTGGGAGAAGCTAATAAATCGTGGTAATAAGGATGAATATAAATTTCGGAGGTATTTGTAAAGATGATATTTCGTTCGTTATCCATTTGGGGAAAGAAATTAAATTGTGGTGGTGATTGTATAAATGTAAATTGCGGAGGTATTTGTGATATTTCGTTCGATATAGTAAATTCGGTTTCGGCTTGCGGGATTGGTACATCATCGATTGCGTTAACAAGTTTAAATCGTAACTTCTTTGTATTCGGAGATTTTTGTTTTGGTTTATAATTAGGATATTCTGATTTATGAATATCCTTAACTTTTTGCGCAAGTTCATTAAAAGAAATTTTAATCTGATCTTCTCGATCTAATCGGTTCCAAAGAATACCCCCGAGTTTTGTGGCGATCTGCATCGTTTCTTTAGAACTTGATCCTTCAATTTCGCGGATCCTATCTAACAACCCATATTTTTTAATAAGCTCATTCTTAAAAAGCATAAAGGAATTAGTGGGCTTTTTAATATGTATGTCCTCTAATTTGGCCTTGGGCAAAAAATCCTTTGCATCTGGTATTTGATTATTTGGTATCATAAATTTCATTAATTGCTGAACATTATCGAGAACATGTTTATACTTTCTATTAAGTTCTTCATTATCGTAACGGGCTTGTTTTGTTCTGGGTGTTCTTTTCATCATGATCTCGATAGACCCTGAAAATTTTCTCCAGAAATAATCGGCAGTATTTATAAAAATTTAACAAATAAAATAAAATATCAATATCAATAAACATTAAAAAAAGTCAACTAATAATCAATTTAAATATATTACACAATACAAAAAAATAAAATAAAATAAAATAAAATAAATATGAAACAATGTATTTTAATATTATAGAAAATCAATCAATATCACTTTCAAGGTTGGTTGGTTGTAAGATAAATTTGGTTTTCTAAATATTTAATAAAAAATATTAATATAAACTAATCTCCGGTAAATCCGATATAGCCAAGTGTCCAGCTAACCTAATATAAAAAAATAAATAATATAAAAATACATATTTTTTTGCTCAAAGTAAAAAACAACTAATTATGTTCTGAGGCTTTTGGTGAATTGATTTTAAAAAGAAATTTTGTAAATGATGTACTACTTATTAGTGTGTTACACTACTTATATAAGAAAAGACAAAAAAATTACTTTTCATTCCTTTTCTTGCATTTTTTCTTTCTTATGTATTAAATTTCCTTTCGCATTCATTTTCTTTTCTTTTCCTAAAAATCTAGTATTTAGAATAAAACAAAATAACATAAATTATATGTTACATATTATAAATATTACGTTTTTTCAATCATGCATATCGATTTTTAATCATTCATCAACAATGAAAATCTTTTTTAATAATATAAGAACATATTTTGATATTACGTACATTTTCGTACAAGAAGAAAAATAAATAATATTATCTTAAATGTAACATGAAACTTACGGAATTCACGGAACTAATAATGTTTCACGAGTTATTGTTTATTTCACTTTATAACAGATAAGGAATTTTATATAAAATTAGCATATTCAATTATAAGATTTTCCGCTATTTATTTTACGGAGATTATTTCTAACATATTTCATTCATCCTTTCATTATTTGAAACGGGAACTTAGGATTATAACATCAGAATAATCATTTATATTTTGTAAAAACAATTGTTCCTTTCGGTTTTTATCCTATTGAGTAAGTGGTTTCGATTTTTGTTGAAAGTTATTCACCTATTATTGCAACATAACGCAAACAAAATTATTTTCAATTCCATAAACACATTTAATTTCTAAAAATGGTCATATAATGATTGCTATAGGAACTATAGGAACGTCCGTTTGATCCGTTCTTCCTTTTGTTTCGCTCGTTTCGTTACAGGTTTTCTAATTAATTATTCCTATCGGATTTATATTTCCTATAAATTTTTTCTATCAGGTAAACAACAATTTCCATTTTTTCGATTTACCACAAGTCTGGTTTTTTTCTTATTTTTAAATTTCCGTCTCATATTAAAACTATTGATTCTTTTTGACTTGAAAATTTCCTAATAAGGGAACAATCAAACAAGAAACGGCTTTAACTTTGAAAAATAAATTCTGTTTTATTTTATTTTTTTTATTAATAATTATAATAATTCTGTCGCAAATGAGTATTGATTGAACAAGAAAACCTATTTATTTACTGATAAAAATTTTATTATAGGTGAAGATGAAAAAAAAAGTATGTATTTATTATTATTTATTATTTATTTATTTATTTATTTATTATTATTATTATTATTATTATTTTAAAAAAAAACTCTATTATTTATAACAACTTAAATAATAAGAAGTATATATATATATTTCTTGAAAAAAAAAAAATTCCTATTTACTTATAATTGTTCTATAAATGAATTTGTGTAGATAGGAAGAAAAGATTCTATTTTTCTTTGATTTTAAAGTAAGTGAAGAGTAGTATGCTTAAATATTAAAGAAAAAAATCTCAAATTTTTTTTTGCTCATACATGTAAGATGATACGGAAAATGTTCAGATATTAGTGAATATTATTAATAAATTAAATGGTTTTAACCCATTAAAATGGATTCGAGTCATACATTTTATTTGAATAATTTTCAAAATTTAAAAAAAACATAAAGCCCTCGACATGTAGACTACATCAAAGGTGGGTGGTTTCTCAGAAATAATTTCTTCATATTGTTTGCGATGATGTATATCAGGACTTTATTTTGACGTTTTTTTAACATCGAGTTGATACTCGTATGAATCATTTATAGTGGATCTGCGGAACTTAATTCTTCATATTGTTCATCGTCATCGTGATGAGCAAAGAGAGGTAAATCATTTAAAAACTGTAGATAAGATTGCAGTAGATGAACTTTAATTCTTCATATCATCATCAGTTGCGTGATTAACGGGGGGGAGTAAATATGAATCATTTAAAACTGGTACCGTATAGCATGCATAAGGGATCCCCTTTTTCACGTACCTCCATGATAATATACCCGGGTATAATTCAATTTTTAAATTGGTGAAATTGATATATACCCGGGGTACCTTATGCAGTGCTATACGGTAGTGAATCCGTTTCGTTCGTTTCGTTATCTGTTATAGTTTTTTTTTAATTATTCCTGTCTATAGAGTAAGAATTTCCTATAAGTATATCTATCTTATCAGGTAAGCAACAAGTTCTGTTTTTCAATTTACCACAAGTCTATTTTTTTTTTTTTTTTATTTTAAATTTTCGTCTCATATTACAACTATTAACTCATTTTGAATCGAAATTTCCTAATAAAGGAACAATCAAACAAAGAAAGACTTTTACTTTGAAAAATAAATTTTATTTTTTTTTATTAATAATTATTAATAATTCTTTCGCAGATAAGCATTGATTAAACAAAAAGAAAAAAAATTCCTATTTACTACTAATATTTACTACTAATAATTGTTCTATAAATGAATTTGTGTATATAAGAAGAAAAGATACTATTTTTTCTTTGATTTTTAAAATAAGTGAAAAACAGTATGTTAAATACTATTCTTAAAAAAAAATCTTAATTTTTTATTTGTTCATACGTGTAGGATGGTACATCATCGATTGTGAAAATTTTCGTATTTAAAACGTATATTTCTTGTAGTCGGAGATTTTTGTTTTGGTTTGTAATTAGGATATTCTGATTTATGAATATCCTTAATTTTTTGCGCAAGTTCATTAAAAAAAATTTTAATCGGATCTTCTCGATCTAATCGGTTCCAAAGAATACCTCCGAGTTTTGTGGCGATCTGCATCATTTCTTTAGAACTTGATCCTTCAATCTCGCGGATCCTATCTAACAACCCACATTTTTTAATAAGCTGAAATTTAAAAAGCATATAGGAATTAGCGGGTTTTTTAATATTTATTTCCCCTAATTTGGCCTTGGGCAAAAAGTCCCTTGCATCTGGTATTTGATTATTTGATATCATAAAATTCATTAATTCTTGCTGAACATCGTCGAGAACTCGTTTATACTTTCTAATAATTTCTTTATTATCGTAACGGATTTGGTTTGTACTGGGTGTTCCTTTCGTCATGATCTCCGATAGATCTGAAAAAATAATCAGCAGTATTTATATTTAAATAATATTACACAATATAAGAAATAAAATAAAATAAAATAAATATGAAACAATGTGTTTTAATATTATATATAAAAAGTCAATCAACATAACGCTTTTAAGGTTGGTTGTAAGATATATTTAGTTTTCTAATTATATAATAAAAAATATTAATAGAAGTTAATCTCCGGTAAATCCGTGTCCAGCTAACCTAATATAAAAAAAAAATAATATAAAAATACATATTTTTTGCTCAAAGTAAAAAACAACTAATTATGTTCTGAGGCTTTTTGGTGAATTGATTTTAAAAAGAAATTTTGTAAATGATGTGCTACTTACTAGTGCGTTACACTACTTATATAAGAAAAGACAAGAAAATTACTTTCATTCCTTTTCTTAAATGTTTTTTCTTTCTTATGTATTAAATTTCCTTTTACATTATTTTCTTTTCTTTTCGTAAAAATTTAGTAATTTAGAATAAAACAAAATAACATGTTACATATTATAAATATTACGTTTTTTTCAATCATGCATATCGATTTTTAATCATCATCATCAAAGAAAATCTTTTTAATAATATATTTTGATATTACATACATTTTCGTACAAGAAGAAAAATAAATAATATTATCTTAAATGTAACATAAAACTTACGGAATTCACGGAACTAATAATGTTTCACGAATTGTTTATTTCACTTTATAAGGAATTTCATATAAATTTAACATATTCAATTATAAGATTTTCCGCTATTTATTTTACGGAGATTATTTCTAACATATTCCATTCATCCTTTCATTTTTTGAAACGGGAACTTAGGATTATAACATCAGAATAATCATTTATATTTTGTAAAAACAATTGTTCCTTTCGGTTTTTATCCTATTGAGTAAGTGGTTTCGATTTTTGTTGAAAGTTATTCAACTATTGTTTATTTATTGCAACATAGCGAAAAAATTATTTTCAATTCCATAAACACATTTAATTTCTATAAATGGGGGACCGTTAAAAGCGGGTAGAATCACGTGATTAGTAAAAATAATTGTCACACGGTGTCGCATCCTCCATTCTTCATTTTTACTAAGTATTCCGGGGACAAATTTTTTCGGTTAGTAAAATCATATTTATCACATATATTATTTGTCACATTCGTAATTTCTTAATGCCATAATTCCAGCCAATTCTACCCCGCTTTAACGACCCCCTATAAATGGTCATATAATGATTGCTATCATATGAACGTCCGTTTTGATCCGTTCTTCCTTTTGTTTCGTTCGTTTCGTTACAGTTTTTCTAATTATTCCTATTGAATGAGTATTTCCTATAAATTTTTTCTATCATGTAAGCAACAATTTCCATTCTTTCGATTTACCACGAGTTTGGTTTTTTTCTTATTTTTAAATTTCCATCTCATATTAAATCTATTGACTCATTTTGAATTGAAAATTTCCTAATAAGGGAACAATTAAACAAGAAAAGACTTAACTTTGAAAAATAAATTCTATTTTATTTTATTTTTTTATTAATAATTATAATAATTCTGTCGCAAATAAGTATTGATTGAACAAGAAGAAAATTTTTTTTTTTTAAAAAAAAAAAAAATCTATTTTTTTACTGATAAAAATTCTATTATAGGTGTGATGAAAAAAAGTATGTATATATTATTGTTGTTGCTGTTTTTTTTTTTTTTTAAAAAAAAAAAACTTTTTTATAACAACTTAAATAAGAAGAATATATATATGTATATATATATTCCTATTTACTTATAATTGTTCTATAAATGAATTTGTGTAGAAAGGAAGAACAGATTCTATTTTTCTTTGATTTTTTAAAGTAAGTAAAGGTAGTATGCTTAAATAATCTTAAAAAAAAAATCTTAATTTTTTATTTGTTCATACGTGTAGGATGATACGGAAAAATGTTCTGATATTATTAACAAATTAAATGGGCTTAACCCATTAAAATGGATTCGAATCATACATTTTATTTGAATGATTTCAAAATTTAAAAAAAACCATAAAGACCCGACACGTCGATTACATCAGTTCTTCAGAAATAATTTCTTCATATTGTTCGCGATAATGTATATCGGGACTATATTTTGACGTTTTTTTTAACATCGAGTTGATACTCATATGAATCACTTATAGTGGATTCTACGAGTGAAATTAATGAACTTAATTCTTCATATTCATCATCGTCGGTTGCGTGATTAACGGGGAAAGTAATATGAATCATTTAAAACTGGCGGTGAGCCCGTTTCGTTCGTATAGAGCAAGAATGTCCCAAAGTATTTCTTATCAGGTAAGCAACAAATTCCGTTTTTTCAATTCGTTTTTTTTTTTTATTTTTAATTACAACTATTGACTCATTTTGAATCGAAAATTTCCTAATAAAGGAACAATCAAGCAAGAGAAAACTTTAACTTTTGAAAAACAAATTCTATTTTATTTTTTTTATATAATATTTCTATCGCGAATGAGATTGATTAAACAAGAAAAAAATAAATTTTTTTTAAAAAAAATCCTATTTATAGGTATGATTAAATAAGATGAAATGTATATATATATATTATATTTTTTTAAAAAAAAAACTATTGATGACAATTTAAATAAGAAGAAAAATATATATATATATATATATTTTTTAAAAAAAGTTTCTGGTTACTTATAATTGTTCTTCTATAAATGAATATTCTATTTTGTTTTTATTTCGTTTTTTTGATTTTTTTAAGTAAGTGAAAAGTAGTACGCTTAAATATTCTTAAAAAAAAAAAAAATCTTAATTTTACATATTCATACATATATATAGGATGATGCGGAAAAATGTTCGTATATTAGTAGATATTAATAATAAATTTAATGTTAGTCATTAAAATGGATTCGAATCATACATATTATTTGGATAATTTTCAAAATTTAAAAAACCACAAAGCCCAAACACGTCGATTACTTCAAAAGTGGGTGGTTCCTCAGAAACGATTTCTTCATATTGTCCGCGATGATATATATCGAGACTATAATTTGATGTTTTTTTAACATCGAGTTGATACTCAGAATCTACAGGTTCATCTTGTTCATCGTCATCGTAATGTGAATCATTGAGAGTTGATGGTGAAGAAACTGCAGATAAGGTTGAAGTAGGTGAACTTAATTCTTCTTCATCCTCGGTTGTGTGATTAACGGGGGAAGATAAAGCTGGTGGTGAAGAAACTGCAGATAAGGTTGAGGTATATGAACTTAATTCTTGTTCATCATCATTGGTTGCGTGATGACTAGGGGAAGATAAATATGAATCATTTTCATTTGGTGAAGAATCTGCAGACAAGGTCGGGGTTGTTGATCTTAATTCATGATGTTGTTCATCATCAGTTGACGTGTTAGGTCTAGAGTGTGTTTTTTGGTGATTATAGTATTTATACATAGGTTCGGTCCTTACTTTTCTTACTGGTTTGTACTTATAATTAGGATGTAATTTTTTGTGTTCATCACTAACTTCCGTAGCCAAATCTTCGAAAAATTTCTTGTGAATTGGAGATAATTCTTCCCATAATGATTTGGAAACCTTCTTGGATATAGGTACCAATTTTTGCTTATTTATATCGTGTTCTTCACAAAATCCTCTAATAATATCTAATAATCCACATTTTCCAAGCTGGTTCGTATAAATTATATTGGAATTTGGTGGACGTTTGATTTTATTCCCAGAGTCTTGAACTCGTACGATTTCATTAGCTTTTGGCATTTCTCTATTATCAATTTTATTTTGGAATGAGATTATAAGATTTTTCAATTCTTCTGTTTTCTCTACAAGCACTTTTGATGCCCAATCAACTTTTAATGTATTCATTTTTTTTTTTTTTTCGTTGAGTGAGATATTTTACTTCGACGACAATCCTGATAAATTCTTAGCGTATTTATAAAAAAAATTAAATAATGAAAAACACGGAAAAATGAAAAAGGGCAAGTATGAATAAAATAATATAAAAAATACCATAAATGGTCAATGACTTAACTTATTTTACAAAAAGAGCAGTTTTTTTTAATGCATTTTAATTTCGTTCATAATTGGAAAGTTACATAAAGTAAAGTGTATCATGTGTTTCCGTTAATGGAAATTTTATTAAAGCGACGATATCCACACAGCCAAATAGTATTTGCCATATAGAATGATGTTCTAGAAATGTAATGACGTTTCAGTTATAATTTTATACAAAGAAGGAATGTTACTTTCCTTTTTGTCCAAAAAGATACTCTTCTAGAAATATTCCTTTATTGTCATTATGTTACTTCCTTTTTACTTTTTTAAATTCGCATCATTTGTCCTTATTGTGATTCGAAGAGATTTTCATTGTTTCATAACAATAATATGGTAAACAAACAAGAGGCATGTACCGTACCGGGGAATGTAATATGTACGTACCTTTAATTGGTATCCAAACAATGTTTTACGGTTATTCTCTGAAGAAAAGAAAATGTTTTCTCTTTTTTTTCTTTTTTTTTCCATGTGTTTTCTATACAATTTTTCGGTGAAATAATTAATTGTTTAATGTGACGGGGTAAGAATAATCAAATGTAATTAATAAATGAAATATGAAAAAATTAAATTTTGGTAAAGAAAAAAAACTGACAAAAGAATTTTATATTTATTCATTTATTTTCCGTCGTTGTTTATCTTTTTCAGTGCCTTATTGCATATGGTATCTTTAGATGGATTTGAGAAATATTTTGATTGTTTTTTTTTCCGAAATACTAATTTTAGATTCTCTTTTTAAGAGTAGCCTTATTTTTAGAGAGAGAGATTTATATTTTTAAACCTACGGCAGATTATAGATATCAAAAATTTTTTTTTGCTGATAAAATTTTATAAACAGGTTTTTATAAGTTATACAGTGACCAAAAATTAATATAAATATTTCATTTTATTACACTTAAGGTATCCGATTTTCAAAGGCTTGAATACACGATGATCAAATTTTGTCATGTTTTTTTTTTTTAAAAAAAAAAAAAAAAAAAAAAAATTCATGAACACGTCTTTATAAAATATTTTATATGAATTAAATATAGTAGGGAATATATTTCCTATAAAAAGTAAATCTTTTCAAAAAAAAAAAATATATATATATATTTGATTGACAACTTTTTTTTTTTTTTTGACCCTTTCGCTCTAAAAAATGATCAACAAAAAAATTTACATTATCATCTTTATTGTTTATTGAAAAATACTGCACTTCATTTATTGTGAAACGAAACGAAATTTTTTTAATCTTTCTTTACTTCATAAAAATAAATTTTTTTTTTTTTTTAGTTCATTTAATATTTTTATTTTTTTTAACTTGAAATATTATGAAAAATTTTCTAAAATCACTTATAAAAATTAAGAATTTGGCAGAGAATTATTGAAATGAAAAAAAAACAAAATCCTCAAAAAAATTTTTTTTTTTTTTTTAAAAAAAAAAAAAAATAATTCAAAAATAATATACACCGCCAATGCACCGTTAAAGCAAGAATGTTTTTTTATATTTGTTAAAAAAAAATTTATATATAGATTGAATTAAAGTTATTAATTGAAATTTTTCAGCACACTCAGAAGTGGTTGGAGAGGAAGTTTAATTAAAAAATTTGCTTTTAGCCGTAAATTTAAGAATTTGTAACAAAAGAGAGAATGTCAATATATTGCAGGTCGATGATCTGCATAAATGATAAAGACAAGCACACCCAGAAAATACTTATATCACGTGATATTCGACCGGCGTTATGCAGAGTTATGCTACTGGCACTGATTAGTATGTGACAAATAGATTTTCTCTTACCAAGTCCCTCATGTAAATAGAAACACAAGGGGAGTGACACTTGTAATAAATAGAATTTGATCACATAATCGAAGAATTTCTGGATACGCTTGGATTAAGACATGACCCTGTCTATATCCATTGTGACGAAATCAGTTCTAGTTCCGTTATGATAGATTTTAAGTATAAAATTCGTTGTATACAGCGGTACTGTAAATTTTCTTAAATATTTAAATAAATATTTACCCCCCTAAACATGCTTCATATTAAATTAGATCACATGCACAAAGAATATTTAATATAATTACGGAGAGAAAAGATTCTATTTTATAATGTGAAAATAGGAGAAGTAAGCATCTCATTTAGTTAATGACATTTGACTAGGGAATTTAATTGTCTCTAATCGATTAATAGATTATTTAGTAATCGCCATGTTAAATTTTAAATAGATTAAGTAGTTCGATAATCGATATTTAAATTACAAAGAAATTTATTACGAAAATTTATCATTTATTATTTATTATATATTTTCAAGCTATATTATTCTAAGTTATTCAAATGGAAAAAAAGTAGTTCGCTTACAACTTTCGGCAAAAAAAATTTTAATATTAATAGTATGATAAAAATCTGCCTACATACTAAAATTAGAGAAATTATCATATGGTTATTGATTGATTATATATTTGATCGATCATTTGTGATTGATCAATTATTTCAAAACTTGTTATGTATTTTCTATTTAGATTCAAAGAAATGGAATTTATCCTTTAATATTATAGTCCGACATAACAACAGTAATGAATGAATTAGATTTTTTGATAATGGAAAATTCAAAGAATTTATTAAACAAGGTAAATCTTTTATTTTTAAAAAGGTACGAATGAATTTAATATATTACTAAGATTTTCTATGGGCACAAATTCTTTTAAATAAATTATCAATTTACCCCAGATAAAAAAAAAAAAAGGGATAGAAAATATTTCATCTAATTTTATTCTACATATGATCAACGAATAAAAGAACATAAATGTCAATTGACGATGATAGGGCAAAACTAACAAGTATTATAAATTCTATGATTATTAATGATCATTGGTAAATAAAATATTCATAGAAAAATCGAAAAAAATCACAAAAATAGAAAAAAAAAAAAAAATCGAAAAATTTCATAAAAATCGAAAAAAACAATTTCGTAAAACGGTAACGAATTTACTAACCGATTCCCCCAAAAAGAACGATAAATATATATCAAATTTACTTATAAATAATTTGTTATTAATTGAATATGAAGCGAAAAAGAAAGTGATTATTTCATAAATTCTGTGCAAAAATTCAATAAAATTTTGAAGGTGCGTTCGGTTTCCAACGTTACTAAGTACATTCTTCTAACTCCTACCTCACTTTGCATTTGATAATTCAGGAAAATAAAAAAGTTTACTCGTATAATATGCTTCGGGATGTATTTCTGGGTGAGTATATGATGTCTTGGACGATTTACATCTTTTTTCTTCAGAAATATAATAATCATCATCAAATGGACTTGGGTTATCACGAATTAATTGATCCAATTTAACCTTTCGTATAAATAAGACGCAGTTGGGCGTATTCCTGGTTCATTGTCCCAACATTGTTGCATTAATTTCACGTAAAATTTTGGTGTATCTTCCGGGATTTTAAGTCTTTCACCATCACATATATTTTTTGCTAATCCAATATTATGAGCTCTATTATACCAAGGTTTTTTTCCGGTTGCAAGAGTATACATGATAATGCCAAATGAATATATATCAGAAGCAGCAGTATAATTTTTCCCACGTAAAACTTCCGGTGCAATGTATGGCAAGACTCCATAAATTTGATTTAAATTTCTATTTTCAAGATTATAGCTTGGTCCATAAATGCCCATGTCACTTATACGAACGTCCATTTCATCATCAATGAGTAAATTTCCTCCATGAAGATTTCTATGAGTTTTTCTTTCAAAGTAAATTTCTTTAAGACTTTTGGCGATTCCTCGTATGATCAAGGTATTGGTACAAATTGCCGTTTTCATAATATTTCATGATGATCATATAATTAGACGTCGGATCTCTTGTAATCCCAAACGTTTCAACCAATGAAGCCGACTTAACATATTTATGACATACTTTGATCTATTATTGGAAATATAAAATAAATAAATAAATAAATGTCACCAAATTTTAATTATAATAGATGATAATACGAAAATTTCATAATGGTTTGCCATAGAGAATTTTATTTAACATAAGCTACTACCTGATCAATGTAGGAACTCGAAATGTTTAATGAATTATCGAAACGTTTCAAAACAACTTTAATTGGTCCGGTTCGTGTCCATTCTTGCAATATATCATTCCAAACCGACCTTGGTCCTTCCATCCAAATAGCTGAATAAATACTATTAAACTCACCACTCCCAACATATTTAACCATTTCAAAATTCTTAAATTGGATCCATTCTAAGTAATCACAAGCTTGGGAGGTATTTAGTTGAGTATGACGAATCAGTTCATCAATCTTTTTATTTCCTGATGTCCAATAATAAAAGTTTCCCTTCATAGAATCGGTTTCACAATCTTTGCACCATCCAAGAGAGATCCTAGGTTTTTTACATTCTGAGCAACTTTTTGATTCTCTTGGAGTAAATAAACCTTCTTGATAGGGTAAATCCTTTTCCATTTTTTTTAATTAGCGTTTGTGGAAACATGATGGAGCTCTGGTAAAAATGTAGGCCTTTTATAATTAAAAATTATATTAGATTATAATTTTTTTTTTTACATGATGAATGATTGCTTTTTTTTTATAAGGATCATATTCAATTTATTAACAAAAATGATGAATGATTGCTTTCATTGTTAACCCATAGCATTGAATATGTTGCGTTTTATATAGGAAAAGATCGGCACACTAATAGAATATATTGTTAATAAATTATTCATTTATGAAGATAATACAATGAGTTCAGTGTTATCCAGTGTTCCACACAAGTTTAATGACACACATGATAAGAAAGAATAACTTTAAAACGAATGTGATATTTATAAATTAATAATCTAAATAAGTTGCTCATTTCATTAAAATTATTACTACATATATGTATACATACGGTATATATTTTTCATTTATCCAGTGTTACACACAAATTTCACTCCTTGAGCAACGATGCGTTGTAAGTAACCTTCAATGTAGCACTGTATATAGTACTGGGTAATAGGAACTTGAAACACGTACCTAGTGTAGCAATATTATGATTTTAGTCAAGCATTTTTGAATCAAATTCTGGTCAAACTCATGAATTAAAATTTTTTGTTCCAATGTTCCATAGTGATTTCAATGATGTTTTCTAGTAAAAAATTTCACCGAAACCGAAGTTTCCAACTTACGAAAGACTAATTCGTTAAATAACAAATTGATAAGTTATGTAAAACTAAATTTAAGCGTAAATTATTATTGTATTATTTATTATTTAATAAATGTGATACATACGTATATTCATTATATGAATATGAGTTAAAAATTTTATCAAGATTTGTCAGCAAGAAGTAAGCTTTAGTACCTCCTTTGCAATATATCGTTACATATTTAATTAAATATCATATACAATTTCACCGTTTTATTTTAAAAAATCTTTGATTTAATAAAACCTTAAATGTACATTCAAACAAAGCAAAATTTATTGGGCTTAAAAAGTATGTTATTACACTCGATATCTATTAATTATTCGTCACTCTATTTTAGCACTAAAAAAAATGTCCATACTCCATATCTTGGTGTCAACTGAAAATAATTCGACGAATATTTTAACGTGATTTTCAAAGATTTATTGATGCTATTACCAGTGTTTTGATCCTATTCAGATTATATTAATTCCCAATGCTCAAAATTATCAACAAATTTTTTCTGATAACCTTTAAAACTTTTATGAAATTCGTCCTTGAGTTAACTTACCTTTTAGACCCATCTCAAAAATTTAGAAGTTGAAGTAACCTGACAGTTTCGCGAATGTAGTAGTAGTTGATAATTTTGAAATTATTAAAATTTTTTTTATAATTATATTATATCATTCTAAGTAGACGTCGCATTAGAATTCTGCACGAAGACGTATAATCATGAATAGAATAAATAATTCAGTTAGGATTATGAATAGAAGATATAGAAGTCGTAATCTATTTACAGGACAGTTTTTTAATGGATCATTAATTATCACATTTATTCAGTTAATTATTTATATCTATATTAACCGTCCAGTATTGTCTCAGTTTATTTCAACGGACTGTAATACAAAATTTATGTAAAATAGTACATACTATATTATTTAATGTGATATTAATAATTGCTAACTTTACTATCATGTATTTCTCAATCATTAAATAAAGTTCACATTGAAATTTGACAGTAAGCTAAATTTGAAGTAAATGTACTTATTTTTAAAAATTATATAACTAAAAGTAAAAATATAAACATAAAAGACTTCTTTTTTACAACAACTTAAATTGCGTCAAAATATGAATCTTCGACAAAAATCTAACCCATCTTGAAGGCGTTTACCTATTTATTGGATAACATATTTTTGTATACAATAAGATAAATAATGTTAATCCTAATAAGGCCCTTATTTTACAAAGACATTCGCAATTTAAGATAATAGCCATGCTAATTTGTAAGTATTATAACTTTATTATTATTATTATTATATTTTTGTTTATCTTATGATATCATATATAAATACAGTAGAAATGTGTTCTGATTCATGAAATTCAGAATTTGGTTTCCACGGATTCAAGTAAAGTGTAAGTAATAATTTTTATGTAAAAATATATATTGTAACAAATCATGATAAATCATTACTAAAGCGTAGGGATGTAACACCTGCATAATTCAAAGTCGAAGTCGAGTTAAAGCTCCTTTATCAGTTTACATTCAATCACATTTGCTAACTAATGCGCTTCATGAAACATTATTTCTTAAACGTTTTCTTATAATTCAAGACGCAATTATTTTTGCAAAAATTGCATTTGTATAACATCTGCTGCGCATTGCGGATTTTATAATAAACGTGTGCACAACAGTCGAGACGATCGACTGGCGTTGTTAAATTAATACGGAAATAAATTTCATATCGTGAAATATGTAATAAATCTCCGTCTTACATACTGACATACATACATGCTATTTAAAATAAATTATTTCAACCGTTTCGTTCATATTAAAAGAAATTTCGAATTTCACCATTTTCGTAGATTTCGTTAGTAATATCTAGTACCAATAGACTGTATTTATTTGAGTTTATTAATAATTATATTATTTCTGTCTTTCAATATAATTCTTTTTTAACATTTTTAAAAATAAAAGTGGTGAAATACTTCGATATCTTAAATAACAATTTTATGTATTTATGGGTACTGTATCATATTTAGTCCTTGAAAAATGATTTCCGTGATAATCTTTATCGGTTTGAGGAAATGTTTCCTAAAGAAGTTTAAACCAAAATATTAATTTAAGTACTTGAAGGAAAAAAAATTATTTTTTAATATTTTTATTTTATATTGTATTTTTATAAATAAGGGTTTTTTTTCGTTAGAAAAAAAAAATTCTAAAAAAAAAGTTTCATTTTTTTTAGAGACGGCAAGAACTTTAAAACTATATACTGTATATATATATATATATAATTCTGGAGATTGTGATATTTGGTAAAATGATATCACAACATTATTTTTTTTATTCAACTATAAAAGGTAAAACTGTTATGCTAAAAAAAAAATTTCAAATCGAAATAATGAGGGGGAAAATGAAAAACAAACATTTGATTTACCAGGTAGTGAAATAATTGTATTGACAATGGAGAAAACCGAGTCTTCCCTGAGTCAAAAAGCAATGCACTGTTAATAATTATATATAATATCAGAATGATCCCTTTTTCACTATTGTCCGATTATTGAATTTCTATATTTGAAATTAAAACCAATTAAACCGTATTATTAGTAGTTCTAAATTAAGTTAATAAATATTTTTTTATTTACGATGTATTAAATGTATCTCACGGGAATATATTTTAAATTTAAATTACAATTTTATGATTTAATCTATTCTGTGTCATATATTTAAGCCGACGACGGTTTATTCCAATTTTCTGAATGATTGGTGTATACATGCATCTATTAATAAAACGTAATCATGCATGTGGAACTTGCATGATTTTCGGACGCCATGATTTCTTTTCCATTTTCCCTTAACTTATTATTTACTCATTAACAAGTTATTCATATGAACAATTACTATATTTATCAAAAAATTCCTTCGTATATTTAATCTGTAATCTGGAAAAAAATTCGCGTTCTTAATTAGATAGTCATTGAAATCATTCAGGTGTGATCGTCGCTTTATAAAATATCCAAAAATCACATAAATTCGGTCATATGAACATAAACGAATATTTTAAGACTGATTTTTTGATAATATTATTACCGCCATTATACTTAAATTTATTAAATTTTGAGTGATACAGATAACACAATGCATTCTCATCGGTTTTAATTAATTATGAGTCATATTTCATTGTCGGCGGCTAAACAAAAAAAGGTCATTATACAAATATTACACAAATAAGAAAAATATTTTGACCAATAAATTATTTCAATTCTGAACAAATATTTTGTAAGTTGAAACACGGAGTCAGAGAAAAATTTTATGATAAACTGATAACGCATAAATGATTTTATGAAAAATGGACAAATAGTAAATAACATACTTAGCTGAATTTTCAGATATATTGTTACACCAAAATTAAATTTTAAAATAATAATATTTTATAAAATTTCAGAAGTCTCGTTTAGTCATTTTTTTATCGTTGGATTATAGTGATTTTATTCGAGAACTTTCGATTAAAGAAGTTGTTGATGTAAAGCAAAATCGACAATAAAATCGGATTCGCATTATTTCTCTCTCCTGGATTTTTAAATTTTCTTGTAAGATTTTTTTTTTTTTTTTTTTTTTTTTTTTTTTAAATACTGTAGTCAATTATTTTTAATACAATCAACTCTCTATAAATGCACCCTCTATAAATACACTCGCTATATATACTATCCACTAATGCACTCTTCAGTCCGGTCCCAAGCTTATATGTTTTATAATTAGTTTACTCTATAAATTCACGCCCTTTAAATGCACTATTTAAAAACCGTGTATAGGCCCCAGGGTATAGAGAGTTGACTTGTATAGTGTAATAACAATTATACTTTGTTAGTATTTTGATCTATCTATTTTGTATACATTGCAAAAAGCTTTTTTCTTTCTTTTCTTGAGCGGCGCGTTCAGTTTCTTCGCACATCGTTTTAGAATACGGTCAAGATATCGGAATGCATGAGAAACATCTAATATATCGTTGTCAAAATTATACCGATATTTATACAATATCAAAATCTCAGTAACTGAGTAAAATTTTATTATTAGATCGAATTTTAATAATACTGTATATCTTTATATATACAGATACTTAAATCGATACTCAAAAATATAAAAACAAATGTTCAAATTTCGTTAAAAAAAATTTTTCTTAAAAAATAAAATTGAAACTATTCTCTTGCTAACATCCGAGTTTTATACTATCTGAAATGGCTGAAACATCAATTACCCTAATTTTAATAAGTTTGCATCCAAATTAGGATAAATAAAAAATAAAATTCCGTATTATATTCAATATATTTAGTTATCTATTGAAAAATTGCTGATTAGAAAATTTTCTTCCCAGAATCCCAAGCCTTCTTCTATATATGTCAAAAAAAAAAAATTTCTTTCAGAAAAACCTCTAATTAGGGTTTATTTCAACTACTTTTTGACCGACTTTACGTTGCACAAGTGAAGCCACTAATTACAAATAGCATGTGATGCTTAAATTGTGAAATATTAAATAGGGTTTTCTGGTTGTTCAATAACTAATAGTTTCGTGCCTCGTTAACTGTTGTATTTGCAATAAGCAATGCAATATGATCAATAAAGATGGAGCTCAAAATTTGCTGAGCTCCAGCTTTATTGATCATATTGCTTATTGCAAATACAAATAAGGCACGATAGTGCCGCAGTTATGAGGTCACGAGTGCTGAGTAACTGTTTTATCAGGCTTACGTAACCTGTATTTATTATACAGCTTAGTATTAGGCATAAATCCCCAATTAATAAACGACTGATAATATAATTTATTCCTCTTATCCTCTTAACATTTAGTAATTCAGTGTATGAAATTCAAACTAAATGCTTGTTGCGTATTGCACAACAAAATATCATATGCATTTTGCGCAAAAATAAATCCAATTTGCGCACATAAATACTAATTTTTTTTTTATAATAAAATACTAAAAAAAAGGTTGCGCAATGCGCAAGTTAAAATCGCAAATAATTTGCGGAAATCAAAAGTTAACTTGCGCTCCGTAAATTCCGTAAATAGATGTAAAAATGTTAGTAATTTATTAATTTTTTTTTGAAATACTTTTACAACATTAAATTTAATTTTAAAAATAATTATAATAGAATTTTAAAGTATATAACTAATTTGCACCTGTGGTGATTTCACTCAGATGATATCACCTGATTGATTTTTAGCACCTGGGTTAAAGTTGCCTGCCGTAAGTATTAATTACGGCATTTTGGATTACAAATTGGGTTGTAACCCTGATTTACAACTACGGCTCAAAGTTGTAATGTGCCGTATTAAAGTTGTAATATGTAATTATGCTGTAAACTTTATTAAGTTGTAAATTGGCAAATTACTAAATAATAAAAAATGATAACAAAAAATCAGGTTTTGATTATAGACGGTGTATATTCTAAAGCTCCATTCAAGTTCCTATAAAAATGAAAAAGAAAAATTAATTAAATTGACATAAAGAAGATAACAAAAGAAGAAGAAGAATAATAAAATGATACCAAATATAATATACCTAATAATTCCTTACAAAAAAAGTCAATCCGTGTTTTATATCCCATTTTTATTCTGCAAAGGGCTCATATAATCATATTCATGAATTAATAATCTTACATTGTGGAAACGTAATGTATTTCATGAATGACTCTGAAGGGCTCATTTTTGTGGAATTTTTACAGAAATAACAGATAAAATTTTTATAGGGATTCAGCAAACTGAAAACTAAGTTTACCATAAAGTAAAAAACAAATTAAAAAAATATAAGCCTCACAATTACATAATCTGCAATTCTAGATTAACAGAATTGTAGTATTGATACATCAAAGTCTGCAATACATAATATCATTAATAAAATAATTACAATTATTACGAACATTACACCAATTACAACAGGTTGAAAATTTACAGCAAAACATTACAACTCTACGACATTACGTTACAACCTTCCAACTCAGTTACAACTATTACAGCATGCAACATTAACCTGGGTATAGTTTTTTGGTAGAGCATGATGTTTTATGCAAAATGACAAATAGAGATCAGGAGATAAATATAAACTAACCTATATATCACCTATTATATGTCATAATTTCTTAATGCTGTAATTTTGGCCAATCTAGCCTGCTTTAACAGACCTCTCTCTTATATAGTAAACCGCACCCACAAACAGACATGCTGATTTTTATAATTTAATTATTTTGATATAAGTGATTTAATCCAGAATTTACCATGTGTATAGGCCAATTAGGTAAGTTCTTGAAAACTTTCAATTCTTATTTCCATGTTAATGTGAACATGGAGTTTAGTCCCCTTCTGTTATTTTTTACTTTAACTTGGTCCATTATGATATTATTTTCTTTGAAGCGTAATATTATATATAATTACAAGATTTGTATTCATCTTATTTTATACTATATAAAACTTCTATCTGTAATTTTAGGACCCCAGACATTACTAAAATAACTCACATTTTTTTTTTACCCATTTTTCTCAAAATTAAGCCAATTTGCTCTTTTAGTTTTTTAAGGATATCTCGCCATCTATTTAACCAATTTTGATAAACATTTTTTTATGTCGTAGATCTCATTGAGAGCTACATTTTAAAAAAAAGTTCATCCAATATGGATCACTGGTTGACAAGAAAATTGCAAAAAACATGTTTTTTAGCTTTTAAATTTCACATCAATTTGCTCTTTTTTATGATTATGAGTTGTATCAGTAATGTCTGGGGTCCTGTAATTTTGTCACATTATACTTGAATTATTTTTAATAATAAAGTTTTAAATTTTTGCAAACCAAAAAAAGTGATTTAATTCAGCAGATAATATCATCTAATTAATTTTTAATTTTTAACATAATTAAAAATGATTATAACTAGTTTTAACCAAAAGTGATATAACTTAAGTGATATCACTTATTAATTTTATTATAATTTAATAAATTTGATATAAGTGATTTAACTTAAATGAAATCACCTATAATATTATATGAATAAATTTAATTCAGGTAATATCACCTGATTTAATTAAATAAATTATTTTTACATAATGATATAATTATTTATATTTGATTATAATACTTTATTACCATTGTTATTTATAGTATAAATAATATAATTAAAACCACCTATTTCAAAATTCTTTTCTTAATGCTGCTTTTTCTGTTTTTATAAAAAAAAATTTTGTATCTTATGTTACATTTCTAAAAAATTATTTATAAAATAAAATTAATACTACTTATTACTTCTTGTATTTGCTAATATTATTACTTGCATAAAACTTTATATGAAACTTTATAATGAAAGATATTACAAATTTTCTTTATAATACTTTATATAATAATTTTAATCTATTATTCAACTCTTATTATAATTCTTTATATGATGATTATAAACTATTATTCAATTCTTATTATAACTTTTTATATAATTCTTTTAATCTGATGCATAATTTTTCATATAATTTTTTCAATCTGTTTATTAAGAATTATAAAATAGATAATAGAATTTAAATAGAAAAAAAGTATAATAAAAAATTATCAGAAAAAAAATAATGAATATTATAATCAAATAAATATAATTTCTTATTCAGATAACTCTTCTAATTTGATAGTTAATTTTTATATATTTTTAAATTTATTTCTTAAAAATCACAAATAAATAGCAATATTTAAATAGAAAATAAAAGTATAGATATTATAAAAAATTATATAAGTAATTATTTAAGAAAAAATTAGTGAATAAAAAATGTTATAATTATTTAATTATTTTATTATATAATTATTATATATAAAATTGAAATTAAAATTCAAAAGTCAAAATATTTTAACTTGAAAAGGTTAAAAGTCAAAATTAAAATTGAAATAGTCAAAATTATATTATAGTTATGTGATTTTTATAATTATAATTTAATATCAAATTTTAAATATAAATAACTCTATTAATATTGATGCTACAAATATACAACATATATCATTGGAATTCTTTTGATAAGCTGAATCTAATCACATAAAGATCATAAAAATCAGATCATTAGATGTGAAGATTACTAACTTTGAATTTAATATTATTGTTTATTATAAGATTATTTAATATCAAATTTTAAATATGAATAACTCTGTTAATATTAACGCTACAAATATGCAATACATATTATTAAAATCTTTTTAATAAGCTGAATCCAACTGTATAAAGATTATAAAAATTAAATTACTGGATGTAAAGATTATTAATTTTGAATTTAATATTATTTTTTAGTATAAAAATCATAACTATAATGTAATTTTGATTATTTTGATTTTTGGAGAGGCTTAAGTTAAAATCATTTTGATTATTTTAATCATTTTAAAGGTTGAAATTAACTAATTTTAATTTCATGTATAGTATAATTCATCTAATTTATTATTTAATTCTAATATAATTAAAGCTCTGAACAAGTTGAGTTAAGTCAATTATTAGACAAAATCGTACTAAAATCAAATCAAGTCAAATCAAGTCAAAATTATAAAATTTGTAGACTCGACTCAATTTGACTCAAAAAATATCAACTTAGATTAACTCAATTTGACTTCTACTTGAATAATAATAAAGAATAATAGATAAGCCAAGTAATTTGACAGATGGTTAATTAAAAAAATGTTAAAAATGTTTTTTCTTTATTTTTTTTACCAGTATTAATAAAAAATGTTATGAAACCTTTTTTTAACAATTTAACAAGAAAAAATAGTTTTGCAACATTTTTTAATTGTATTAAAAAAAACGTTGCAAAACATTTTTTTTACACATAAAATAACAAAATAAAAAATGTTTTTCTCAACATTTTTTAATTAGATTAATAAAAAAATGTTGTGAAATGTTTTTTTTGGCAATTTAAATTAACAAAAAAAATATTTTCACACTGTTTTTTGACAATATTAACAAAAATGTTATACAACATTTTTGCCATGAATTAACAAAAAAAAGAAAGTTTTTTTGCAATATTTTTTAATTGTATTGTTAAAAAAATATTGCGAAACTTTTTTTTAACAATTTAATAAGAAAAATAGGTTTGCAGTATTTTTTAATTACATTAATAAAAAATGTTGTAAAATGTTTTTTTACATATAAAATAATAAAATAAAAAATATTTTTCTCAACATTTTTTAATTAAATTAATAAAAAAATGTTGCGAAATGTTTTTTTTTAACAAATTAACAAGAAAAAATAGTTTCACAACATTTTTTAATTGTATTAATAAAAGAGATAATTTATACATCACCCCTGCGATATTATCACCCCATTTTGTCACCTGTATCACACCCTTACTTTTTTCATTTTTTTATATATATTCCAGGAACTTAGAATTTTTTTTGTTGTAAAAAATCTATTTTTCACATCCTTTTAAACGTCATATGTTTTAATTTTAGTCAGCATTACATAATTCTGCCCAAAGGCGATGCGTCGCAGGGTGACGTATAAATTTACTCTTAATAAAAAATGTTGCAAAATATTTTTTTACACATAAAATAATAAAATAAAAAATGTTTTTTTCAATATTTTTTAATTAAATTAATAAAAAAAATATTGTGAAATATATTTTTTTTTAATAATTTAACTTAACAAAAAAAATGTTTTCATAACATTTTTTGATAATGTTAACAAAAACTGTTGCATAACATTTTTTGATAATGTTAACAAAAACTGTTGCATAACATTTTTTGATAATGTTAACAAAAACTGTTGCATAACATTTTTTGATAATGTTAACAAAAACTGTTGCATAACATTTTTGATATATAAATTAACAAAAAAAAAATGTTTTTTTGTAACATTTTTTAATTGTATTAATAAAAACATTGTAAAACAGTTTTTTTTACACATAAAATAATGAATAAAAATATTTTTCTCAACATTTTTTAATTAAATTAATAAATAAAAAAAATGGTATAAAACATTTTTTTTAGCAATTTAACTTAACAAAAAAACATTTTTGCAACGTTTTTTGATGATGTTAACAAAACCATTGCAAAACATTTTTGACATATAAATTAACAAAAAAAAATATTTTTTGCAACGTTTTTTAATTGTATTAATAAAAAAGCATTGCTAATCATTTTTTTTAATAATTTAATGAATAAAACATTGCAAAACATTTTTTAAAATAATTTACTGATATAATAACAATTTTGCAATATTTTTAAACAATATTAATAATAAATATTAAACTGACCAAATAATTTGATAAGTTATCTAATAGCCATTAAATTATTTGGCCAATTTGTTATTTTTTTTACTAATAAAAATGCATTTTTTTATTAGTAAAATATTAAAATCTGCAATGATATTATAGATTTTATTTGATCCAAGTCAACCTGAGTTAAGTCAAGTTTTAATTTAAACTCAAAATTGACTTGAATTAAGATTGACTTGTAATTTGAATCGTTATCACATAACAGAAAAATTTTTGAATCAAACTCAATTCAATTTAATTTGACCTGTGAGTTGAATTGGGTTAACTTGTTTCATTCAGAGTATTAAATATAATCTTTTTAATCTATTTCTTAAAAATCATGAATAAATAATAAGATTCAAATAATAGAAATGAAAAATCATATAAAAGATTATTTTAACAAAAAATATAATGATAATAATGAATATGAAAAAGAAAAAAAAATGGATTATTAAAGTTAAATAAAAGAATAAAATTTGAAATATAAAAACTTACTAAATCATATCTTAATAAATATATAAGTAATAAAAATTTTACTTTTGTAAAATAAGGTATATATTAAATTTAAATAATAATACAATTATTAGATATAAAACATATAGATATATATATAATTGGGGTCTTTGCAATAGAAAGGTACGAAACTCAAAAAAATTTTTAAATTTATTTTATATACTAATTATGTTTTTTATACTAAAATAAGTGTAAATTTAATATTAATTAAATTTTTATTTTTTTTTGAGTTTCGTACCTTTCTATTGCAAAGACCCCGTATAGCCAAATTTACAAATCTTAAAAAAATATTTTAAAGAAAAATAGAAAGAAAAAAAATTTTAAAATGATTATATATTAATTTCTTACTTTTCAAATTTTCAAATAGTATTTAGATTAATAATATAATTGATGAATTATAAGATAAATCCTTTTATTTTTAAAATACTTAAAAAAATAAAATTTTAGATAATGTAAGAAAAAATGGATATATCAATATAATATAATCTTTTAATAAACTTTATTTTAGATAAAGTAATTAATAAAAAGATCAAAGTAATGCTATTTAAAAATTTAAAAAATAAGTAAAACCTAGTAAAAATGATATATACTAAATGCTTATTGAATTATATTTAAAAAAAATTGATGATCTATGATGAATTATAAAACTGTATTTTGATATTAAAAAATAAAAATTAAATTCATTATTTTAAATATTTCAGACTAAATTAATGCTTATTGAAAATATAATAACATTATAATTATTAATATAATATAATATTAATGCTAATTATAATTGTTAACAATAATTTTAGAAATTTAATAATAATAGCAATTAATATTATAGAAAATAAATAAAAGCAATCTTTTCATAACTTTTATAAGAATTAAAAAATTCTTATAATATTATATCAATTATTTTATATTTTGATGTTAATTTAGCCTTAATATTAACTATAAAAAAAATTATTCAGAAATCCATTATTTTTATTATATTTTTTATATAAAGCTGAATTTAAGAAAGAAATTAAAAGAAAAATTGTATAATTAATTTGAACTTTTTTATACTAAATTTTTAGCAATATATAATTTTTATATTCTAAAAAAATTAAAATAAAATAAAAAAGTTTATTAATAAATTTTTAACTTGTAAATAATATCTTATAAAAATTTTATATTTTTATAGAAAAGTTAAATGAGTTTACTATTAATTAAAATTTTACTACTAGAATTCAGAATACATAACAAGTAAAAGTAATTAATAAAATAGTTAAAGAAAAATCAAATAAGTCTTTATGTTTAATTGATATTGTTGAAAAAATTTAAAGAATATTTGACCAATAATCAAAAAAAGCTATATTAATAAGTGAATGTAAGAATGAAATTTCAACAAAAAAAATATTTTCTATATGAATGAATATTTTTTAAATCACAAATTATCTAAAAATAATATAATCAAATAGTTCAGTTATTATATTATGATATAGTATTAATTGAAAATTAAAAACTATTTTTAGAAGTAAGTCTAATAGTTGATAAAAAATAAATTTTAATATCTATTAAAAATTATTATTAATAATTAAAATATTCTTTTTTTTAGATAACAGATGACTATTATTAATAAAAAATAGCTAAAAAAGATAATTACAACTAATCTTAAATTTTTATTTTCTTTATTAATAAGAATATATCTTATAATAATATTTTATAAATATAAAAAATAATAAAATATCATAGATACAGCAACTCTTTCCGATGATCACTCGGACCAAATTTTTCAGCAAAAATTTTTTTTATTTCAGAGTTTTTGTCGTCAGAAACAAGTTATATTTACAACAAAATGTCACAACTAAACCGTTTTCAGGTAGCAGAAGAAGAGTTGTTTCAGTCTATACGAAAAAAATTCGCGGTATGCATCTTAGAGAGCTTGAAAGAGGAATGACTGAGCCTGAGCAGACTGTGGCCTTGTTCAAACTCGTAGGATATGCAACAAAACGTTCCTCATATCTAGACAGAAGGTCTCGCTAGACAACCAAGAACCTCTTCCCTCGAACTAGCAAAATATTGGGGCGTCTGCCCTTTCTTCTTGGAATTTACTCAGATGTTTTCATGTCAAACTCTTGAACTGGCGTTGTCATATTCTCGGGGAATTGTAGAAGCGGCTACCAAATTAAGACAAGAAGAGAAACCAGATGAACCAATTATAGACGAGGATTCGAACGCCCAAATGGATATAGAAATATCTATGCCAGAAGCGAACCAATCAACATCAAACACAATGCCAATCACAACAGAATCATCAGAGGATTCTAGTTTCAAACCGGTTTTGTCTAAATCGCAAAAGAAGAAACAACGCAAGAGGGAAAAAGCAGAAAGCGAAGCCAAAAAGGCTGCCAAAAGCTCACATACCTCCCTGGACCCTCTGCCAAGGTGTTTACTCCCCCCACGTGACCGGGACTATTGGTAGATGAAACACTTACGCAGCCGCCTGAAAAGAAAGTGAAGTCGCAAGACCCGCCAAATACAAGAAAGGTGGTAGAAAATGAAGCATCGACAGTAATTACAGGATATTTGCCTGCCAATAATTCTCAGGCTTTCATTCGAGATATCATCGTATATGACATCCCTGCAAAATGGAATAATTATACGACTATTAACGCGCTTTTCGCCTGGGAAAAGATTATCTCTATGACTGTCAAACGGCAGAAGAAATACAAGACACTACGTGTCAAGTTAGAGATTTCACAATTTTTTAAGAATTATGAACAACACTGGATGGCGCTGTTAATGGGATTCCCAGTGAGATGGTTTTCAGCATCCTGGTCCTTACAAGAACAGAAAAAAAGAGAAAGGTACCAAGCCGCAGTTTTGAACCCGCCAGAGAGTATGACTATGGCTACGCTGGTACACAAAGATAATAAAGCCTATCTTATCTCCCATAACATTAATATGTTCAAAGAAGTGAAATTACCTGATGGAAAGAGGAAAATAATTGGATATTTATCAAACTGGGACGATCTATATAGATTAATAAATACTCTGAATGTTTGAAATGGCGAAACTGTTGATTGGACACGTCATACCTCACCATCACACAACCCTAGGAAGTCGACGAAGTCTACCCAGGATAAGAGCAAAGGGAAGACAAAAAATACTAACGCTTCCTCCCCAAATGACAGTGCCCAGAAGCGATCTAGTAAGAAGGTTGCCACAGGCGCTAATAATATCCCTCTACAGCACAGCAGAGGTTTCACCTCTTAACAACAATATTCCTCCGGTACTAAAGCTAGGCAAGCCTCTCCGAAAACTGATTACGACACTAAGAAAGCGAAATCTAAGTCGAAAAGGTCCTCTACTTCAAAGAAGATGATAATGGCTGAGATCACACGAATGAATGGAGTATTGGAAAGTTTATTAAAGAGAATGGCCGTATGATGAATAATATGGCGTTATTGTTGAGCCGAGGTCCAACCGTTTTAGTAAATTTTTATTATTTAGTACCAGAATGATCCAAATTTTTCTTTTTTATTACATTGTTTCCCTATATTTGTTATTATTAATTATGGCAATATGATTGAACTGTGGTTTTACCTTGGAGCATTACTAACATATAGGTAGTGGTTATGTTGTAACCTGTATACTTTTGTAAATAAAGTTAATGCGCTATCAATGCCGCTTAAAATTAAAAAAATTATAATATATTATTTTTTTTAATGATAATTTACATTTATATACTTGTCTTTAATTTATTAATAGAAAGATTATATATAAACAATTTTTTTTAAGTCATATTTTATTCAGTTAATTTGCAATTTTACATATCATCACTTATTCTATAATGTTAGTATAATAATAATAAATATAATTTTAAATAAAAATACAGATTTAATATAAGATATATTAAAAAAACTTTTAATTTAATTATTTAAACTGATAAATTAATAAATTTATTAATAAAACAAAATATAAATACAGGAGTAGAATTATCTGAATAATTAGAAAATATGATTTTTTTTTTTTTTTTTTTTATTCTTTTGTTAGAAGTGAATACAATGGTTTCAGAACTCGTATTGCCACACTATTAGACCTCTATGATAAGACAACTAATGACTAAAAAATCATCAATATGCTATCTCTCAGCGAAGTACTTAAAATACAGTGATGCCTTTCTCATAGGACACTACGACCCTTTGTTGAAATATGCAGCTGTACTGTACATACTAATTCACCATAGTGCAGTTCTATTGAAGAGGGAATAACATATACTATGCCCCTCAGTCTGTCTGGAAGCGCACTCACGTAAATCCCATCCTTTCAAAATTAACCAATAAAAAATTTGTGTAACAAAAAAATAAACAAAAAGAAAATACAAACGAAACCTTCAGGGTAAACTAAAAGAAAGAACACCCTATATGGTATAAACCTCTATCACAATAAATAAATATTCCTAATACCCTAATATCTCTGATAGTTCATACAACCTTAAAAATGTACTCAAGTATACTCACTAGCCAGGATTCTATTGCAGAAATATTTTTTCTTCTTGAGAAAAAGGTGGAAAATACAGTCAACTATAAAATATCATGTGACTGATTAATTCTGGTATCTCACATCAAGATATACAAACCTGATGATTCACAATTTCTCTAAAAACTACCAGTTAATTCTGATAATATGCAGATTTTCCCCACCTCTTTCTCTTAGTACTCTTAATACTAAACCAAATAAATTAAAGAAGGTAGCGTCTAAGTCCATAGAAAAAATATATGTAAATCAATTAATCCCAATGACAAAATGAACAACATTAGGGATATTTTCGTATATGATGTATCTGCAAGTTGGTCTTATACAAAAATTTTTGCTGAACTTAATATATAAGGTGATGTTATATCAATGATAACAAAGTGTTAATGAAAGTATTAAATGTTATACATAAAAATTTGTCTCTCAATCTTTTCACTAGCGTCTTTTAAACAGGGTATATGGCAATACTTCTTAGGTGATCAAGCAGTACAATAGTTTTCAGAACATTGGTCTTTACAACAAAAAAGTGACGAGAACAGTTCCATTTATATCTCAATGACTTACCTCAAGAAAGTAATTATTGGCAATTATGGGACCATACTAGACCTTCAACTATTTTCGCAAATTATCTGGTTAAAGTCCTCAAGCATTTTAATTCTGGTAGAAATTCTTTGATTGTGATGTACTTTAAAAAATATCAGGATATAGAATTTTGTCATAAGACAACTTTCAATTTTAACCATAATGGTACTGACCATTCTCTTTCATAATGTGCTTCTTCTGCTTCTTCCCAAAGCAAAAACAAAAATAAGAAGCCTGCCTATGATGAATTCTAACAAGTAGAATTCTAGTTCTCTTAAAACTTGCTCTACTAATTCTAAATCTATCAAGAATCTAGCAAAGTCTTCTAAAAAATTGAAAGGCAAGAAAAATAAGAAGTCTTCAGATAAGAAGTCTAACAATAAAATAGATATTGTTAAACTTTTGCTAGCTTTAATTCTTAATTGTTATTATTTTAGTAGATTAGTATTATTTTATTTCATTTATTGTTTTTTCTTTTTTGGTTTATTTGTTTAAGTAATATTGCCAAGCAATGGACTACTTATAGGGATTTTGTTAAAACTAAGATGTTTATGCTTCTTGAAGGAAATGATTACAATCTTATGCTTCAGGTAAGAAGCTATAAGTTGTTTTCTTATAGGGCCAAGTTGTTTGTTTTTGCTTAGCATTAACTTTTAACTGAGATATCTCATAATAACTATCTTAGACATAATTATTTATTTCCTTTAGTTTAATCAGGTATTATTGCTTACTTAGATTTATCTTTGTACTAAACTTATTTTATTAGCTTTGGCTTTTAATTATAGATTCTTTTGTTATAATAAAAATAAAAATAAAAATAATTTACATATAACATTTAATTTTAGTAAAAATCTTTTATAATCTCTATATTAAATATTAAGAATTTTTATTTAAATAAAATTATTTAATAATATTAAATTTATCTATACATTAATTTTATAATAATTAATTTAATATTCATAAAATATTAATTATTTTTGTATTATTAATTTTTTTATAAAAATTATTTTATAACTTTAGAATATGATTTTATTACTTTGGTTAAATAAATTTATCTTTTCTTTTAAATAAAGTTGTTTAATAAAATCATATATTCAAATTTACCGAATCAGTTTAAATTAAGGATTTATAAAATTTAACAAAAAAGATGAAAAAAAATATGATTTTTATTTTACAACCTCTAATTTAAATTGCATTACATGATTATTTTTGTGCTGACTGATAAAAAAAAATGATTTTTTGCTTTTGAAATAATAAAATATATTCCATAAATATATAAATAATATGAAAATTAATAATGGGTTTTTAAGATTAATAATAAATTTATGATATAACCAAAAACTTCATATTATTTATATGATATTAATAAACATAATAAATAATTATTTTTTTACTTTTTAATGTTTATTATTATGTAAAGAAATAATAAGAAATTATAAAGATTTAGAACTATAGACTAAACTTAGTATAATTTATTTATTTATTTTTATATCATATTTTAAAAAATTTTAAAACTGTTTTAAGTACAGTCAGACCTCCATATAATTACCAAGTAAGGTACACCCTTAACTGGTGATTGTATAGAGGTGTAATTGTATATATAGTATATAATTTTTTTATTAGAAATCAGAAATAAAATTAATAAAATTATCTTAATTTTGATCTAAATTATAAAATTATAAAATTATAAATTACATGAATTGCATATTTTTGGGCGATACATAGTCATTTTATAAAAAACAATTTTGAAAATTTCTTATAAACTACATTCTAAAAAAAGGAAATTTATTATAATTCTGGCTAAAATTATAGTGACTATAAAGAGGTTTAATTATTAGTAAAAATAATATGTATATTGCAAATCATGCAGTAATAGTGATTATAATTGAATTGTGATTATAAAGAGGTAAATTAACTAAGTAAAAGTCAGTTTCACAAAATTGGGTTCTTATGTAAAGATGTGACTATATAGGATATGATTGTATGAAGGTCTGACTATAATAATAAAAATTTATTATTATCAGTTTTAAAGTTAAATAAATTTATTATTTAAATATTTAAAAAAGTAGAGAGACTTTATATAATCTTTATTTCTTATTAATAAAAAAATTTTTAATATTATTAAAATTATTAATTAAAGTTATATATTTTATATTAAAATTTTTTTAAATTTTATTATCACTATTTTGAATTAATTTAAAAATTATTGATATAAAATTTTAATAAAAAAATTATTTACTATTATTTATAATTTTATAATTTAAAAAATAATATTTATTTATTTAGTATTTTATTTTTATATATTTTTATATATATTAATAATAAAAAAATGTATATTTTTTTGGCTAAATTTTACTTGTATAATAAACTTTATTTTAAATTTTAATTAGTAAATTTATAAAATTTTAGTATTAAAAGATTTTTCTTTTTAAAAGAAACATTTTTTTTTATGATATATAGTATTAAAAATCTATACTTGATAATAAAATTAAGGTACTGTATAGTTCTAAGATTAAACAACCCTCAAAAATAAGCAATTTTGGCCTGCATTATGATAAATTTGATTAGAGTTATGACCACTTTGGCTAGAATTAAATATAAAAAATGGTTGTTTAATTTCAGAACTATATGGTACTTATAAATTTTTTAGTACTTTAAAAGAATAAAATTTTAAAGAAAATAAACTGTTAATTTTATTCTTTAAGATAAGTACTATTAAATTACCAGTTAGATTTTCAAAAAAACATCTACATAAAAAGTTATAAGTATTTAAAATTAGATAATTTTTATATGATTAGCTTATTTTTAAAACAAAAAGAATCACATAAATGCAATTTTATTGGTTGATTTTTATAATTCAGAATGAAATTTTTATTTTTAAATTTAATATCTACTAAATCAATTTAAAAATTCAAATTTAATTTATTATTTTTCTATTTTTAAATCTGATTTTATTTTTTTTAAAAAAAAAATTTCTTTTATATCTATGCTTATATTTAATTGTTTTATTTTTTTTATAAAATTATGAATTCCTATTGACTATTTATTGCTCATATGATAGACAAAAAATTTGTTTAAATATAGATTTTCAGCATCATATAATAATATTAATTTAATAAAATTATATATTAATTTTTTTTTTGATTTAAAGGCTGTGTTTAAAATTATATATTAAAAAAAAAAATAAAATTAAAAATGTAATTATAATTATTTAAAATTCTAATTTAACTATATAATAAATAAGAATTAGTTTATTTAATTAATTAAAATAAATATAAATAGTATATTTTTATTATTATATGATTAAATAATAGGTAAATATTATTTATTTATAATATTATAATCTTTAATAATTTTTTTTAAAATAATATAATACAATATTTTTATAATAAGTATTTTAATAATTAAAATTTGTTAAAATTTTATTATTTTAAAAGCAAATTATTAGCAAATAAAAAAAATTTTTTAATTTTTTTTTTATTTATATAAAATCATATAATTTATAATAAATTTGATTGGCTAAAGTTATATTAATTATTATAATTCTAGCTAAATTTATAATGCTATAATTAGAATTAGTAAGAATTTTTCAAAATATTAATAATAAATAATGAGTATATTTATAAATTAAAATAATTTAATTAAACAAATATTATTAAATAAAATAATAATTTAAATAATATAAAATTTACTTATTTTTAAGTTTTTCTTTTCATAATAAATTATATGATTTTTAAACTTATATAATATTAGTAAAATTTAATATTTTGATCTAATTAATAAAATTAAAAGCCTTAATATACTTTGTCAAAATTATTGGTTAGAATTTTAAAATATTAATTTTTAACAATATGATATTTTTTGAAATCATTATATTATAACTATAAAAAAGGACCAGTTATCAAAATACTGTGCATATATATTTTTATATATTCTAACTTTATATTAGAAATGCATTTTTTAGTCAAAATATAATAATTCTATTAATTATTAAATCAAAATTAACAACATTTTTTCTTCTTAATAGTATTTAATTAAATTTTATAATAAGTTGATAGCTACAGACTACAAGGTTTTTTGAAAACATAAACTGTCTTTAAAGTTATTGAAAAATAAATTCTAATGAGATACAGGAGCAACAAAGAATCAATTAAATTAATTAACCTACAAGATATATCAGACATGAAATTTGTAATTATTTTTTTCATTCTCATAATCTGATCATCGTACAAATGTCAGGTGAATTTTGCGTTAACTTCTGTTAATTCCGGCTGAAATTACGAGGGTAGAAAGTAATCAATTCGATGACGGTCATGTGATGAGTTCAATTTGGAAACAATTCGTGTTCGGAACTTGATTTGACATACTATTTTTAATGTATAAACTATGATTACCTAATAATTGATGCTCCGTCCCCAATTAGTTTTTATCATAAAGAATTTTTTTTTTTTTTTGAAAAAAATCCTTTATCTGTTATATCGAGATATATTTATAAGGAGTTGCCAATCTACCAGCATAGAAATTCCTATGTATGTACGGTATGTATTATGTACAAATTTATGCACGTAAAGAAAGACTATTTATCAATCAAATCTACGTTATCTATTATATATATATATATTTTTTCTTCACTGACTGCGCATAATAATGTGTAAAAGATAAAAACATCGGAAGAGAAAAAAATAAATAATATTCACAATCATAAAATAAGATGCATTATCTGAAACGTTAAATTCCTTAAAACGTAAATCTAAATGGAATTAATGATTTTTAATGTACTATACATATTATTCAAATAAATGAATAATAATAAATCACACGAGTGACACGACTCGAAAAGAAAAATAAAAAGGTTTCTCAAAACAGTCAGATGACCAAAAATATTAAATCAAAAAAAGTAATCGAATCCCATGATCTAAACAATCTAAACAACATTTATTTTTCAAAAAATTAATTTCGTCGTATCAGTGATCAATTCATGTGGTTGATTTTATTGATTACATTTTTGGACTAACCACATTTTCTATAAATATATATATATATAATTTTTGGTCGATCCTATTTAATGAACCGTCATATAACGTGTGGGTTCAATTCCTATAATATACATAGTAAATTTCAATTTATTATTTCATTTAATAAATAAATTGAATTTTTGTTACAAGTTCGAATGTCGAAAAAAAAAAAAAATAAATAATTTTCTCTAAAGCCATCGTAGAAGTCGATGAAAAAACATTCTCAATAGATTCTTCGGCACATATCGTATCAGAAATACCACTTATATTATATTGATTTTCCGATAACTTTAATGTATATTGTATTGGTTTACGATCGTAAATTAAAAAAAAAAGATCATTTTTTTTTTTTTTTTAATTCCCTTATGAAGAGGGGCTATCAGTTGATTTCAATTGGCATAATAAAAAAAAAAATGCGCAGCCTAGTTCTTTCAAAGATTACCAAAATAGGATTAGTGTAATATTAAATGTATCTGTTTAAATAACAGATAATATAACAAATAACATATGTGAAAATTATCTGAAGTGTTTAAAAATCAGATAAATAAATAATATAACAGATCATTCTCAATATATATTTTCACTATTTTATACTAAAATAATTCGATAATTATTTTACACATTTTATGGCACGCAGATAAAATTTTCGTCAGCCCTTCGGCGGTCGATTAAAGTAGCAGTTTTAACAAAGTGAACGAATTTCTTATCTAGCATGTAACGTTTTATGCGTTTGTATCATACAAGTCGAAAATATTCATAATCGTAAAGTAATTTAATGATAGTAACATAATTTATAATATATACTACTATATTTGTACATATATATATTTTTATAAATGTGCACAATTATATAATAAAAAAAAAAAAAAAAAAAAAAATTTTTTTTATTTTTAATTATGTGTTATTGTTTATTTATTACTTATTTATTTGTGTTCAATATTACATTTTTTTATTGTATTTTTAAAGTTCATTTTATTTATTAATATAAAAAAAAAAAAAAAAAATTATTTTAAAATATCGTTTTTTTTTATTATTTTATTTTACACATCATTTTCTTATGTGTGTATATATATACACTTTACATATATTATTCTAAACGAGATAAACCAAAAAATTCTTATAAAATAGAGACAAATTTCATCACAAATTCCTCCCCATTCATTTTCTCATTACTTGATTTACAAAAGAATTTAACAAGAGATATACCGAAATTATCTTTTGTCAGAAAGATTTATTTCAATTTTTTTCTTTCATCGCTTTCATCTCTTTCATCTCTTTCAGCTCTCTTCCAAACATAAATATAAACGAACGCTTCTTTATCATAATATAAAGATGAGTTTATCTGAACAATGGACATTGAAAGACAAAAACGGAAACCCACCACCTTCCAATATTGTCAATTTCATTAAAAAATTAGACAAAAAGCAATTGCTTCCTTGCCCACGCACGGCTGATGAATTGCAAATGCCAGAGAAAGAAACAGTCCCACGAGAAATGAACAGTTTCATCGTCTTTAGACGTCAACTGGCTCACGTTGCGAAAATGTATAAAACATCTGATGATGGTAGAGTTATTTCGACTGCAGCGTCCTTTATCTGGAATGGTGCAAGTAAAAGCGAAAAGATGAGTTATACGCATATCGCCGAAGAACTTAAGAGAAGACATCGCGAGAGACATCCAAATTACACTTATGAAAGGCGTAAAAGAAAAACTGCAGAAGAAGATTTCATTCCCTACGACGCTGATTTGATGAGACAAAATAAAAACAAAAAGAAGAGAAAAACTTCACCTGAATCTAGAACTATTCAACACGTTTCTGAAGAGCAGAAAGTTGTTCCTGTTTCAACCATTTCACAAGAACAAGAAAATATAGAATGGTACTCACCTACCCCTCAAGTCGATAACAATATTTGTTTGTTTGATGATTGCTACTCTTCGGAAAATTACCACGATCAAGTTTCTCAGTTAATACGCGATGAACAAATTCCTCAACTCTTACAAGCGGTAACTTCAATAAATTATGTGGGAAGTTCTATAGCACCACAGCAACAGATTCAGGAAATATTATTATTTCAACAACAGCAAGAGCAATTACCACTTACCCCTCATACCTGGGAAATTGATTCATTCTACTATGGAAACCATGACGCTGGCATAAATCAACCATCGTATTACGAGGGGCTAGAAAGACCAATTGATGATTTAATTGGATTTTATTAAATTATTTTTTCTTTCTATTTTTTTTGAAGAAAAAAAAAATTTCTTTTTATTTTAAAACTTTTGGGATTTTTTTACTGAACATTTGGGGTGTACAATTTATCATGCGGCGAATTTCTTTTTGTGGGAAATCACGGACTTTTTCTTTGACTTTTTTATACGTTGAATAATCACGAGACATTTTAATTTGTATAATATTTTTGAAATCTTTGAAAAAAAGAGGAATTATGAAATATATATAGTGTATTTTTAGAAAAGCATAATTTTTTGGGATTTTTATTCTAAAGTACGATCTCTATGCAATTCATGTTATATAGATTCGTTATAAATAATTAAGGCATATAGATATCTTTACGATTAAATATGTAATATTTATTTTCAAATAATCCGAAAAAAAAAAAAATTTGGCCTTCTAACCTTCCAATACGTTTTACAATAGTTAATTTTTATTAATAATAAATAAAAAAAAAACTAAATTTTTTTTGTAAACACTTTTTTTTTTTTTTTTTTGTTAAATAATTGAATTAAATTGTTTGTTGATAATATGCATACGAAATATTTATAACAAAAAGTTGAAAGATAATGAAGAATTCGTTTTAAATCACGCTCAATTTATCGAACTTGTATTTTCAATTTCTTCTTGTATATTGCATCATAATGTAACACAGATTACATTCTTTGACCATTCTTTGAGTATTTGCAGCCTGCGGCGGGCTGCGGGCTGTATATAAAATATTTGCCGGGAAATTTTATAAGTACCGGTAATTCAATGAATATCTTTTCTCGCCTGATAACATCATCTTTGACCCCCTGCAAATGTATCGTTCTTGACCTGTGTGACGGGTCTGACCTGATAATATATTTTAGGGTCAAGATAATGCTATTAAGAGGGTCAGAGACTTTTACTCGCTCGCTGCGGGTCACACTTCACATGACAAGTCTCACTTTGCAATGAAATTAGCAGGAAATAACAAGAAATAAACTGTCTTTTTGCAAAAGAAAAAAAATTTTTTAAACATGTTATTCAATATTTAACACTAAAATTTGAAATTTTCTATTACCTAAATCGAATATGTTTCGTATCTTTCAAAAAAACTATTAACATGCGTAAGTTCTTGCGATTTTATGATGTTCACTTTATTCTAATGATTGAGCGTTATGAATATAATAAATAAAAAAACATTTTAATATATTTTAATATATATTTATTTATTCTATACTATATATCAGATTATATATTAGCGTGTATTGTAAAATATAAAGTAAAGTATAAAGTAAGTATATAAATAAAATCAATTGTTGAAATAAAGTTTAATTTATCAATTATGATAATTATAATATTATAATAGTATATTGTATTATTTGTATATTTTATTTTATATAATTTTATAATTTTAAATTAAATAATATATATATATATATAAATAATATATTGTAAATTATAAATAGTACTACTATCAGCTACAGTACTTGTATAAATAGTATACAGTATACACTATATTAAATTATTTATTTACAATATATAATTAAATCACTGACTCACTGTATTAAATAATAATTTATAATAATTAAATAATTCATAAATAATCAATTTTAAAATAACGCAAATAAATTATGAAGAAATTGTTGACCATATTTCGTTTGTTTCCGTTTTAGTGAGGAAAAAAAGAAACATTGTAATCATTGTTTTTATCTTATCATGCTATATTATATTTAATTACGCAAGAATTTTGGTTGAAATATAAAAAGTCATATAAAAAAAACGAAAGATAAGATAAAGAAAAAAAATAAATGAAAATAAAATAAATAATAAGGAAAAAAGTTGAGATAAAAAAGAAGATAAAAAAAAGCATGCACGATAAAAAACAATTCAAATATTTTTGATAAATTTAAAGTTAATAAAGAGCACAATTATTTTCTCGGAGGCTGACAAAAATTACTTTTAATAATAGCGAACTCTGGATAAAAGAACTCAGAGAGAGGATGATCGACCTTGCATATTGTAAATAATGTGAGCTCTTCTACTTTTCGAAAGCTTCTAATTTAGAAAGCCTCCCTCTATTGAGGATTTGAGGTGACGTAAGGTATTTCCTTCGTTATTATGTTACACGCTCAAAATGTAATAAATATATCTATACCTGGATTGTATTTAGGTCGGAATTATAAAGCGGACGCTTATTCAAAATGCATTCTTTCTTATTTGCAATATGCTCGACATTTAACATAATAAACATAAGAATTATATCGATACCTATTTTATGTCAATCAGTCTTCAAATTCTAACTTCTCCCGTACGCCATCATTAGATTATTGTGTTTATTAATTAATTTTCGCGCTAATCATGTGCGATAATTTTAGACTGCAAAATGTTTCCCATTATAAAAATCATTCATATAATAAACAGCTAATACTAGTTACTATCATTGATTGCTTTAAAAAAAAAAAAAAAACTTTTGTCACTATTATAAATAATTCCCGACTTCATGAGACTTTTCTTCATATAACTTCCAAGCTGGGATATAAAGGTAACTTTGAACCCAAACGTCTTGACGGCCAATTCTTTAATGCGTAATGTGAATTTTTAATTTATCATGATAATTTTTGAAATGTCATGTGCTTTCGTTGTTGCTTCGTTTTTTTAATCTTAATAGGCATATGTCATGTATAAATCAAGAATAAATATATTTTTTTAAAATTGTTACTCAATATACATACGTATAGTAGATGCACATTTGATGATAAACACTATTATACTCACTCTATATGTTCTGTTACTCTAATAAGTTTCATACTATAAGCTTTTCTTTAAAGATAAATTTCAGTATTAAAATTTTGCAAGATATTAAATTCTGCTATCTGCTAAAAATGGCAAAAATTAAAATTAGAATTAATTTTTTATTAATGGATCTGTGTAAACTTTATTGAATTAAATATTATTTATACATAATACAAACCAGTTTAAAATTAATCTATAATATAGACATAACTATTAACATTTGAATAATCCTATAATTTGTAAATAATACAGCATTATAATCTTATTTATATATTTATAATTTTAATTTACACAAATAAAAAGAATTGATTTTAATAGTAATTATAAATTGGATTTTACCAGTTTTATTTTTTCATTTATAAAGTAATAAATTGATTAATTAATATAAATATACAAGTTGTGATTTTTAAAAAATAAAATTAAAACTAGTTTTAAGAATCAAAAATCAATTAAAAAAATAATAAACTAATTACCATTTTAAATTTTATAAAGTACAAACTGAATATGCATATATAATATACAGTTAATATGTTATATAATATATCTATTCTATGAATTAAATAGCAAGTGCATTTTAAATATATTATAAGTATATTATAAATTAAAATTGATACTTATTTTAAATATATTTAATAACAATTTAAGTATATTTTAAGTACAATTACTTTTTGTAAAATAATTATTATATATATATAATTATATAAGATTTATATAAATAAAAATTATAAAATATTTATATTTTAATTTCTTTTATAATGTTATTTAGTTTTGATTATAGATGCCACCCAAATCCAAAATAATTTGGAATTATGACAGCCCAAATGTACAAATCCAAATTAATTTACAAATTACATATATAAATTTTGCAATTTGTACATTTGGGATTTGAAAATTATGGCTGTCAAAATGTATAAATTAATTTGGAATTTACTTAAAATAATTTGGGTGGCATCTATAGTTTTGATTAGTTTTTTTATATAAAATTTTATCAAAAATATTTTTCAATTTAAAATTTTTACTGAAAAATATTTTCAAATTATATTTTTAACTAAAAATATTTTCAATTAAAAAACTTTATTAAAAAATATTTTTGGTTTAAAAAATTAATTTTAATTTTATTTTAGATCAAAAAAATGGAATTAAAACCATTTTTTCAGAAATTCTTTAAATTAAAAATGTTTTTAGATAAAGTTTTTTAACTAAAAAAATGTTTTTCAATTAAAATATAATTCTAAAAATATTTTTTAATAAAAATTATAATTTAAAAAGCATTAGTTAATAATTAAATTCAGAATTAAAAATGAAACTAAAATAAAATTGAATTAGAAATTTAAAGATTTATATAAAAAATATTAACTTTGACTTTTATATATAAAAATTATTAATTTATAATATATTAAATTTATTTTAAAAATTACTAATTTTTATACTTAAATAAAATTTTATTAATTAATTACTAATTTTTTTTTAATATTTACTTAAATAATATTATAAAATTTATAATAAAAGTATTAAATCATTTTTTAAAGAATAAATTACAACTAATTAATTATTAAATATATAAATTTTCTTATTTTTTAATTTAAAGTATTTTATTTTATATATTATAAGATTTATTATTATATAAATTTATTTTAATTTTTTTTATTTTTATTTATGTAAAAAAATAATATTTAAAATACTGATTTTAACTTTTATAAAAAAAAATATATTATTAATTTTAAAATTTTAATTTTATATAATACTATTAGTATAACCTCAAAATATAAGCAATTTTTATATAATATATCCTATTTAAGAAATTGCTAAATACAAGTTAAATGGTGGCAAATCAGTTACCAATTATTTACAATCGAGTATCTTATTGATAACTGATTGATTTAATTAGATGATCGATTAATAGCTAATTTCTACTAAAATCTGTTACCAATCAGATAAGTTAATTGATAGTTAACTGATGGCTGATTAATGGTAAATTTATGGCTAATTGATAATTGATTAATGGTCAAATTATAGTCAAATTATGGTTAAATTATGATCAAATTATAGTTAAATTATGATCAAATTATAGTCAAATTATGGTTAAATTATGGTCAAATTATGATCAAATTATAGTTAAATTATGATCAATTATGGTCAATTGATGGTCAATTGATGGTCAAATAACCAATTTTTATAGAATTATATAATGAATAATAAAATTATTATAATATATAATAAAATATCACAGGTCAAATAAGATTAAACTAATCATCAATCAGTCATGTGACTGATTGGTAACCGATTGGAAACTGGTTAGTTACTTATTAATGATATTGGTCATCAATCAGATATAAATTTCAAATCAATTATCAACTGGTTATATGGCTAATTGATGACTGATTGGTATACAATTAAAATTTACTAATTATCAATAAGTTACCAATCAATCATATCAGATTGATGACCAATTGGTTGCTAATTGACTTATTATATATTAGCAGATTTTTAGATTTTTTCAATAACAATGTTTTAAAATATTTAATTTATAAATTATTTTAAAACTCTAAACTTTAATAAAAAATTTTTTTTGATAGATTTCCTAGTAAGATTCGTATAAAATATTTTTGATAAATAGAGATATTTTTATTTTTGAAATTTCTAAAAGTTTGTATAAGAAGAGTTCATATGGGATATTTGATAGAAAAATTTTTTTTTATTTTCTAAGAGTTTGTATAAAAAGAGTTTGTATAAAATATTTGATAAAAAATTTTTTTTAAGAGATTTTCTAAGAGTTCATATATGAAAGATTTGTTAGATATCTTTGATAGAAAATTTTTTTTAAGAAATTTTTTAAAAGTTTGTATGGGAAGAGTTTGTATAAGATATCTAATAGAAAATTTTTTGTGAAATTTTCTAAGAGTTTATATAAGAAGGATTTGTGTAGGATATCTAATAAAAAATTTTTTTTTGAGAGATTTCCTAAGATTCGTATAGAATATTTTTGATAAATAAATTTTTTTTTATTTCTAAGAATTCATATGGAAAGAGTTCATATAAGATATCTGATAGAAAATTTTTTTTTAAAAAAATTTTCTAATAAGAATTTAATTTGTATAGGATATTTAATAGAAAATTTTTTTTTGAAAGATTTTTTAAGAGTTTGTATGGAAAGAGTTCATATGAGATATCTGATAGAAAATTTTTTTGTGAAATTTTTTAGGATTTGTATAGAAAGAATTCATATAGGATTCTTTGATAGAAAAATTTTTAAGAGATTTTTTAAAAGTTCATATAAGAAGAATTTGTATGAGTCTATGAGATATCTGATAAAAAACTTTTTTTGAAAAAGATTTTCTAAGATTATAAATAGATTTTTTTTTTGATTTCTAAAAGTTTATATAGAATATCTGATAAAAAATTTTTTTTTGAGATTTTTTGAGTTTATATAAAAAGAGTTTGTATTTTCTAAGAGTTTATATGAAAAAAATTTGTATAGAATATTTTTAATAGAAAATTTTTTTTTAAAAGATTTTTTAAGTCATATGAAAAGGATTCATATAAGATATCTAATAAAAAATTTTTTTTTGAGAAATTTTCTAAGAGTTCATATAGAAAGGGTTCGTATAGGATTCTTTGATAGAAAAGTTTTTTTTAAGAGATTTTCTAAGAGTTTATATAAAAAGAGTTCTTATAGAATATTTGATAGAAAAATTTTTTTTAAAAAATTTTTAGAGTTCATATAAAAAGGATTCATATGGGATTCTTTGATAGAAAATTTTTTTTAAAAGATTTTTTTAGAGTTTGTGTGAAAAGAGTTCGTATAGGATATTTTAATAAAAATTTTTCAAGTGTTCATATAGTAAGGATTTGTATAGAATATCTTTGATAGAAAATTTTTTTTAAGAAATTTTCTAAGAGTTTATATAAGAAAAGTTCATATGAAATATTTGATAGAAAATTTTTTTGTGAAATTTTTTAAGGTTCATATGGAAAAGATTTGCATAAAATTCTTTGATAAAAAAATTTTTTAAGAGAGATTTCTAAGAATTCATGTGAAAAGGATTCATATGAAATATCTGATAGGAAATGTTTTTTAAAAGATTTTCTAAGATTCTTATAGGATATTTTTGATAAATAGATTTTTTTTTTATTTTTAAAAGTTCGTATGAGATATCTGATAAAAAAATTTTTTTTAAGAGATTTTTTAAGAGTTCATAAGGAAAAAATTTATATGGGATTCTTTGATAGAAAATTTTTTTTAAAAGATTTTCTAAGAGTTCATATAAAAAGAGTTTATATGAGATATTTTAATAAAAATTTTTTCAAGTGTTCATATAATAATGGTTTATATGAAATAAATTTGATGAAAAATTTTTTTTAAGAGATTTTTTAAGAGTTCATATTAAAAGAGTTTACTGTATATGGAATATCTGATAGAAAATTTTTTTGTGAATTTTTTAGGATTTATATAGAAAGGATTTGTATAAAATTCTTTGATAGAAAATTTTTTTTTAAGAGTTCTGAAAGTTCATATGAGAAGAGTTTATATAGGATATTTTAATAAAGATTTTTCAAGTGTTTATATAATAAAGGTTTGTATGAGATATCTTTGATAAAAAATTTTTCTAAGAAATTTTTTAAAAGTTCGTATTAGAAGAATTTGTATAGGATATCTGATAGAAAATTTTTTTGTGAAATTTTTTAGGATTCATATGAAAAAAATTTACATGAAATTCTTTAATGAAAAATTTTTTTGAGAGAGATTTCTAAAAGTTTATATAGTAAAGTTCATATAGGATATCTAATAGGAATTTTTTTTTTTAAGAAATTTCCTAAGATTTGTATAAGATATTTTTGATAAATAGATTTTTTTTTGAGGTTTTCTAAAAGTTTGTATGAGATATTTTTAATAGAAAATTTTTTTAGATTTCATAATATTTTAAAAAAAAAAATACACTTTTTATTAAATTTATATTAAATAAATTAATATTATTAAAAAAATTAGATATCTGAAAGTTTAAAGCAAATTTTTAATACAAATTTAAAAGGTCACTATATATATGATTATATAAGATAAAAAATTACAACTAATAATAATAATTTTTCAATTTATTTATTATTAACCAATCAAAATTCAGTCTGATCTTTATGCATGTAATCTAATCTTAACATGCATATAAATAATCAAACACAACTCTATTTATTTTTCAAAAAATATATATTTTTCTTTTCTATTTTCTTCTTACTCTTATTACATTTTACAGGTATATTAATTATTATATTCTTGTCATTAAATTTATTGTAATGATTACAGATTATATTTTATTTTATAATATTAACTTTACCTTTTTTTAATATTACTAATGTTATTTTTTTTTTTTATATTTTACTAATATCATCACATATTTTTCTTTTTTTTTTATAAATTTTATCAAACTCTTCATAATACTAACTTTTTATATTTATGTATTTTATTATAATTATTATTAACTTTTTATATTTACATTTTACTATTTATTTATTAAATATAGTATTACTAACTTTATTAATCATATACTAACATATTATTATGATGAATATTTTTATTTTAAATACTTATTAATATAAATAAAGTTACTATGTATTTTATCATGTATTATAATAAATTTTATTATTCATTATATGATTCTACAAAAATTAGTCAATTGACCATTAATTGATCATAATTAATCATAATTTGACTATAATTTAACCATAATTTAACCATAATTTAACTATAATTTAACTATAATTTAACTATAATTTAACCATAATTTAACTATAATTTAACTATAATTTAACTATAATTTAATCATAATTTAACTATAATTTAACCATAATTTAACTATAATTTAACCATAATTTGACTATAATTTGACCATTAATTGACTATTAATCAATCATCAATCAACTATTCAATCAACCATCAGTTGACCATCAATCAACCTATCCAATTGGTAACAGCTTTTGATAGAAATTAGCTATCAATTGACCACCTGATTGAATCAATTAATTATCAATAAAAGATCTGATTGATAGCTAATTGATAATTAATTTGTCATCATTCAACCTGTATAATAATCATTTTTTTTTACTAATCCTATATTATTTTTACAGTATGAAATAATTAATTGGACACAAAACTTTGTAAAATTATTTAAAAAAATTTTTCCTAGTAATTTTCAATTACTAAAACTTCACATATAACAGTATCACACTATTTACATTATTAAACGTTATAGTAATTCACTAAATAAACTAATTACTAAACTTAAAATATTACATAAAACTGGATAAAAATCTATATAGAATAATCAATAAAAAAAATGTATTTGATTAAATATTTAAAATAGTAGATTTAATTTAAATTTTAGGTTTAATTTAATTATAAAAAATTTTTACATATGCGCTGATTCTTGGAATTAGCTTAAATTAAGAATTTTTAATAAAAAATTAATAAATAATGTAAAATACGATTGTATTATACATTTATCTTATCAATCTTATATAGAATAATTAGAAAATAAAAAAATTTTTTATAACTCATACTTAAAAATTAAAGTAATAATGATTTTTTATAACCCATCAACTATTTTAAAAACCTATCACTTTTTATACCAGTTGCAAATAAAAGTTTTGTAAATATAATAGTAGTTATTTGCAGTTGTTAATGGTATTATTTATTCTTCAAAAGTTTTTTTATGATGTAAAATAATTAAATAAGGCAGTAAAAATAACTGGATTTTGTATGAATTTGCTATAATATTTAAAGAATTTTGAAAATAAAAAATAACCAAAATTTTCATTATCATTTATTAATTTTTAATTTTAAAAATTTTGTTTTTTAAAATATGGAGATAAAGAATCTTCCTTTATATCATTTACTGATGATGATTTTAAAACTAACAATGATTTTAAAACTCATATAGGCTTCTCTTAGGGAAATCACTTAACCAACATTGAAATCTCATGATATTTAAATCCACCAGTACAAAAACTTTGACTTTTAAATAGATGATTATTATCATAGAGTTTTGCGAATGCCGTAATCTCCTTGACCATATATTCTTGACCTCAATTATCTTTAATTCCAAAAGTCTGGTTATACTTTTTGTCTAGTAACTCTATAAAAAAGAAAAAAAAATTATTAATTAATTAATTAAATAAAAAACCAACAAAAAATACCATCCCAACCTCTCTTACTACCTTACTTAATTCCAAAAGTCTGATTATACTTTTTGTCTAGTAACTCTATAAAAAAAAAAAAAAAATTATTAATTAATTAATTAAATAAAAAACCAACGAAAAACACCATCTCAACCCTTCTTTACCTTACTTAATTCCAATAGTCTGGTTGTGCTTTTCATTCAGCAATACTACAAAAAAAAAAAAATTACTAATTAATTAATTAATTAAAAAAACTAACAAAAAATAGTATCCCAACCCTCCTTTACCTTAATTCCAATAGTCTGGTCATGTTTCTCATCTGGCAAAACTACAAAAAAGAAAAAAAAATAATAATTAATTAATTAAATAAAAAAAAATAATGAAAAATATTTCTCCAACCCTCCCTTACCTTAATTCCAATAGTCCAGTCATGCTTTTCATCTGGTAACACTACAAAAAAGAAAAAAAAAAATAATAATTAATTAATTAATTAAAAAAAAATAATAAAAAGCATCTTCCTAACACTTTTTTACCTTAATTATCTTTAATTTCAAAAGTCTTTTCATCTGGTAACACTATAAAAAAGAAAAAAAAATAATTAATTAAATAAAAAAAATAAAAAACATCAACCAACCTTCCCTTACCTTAATTTCAATAGTCCAGTTATACTTTTCATCTAGCAACACTACAAAAAAGAAAAAAAAAATAATTAATTAAATAAAAAAAAAATAAAAAACATCGCTTCAACCCTTCCTTACCTTAATTCTAATAGTCCAGTTATACTTTTCATCTGGTAACACTACAAAAAAGAAAAAATAATAATAATAATTAATTAATTAAATAAAAAAAAAATAATGAAAAGCATCTTTCTAATACTTTCTTACCTTAATTATCCTTAATTCCAAAAGTCTTTTTGTCTGACAACACTACAAAAAAGAAAAAAAAATAATTAATTAAATAAAAAAAAAAATAAAAAACACCACTCTAACCCTCCCTTACCTTAATTTCAATAGTCCAGTTATACTTTTCATCTAACAACACTATAAAAAAAAAAAAAAAATAATTAATTATTAAACAAAAAAAAACTGAAAAATACCATCCCAACTTTCCCTTACCTTAATTCCAATAGTTTGGTAATGCTATTTGTCTGACAATATTACCAAAAAAAAAAAAAATAACTAATTAATTAAATAAAAAAACTAATGAAAAATACTACTTCAACCCTCTTTTATTGTAATTCCAATAGTCTGATTATGCTTTTTATCTGGCAACATTACAAAAAAAAAAATTTTTTTTCAAGATTAGATATTTAAATTATCTGATTAGATCAGCAAGTCACATGTAGGGCCTTTATGCTAAATAATTTATTATAGCGTTAACAAATTTTTTATAACGAAGGTCTTATTTTATTTAATTTTATTTGATCAACTAAAATTAAAATAAAGAAATTAAAATTAAAGTTTTAAAAAGTGAATGAAGAGAAACAAATAAAATAGCTTACCTAATAAACAAATAAACATTATCGTTGATGAAAAAACTGCCAGCACCCAGAGGTGCTATATTTTTTTTTGCGCATTTACCACTTATTTATTCAAATAATCAGATCATAATACTGGTTATACCAGTTCAAAAACTGCATATATCCCTTTTTTATATTAACTCATGAGATAAACTTATCATAAATGGTAAGCGATAGTACCTTTTAAACTACCCTAGTAGCACCATCATAAAAGTTACAGTCACGTAACAGTGACACTTGTATTACTTGTATGCTGAATGAGGAAATTTTAATTTCATTTTTACTTATAAACTAGCATGCAAGGATACTATAAATGTATATTTTGTATCACCTTATGACTAAAAAAGTCAAATTTTTTTTTTAAAGGGCTATATAAATTCTGGCTAGAATTAAAGATAGATTGTTAAATTCTGCCCAGAATTAAGATAATAAATTTTATTTAAAATAACGTAAGTGGACAAGATTGTCCACTCAATAAAAAAATAGTAAATTATTAATAAATAGTAAATTGTTTAATTTAATCATTTTTTTTTTAAAAAGTATAATAGCTTTATTGGTAAAATATTTTATATATACAAAAATATACAAAAAATTATAAGAATAAAATGGATAAAATTGTCTAAATAAATCATAAGAAAAAAACACTACATATTAAAAAATAAAAATAGAATTAATCAAGAAGTAACTACGTTCTAAAGATCAAGAATATGAAAATTAAAAAAATAATAAAAATAATCATGTTCCAAAGATCTAAAACATGAATCAAGAATAATAATATCAAAGAAAAATCATGTTCCATTAGCTTAAATTATTAATAAGAAATTATAAAAAAAATGGACAAAATTATCCACATAAATTTAAAAAAAAAATAGCACATATCAAAAAGTAGAAATAATTAAAGAGTGATTACATTCTAAAGATTAAGAATGCAAAAATTAAAGACAATTATGTTCCAAAGACCTAGAATATGAATTAAGAATAATAATATCAGAGAGGAATCACGCTCCAAAAATATAAAGTATAAATATCAAAGAGTAGTTATATGTTAAAGACCTAAAATGTGATAATGTAAGAGGACAAAATTGTCCATTAGTTTAAATTATTAATAAGAAATTATAAAAAAAATGGACAAAATTGTCTATATAAATCTAAGAAAAAAAATGTTACAAACCAAAAAATAGAATCAACCAAGGAGTAATTATATCCTAAAGATCAAGAATGCAAAAAATTAAAATGACAATCATGTCCTAAAGACCTAAAACATGAATCAAGAATAATAATATCAAAGAGAAATCAAGTTCCAAAAATATAAAACGTAAAAATCAAAGAGTAGTTATATGTCAAAGATCTAAAATATGATAATATAAGTGAACAAAATTGTCTATTAGCTTAAATTATTAATAAGAAATTATAAAAAAAATGGATAGGATTGTTCACATAAACCTAAAAAAAAAATAGTACATACCAAAAAGCAAAGACAATCAAGGAGTAATCATATTCTAAAGATCAAGAATGCAAAAATTAAAAAGACAATCATGTTCCAAAGACCTAGAACTTGAATCAAGAATAATAATATCAAAGAGAAATCACGCTTCAAAAGTATAAAACGTAAAAATCAAAAAGTAATTATATACCAAAGATCTAAAATATGATAATGTAAGTAGACAAAATTGTCCATTAGCTTAAATTATTAATAAGAAATTATAAAAAAATGGACAAAATTGTCCACATAAATCTAAGAAAAAAAATAGTACATACCAAAAAGTAGAAACAATCAAGAAGTGATTATATTCTAAAGATCAAAAATGCAAAAATTAAAAAGACAACCATGTCCCAACATGAATCAAGAATAATAAAATCAAAGAGAAATTACATCCCAAGATCTAGAACATAAAAATCAAAAAGTAGTTATATTCCAAAGATCTAAAACATAATAGTACAAGTGGACATCAGAAAAAAAAATGGACAAAATTGTCCACATAAATCTAAAAAAAAAAAAATGGTAAAACCAAAAAAATAGAATCAACCAAGGAGTAATCATATCCTAAAGATGAAGAATACAAAATTAAAAAAAATAATCATATCCTAAAGACCTAAAACATGAATCAAGAATAATTATATCAAAGAAAAATCACATTCCAAAAATATAAAACGTGAAATCAAAGAGTAGTTATAATCCAAAGATCTAAACCATGACAATGTAAGTGAACAAAATTATTCACTAGAAAAAATAAATTAATTTATTAACAAGAAATAAAAAAAAAAAATAAAATTGTTTACAAAAATTATAAAAATGAAATGCATATAACAACATCAAAAAACAAATCACGTCCTGTTTCTAAAAAAATGAAAAGAAATATTAATATTGTTCCCAAATCAAAGGCAAAACCACAAAAATAAAATATAAAGACTCACACTTTGCAATTTAAAGTCCAAACCAAAGTACAAAGCCATTCCTAAAAAGAGGAGAAAAGGAACGTTAGTAACGTTCTCAAATTAAAAACACGTCAAAAATAACAATATAAAGACACTTTCTTGCAATTTCAACATTCAGGTTAAAGTCCAAAGCCATTCTTAAAAAATAAGCTAAATAAAAAAAAAATGGTAAAAAAAATAAACTGCGTAAAAGTCGTAATCATAAATGATCTCATGATAAATAATTTAACGGTAATACAGCAAATCACATAAATCACGTGACTATAACTTTTGTGATGGTGCACCTGGGTTAGTTTACCTTTTATGTTATAGATAATTAACATTAGTAGTTTTTGTTCAAACTTCAGAATTTTATTTTTTTTTAAGCTACTGTATCAGAAGGAAATTTTTTTTTAAAAAAATAAAAAATCATTTTTTTTTGAACATTTTTTTTTAAAATAAAAAATCATTTTTTTTTTTAACATTTGTTTTTAAAATAAATAATCATTTTTTTTTTTATTTTTTTTAAAATAAATAATCATCTTTTTTTTCAAACATTTTTTTTTTAAAATAAAAAAGATTATTTTTTTTAATTTTTTAGTTAACGGCATCACCCTTAGCTTTGAGATTAAGTGCTGTAACAGGTAAGTTTTTTTTTGCTTTTATTCTTTTTTCTTTTTCTCTTATTAACTTGTTTTTTTTTTAGGCGCAGCTATTTTTAATTCCATTTCAGTAGAAATTTAAGGTGAGTTTTAATTCTTTTTTTTGTTTTCTTTTCATTTTTTCCCTTGTTCTTTTACTAAACTTTCTGTTTTTTTTAGATGTGTATCATTTGAGTGAAAATTCAAGTAAGACTTTTACGTCTCTTTCTCTTGTTATTTTATTTTTCTTTTAAGATAATATTAACCATTTTCTTTTTCTTTTTTCTATGGGTAGGCATTCTGACTTTTCTTTTATTTTTTTATTTCTCTTATTTTCATAGTTTCTTTGTTTCTTTTTTTCATTGTTCCTTTCGTTACTTTTCATGGTTCTTTCATTGATCTTTTGTGGTTCCCTTTGTTATTCTTTTCATTGATCTTTTGTTCCTTTTGTCATTGTTTCTTTCATTGCCTTTTTGGTTTCTTTCATTGATTTTTAGTTTCTTTCGTTGCTTTTTTTTCATTTCTTTAATTTATTTTTAGTTTTTTTCATTGCTTTTTTCATTACTTTCATTGATCTTTAATTTCTACATTACTTTTTTTATTTCTCTTGGCTTCTTTTGTTGCTTTTTTTCATTTCCTTTATTGATTTTTATTCCTCCTTTGCTTCCTTTCATTCTTTTTTATTCTTCCTGTTTTTTTTTCATTTGCTATTTGTTTCTTTTATTCCTTTTAATTCCATTTTTGTTTTTTTTTTTTTTTCATTCTCTTTATTCCTTTTCATTTTCCTTTTGTTTTCTCATTCATTTTTATTCTTTTTTTGTTTCATTCATTCCTTTTTACTATCCTTTATCTTTTTTGTTCTTTCTTCATTTCTTTTTGATTATCTTTGCTTTTCTTCATCCCTTTTCATTTATTTCTTCTTTTCTTTATTCTTCTATCATTTTTTTTTTACTATATTTTCCATTCTTTTTTATATATTGCAGTGCATTTGCAATTAGTACAGCACTATAGCATTAATATTACAGTTAAAATTGTGCAATTATGGTTCAATTTTTTTATAAAATTATATATACATTGTGATGTAATTTTTTTCTTTTGATTAAAATATAGTTTTTTTCATACAATTTTCTTTTTATTAATTTATAGTAATATTAATTATTATTCAACAAATTATTAAATGTGAAATTGTCTTTGTAATTATAAATTTTATAGATTATAATGTTAAAGTTTTTTCTTTTTTGTTTGACTAAATATCATTACTATCATATTAGCAGTTATGGTATATTAAATCTAACCAAAATTATATTAATTCTGACCAAAATTAAAATTATCTTAAATTGCAATTTTTAAAATTGTACATATTTTTTTTGGATTATTATATTGCATATCTTTAACTTTTATAATACATTATATAACAAAATTTAATATATTTGGATGATGAAATAAATTCGCTGATATGTTTTTAATAATATTAAATTAAGATATACTGACAAGCAATTGTACTTGATCTAAAAAAAGTACATATTCCAAAATTGAAAATTATGAAATCATTACTATGAAAATTGCTAATTAGTAATTTATAAACTTTTCAAGAAAAACTTGAATGCAAAAAAAATATAGATGATTTATATATTGAAGGAATACATTACCTTATTAATTGCTTAAATATTTATTTAGATGATAAATATAATATATTTACAGGAATATTATCAAATAATAAAATTATTTATGCTACTAATAAATTTCATAATAAAACAAAATTTAGTGATATAGCAATAGCAATAAAAAATGTTAATTGTTTAACTGATAGTGAATTATATTATGATAAAATAAGTTTATTTAAAATTTACTTTAATATTAAAAAAATAATAAAGAATCTTTAATTAACTAAAATAATATTTTTAATATTTTTAATTAGATGTTAATGATAGCTAAAATTTTATTTCTTCCTAATTATCATCCTATTTTTCTTATTGTATTAGTGCATTAGTATAATTACCATTCAAAATAACATTCAATAAAATATAAATGCTCTAACAAAATTAGTAAATCAATATGATATAATACCTTTTGATTCTATTGTAGATTTAGTATATTATATGATAAAAATTAAAGATTTAATCATGAAAATGATTTTTTTGTAAACAAATTTCAATTTTAAAATAAATATATTAATTATAAAACTATAATAATAATAGTCACATATAAATAACTTTAATATAAAATATATATAAGATTTTTAAAATTTAAATTTAAGGAATATTTAAGGATTTTTTACATAGAAATCCTTAAAGATTTGCAAATTTATAGATTTCTTAAAGATAATTTACAAATCAATAAGGATTTTTAAGGAATTCATAAATTTACAGATCCTTAAAGATTCTGAGATAATTTGAAGAATCCTTAATTCGTAATTCGCAACAGTAGTAGAGATCAGCAATAATAAAATTTGGGGCTAGATTTACCAAATTTGGTAATATTTATATAGATCATAATTATTCATAAGAGGATTACGCAATCATTTACATAGGAAATATAAAGGGAAATCACATTAATAGATAGCCAATTACTATAACTTTTTATTCGTAAAAAATCTTTTTTTCAAAATTATTTCTTAAAAACTTTTATCAGATATAACGTAAGATTTCCTATATGCTGATCATTTCTCTACTTTTATTACAGATCACTAATTAAAGATTTGCATTTTAAAAAATTTACTGATGAAATAATACTAAATTTTATAAATTTTTTCTTGTGAATTTTGAAAGACTATTTATAAAAAAGTAAATTATATAATTTTTATTTTTTTTTTTTTTTTAGTCGAAGGAAGTTCTTTTATTCAGAGAAAAAAGATAGAAAAGAATACAAAAGATCACTGAAACCAAACCTACTCGTTCCCCACACTAGGGTCACAAATATATCCCATGACTACTATATCCCTAGCCTATTCTCTTTAATATAATAGGAAGTCTAGTTATAGAATTGTTCAAGGTATAAAGAAAACGAAAAAGAAAAAGAAAAATTCTACGATCTAATAAAAACAAAATAACATTACATAAAGCGAATGCAAAGCATGACAAGAAGTTAGTGTGGAATCTTCTATCTATCCCTCCCAACTAAACTAAACATAATGTTCTAATAATGCCTTCAGCCCAGCGATTAAATGTTTCACATCTGGCTTCTTAGACTGGCCGTTTCTTGATTGATCGATCTTCTTGGAAGAACGTCCAGATTTAGGAGTTTTATTTTGATCATTCTTGCGGTTGTTAGTATTAAAACCTGAAAAAGAAAAATTAGACCCTTTAGGTGTCCACGAAGATTTGTCTGCATTGCCAATTTGAGCAGATCTACGTAAATTTTTGAAGTTGGGAGTGGAATAATGGCATCAAGAGATTCTAACATCATTCCAAAGCTGTGAATTATTAATGCGAGTGGAAACGTGATCCCAAGTGTCAAAGTAACCTATCAGCTTTCTAGATCCATCAACTTCTTTAACTATTTTGAAAGATTTTATGCCACTGTCCAACAAAGATTGGTGAGGGCGTCCATTTGGAAATAAGGAGGCATCTGTCATGTCTTCTGGAAGATTGTACACGACAGCTTGGAATTTTTCTCGTTGTTTCCTTTCTGAAAGGTTCCAGGAAGCAGAAAATCATCGAACGGGGATTTCTCTTAAGTTGACAGTTCAGTCCCCTCTGTTGTAGCATTTCAAGCACTCATGGTCAGGAATCAGTCTAACCCTCGCAGATAGATACTTCTTGTGCACCCTTGTGCTGACTGATATGACCTTACCCCATCGTCCTAAGTTGGCCAACAGAGTGTAGTTATCCCATTTGACCGGAATATCATAGACTACAAGATCCAATAATTGTGCTTGTTCTTGATCTTGAGGAATATAGCCGGTAATGATAACATTTCCATTTTTTAAAGTGTTGTCTGTCTCTTTCTGTTTTAACTTCTTTCCATTGTCTATAAGCGTTGATTGTGGTTTAGAATCTCGCTTCAACTGCTGCTTATAGGGTGTGGAAGGAGGAGAAAGTGTACTTTGATTAAATGTAACCGTCCTTGAACCAGAAGGTTTAAAGGGTGTATACTCAGGAGATTTCTTGCTAAAAGTGGGCACTTTACGTTCATCCAGTTCAGAAGGAGTCTGCAATTGCAACTTTTGTTTCTTCTTACGGGTCTTCTTTTTAGCACTCCTTTTCTGAGATTTGGTTATGGGCGTGACAGGTATAGGTGTAATATTACGTGGGGATGTGGCGAGTAATTCGTCATCCACATCATCCAATGATCCTATTGATTTTGTATCAAAAACATCGAAATTCATCGACGTGTCTGATTGGTGCATAGGATCCCCTAGATTTTCCATATCGGGAGTTTGTTTGCTTGCAATTTCTAACGCTCAGCGAATTTCAGAATCCATGAGAAAAATTTCCAGGTTTTCGTCGTCCAAGAGAAAGATATTAAGAATAGCAGCTAAAAATTGAGCTATAAGGGGAGAGCAGCCGGCTTTATCAATATGTTGTGCCAACTGTTCCCGAGGGATTACTTCGTCCTCATGAGCAAGAAGAAACAGCTCCATAGCTTCAGGGTCCGAGGGTATTATTGAGCTAAGGAGAAATACTGAGTTTCTATCGATGAGTCTTGACATAAAGTCTGTTATAACATCGTGAAAACGGTTAGAAGGTATACTCTTTAGAGCAGTAGTAGGGGTAACTTTGGTTGTAGAAGACGTTTTTGCTGTTTTTTGAGCTGGTTTTGATAGCAAAAAACCTTTCTTCATGATGAAAATAAAATATTTTTCTTCCGTGAAAAATTTGGTTCACAGATCTGCAGAAAAGAGTCCTATATAATTTTTAATCATTTTACTTTATTTAATATTAATAAATAAATTTTTAAAATAGCTCATAAAGATTACCAAAAATAGCTTATTAATCTTATAATAATTGCAAACATTTATCTAATGATAACTTTTGGATTATCAAAAATTATTCCAGCTTATTTTAGCTACTAATTTTTGAATATCTAAATAGTATACTATGATTCTAAGTTTGGCCTAAAGTTTTGTAACTTGGTCCAAAACTTTAAAATCAGATTCACAGATGATTAGCAAATATATAAATTATAAAAATTTTGGCCTAAAGCTAAATATGAAATCACACTTTATTTTGCTACAATACTTTTATATTTAATTATTGATATCTTAAATTATTAAACAATATAATTTTTAAAGTATTTGTGACTTAGAATGAGATTTCAAGTTAATGTGATATTATATATATTATAATTGGCAAGTGATTGACATGTGATATAAGGCTTGTCTGCCCTGTTGGCCTGACTATAGATGCCACCCAAATCCAAAATAATTTGGGATTATGGCAGTCCAAATGTATAAATCCAAATTAATTTACAAATTACATATATAAATTTTGCAATTTGTACATTTGGGATTTGGGAATTATGGCTGTTAAAATGTACAAATTAATTTGGAATTTACTTAAAATAATTTGGATGGCATCTATAGGCCCAACCAATCACCCCCTATATAAGAACATCTCTTTATAAGCGTCTCATTTTCATTAACCTACATATCATTTTTATTAATAAATTAAACCTTTGCATGGCCATATCTCTATACAATCACTGATTTTGGTGGAACTGATTGGGTGATTATATGGAGGTCTGACTGTAATCCCTTTCAGGCGAATGATTGTACATTCAATTATGACAAATTAAAAAAAAATTAGGGTTAATTATTAAATTACAATATAATTTTAAACTTCAAGATAAAATGGAGAGTTTTTATTTAAAAATATGTGATTTTAAACTTTTCTTGTATTACTATGTTAGTTGATACAGTCTTCTAGCAACCAAAGAAACACTTCATGGATTTTGCAACTCCAGGACTGAGACACTTCACTTTTATGTGAATATTCCCTGTATCACCAATTTCCTGCGAGCAGTTGATGTCTGAATACACGGTGCAATCTGTTCCCTTAAAAATATCGCCTACAACCGCGATAGAGCTGAATGAATCGAATTGGAAGCAGTTTCCCTCACAGGTGGGTTGGAAGTTCCCAATGATCTTAGATTGATCGCAATTGGGGCCGCTAAAATATGTGACACATTCGCCAGCCGCGCCACAGTCCTTACCGAGGACAGAAGAGAGCTGTACGGATATGAGGAGCGCAAATGATGAGAGAAGAGTGTGCTTCATGGTGTCAAAGTGCAACTTTGGACCGTGCGTTCAAATGATGCGCAGAATTGGAAAGAGAAGGCGAGACTTACTAAAGTGTAGAGCAAAAATCGATGGTTTTTATAAAAAAAACGGGAAAGAAATAAAAGATGTTACACTAATGTATTATCGCTTTTGCCATAATAAAAGCCAAAGGCACAGCCACAATGTATAACGTAGACTCCGTCTACAACAAAATTTTGCCGTTTCGATAAGAAGCATTATACATCACAAATATCCTGTTTCATACGTTACTTTGCCTGGTGGCTTTGTGATATTGCCACTTAGCCATGAAAGCCCTAATTACTGATTTAAGTGACTACTCTGCTTTTGTCGTTTACGCAATTAATTATTACATGAAATGACCCCTTAATTAATAAATAAAAAAATTTAAACTGGACTTTTATAATTCATTTCATTTGCAGTTTAGAAAATTTAGAAAAGTAGATTCATATTTGGTTTCTTTTTTTTTTTTTACCCTTGTTTCTTCTTTTCTGGTGTCGTATAATCTGAATCGGATTCCTCGGATGAATCCGTTAGTTCTTTGCCAGGTTCTATATTAGTTTGGTCTTCTACATAATTCCTATCCAGTCTACAGTTCTTTCTAGCCTCCTTAAGCTCGGATGAACTGGACTCGGATGAATCGATCCCTTTGGGATCATCTGTCTCAGCAAAATGTTGCAAAATCACCATAGATTTCTATTCCATCTTTATGTATATCAATTTTTGCTTCGCGTAGCCATAGCCATGGCAATCCTAATACGAGATCGGCTTTTGGCTTTTTTATTACCTCAAATTTTGTCACTACCAGATACTAGTCTATCTTTTCCCTTGTATAAATATTATTAAATAATGATTGATATTATTTTATTGTTTTATTAAAAGATACATTACTTTTTTAGTAATCTGTACTATAATCTATACTAAATCTATACTAAAACCAATGTTAAATATCTATATTAATCTAAAGCAACTCCAATAAATAGAAAACATTCAAATAGAAAACATCCAAATAAAAACACTTCCAAATCAAAAATCTACAAAAAAAGAAACAGAAACATAAGAAATTAAACTGATAAAAAAACCAAAAAAGAAAAGTTTCTAATAGTATCTTCGAAATTATTATCATTTCCAGTATCCCAAACCCAAAATTTACAACCGAAAAAAAGACGTAATGAACGTTCTGGAAAAGTTAAAAACAAAATAATAAATAGAGTTCGTTAGTAACTTTTCAGAAATAACTGAAAAAATTCCACTACCTACATACCTTGATTCAAAAGTCTAGTCGTAATTTTCGTCCGGCAGTCCTACAAGAAAGTAATTACGAAACCTTAGTTAACGTTCTTAACGATAAATGAATAAAATAAAATAAAATTTCGGAAAACAAAAAAATTTTTTTTTTAAAAAAAAAGTTTTCGTTTCGAAGATTCCGTTGATATTCATCAGGTCGGAGTCTCAATCCTACAGTATTAAAGTGGTTCAAAACCGTTATAAAAAAAAGAAAAAAAAAAGAAAAATAACGAAACGTTATTATTGTTTCGTTGAAAAAAGATGAAAAGTAAAACCGATATTCACTTTAAAAAGATACCGATACCCACTTTCGAGATCCGAAAAACCGACTCTACAAAACAAAAAAAAAAGAACTTAATTAAAGTTCGTTAAAATACTAAGTATAAACAAAATAAAAAAAGACTTTATGATAATACGCATAACAAAGTATTAGTTTCGCCCTTATATTACATAAAACTTTACAGAACCGAAAGATCCGCCTAGAGAAAAAGAAAGACAACGAACGTCAGCAGTTAGAAATAGTTCGTTAAATAATGATAATAATAATAAAGGATGACGCACCGAAACTTTACGCGTCTAAAAACTATTTTTTCATTGTTTTTCTTTTTGGTTCTTCGTTTAGATTTATACTTAGTTACAGCCATCTAATAAAAAGAAAAATCGAAACGTTAATGAACGTTTCGTTAAAAAATTTTTTTTATTTATTTAAAAAAAGGGATTACCTCCGAACTTCTCGTCTAAAAAGAAAAGAGAAATAACGAAACATTAGTAAACGAACGTTTCGTTAATATAAAAGAAAAAATAAATTTTATACGAAACTTGCATCACATATAGACGTACCATCTATAAAAGAAAAGAGGACCGATCAAGAGCGTCTAAAATCCTGATTTTTTACGTTGATAAATCATTAATGTTACTTAAGGTGCTAGTCGAGTATAAGCGTTGCGCACCGTTTAGAAAATTTTCGAAACTGCAACTACAAAGAAAAAAAGATGAAGAAACGTTAATGGACGTTTCTTTTCGTTAATCTTTTAAAAAAAAAAATAAAATAAAATATAAACACCTAGCTACCGAAAATCCACATCATCTGTCCGAATCCACGCGTTCAGGCCCGCCTAAAAAAGAGAAAGTTCGAAAAGTTAATAGACGTTTCGTTACTATAAAAATAAAAAAAAAATTAAAGAAATCCACCTGCCAAATTTCTCCAAAGAGTCCAAAGATCCGACCGTCTAGAATTTCTCACGCGTCCAAACACCCCGAAGGACAGACCGTCTATAAAAAAGAAAAAAACGAAACGTTAATCGTTTCGTTAAATTAAAATTTTTTTTTTAAAAAAAAAAATATTTATTAACTGAACATCCGACCGAAAGATCCGCCAAAAAAAAAAGAAGAATTTTTAGTAAAGTACGTAAAAATAAAAAAATTAATAAAATAATCGATATCTTACCGTACGTAATCCAAAGACAAAAGCCGAATAGACTCGTGTACCAAAAAAATCCGGAAAACCGTCTATAAAAGAAAAACTGAAACGTTAATAAACGTTTCGTCATGAAAAACACAAAAGGCGGAATACACTCCCCCCACCTTTCCTACTAAAATTCAACGCGTTTTTTGGCTGTCTAGCCGAATTGAAGACAACCTATAAAAAAGAAAGATTAGTATCGGCTAAAGACGAAAAAATTAAAAACAAAAATTCACTAACATTCCACAAGAGATACACTGAAACGAAAACGTGCCCTGAAAAGTAAACGAGTATATAACTTTTTCGCATTGGAAAAACCGTTTGTTTAACTTAGGTTAAAGGGAAGGTTGAAAGAGAGGAGGAAACGAAAAAAGGGGAGAAAGGGAGGAAGAAGGAGAGAGAGCGTGAAACGAAAGAGAACGAACGAGAGGAAGAGGGAACAAAAGAGAAAGGGAGAGGGAAAGGGGAAAAATGAAAAAGAGAGAAAGGGGAAACGTAAGAAAGGGAAAAGAGAAAAAGGAAAAGAAAAGGAAAAGGGGAAACGAAAGAAGAAAAGAGAAAAGGGAAGGGAAGCGAAATTATGACGGAAAAAGGGAAAGGAAAAGCGAAAAAAAGTTTAAGCTTAAACTAAAAAAATGCTTAAATTAATAGAATATCACGTGATATACGTGATGCGCAATTTGATTCGAAATAACTTTTTTTTTTATTTTTAATTATTATTTATTAGGCACATATTGTGCCATGCAATGGCATACAATCATGAATACTGAAAATGATTTTTTTTTTCTTTTGGTGTTGAAAATGCACATTCATTTATTAGAAAAATAGGATTACAAGTAATCTTATTCTATTTTACATGAAGCATTCCCAATCTCAAGAGTCAAGACCAGTTCAAACATCTACCATAAAATTAATATACATGTAAAAGGATAAAGGGGTACAGGAAGAAAAAAATAAAATTTTTACTAAAAGATTAGGCTACAGCTAAGTAACAGGATTTAAATTACTCTAAATCTGTATTTTACTCAGCATTATATCACAGATCAAATGAAAAAAAATCAGAATTTGCTTTATTTTAATATACTTTTGCCAATTTTTATATAATTCTGTCAATTTTTATATAATTCTGCTAATTTTTCAATCAAATAATTGTCAGTTTTGTTATTTTTAATTGGCTGGCTATACAATTATATTATTTGTTTATTGATTTATTGATAATTTTTTTTATTTTTGCTTATTACATTTTATTTTTTTCCTTTTGCTTATTTACAAATAGAAAAAAAAATAATTATTAGAATGCATTTCTTTAAATAAAAAAAATAAATAAATAAAAAATTAGTACATATCACTGAAATATCATTATTCAAAGAAACCATCAAGCAAAACCCACAAATAAAGAAAAAATATATACAAATATTAATAAACATCTTCTTAAATAAAAAAAATAAAAAAAAAGTACCTTAAAAACTAGAATATTACGGTTCTAAATGAAAACTACAAAAAAATGTTAGAATATTTCTAAAATAATTTAGTTTTTAGAATGTTATAATCTTTTTAATTTTTAGGTAAGTTTTAAACAAACCTTTTTTTTTCTTTTTTTATGTAAGTTTCAAATTTTTCAAACCCTTTTTTTAGAAAACATTTTACTAATGTTTTTATCTTTTATTTTTTAATTTAAAAAATGAATTTTTTTTATTTAATTTAAAAAAACAAATTTTTTTATTTAATTTAAAAAAAATGAATTTTTTTTATATTTAAGAGATGCGTCATTACTTAATGAGAAAAAATAATTAACAAAAATGGAATACTATATTTTTTCAAAGTAAAGTTTATGAATAAATAATAGAGAAACTCCTTCCTGCAGATCTATGAACCAAATTTTTACAGAAAGAAAATTTTATTTTATGATGTTATAGTAGATTTTATCTCAGGACTCATCAAAAAAAACTCTTCAACTATTTTTAGCTCAATAATAACTATAGACCCCTCAGCTATAGACAAGTTTCTCAACATTTATAAGGACAAAGCTATCCTTATGAAAAAGTTATCTCGAAGTATTGGTCGAAATGACTGTTTCCCTATCATAGCTCAATTTTTAGTTACTTTTCTTAATCGCTTTCTCTTGAATGATGAATGCCAAGAAATTTTTTTCATGGATTCTGAAATTCGCTAAGTGTTAGAGTACGCAAGTAAACAATCTTTTGATATGGAAGATCTAGGGAATCTTATGTACCAATTAGACGTGTCAATGAATTTTGATGAGACTGATAAAGATTTTCATAGATTATTGGACAATAGTCTAAATGTCACACCTCCACGCAATATCATACTTACATCTGTCATATCCTTGACCAAATCTCAGAAAAGGAGTGCTAAAAAGAAGGCCTGTAAGGAGAAACAAAAGTTGCAGTCACAATCTTCTTCTGGACTGGATGAACAAGTAGTATCCACTTTTAGTATTGAATCTCCTAAGTACACACCCTCTAAACCTTCTGGTTCAAGGATGGTTACTTTTAATAAAAGTTTATTTTCTCCTTCTTTCACACTCTTTAGGCAGTTGAAGCAAGATTCTAAACCACAATTAATGCCTATTGACAATGGAAAGAAGGTAAAATAGAAAGAGACAGACAATACTTTGAAAATAAAAATGTTATTATCACCAGATATTATCTACAAGGAGAAGAACAAGCACAATTACTTGACTTTGTAGTATATGATATTCTGGCTAAATGGGATAACTATACTCTGTTGGCCAATTTAGGACGATGGAGTAAGTTTATATCAGTCAGCACAAAGGTGCACAAGAAGTATCTATCGGCAAAGGTTAGATTGATTCCTGATTATGAGTGCTTGAAATACTATAATGGAGGGGACTGGATTGTCAACTTGAGAGAAATCCCTATCTGATGGTTTCCTGCTTTCTGGAACCTTTTAGAAAGGAAACAACACAAAAAATTCTAAGCTGTTGTATACAATATTCTAGAAGATATGATAGACGCCTCCTTATTTCCAAATGGTCACCCATACCAATTTTTGTTGGATAGTGGTATAAAATCATTCAAGATAGTTAAAGAAGTTGATAGATCTAGAAAGCTGATAGGTTACTTTGACACTTGGGATCACGTTTCTACTCGCATAAATAACCTTCAGCTTTGAAATGACATTAGAATCTTTTGGTACCATTATTCCACTCTCAACTTCAAAAATTTCATAGATCTGCTTAAATTGGCAATGCAGACAAGTCTTCGAAAACGCATCATGAGTTTAACTTTTCTTTTTCAGATTTTAATACTAACAACTGCAATAACGATCAACATAAGACTCCTAAATCTGGTCGCTCTACCAAGAAGATCAATCAACCTAGAACTGATCAATCTAAGAAGCCAGATGTAAATATTTAATTGCTAGGTTAAAGATATTATTAGAACATTATATTTAGTTTAGTTGGAAGGGATCGATAGAAATTTTCACACTAACTTCTTGTCATACGTAACATTTGCTTTATATGATATTTTTTTTTGTTTTATTAGATCGTAAAATTTTTTTTTCGTTTTCCTTTATACATTGAACAATTCTATAACTAGACTTCCTATTACATTAAAGAAAATAGGCTAGGGATATAGTAGCATGAGATATATTTATGACTCTAGTGTGGGGCTTGGCTTATCTGATTTTTTGTACACTTTTCTATCTTTTTTCAATTAATAAAAGCACTTCTTTTAATTAAAAAAAAAAAAAAAATAAAGTTTATGAATAAAAAACTAATACTTTAGTAATTTTGGAAATATAAAAATGTAGATTTTACCTATTATTTTACATTATTTTCAAATATAAAATAAAATCAAATTTGTATAGCAGAGATTATTAGTTATTATAATTATTGTATTATGATAAATTACATGACTTTTATATATAATTTATGTAAATTATTTTTATAGTAAAATATGAGATAAATAATTAAGCAGAGAATTATTTTAAAATTTTGTTTTTAGGTACAATTTGAAAAAATAAACAACTTTTATTAAGATTAGAAGACTGATTATTCAATTAGATTTTTTGTTGTTTTTGAATTTTAATTTGGTAAAATTTTGATTTATCAAAAAATTAGAATAATTTGTTATAATTTATAATTGTAAATTTATTTTAATTTAAAAATATAGCTATATATCTTTTAAATAAATAAAAAATTAATAAAATGTTCACCAATTTTTTTCTAAAATCTTGTAATATTACAAATTTAATAATCTCTGTTATACAAATTTTATTTTTATTTATTTAAAAAAATAATGAAAAATGATAAGCAAAATCTACATTTCTATATTTTTAAAGTTGCCAAGGTATTAGTTTTATATCTATAAACTTTACTTTGAAAGAATATGGCATTCTATTTTTACTGATAGTATACACTTAATAATTACCAAATCATCCTTTAACTTAAAAAAAATTTCTTAACTTTATTATAAAAATGATGAGTTTTGTGTTAAAGAAACATTCTAATATTTCTTTCTTTTCTCCATTTTTGTAAAATGCAGTTTTAAAGACTTTGAAAAGGCAAATTAATAATAGAAATTTATTAATGTTCCCTTTTTTCTCTTTGGATGATAAGCATAATTAATGTAAATTACAAAATTTTTGAAATTTTATTTTTTTACTAATATTTTTATCTTTTTTTTATAACTTTTAGTCTTTGATTTTTGGATGATAAATGTAATGAATATAAGTTTCAAATTTTTAAAATATTTTTTTTCTTTTTTTAGAAAATATTTTTACTAATGTTTTTATCTTCTTTTGTAAGTTCTAATCTAATAATAATTATGGATATAATGAATGTAAATTTTAATTTTTAAAACTTTATTTTTCTTTTTTTTAGAAAACATTTTACTAATGTTTTCATCTTTTTTTTTATAGTTTTCAGTCTTTAATTTTTAGATAATAGTCATAGATGTAATAAATGTAAAGTTTCAAAATTTTTAAAATTTTTTTCTTTTTTTTTTAGGAAACATTTTATTATTATTTTCATCTTTTTTTATAGCTTCTAATCTTTGATTTTTAGATGATAACTGTGGGCATAATGAATGTAAATTTCAAATTTTTAAAACAGTTTTTTCTTTTTTTTAGGAAATATTTTTACTTACATTTCTATCTTTTTCTTATAGATTCTAGTTTTTGATTTTAGATGATAACTGTAAACATAATAAATATAAGTTTCAAAATTTTTGAACTTTTTTTTCTTCTTTTTTTTTTAGAAAATGTTTTACTAATTTTTTCAACTTTTTTTTGCAAGTTCTAATCAGATAATTTTAATAATTAAACTTTTTTATTTACAAATATATAAGGTTGCCTACCAAAACTAAAAAGAAAATTCTGAAAGGTTTTGGCTAATCAAATCCATTCCAAAATTAAAGTCAAAACTATAAAAAAAGGAAATTTTAATTTTCAGTAAAATTGGAAAATTGAGTTACACAATAGTTATACATGATTCCAAAAAAGAAAATTCATATATTAATCCTTTATTTTGGCCAGAATTATGATATTAAAGCCTACTTATAATTTTGGCCAAATTTTGGTATTTCAATAATAATTTTGTCATTATAATTTTGGCAAATTTACTTTTAATTGCCTAAACTTTTAACTACAAAAAAATTTTGGCCTTAGCTTAAACTACCTAATTTTGATAGGCAACTTTACAAGTATATTTCTTTTTATTTTATTTTATTTTTATTTATAATTAATTACATTTTGTTATTTATTAACTTTACCTTCATTTTTTTTTATCTCCTTTATTTTTTTCGTTTATTTTCAATTTTTATTATCTCTTTTACTCACTCTTCTTTTTATTCTTTTTATCTTTTTTTAATTCTTTTTATATATTCACATTTCTCTTTCCATTTTTTTCATTTCTTCCTTTTTTTTTTTTATATTTTTCCTTTTATTTTTTTTCATCCTATTACATTTTATCCTTTTTTTCATTTTATCATTTTACATTTACCCTCATTTTTATTTTATTTCTTTATATTTCATCTTCTTTTCATTCGTCTCTTTATATTTCTTCTCTTTTCATTTTATTTTTTATCTTTTTCTTTCTTTTCATTTCACTCTTTACACTTTCTCCTTCTTTTTATTTTATACATTTCCTTCCTTTCTTTTTATTCTTTTACATTTTTTATTCTTTTTTTTATTTCTTTATATTTTTCTACTATTTTTTTTGTTTATTTTTCATTTCTTTCTTTATTCTTTTTTTTGATTTACTTTTCAGTTTATTTTGTCTTTTGTTTTTTTTTACTTCTCTCCATTCTTTTTATTTCCTCTTCAATTTTTTTTATATATTCATATTTCTCTTTCATTTTTTTATATTTTTTATATTTTTTCTTTTTTTATATTTTTCTTTTATTTTTTTATTCTATTACGTTTTACTTTTCTTTTTATTTCATTATTTTATTTCCATCTTTTTTTTTGTTCTTTTGCATTTTCTTCTTTTTTTTTTGTTCCTTTACATTACCTCTTTTTTTTCTTTTTATTTCTTTACATTTCTCTCTTCTTTCTTTTTGCTCCTTTATATCTCCTTTTTTTCTTTTCATTTTTTTATGTTTTTCTACTATTCTTTTTATTTTTTTTTTATATTACACTATCCTTTTTTTCTTATATTTTTTTCTTTATTTCTTTCATTTTCTTTACCTTTATATTCTTTTTATTTTTTTTATTTCCCCTTACTTTTTTTCATTTTTCTTTCTTCTCTATTTCTTTTTCTTTTTCATTTCTTTTATTTCACTTTTTTTTTTATTGTTATTCCTATTTTTTAACATATTTCTTTACTTTGATTCATTTTTTTATTTTCATTATAGATTTCTTTTTTTTAGATTAATTTTCTATTAAAATAAATTTTTATTTTTTAATTACTAATAAAATGTGTAAATTTTTAAATTACAGTACACTCTAACTATAGCGAATTTTTTTATAGCGAATAACTTACTATAACGAAGAAAAGTACGGGTACATATTTTTTAATAATTAAAAATTCTTATTATACCGAATTTTAAAGTAAAAATTCTCTAACTCGTAATACGAATTTAAATGTTAAGACAATTATAATAAAATGACCCTTCATATAGCGAAGAATTTTGCTATACCGAATTTTTAAAATGTTACACAATAATTTAGCGAATTTTTGATCATATGAAATTTTATTTGAACAATTCGAACAATTCGAATTTGCCTTTAAAGGTTAGAATTTTTGTGATTAAAGTTAAAAAGGAAAATTATCATAAACAAGATCATGATTTATTTTTATTATAATACGGCAAATATAACCTTGATCAGTTAGTTCTTTTTTTTACACGTCACTATGCCCAAAACTAAAAGTGCACTAAATAAATATTCCCAAGCAAAAGGTAAAGATAAAATGAGAACTTTACCGAAAAGAGCATCTTTAACTATTGCCCAAAAGCATGAAATATGTTATAAAAAAATCAACGAACCTTATATAAAAAATAAAGAACTTGCAGAACTATATAATGTTAGTGAAGGATGCATTAGTGATACGTTAAAAAAATCACAAAAATGGCTTGAAATTGACCCTCAAGCACCTAAAGCCCAAGGGAAAAGACAAAATAAGTTGAATTTTCCAGAAATTGAAGAAGCTCTTACATTATGGGTATTGAAGGCTCTAGAAAATGGTGTTGATATTAGTGATCAGGTTTTACATGAAAAAGCTATAGCATTTGCTTCTCTATATAAAGTTGAAAATTTTAAAGGAAGTAATGGTTGGATTGGTGGATTTAAAAAAAGACATAATCTTTCTTGCTATTTAAAACAAAGAGAAGCTGCAAGCGCACCTCTTGATAAACTTGATGAATTCAGAAAAAACCTTCAAGATTTGATTCGTAATTATAGTCTTGAAGATGTTTTCAATTGCGATGAAACTGGTTTGTATTAGAAAATGGAACCCAAAAGGACGATCTCCAATAAACCTGTATCTGGAAAAAAACAATCTAAAGATCGGGTAACAATTCTTCTTTGTTCTAATGCAACTGGTACTGAAAAGCTCAAACCAGTATTCATTCACAAATATAAAAATCCTCGTCCTTTAAAGAATTTATCCAAAACATCTTTACCAGTAGAATATTATTAGAATTTAACAGCTTGGATGCAAGTTTCTATTTGGAATGATTGGATTCGTAAGTTTGATGCACAAATGAGATTAAAAGGAAGAAATATTCTTCTTCTTATAGACAATGCTCCTGTCCATGCTTTATATGAAGGTGTGGAATTGACCAATATAAAAATTGAATTTTTGCCTCCTAACACAACTGCACACTTACAACCATGCGACAAGGGTATTATAAATAGCTTTAAGGTACTAAAATTTCAATATAATTTTAATAATTAAGAAATTCTAACTTACAATATTTGATTTTGCAGGCACAATATCGAAAATTGCTCCTTCAAAATCGTATCAAGGCTTTTGACTTTCAACAATTAACAGGAAATAGTAAATCTCCAATCAATATCAAAAAAGCTATTAAATATGTTGTGTCAGCCTGGGATAGAGTTCTTCCTAAAACTATATTTAACTGCTGGAATAAAACGAGAATTTTGCCAGATGATACGAATTCTTATAATGAAATTGAAGAGAATAGGCATAATGAGACAGAAGAAAATGAATATAGAGAAATTCAAAATTTAATCAATAAGCTTGAGTATACACACCCTCTTACTGCTGAAGAATACATTAGATTAGACCAGGAGAATGAAATTGCCGGTATACCCCCATCTGAAGAGCAGATTGTTGCTATTCTTAAAGAAAATAATACTATGTCTGATGATGAAGGTGATAAAGATATTATTTCAGTAACGAGTTCTGAGGCCTTAATTGCATTTGATACAATTTTTAACTATGTAAAGCAAAATGATAGTCAAGATATTTTTGATAAAAGTGCATTAAAGGTAATGAAAAAAATTAGAAAAATTGTTTATAGAAATAATTTTTTTTCTAAAAAACAATCAAGTTTAGATTTATTCGTTACAGATAAAGGTAGTAAACTCAAGCCAAATAACACTGCTATTGATCCAGTTGATAATAATACTATGAACAGGGAAAGGGAAGGCGATAATAATATTATTGATATTGAAAATTTTGATTTTGAAGCTTTGTATTTTAATGAGTTTGATTTTTATAATTATGAAGAAGACCAAGGTTTTATTGAATATCAAATCGATGAGAATAGTCTTTATAAATAATGTACGACAGTATTACAGTACTCGTATCATACTCAATTAAGTAATAATCATTGAGTAACAAAAATATAAAAAGTATTTGTATGTGAGTTCATAATAAATAACAAAGAACACTCGTTAATTGAATATAATTGGTTTTGTTTTATTGTTTTTTTATCTTTATTGCCAAATAAATTTGGTTTGTATTTAATAATAGTGCGATAATGCATTTATCACGTGATTATATGATTTTTTTGATATAACGAAAATCTTATGTTTATTCGTTATACACTATAACGAATTTTCTTACTATAATGAATTTTGATCTTCAGCCCACAAGATTCGCTATAGTAAGGGTGAACTGTATATGTCTTTTAAGAAAAAAAAATATTTTTTTTTAATTTACCAATTTGAAATAATATTTAAAAGAGTTTTAAAAACTATAAAAAGAATAAAAAAAGAAAGTTAGTATATACCTATACGTTTTTTATTTAAAAAAAAGTTTTATTTTAACTTAATGATCTAAAATGATATCTATAGAAATCTAAGTTTAAAAAAAAGAAAGTAGAAAGTTAGTATATAACTATACACTTTCTATTTAAAAAGTTTTTTTTTTTAATTTACCAGTCTGAAATGATGTCTAACAAGTCTGAAAACTATAAAAAAAAATAAAAGCAGAAGATTAATATATGCCTATATACCTTCTATTTAAAAAAAAAATTTTTTTTAATTTACTAGTCTAAATGGTATTTAAAAGAAATTTGAAAGCTATAAAAAAGAATAAAAAGAAAAGTTAGGGAGTTTAAAACCTGCAAAAAAAAAGAAAAAAAAAAAATATATTTATTACACTGCATCTAAAGAAGTTATTAAAGTCTATAAAAAAAAGAAAAAAGGAGCTGGCAGTATAAGGTTATACAATTTCATAAAATAATTTTTAAAAAAAATACTAATTACACATTATGTTTAAATGGAACTTATAAAAAAAAAATTATTAGTAAATCTTTTGAAATAAGTTTTTTATTATATAATTTATATAATTTAAATAATAGTTTAAAAAATAAGTTATTATCCAATTATCATATATATTATTATATAGAAAATACTAAAAATACCAATATTTTAATGATTATTTTCTATATTTTATCTTGGTATAATGGAAAGATCAATAACCTATCAGATTACTAATAGGTTTCAAATATTTTAGTGATATATCTTTAAAAAAAATCATTGACAAATCCAGTACTGATATGCATATAATACCTATTATGTCATATCAGATTTCTGATATGTTAATAAATATTTGACTGATATATCATAACCTAATGTCTCATCATTTAACCAGTGATATATTCAATACAAACTCAACACAAATAATGAAATTTGATCAAAATTAACAAGTTTTTTACCAAAATTATCAATATAAATTAAATATAAATTAAACATAATTGGGATAATTTATTGGAATAGCTTTCAGTTAATTATTATCTAGTCATCTTCGTACTATATGTCATTTAAAGAGTAGATTTTAAAAAGTAAATTTAATTATATATAATGTCTATATTATATATAAAATTTATATTAATAGATGATTATAAGAATATAATAAATATAATAGTTAAATTTAGAGTGAAATAATTATATATATTTGATGAGATCATTTTTTATTTTTTGATTTTTTTGATTTTTTTTTAGTTTTAAAATCATTTTTTTTTTCTTTTTTTTTAATTCTCTTTATTTTCATTGTTAATTTTTCTTTTTCTAGTATTTCTATTTATATTATCATTAGAAAAATCACTTTTAGAATCATCATTACAATTCTTGGTATTATAAATCATAATCATAAGTTAAAATATCATTGGTCAAATAATTAAATTTTTTCAATACCTTCACAGCCCTTAAATATAATGATTGAAACCTTATCATGATAATTAATATGATATTTACTATATTTACTAGTATCAAAATAATCAAAGTATAATAGTTACACTTATGTTACTTAGAAAAATTATTCTTAAAGTATACAAAACAGTTATCTTAATATAATATCTTTGTATTTAAAGGCTATATTCCATCTTATTCAAATATCAACTAGGTATAATGACCTCTGAATATGATGATTGGAATCTCATCATGATAATTTTAGCATCTAACTAACCAGCTACTAATGAAGATCTAGAAGAATTTTTACAAAATTTTAGGATTCTGCGATGAGACGAATCACATGTGTAGAAAGGAAGAAGCGACTTATATCCATCTTACAGCTTTTTGACAAGTCTATAGTGAAAACTGGAAAATCAAGACTATAATTTTAGATTAGAATTTTTAGTTTAGTACTCCCTTTAATTTTTACTAATGTTTTTTTTAGGGCGTAATTCTTTTTATTTCTTTTTTCTTTTTATAAAATATAGCGTAATCCAAAAAAATTGAGATAATAGCAAAAATTCAAAAAAATTAATGGGTAGATTAGTCAATTATATGGACCTGGTCTATAGGTGTTTTATTTTAATGTAATAATACTTCAGTATACACATGCTTCTCAATAAAACACAGTTTGGTCTTAAAAAAAAAAAAAAAAAAAATTGATGTGATATTTATTATATTTACTAGTATCAAAATGATCAAAGTGTATATGGTTACACTTATGTTACTTAGAAAAATTATTTTCAAAGTATACAAAACAGTTATCTTAATGTGATATCTTCATATTTAGAGACCATTAGGCATACCAATTAGTAATATATTAGTAACTAAATTTTTGTCAAATTGAACTTACTTTCATTTAAAACTAAGTTAGTTTTTTCTTAATAAATCAACTGTAAAATTGATCTTCAGATATAATAAGTATCAAACTTTAAATAATTAATAGTTATTCAGCACAAAGTGTTGAATTACTATTATATTAGATAAATTATAATTGATTGTTAATCCTAAGCTCTGACAGAAACCTGAGGTCAACTGATCAATTTTGATTTCCAATATAACTAGCTACCTTAATAGCGTTAGTTATTCAATATCGAAGTGTCGAATAAGTGATTTATCCAGTATTACGTAATTTTAACATCTGATACGCCTGATATATGATTTATTATAACCATTATTTATTATAAAAAAATCATGTGCTATTAGATAAATAATAAAATTATCATTATATTTTTGATAAATAAAACTAATAAAATAAATAAATGATAAATATATATACTGCAGAAAAGTATTATCATGATGATGATGATAATGATAATGATAATAATGATGATAAAAAATACAATTTTAAATTCAAATTATAAATTTCTTTTTGATAACTCTTAATTGCCAGTCTGCCACTTAACGATACAAAATGATTGGCAATCTATAATTAATTTTGACAGACTTTTATATATTAAATACTATTGTTCTGGAATGGTGTTTACACTATTTTAAAAACACGTCACAACAACATAAATATTTTAAAAATTTGCTAGAAAAAGGTATTACATTACCTGGGTGTGTTTTCCAAAACCAGTAGGACCAAGGTATGCCAAAAAAAATAAAAATAATAATAATAAAAAAAATTTTTTTTTTTTTTTTTTGTTATTTTGTTAATTCTGAAAGAAAATATTATATATTTTTCAATAGTGTAAAAAAAAACCTCATAAAATTTGCAAAATTTGTGTATAAAAAATCTCAATTTGACTAAAATATAAGGTGAAATGGTGACTTCCTCCAAGGTAAACTTGTTAAATTTTATATCGAACGATAAAAAATTTTTTTTTGTGGCATATTCACGTTTAATGTTATTGATTGGTGAGTTATCGTTACATTTAGATGTGACCTTGTGGACAAAATTGTCATCAAAATACGCCAATTAGCGTAATTCATATAAAATCTGCGCCAGATCTACAAATTAATTTTGTATTATTGAGTAACAGACTGACAATTAATTTATTATTATAAAGCTTCAACTACTTTATTAGATTATTATTTTTATATGTGTCTTTATTATTTTAGATAATATACATTCCCTTTATTTGATATTAGTTTTTCAAAATCAAGTAGCTAAATTTGTAAATTATTAATTTTTTTTTTCTTACTTTTTATATTTTTCAGTAATTGAATTTTTCTTCTTATTTTTGTGATATATAACAATTTTTAAGATTTTATCAATGGCTTGTTCATCATAAATTTTTTTTTTTTGATATTTCAGATTTTTTTTAAATTTTATAAAGTTATTGATAATAAAAATATATATATTATTATTAAAAATAATCATAATTATGATTGTATGATTTAATTATTTATATTTTGCATTTTTTTTATTTTTTTTATCTTTTTTTTTTGTTTTTACTTAATAATTAAAAAACACTCTAGATATTCAGAAATACTAATTATAGAAATGTATTTTCATTATAAACTTTTCTTTTTTTCTTTTCATATAAACATTTTTTATTAATGTTTTAATATTTTTTTTTTGTTTATTTCTTTCTTCTACTAACATTCTTACTAATATTTTCTTTTTCTTCTTACTAATATTTTTACTAATATTTTCTTTTTCTTTTTATTAATATTTTTATTAACCTTTTTTTTTTCCTTATTAATATTCCTATTAACATTTTTATTAACATTTTTATTAATCATCTTACTAATAACCTTTCTACTAATCTTTTCTTTTTCTTCCTATTAACATTCTTACTTTTTCTTTCTACTAACATTTCTACTAATATATTTTATATTTATCACTGGTCAAAATCGATGCTAGCGGATACATATCGGGTACCCGATATGTGTAATATATTTGTAGGATATGTGTATGATATTCGATAATAATACACATATCGGGTACCCGATATGTGTATTGTTTATGCGGAAATTCGGTGATACATATTACAGTTATCGCACAAGTATTCACACATATCGGGTAGTTATAATATCGGGCACATATCATTTATTTACTGTATACCCGATATATTGTAATAAATATCGTATAAATATCGTATACCAATCATACATTTATCAGATAGCACCGATAATTATTTTATAGCTGTCTGATATGGACATATTTTGGTACCCGATATGAACACGATAAAGTTCAAGTACATATACCGGGCAGTATAATATTTTTAATAATTCAGGCAAAAATTATAGAATTTATATTATAATTTGTAATATATATATTTTTTCAGATTAATTTATAATTTTAACTCAAAATTTATTTTTAATTAAAAACAAAAAATATGAATTACAATCTATGTAAAATCAATACTACATTTATGTAAAATCAAATCTAAATTCAATAAATTGCGAATAAATCTATATTATATAAATCAATTATACTGTAAGTGGCATACTAACGAAATTAGATTTCACTTGTTTGCTTACTTATTTTCATTATATTCAAATTTGATCATTAAACGAAAGTAACATTATTAGTAACAGGTTGTTAGAAAAGGAACAATAATAAAAAAAGAATATTAGTAGAAGAAAAAGAAATAGTTAGTAGTAAAAAATGTTAGTAGGAAAGAAATAAAATAAATAAAAATTAGTAGAAGAAAATAATTAGTAGAAATTATAGAAGAAAGAAACAGTAGAAGAAAGAAAATAGAAAAATAATGTACAAGTACCCTACAACTTCATCCCTAGGTAGTCAAAAATCTCAGGTAGTTCCAGACCACAGCAAACATGAAAGATAACTATATATATACAATAGCAATGAAGAAAAATATTAGATAGTGGAAACGTTAGTAAAATTTAAGAAAAGTAAATGATAGAAAATTCAGATATGTTAATAAGAGAAGTATTAGTAAAAGGAAGAAAGAAACGTTAGCAAGAGGACGTTAATAGAAAATATTTATAATCATATGAAAAGAGAAGTGTAGCGTTAATAAAAAATATACCTTATGTGTTCTTTTCCTGAATATAATAAAGAAAAAAATGTAAAAAAACGTCGTTAAAGAGAAGTGTAACATTAATAAAAAAATATACCTTGTGTGTTTTTACGTGTTAATTTGATAATATTGTAAAAAAAAGAAAGCGGTTACAGACTTACAGTAAGCGAAAAAATTAAAGAGAAAAAAGAAAAAAAAAATAAAATGACAATATAAACAAATAATTAAATCATGTGATCATTAAATAATAAGTTGATTATAATTGGTCAACATTTGAACAGTTACACAAATTTTAAACAATATATTTTATCATATAGTACAGTATAATAACGAATGAAAGAATATAAAATATAGCAATAAAATTAATAAAAATTTTGCATTTTATGCATTTTACATATAATTCTGAAAAGGGTGTACCGGTTATCTATATATTTTATTTATCATTTTTTGCTATGATAATATTATCATCGTTAATATCACGAATCTTACTTTCACCTTTTAGCGTACAATCTGCAATAAAGAAGCAGAACTATTCTGGTCCGTAACCGTATCATGCGCAAAAATTTATTTTCTTGATCTTGTACGACTTAAAAATGAATTTCTTAAAATATTAATACTAATCTTTTTTTTTAGCAGCAAGTCATAGTGATCGTGGTGATCGTAGTGGTCGTGGTAGTCATAGAGGTCGTGGAGGTCGTGGTCGTAAAGGCGATGATGATATCGACGATGGGTAAAATTTTATTAATCAAATTTAAATTATCACTTAAAATATTATTATTTTAATTTTTTTTTATAAGTACGACATTATCCTTTCTGACAGAGATGATGGCAACGACAATGAGCTTATAGATGACTTTGCGAAGCAGATAACATGTACATACACCTTTTTCAAAATTATATGTAAAATGCAAAAATGCAAAATTTTTATCAATTTGTATTGCTATTTTTTATTTTACAGATTATAAATATATCTTTTAATAAAATTCAAATTTTTCAGTTTATACTATACGATAAAAATTTATTAGCGAAACGAGTGAAATAAAAAAATTGAAAATTTGCCGTATTAGGTACTTTTGAAAGTTAAAACAATGCCGATGGAAACCTAAAAGTGCTAAAAGTGAGGTATATATATATATATATTAGTTATAGGAATAACTAAAGTAAGTAATTAATAGTTAGTGTTGGCGAATAGAGTATTTGCTGACGAAGAATTTGCTGACGAAGGATAAAAGGCGACAAAGTATTGACTGATGATGAAATAATAAGATAGTGTATAGACAAGTAACGATACTCAGTCCCATACATATCTTAGGAGGCTAGCCTATCGTGAATAACTCACTACAGAAGAATATGTATTTTATTTGCGCATATACCTATAACACAAGGTATATAGATGGACCTGCCAGTGAAGGCACGTATGTTCAGGAAAGGTGAAGGAAGGGAATAAGATATAAATGATATTAATTACTTACCCTATTTTAGAGTAAAACAACGTGAGATATGAAAACGTTACGAAAAGAAGGACAGTAGAAGGACAGTAGAAGAAGATAGTAGAGAAAACCTAAAAAGAAGAAAGGGAAAGAATAGGGTTGGCAAGCGTTAGCAGAAGAATGGAAATACCGAGTATTTCAAATATGAAACAGTGAAATAACATAAAAGCGGCTGGGATCGCCCGACTGCTAACGCGCGATACGTATATTGCTTACAATCTGTCGAGGTGTGACGGCCTACCCCTTACATTAAAACCATTCAGCGCGAAGCATTGAATAGCGCACTTGCCTTATAGAGCCCTAATGATATCAACACAAAGAAATTAAAATTATAAAATCTGGCAAAATTTGAAAGAAGTTTGCGGAGGTTGATGACGAGGATCATAAGAAATAGAAAGAAAGGCTCGCTTTAGATTAACCAGTTCACGACATTCTCTTTTATTGGGACGAAGACAGTTGAGTGATACGTTTAACACGACCTATAATAACAAAGAAAGGAAAATAAAAGGGTCATCCAGGAGTACTAGATGAGCAAGTATAAACGTCACAATATTCAACAACCGCGTACAAGTGTTTCGCAGGATCCTTTCAGGACTGGATGATAATAACCATCCTGAGCGTAAGACATTTATCTTTACAACGCGTCCGCAGTCACCCTTTAGAAATCAACTCAAGCAGCTATGACCAAATATGAACCACACTCACCTTTAGCAATATCCAAATAAACGTTGGCTTCTTTAACTTTTGTCTGAAACGGAGGGTAGATTTATGGCGAGAAGTAAAGGAACGTCTACAAGCCATGATTATTGAAGTCTGTAAAAAATATATAAATAAATAAAGGACGTAAAAGTTAGGAGGTGACATCTGGTTCGCATTCCATGTGACCCCAAGCCAACTATTCCTTGAACCCCACAGACTCCTAACTATCTTGTAAGCAGTATCATTAAAACTATGAAGCAATACTGGTATATCGTGTATATTAGATTATTGGAATATTTAAGACAGTTTATCTTTAGTTAGACCGTAATCTTTATAATACGTGCAGTGACCAGCGTAAACTCAGGGAGCGTGTGCTTACCTTTAACAAAGATATACAAGAAGGATATGAAAGCAATAGAGAGCGGAAAAAGAGTAAGAGAGTTATGGAAAAAATAGAAATAATATTTGAAGAAAAATATTTGTTAAAAGAGAGAAAAGAAGTTATTTTATATTTTTAAGATAAAACGCGACAAAAATTCGGGATATTTCATGATAATCTTGAGGAAAATAACTTAATTGGTGATCAACAATGTGTTTGAAAACTAAATTGATATTAGTATAACATGACTAGTACAGTACATGACGGTTCCAAACTGGAATAAATATATCAAGTTGACTGTAATGTTGAATTTCAAACTGTAATTTAAATGATTTATAAAAAATTTCTTTTGAAGATTTCTGTAAATTTCTTTTTCCATTCAAAAAGCCATCGAAAAGTTTATTTATATGAATTATAAAATATCATATCAAATGAAAATATCAAACCATTTAAAAACTTACTTATATAATAAAGCAATAAATAGTTTATTTATATTCATATTATATATATATTTTTTTATAATTGATTAATTATAATACTAGCTCAAAAATATTTGCCCTGGCCAATTTTAAAATATATTTGTTAGCACAAATACGTCCAGCTTCTAATGCCTCGCTAGAAAGCTGTTGATGTTCATCAGAAAGCAAATGGATACAAAGAGGAAATTCATCTACATTTGAAAAAAAAAAATTTGTAATAAAATTTTGAATAATTGAATTTATATACACACATTGTTGTTATCAATTAAAATTTTGAATAATTGAATTTATATACACACATTGTTGTTATCAATCTATGTTGATAATGTTGGGTGGTGAAGAAGGAGGTGGTAGTGAAGAAGGAGGTGGTGGTGAAGAAGGAGGTGGTGGTGGTGGTGGCGAAGTTAGATTGATAATATTAGGTGGTGAATAAGGAGGAGGTGGTGGTGGCGGCGATGAGAGAGGAGAATAATTTAAGGGAGTTGTCGCCTGGGACGTCGCTCTCGACCTTTCGTTAATATCGTGAATTATATCATAATTCGTTCCTAATAATAAAGAACAATTAATTAATAAAATTTAAATATAAAAATATTTAATATTTATATTTGTGATATTTACTTGGTTTTTCCCAGAAATGTTCTTTAAATTCTTCGAAAAACATTTCTCCTAACATCGTTTTCTTACCCTTGGGATCGCCATCTACATATTTTTTCATTTTCTGATAAAATCATGTCATGTTTAGTATTTATATTAGTGATACGAAATATTTTATTTATATACCTTATAAGCACGCACTAATCCGTAGAATTTTTCTTTACACTTTTTTCCTGAATAATCTGTTCCAAATTTAATATTTATTTCACTCGCAAGAGTTTTCCAGTAATTGTATCTCATGTTATTATTTAATTGATGATAATTTTCATTTTCACTTTTTCTTTTTTCAATTAAGTAATTTAACTGATCTTTGGACCACATTGTAGAAAAGATAAAAAACTCGTAAAAAAACAATTGTTAGGTTGATAAAATTTGTTATCCTTTTAGAATAGAAAAGATAAAAAATCTCGTAAAAAACAATTGTTAGGTTGATAAAATTTGTTATCCTTTTATAAGAATTTGATCGAATTTATTACTGGTCTATATCATTTCTTCGTTGTATTCATTAATTTGTCCTATTCTTTTGCGATTTAATCATATGAATCATTAAAGTCTAATAAATTACTACGCCTACAACCTTACTATATTCGTTATAATAAACAAAAGGATGGAATGACATAATACTTTGGAGACATTATTCGTTTTGCGATTTAATCATATGAATCATTAGTCTTAAAATAAATTACTACGCCTACAACCTTACTTTATTCATTATAATAAACAAAAGGATGGAATGACATAATACTTTGGAGACAATGTTACATCAAAAATTCCCTATTAATTGTAACACGATTTAATATAATGAAATAACTAGACATGTCGCGGGCTTGTCGCGGTTGTATCGCGGTAAACTATTAATAAAAAAATGAGTTATATCGTGGGTGTGTCGCGGGTGGGTCAGTTGAAGGCTTATATTCGAAGATTTTAATGTGAAAACTTATTACAAATAATACAATATTACAATATCAATTATTCTGAGTTACGACAACTTTAAATAAATAAAATTTATTCGTTTTCATATACATTGATGAATTCGTTCAACAAGTCCTCTACATCTTAGTCGAAATTTCCTCTCTCTCCCTCACTTTCATCATTATTAATATTATTTTTCGTAATCGTCATTTTCAGAATCGTCATCCATTATATAAAAAGGTTTCGGTTTTCGCCATTAGATTTCGTCACAATTTTCCTATCAAATGATCAAATTGTACTATGTTTCACCACATTTTATCGTCCTAATCACATTTTATTAAAAACAAGTTTGAAATTTTTTATACCGTTACGTAATTTGCATGGCTGCATTTTATTTATAAATTAAATTTTCTATTTAAAGGTATTATTGATAGGTAATTTTGTTTTCCAATTGTAACATATTTAAATTTTGTAGCTCTACATAATATTCTATGAACCGGTAGCAATGAATCACAGCCTTCCTCATAGTATTCAGTTCTCCACAATTCCGTATTTGATATATCTGGTCTCATAAAGTTATGTTTAAATCGAATATCAGAGGAAGGTGCACATTTATACCATTTCACGTATGCTAGAAGATGTGTTTTGGGTCCTTCAGGAAATCTAAGCGTATGCTCAAAGTAATATTGTACTTCACCCGGGTATGCATCAATTGATTCATCATTAGCTGCTTTCCATTTTGCAAATATGGTCGCATTTCTTTCTTATAGACTTGATATCATAGACCCAAATATTTCAGCGCCAATTTGCAATCTTGCGTGCTGATTAACTACCAGGTCCATAAATCCTAATATTTCTCCTTGTTCTTTTTCATATAATATAGAATACCATTCACATAGAAAATTGCGCAATTCTAAAGGCATAATAACTTTGAAATATGAAGGCTTAAGCATTTGACCTGGTAATGTCTCAGTACCATATATCTTGAAAAACGTAGATATATTGTGTCTCATAGATAGAAAATGCTGCAATTCTTCCCTTTCTTCTGTGAGGGCCAAACTACCTACAGTCTTTCTTGCCATAAGAAGGCAAAGAGATTTATCAAGAAGACCAGATGTCCATTTGCACGTTAAGTGATAATCTACAAGAGTATTCTTGAGGACGATTTTCATAAGTTCAGGCTCTATTTGTCGATTACTATTAGGATACGATCCTAAATAATAAGAAATATACATTTATTAAAAAATTTAAGAGATATCGATGTAAAGTCAGGACTTTACCTATATATCCATTAAGTCTCTCAAATGGAAAAAGCCAATAACTATATATAGGACCATAATCACGACAACAATCAGGAATGTGAAGCGCCAAATGTATGTTACTTGTTATGAATTCTGGCCCATATGTGTTTTCTATGAGGTGAGCCATGTCTTTTAACCTTTCTTGTGCTTCTTTTAAATCATCTTCGGTAATGAATCTTGCTGCCAAAAGATTACATGCCCGAACAAAATGGCCTAAAATCTTTTTATCACTATTGTCTAGCATATCCCATAGAATATTAGTCGAATAGATCATGATGAAAGTTTTCCATTGATCAGCAGTCAAATTAGAAAAGCCATCGTTCCAATAGCAATTTTTGGAGGAATGCGACCGATGTCAGAAGGTAATTCAACGTGATCTATTCTTTGTTGTGCTACCCGAAGTTGTTCCATACTTAATTTTCCCTGATTCACAAAAATTGATTTGATTATCCATTTTGCTACACCAAGGAAAAGGCAATGCATTGGATCCACTGCAGCAAAACGTATAGGATCCATATACGGAAGACGAAGCAATTCAGACCAGCGCACACCATGCTTTTTGAAATGATTATCTCTAGAATTCTTCGAATTACATTGCAACCATTCATGAGCATATTTCTTATGTGATTCTGCGGTACTTATCTCATAGTTGTGATCCCCTCCATAGTGAGTTTTATTATATTCTCCACTATAAATACTACGTTTCTCACATCTATGGCATTTCATTACTGCAGATCCATGACCAAACAACTTTCGTGTAGCTGGTATATCAGATGATCCAACAATCAATGCAACCTTTATATTTAAACCACCAGGACACTGGTATGTCTTTGGTACTTTCCAACCCTTCCAAAGTTTTAAAAATTCGTCTACAATAGGGGCCAAATAATGATTGATACGTTCTAATCCTACCTCTTTTGGTCCTGGTAAAAAACCCAAATATATAATGTTTTCAGGCTTATTTCTTTCCGATCTTGGAAGGTTGCATATAGATGCATATATTGCACCAGTACTGTGTTGTGTGTAGGTAAATGGCTGGAACCAGTCAAGATTAAAGAGAAGACCTAGATGGCTTGTGGCAGTTTCTGGCATAAAAAAGGTACTGCCATCAAATGGAAATGTTTTCTATACTTTTCCATCATAAATATCTGAATAGATATCTCCTTTTCTTTGAAATCCTGATGGTTTCAACATATTTTCAAAACCAGGTCGTTGATATAACATACTCAATTGCTGACAAATGCTTGGTTTAGGATAAAGACTACGTGGCACAGCAATTGTTTCTCCTTTACGTTTTTTAAGAACAGTAAGCGGATTGTTGCATTGGTTACGACGACTTGGTGTTGGATTATCTGGAAATTCTTCATGTAGGCAATTCTTAATGGTGACTTTTCCTTCTTTCTTATATGTGACAATATCTTCAACATTATGCATTTTATGACAATTATTGCATACAGCTAACTGCATTTTTGGTTGCAAAATATTCAAATATCCTTTTGCCTTAAATAAGGAGTTAGGAAATTTTTTGAATTGTGAATTATTTAAACGAGTAAGTACAATATGTAAGAATTTTATTAACGCTTCAATTGCCGTGTTAGTAAGGCGAAATCTTTGTTGGAATTTAAATAGCCATAGAATTATTTCAGTTTCCAACGAATCATTTAAGTTTTCCATCACAAACACTTCATCGCTATCAAATTTGGGAGATGTGAAAATATTTTCACCTTCATTTTCTTCTTCCTGATCTGTATTATCATCCGTCTCTTCTTCATTTTCATAATTATCATCATCATTTTTATCAAGTTTAGATGCAGGAACACGAAAGTTTGATGAAAATGTGTTTATATTTTCTTCTTCATTTAATTGAAAAGAATCAGGGAATGAATCAGGAAAAGAATCAGGCGGTATACCTTCTTCATTATCTGAATTATTTAATTGGAAAGAATCAGGGTCATCTATTTTCCGCTTTTTTGAATTTGTTCTGGTGAGATTTTGTTCACTTGTCATAATGGCATTTTCTTGATCTTTTCTATTATGGTTTAACTTCCATAGGCGTTTGTCTTTTGCATGTTTCTTTAGAGTACGAGGGTCAACTTCTTCACCATTACAAAGAATACAATTACATGCATACAAATACTTCTTTTTGGGCTTTAATAAATCAGCAACAGAGGTTTCATTTTTACAATTTTTATTATGTTTTATTAAATCGGCTACTGAAGTTTTATTACTCATTTTGCTAAAATATATTTACTAAAATATATGAAAAAGTTTAGAATATTTAGACAGCTATTCAAATGAAGTATAATTCTTTCAGGATCAGATTCGCGTTGAATTCTTTTAAATCGGATTGCGTAATCAGGATCAGGTTCGCGTTTGATCAGATTCGCGTGAGGAAACCTTCGGAATCAGATTCGCGTAAGGGAATCCTCGGAATTTTCCAGGATCAGGTTCGCGTAGTTGCACCTGAAATCTATATAAATATGCAACCTTTTCGCGTTCTGAAAACTCTTCTTCTCATTCAAAGTTTTGCACTCAACTGAAATATAAGTAATGATGGACAGGGACAGTGATCAGGAATCTGTAAGCTCTTCCTCTTCCTCTTCCTCTTTCGCTTCCGCTTCCTCTTCCTCTTCCTCATCATCATCGTCAGCTGCTTCGTATAAAACGATTAAAGCAAGTATTATTTATTATTTATTTATCATTTATGGTTTTTTTTCATTCTATTTACGTTTATCTATTATTCTATAGAAAGAAGTCTATATATGGGTAGACTCGGAATTAAGAGATACTTATAAAATAGACGAGGAACGGACTTGGGTAGAGCAAAAGGAAAACATAGTAACAAAACTATTGCCGCCTTTGTACAAGCTCATGAATAAAAAATATAATATTACAAACGGCAAGTTACTAAAAATTTTGTACGGACGATGGCGTTCTCGGCATCATGTGAATAACATTAAAAATCAAGGAGAAGAAAGAATAAAACAAGATAAGAGAAGGGCAAAAAAGAATTCGAGGATGCAAGACGTAAGTAAATATTCAATTAATGTGAAATGAAAAGTTAGTAGTTAACTATCAATTACATTACTAGAAAAAAAAAAGAAGAACAAAAGCAACAAACTATTTGATAGAAGGTAAAGATAAGTATATTGTCAGGTATCCAGAAGGAGACCTTGTAAAAATTCTTAAAGATTCGGGTTACCACTCGGAAGAGTGGGAAGAAACAGATCCTGAGGAAGATTGGACTGTTATCCGACCTGCAGTAGTTGAAGATGGTGAAGTTATTGAGGAAGCCGTTAAAGAAAAGTCAACATCAGTATACATTTATGATAAATGGTGGCGTTCTTCTGCAGTATGTATATTTATTATTTTATTAGTTTATTTATCAAAAACACTAATAGTAATTTATTTATTTAAGCTTTTACGATTATTACACGACTGAATTGATCCGACGGTCGAATTATTAAGGAAAAAACCACCAACTTTAAACCCTAAAAAAGCTGACAACATATCTGCATCTAGCGTACCACCTATGGGTGCACCAAACTGGTGTTTAAATCAAGAGTCGCTCAAACAGTTTAACCGTTCAAGTGTTGATATTCCGATATACGATTATGATACCGATGATAACCACGATAAAGACAAAGAAGAAATCCCAAATAGAACTAATTCAAATAGTAGAAAGAAGAGAAAAACTAAAAAAAACCCAAAACAAAAGAGAACCAAAAAACATAAATCAAAATAATTCAATAATTTTTTTTTCTAATTCAAATAGAAGAAAAGAAGAGAAAAACTAAAAAAAAAAACAAAATAAAAGAGAACCAAAAAGCATAAATCAAAATAATTCAATAATTTTCTTTTTACTCATTAAATCTAGTCTTAAATAGATTTATGTTATTTGATTATATAATAAATTGAATCAATCATCCGTATGCAGTTTAATTAAAAGTTAATCAAAAATTTAATAAGCTAGGTTCAAAATTGATTTGTGTTTACGTTTATTTTTAAAAAAACTTTAATTGAAACAAATTTAATCTAATCCGTTCTGCATGCGAGACAATGTATTTCTATTTTATTTGTTACATATCAGATATATTAGAGGATTAATTTATAATTTGAAAATACGTAATGACTAATAACAAACATGTGATCCGATTATTATCATTTAAAAATCGTACAAATATCGGGTAACCGATATATATTAGCCAACATATCGGGGACTAAAAGTTTAAATATCGGGGTCTTTGATAATTATAATTTTAGACATATTTTGAGATGTGACAAATCGGGTGTCCGATATGTATAAAAACCCGATATGTATCTGATTAGTCACTGATATATAGACGCCCGATATGTACCCGATAGTATTGATTTTGACCAGTGTATATATTTATTATTTAGATTAATGTTTCCTTTTTTTTTACTAATATACTTACTAACTACTAATATTTCTTTTAAATGATCAAATTAAACAAATATAATAAATAAGTGACTTTATTATTATATTATTTCATTTGTGATATTTTTTAATTGATTCTATATAGAATATAATTTGTATGATTGCTGCTTATTATATAGCATCAATCACTGAAAAAATATGAATAAATTTAATAAAGTTTTAGTATAAAAAATTTTATTTTTACTTGAATAAATTACCATGATTGCATTTTATTAAAATTATAAATCTGTTATTAGTATTAATATAACCTATTAAATATCTATCTAATATTTATTATATGTGTCTTATATCTATTCAATACTTATCATATATGTGTCTTATATAACTAATATTAATAATATGCTAATATTTGATATCTAAATAATATTTGTATAATATTTATAATATATATTTAATATATTGAATATATAATATATATGTGATATGTGATCAATTTTTAATTACCCAATATATATGAGATATGTAGTACTTGTTTATACTATACGTACATGTTGTCAAAACTTAGCAATTTTGGCATAATTTCAGGATTCGATCTTTGGCTAATCATTTTAAAATGAAACTCTGGTCAAAAATTAAAAGTTAGACCAAAAATCTGAAACTTTTTGACTAGCATTATGAATTCTAGCCCGCATTATAAATTTTGTGTAATATTAGTATAATACAAAACTTTATTGCAAATTTCTTTGTGTAATATTCTTTTCTGATGATTAAACTTTTATCTGTTGTTATATGATATAATTCTGGCCAGCACTACAAATTTGGTATTTGATATATATCTGATAGTATTAATTTTAATTTATACTATAGTAATATAATACTTTTAGAATAGTTTATTGTAAAATAGAATTCTTTATAAAAATATAATTTTTAAAATTTTTATAAAAAAAAACAAAATTCTTTTGTTTTAAAGTAAAGTTCTTTGAAACTATAAAGTATTTTTTTAAATATTATAAACTAAATAAATAAATATTTTTCTTATAATTTTATATACTTAAGATTTAATTCTATATAAATCAGTAATTACATTTATTAAATAAAAATCTTTTTTTATAACAAAACTATATCTTTTTAAAAATTATAAAAGTTTTTCTTTAATAAAAATTTATTATTTAAAAATTAAGTAAGACCTTTTTTTAACATTTTTCATGATTATTTTACAATGTTTCAGATTATGGCAAACACTTTATTTATAAAAATCTGAATTCATATCATAAAGAAATTTATATCAATTATTTAGTATTTAAACTAATTCTTATATAAAATATTTACTTTTTTCTTTCTGTATTTCTTTATATTTTTACAATATTTTTTATTAAATGTTTTTTTTTAAATAAATATTTAAATTAGTTTTTTAGATTAAAAGCACTTTTTAATGATATATATATTTCTATCTTAATCTAATAAAAAAAGTATTTTTTCAATATCATAAAAAAAAAAAAAATAATAAATTTAATTTCTTTAAATCAATATAAGTTCATTTAATAATAAATATTAAATCAACTTATTTAAAAAAAAATAAAATTATTAATATATTATATTATTCTTATAATAAATATAAATTAATAATAATTTTGAAAGTTCATGTTAAATTTTGATATAACTGAATTAATATAATTCTACCTAAAAATTAAAAAAAAATGATTAGAATTATTAATCTTGATATAATCTTAATACAATCTTAATTTATAATTTAAATATAAAAATATGAAATAAATTTTGATATTATATAAACTTTTTATAATTATAAATTTTTATACAAAAAATTTATTAATATTATTATAAAATATTTAATTAAAAACTGCAAAATTTTTTGTTATATTAAAGAAAAATTTGCTATAAAAAGATTTAATTGTCATCTATAAATTATAATAATATTAAGTGACTTCAAACTTTTAAACTAAGTAATATAGAAAAAAATTTTAATTGATAAAATGATAGAATAAGACAAACTGCATATTTTTATCAGTTTATTTTATAAAATTTATTAAGAAATTTAAGTATATTTAAAAATTGATAATTTTAATAAGTAATAATAATAAAATTATAAAATTTTGAATTTATTTTCATAAATCTTTTATAGAATTTATAAAAGTTCTATAGAAAACTATAAAAATATAGTAAAAAAAATATATAGCAATTAATAAAGTACTGTAAAATTAAGTTACACAATATAAATAGCTGATATTAAAATTTTAGACTGTGTAGTTAAGTGGTTTATAAATAATAACCATTATATCAAATGGCATTTTTATATAAACAATTTATATATTTTACTTTATATTACATTATATAATAAATAAATGGTTAATTTTATTATACCAAAATTATTTTATATTTAAAATTAGTATTATATTAGATAATCTGTTATATTATATTATTTGCTATATCAAAGTTTGCTATAAAGAGAAATTACTGTATTTTTTTTGTAATTTTATATAAAAAAATATTAAAACTATTTATTCTAATATTTTTTTTTATAACTATAATAATTAATAAAAATTATTAATTGGTTTGATTTATTTTATTTATTTAATAAAAAAATGTAATTATAAAATATATAAATTAAAATATTATTATTAAATTAGACCGGTTTTAGAACTGGGAGTACCCATAGCTAGTCAGAAGTGATTATAGTTGTAATCCTATCTTGCTTAATAAATGATGGTACGGCTTCAACACCAAAAAAAAAAAAAAAAAAATTATTAAACAATATATCAAATCTTAAAAATTATTTATATACCTATTATAAATATAAATTATAAATATAGTAATATACAAATTTTTTTAATTTATTATATAATACAATATAGTACTGTATATAATACTAACTGTATTATACTGTATGATAAATTTTGAAAAAAAAATTTGTTAAGTACAGTTTATCTTTAATATATATATGCAAAAAACAATTTTTGTAATAATTTGTTAATATAAAAATTATAAATTAATTAGTTTATTTTAAAATTAATAAATCTTTTTAAATATTGATTATCTTTTAAATATATACTAAAAATTTATATTTTAAGTTTATAAATATAGCATGATTTTTGAATTAAAAAAAAAAAAAAAAAAAAAAAAAAAAAAAATATTTTAAGTTTATTTTTTATTAAATAATAACTAATTGTAATTTTATTGGAATATATTGCTATAAAAAAAGAAATGTTTAGAAAATATATATAAATTGTTTAAAGAATGATGTATAGTATACATAAAGTGTTTATAAAATATTTATGGAAAATATGTTGTAACTTTTTTGTACATTTTTTATACAATGAGACCTTTTTGCATATTTTCTATATTTTCTATAAATTTTATTTGTTTTGTATATGTTTTTTGAATATTCATTTTTATAGGGTTGGTTATTACCTGTGAGAGTTAAATTTTATTAAAACTTTTGAAAACTTGATTAACCCATTTTATTATTTTATTCAAGATTTCTTTAAGATTATTTGCTTTATTAATACATAATGCAATATGATGTTATTAACCGAACAATATGAATGAGATCAGATGCATAATTCATTATCTGATATTGTGTGGGTAAATCATTACGCATAAAATTTTTGCGATTTGTCAATTATCATGAGAAAAACCAGTTTTTGATTTACATAAAAAGAAATTCCATTGAAGTAAATGAACAAATAATTAAAGTGATTTTTTAATTCTATATTAATTTAACAAATTGACAGTTTGACAAATATACAAATAAACTACCTCCTTAATAAAAAAAGGAAGGTCAAAACTCCGAGAACTGAGTTAAACATATTCTTAATAAGCATTGCATTTTACAGGAAAATAGATTAATAACCAATAGTATACCGAGAACCGAGTCAAACAGACAATCAATAATACAACAAATAATTTTCCCGTCTAAAATGGAATGTTTTACCAATAAAATGAATGGATACTGAGATTCTTTGTAGATCATAATGTACACTTGTTTTTAAATTCAAATACCGAGAGCTGAGTTTCGAAACACGAGTCTATCTTTTGAAATAATTGTGCATTGTATATATATATTTCTTCCTGAAAACAGAAACCACTTTTCTTTATTTTACTTAAAAAATTAAAATTCTTCTATAAAATGTATATCGTGTTAATTACATCGACACTTTCGAAGGAGTGTTAAAATATAAATTACACGAATACTTTAATTTACGACGTAATTAACATTAAGGTTTAGGTTAAATATTTGCGATCATGTATAAAATAATAAAATGTATAAAGTAATGATTTTTATTAATAAAGAAAATTTTTTAACAAAAATATATGATTATCGTAATCTATAAATCTAATACAAAATAAGCTAAAGCTTACTTAGACCGGATTAAGGAATCGGCAACAATGTAATTACAAATCCACTAATCTTATTGGTCATTGACTCACGCTCGCGTGAGATAAATTACCACGTGATAGCAATTAGCTATTAACAAAAGTAAGCTATTAATTAATCATGAAATAGATTGATTATTCACTTTGGATTTCCGAAAAATTCGGTCATTAGAGTGTTAAAGTCGAAGAATAAATTATATTCTTCTTTCTTTATTCAGCCAAACATAGTTAATAAAATAATCATCATTTAGTATCTCTTACGCCAAATTACATTCCTTTCGTTTGTAAAATAATTTCACGATTTGTTTGTACAAATTTAATGCAATTTCTCATACGTGCGTAAATGACTTAGTGGCCTTAAAGGTGTACTGAGTTGGAACTGAGTCAACTATATTTTAGTTATATTACATCTGCAAGGGGTTTGATTAATTATTTATCAATTTACGTCAGAAAAAAATTTCAAACCATTAATTTACTTTATATTTTTAGATTCCATTCAAATGATTCCAAACAAAGGAAATAAAGTAATCAAATTTTATTTTCGCAAAGAAAGCCAAAAAGAATACAACTGTAAAATAAATTGATACTTGTAATATTGCCAAGCGGAAATGTATGATGTGTCAGGGCGTTTATTGATATTCACTGTTCAGCCATAAATTATTGGTAATACCACCGGAGACTCCAAGTCCGATTATGTTTTTAATTTGGAAATTATTCTCAGATTAAGGGGGGATGATTTGTTTGTCTTGTTTAGATTATCTCAAAAAAAAAAAAAAGAAGTAAACAAGAATGCAAGGGTCGAATTTATAACAATTAACATACAATTAACCTATTTCAGGGTCAGTGCGAGTTATATATGTTGTATGTGTTTGAATTGAGTGTGCGCGACTATATTAGGTTCTTTGTTCCGACAAAATAATGATATTACAAAAGATCAATAAACACCCCCTGCATCAATCAATTTTTTTTTTAAAAAAAAAATTTTTTTTTTGTTTCGGAACAAACCATTTAAACTCCGTTAATTTTAAAAAAAAATTTCTTTGTAATATTTATCCCCCTGAAAAAAAAAAAAAAAACAAATCCGAAAAAATCGGAATGCTCAACAAATGGTGTTTACATACGAAAATTTTTTTTTTTCATTCAAATCCTATTTCTCTGAGTCATGCATGGAAAATTTGAAGGCGTTAAAAATGCGTTTTATTTGCCCCAAACATTGAGATAAAAAATTTCCAATTTGAGTAATTATAATTTACGAATTAAGTAAATTAATTTTTTGAACCAAAAATAGAAAGTTCATTTCGTTATGGTTACAATACTTTTTGTTTAGTTGTTTAGTTTACATAATTATTACTTAAGCAATATTTTTTTCATTTAATTTTTCATTTATTTGATAATGAATGTAATAATCGTAATAATGCATGGATTTTAATTAGTTGATTTCTGTTTGGTAAAGAACACAGCCACTTTGCTCACCATTGATCACATGACTTTCTTGATTATATGTTTATGAATTAATAACACTTTTTTTTTTTCTTTTAACAAAATACTTTTAAGATTATGTAAAAATAAATATTAATAAAGTGATGTATATATATATATATATATATATATATATATAGAATTTATTTCATATAACAATATATTCGTTAGATTGATTGTAAATTGATTGAATTACTTTCCCTCCCTAAGAGTTTTAATATAAATTGTGATAACACCAATGGTTAAGACAAGTAATCAATTTGAGCTATCTTCGTTTCATGAAGCAGAAGTAAAAATAAAAAGATCACCACTCTACATGACAATCACAAATTCATAAATTAATTAATAGTACAAAAAAAATAGACAAGACATTGTTAATTATAATAATGTGAGCTATTACAACTACCTACACGAATTACCATTATCTATCATTCTATTACATTACACTTCCTGATGAAAAGTGATGAATCTTGGATTGTATGGAAATTAATTTTTGCCTTTTCGTCTCTTGAATAAATCATGATAAATGTCTAAATACGTAAAAATACCGTCAGATTGGTTGGCTAGTCTCGAGATCATGCTGTTCTTATTTGTGATGGTAAAACTTTCATCCCTATCATTATCGTCCAAAACAGAAACTGCTTAAGTAAAAAAAAAGGTTTTTTTTATTCCTAATATGAATAAAAATTGTTTCATATTCATATAACCATTGGCTACATCTGTTTTAATACTATATCTTTCAGAATACTTACATTGATAACGTTGATAGCACTAACTTCCTATTGATTTTTAGATCTTACGATTTGATATCAATTGATTTTGTCTTATTTTTAAGACTTTCCTATTTTGAAATTCACTCTAATGAGTAAGAAGGAAGGGAAGGGAAATCAGCTGCTACCTTGACTCCTCTCCTTAACCTAAATACTTCCCTTACCCTACTTAGAAAAATGTTTAAAAGAATCTTTTTTCATATGTATAAATAAATTCGACTTTAAGAGCTCGATTCTCTTAATTAATCACAACTTTTTACAGAATAATAAAAATATTTCGTTCATACCGCTAAAATATGTATTCTCTGGTTTCACAACATGTCTTTTCTAATATATACTCGAAGTGAAACTACGCGTCGAATACTGCGCAGCAAATTATAGACTTCTTTGGTTAAATGATATTTGGATATTGGGCTCTGAAATCCACATGTTGATTCATTTTGCCGATTTCCACTTTATAATTTGGTTTATCACCCTAAAATAAATCACCTATAAATAAAAATGTTCTTTTCCCGGCATTTATTCTATTTATAATAATTTTACTTACCTTCATATACCTCATTGTACTCCTTCACGATCGTAAATGTTTTAAACATGTTGAAATGTTTCTTTCCTTCTCCCTCTCTTTAAATTGCATCCTCTTACTTTCTATTGAAGCCTTTCAAAATCTAGTAAATAATATGTTTCCTAATGAAAAATGCGTTTGAATTAATTCTTCTCACTATATTTCTTATGTGTTGCACAACCATCTTGATAGATCTTTGTGTAACGACGTTTTTCAAAGCCGGCTTTTTTTAAGAAATTTTTAAGTCTTTCACTCCATTCATGCAAGTTAGCTATTACTATAAAATGAGTCATTAAAGCATGATCTATTTATGAAACGAATTTGTCAATAATTTCAAAGAAAGTGATCAAAATGAACGCAATATCACCTTTTGGGCGAACCAAAATTATTGTAGGTGAGTCGAAGGACAAACTTTTAACAAACTTGTTTATAACTTTAATATCAAAGAAATATTTAGTGAAACTCTTCAAAGACTAACAGTTTTTATTGAATACAAAAAAGCTCATCTTGCTTACCGAAATAAGTCCGCTTAAAAAGAGAAAAAGTTGTCTATCTAAAGGCCTTTCCGCGGTCATACCCGATAGCATGAAATTCTTGTCTCCAGTAAGCGATTATGATTTAACAGTCCTTATCTTGACCAGCAACTTATAGTTGACCGTAGGTAAATTGCAACAATAATTTAATTGATTCTCCTTCTCCACCAAGTTCTCCCGCTGCCGATGACGATTTTATTGCGATGACCCCAAACGAATTACTAAATTATTTTGATCAAGAAAATGAATTATGCGACTCATTCAATATCAGTACCTCTTTCTTCGAAGGTTACGATACTACTTCATTCGGTAACAGCAATGATTCCTTAATAGCTCATCGACAACAAATACATGAATTTACTGTTCCATTCCTTAACATTGGAACTTATAATTTTATGGTTACACTTACTTCTTCCTTTATAAGAGGAAATATTTGAGATGTGTGGACTTTAGAACAAATATGTGATTTTATTGCTATGCTAAGGAAAAAAAATTTTCACTACTCTCTATGTCAGTGTACAGTCACTCAAAACCGGTATATGATTGGGTCAGCTCCAAAGAGATGAATGCGATGCAAGCAAGTTGCAATAAGTACTCGAAGAAATCTTGGGAATGAATTATGTGGAACAAGTTAAGCCACAAGACCTGTTAATTAAATGGCAGAAATAAGTAGATGAGTATGTATTTTGAATTATCGTCATGTATATGGTATATCATAGCTATGCCCATAGTACTAAAATGAATAATATAGTAACGTTATTACTTTGTTATTTTAGCGAACTTTTACTTTGAAGGTTATGTTGATAGCCAGTGGACCCGCGCACAAAACCTTATGAGTAATGTGCGCTCTGCACATATTAAATTTCAACAATGTTAATAGCTTCATTATGGGCTTCAATTCCATTATCTTTTACTGGAAATTTGCAGTGTCATCATGAATTCTCAATTCACTGTTGATGTGCCATGTTAACAATAACAGAAGTCACGTGATATGTGACCAACTTTATAGCATGAAATTTTTTTCTTAAAATTCAATAAAGAAATAAGAGGTAGGAGAACGTTTATAAAATATGGAGATCGATGAAAGCGAAATTTGATTAATGTATGAACCTGCTAAATGGACTTTTTTCTTAATTATCTAGATCTCACGTTTCGCTGGTTAATTCTAGATTGAATATCCAATCTGCTCAGGTATGAAAAAATTAATTTTACAAACTTGTTGCTGAGAAGTGAGTAATCTGTCATAGTTTAGTTTTTCCTTGTTATATTGATTCTTTGGGATTTATTAAAATGTTCAAGAAATAACAAATTGGAAGGATATAAAAATAAACTTAGCACAGATATTAAAGTAAGGTATGTTTGTTATTTAATATTAATTAATTAATTTTATTAAAATTACACTATTTCATATAAATATAATATTTTTATAGTTATGGAACAATACAAACTACAAATACTCTGAAAATGGATGCGGATATTTTGACAATTAACTTTACAAGGATATTGAAGAAATCATCTTATCAGACTTTGTACACTAGACCGATGCTCTCCATCAGTACGAGATTTTCAAATTGTACGAAGGAACATAAGATATGTGCGGAAAATATTGTGGGTGGTATGCAAATATTAGTGTAAAGTAATTTGTTAGCGTGGATTATCCATTTTTTGTATATGAAAAATATAAACAACTATGCACATTTCAGAGTAATGCGTGCGGAAATTTATGTCATGTGCATGCCAAATGACGGCACTACTATACCCCGAACTCCATGATTAGTGTGAACATATAGACAGCTTTCTTAACATGTTCTTAATAACAAATAATTTCATTTCAAATTTTTGAATCATCAACTTTTCTATATCGTTACTTATCTAATTATAATGAGATGGTAGATAATAAACCACCCTACGTCTTGATTTCATTTATTACGAAAGATCATGATGAGCTAATGGATTCCATCTACAATAAGGATATAGAGTATCAAGGTGAAAGAGGATATTCGAGGAACAATGGAAAACTTATTGTATTACTATTTGTACCACAAGATGATAGAATAGTAGAATTTTCAAAAAAGACATAGAAAGTCTTGGGCAGAAATTTAATCGTCAATACTATTAGAATTAAACGACATTAGAGAAAAAATTGTACGATTTTATAAAATTTTGGATTAGCTTGTTGTGTACTTATAATTTAACCAGAATCCATCAGTGAGTGCCCTTCCAAGGTCTTCCAAGGATGTCTAAAAAAAGCGGACTATAATTAATGTCTAATCTTCTTCATATATTTTCGAAGTTATAACTTCCGCAGATAAAGCTTTTTTGGCTTATATTGATCGCGTTATGGAAGCATGAGGTGGTGATGTGGGAGCATTACCAGGCGGTGGTGTTATGGTGGGAGCATCCAGTACCACCAGTACCAACAGTGCCTTCTAGAATTTCGATCCTCTACTATTGTGTAGAACACTTCAGTCATTATTCCCTAATTCATCTTATTCCCCTTCAAGGTACAGCCAGACAAAAAAAGATTATGGAGTTTCTTGATTTAATCAAACTACCACCACATATATATATATCAACGAATATAATTACAACCACAACCTTCTCCACTTCTCTTTCGCGACTCTCAAGCACATTTTAAAATACATAAGATCTCACCAATACTAAGAAACAAAGAATAAATGAATGAATGATATGCAATTAAATCAATCCACTTTCAAACCTTCTATTCCTTTACTATATGTAGAACACTTCCATCTCTTTCCTTAATTCATCCTATTCCCCTTCAAGGTTCAGCCAGACAAAAAGATTATGGAGTTTCTTGATTTAATCAAACTACCACCACATATATATATATCAACGAATATAATTACAACCACAACCTTCTCCACTTCTCTCAAGCACACTCTAAAATACATAAGAAGTGAAGGACAAATGAATATACATTTTTAAAACCCATTTCTAATTCGACGAAAGGTTGCCCAGGACAAATCAACACTGGTCGAACACGTCTAATGAATGACCATATCAAAAGTCTGAGAATAAGCCCATAACAGTGTTCAAATATCTCACGCGCACCTCTTTCTTAAAATTAAAAACCTTGACTACTTCCTTAATCTGGCGCATCTGACTTTAAAAATCGTCAGAGAAAGCTTCTATCTGGCGTTTTTAGTTGTCGTGCATTTGACAACTAAATTTTGTAAGCCGGTGTTTATTTTATTTTTTTATTTTTACTGGAGGATCACCTCGTACATGTGGAGACATAAGGACTTGTCAAAACAAGCTATAACGTCAAAATACATGAATACAACTAAATATAGAAACTATATCTATGTCGGGATCCGATTTAGTTATTATCAATATAAAAGAGATAACCTAAATCACTGTAAGCCGGTGTTTAGGAGATGCGAAGACGCGTTGATTATTGTCACAAATGTCACGTGTGAAAGTGCATCAATCGGTAAATTAATTTTTAAATTTTCAACATATGTACTGTACGTCTGTACTCTGTACCCTTTTCCTCTTTTCCTCCTAGCCAGTTATCTACGCGGGCACTGTCCCGAGTCGGCGTCGCACGTTCCACTAATAAAGGAAAATATTCATATGAATTATCACTTTAGTTGGCACTGGATTGGTGATAAAGCTACGAGAGGAAATCGGATTGTGAATAGAATGTTTAGTATCAGTAATTTATCCAACAATTATTTCGATTTTTGTATTATTTCTCGAAATGGTCAAAATTCCTAATCAAAAAGCTAATACCCTTATTTAGACGTAGATGTATTTCTATTATTGAAATGTGTTGTGATAGTTGATGAAGGAGCAGATGACGATGGAGAAACGACGGTAACGACTCACAAAGCATTTAAAATTTAGAGTTTATTCAATGGGATCACAACTCTCGGAGATGGTTTGGAATAACTACTTGAGGCAATCCGATTCTCTTCGCATAATTCTCAAAGTCTTCCCCGATGAGTGGCCTAAAAAATTTCAATCACATGAATCTGACCGTGAAAAATGACTTTTTCCATTAACCCTGACGCAAGCAAGGTCTATATACTGAAAGATGGAAAATTTTGTTTCTAAAAGGCATAACGATAATGCTGAAAATGCTGTTGCCAAGTTCTTAGAAAAATGTGAACCAAGATAAGAACGACTTAAAAAAAGATCCTTTGAACGATCACGAACATAATTCAAAGGTGAGAATGCATGATTAATAATTTTATAATAATCTTTATGAACTTTATTAATAGATTACTGTTTGAAACCACCATAGAAATGATGATATTGGTTATTCAAGCCTCGAAATAACTCCAGGTAATAATTGTGTTGTTACACGGAATTTTTTACTTTGCATTCTGATGTGCAGGAATGGGTATTAACTATGAAATTCACGAAAACGATTCGGTCTCTAAATAATTGTGAAACCATAAACCCGTTTCCTTGTTTGTGTACGATTGTTATCGGCTGTTATGCATATTAATAATGTGAAAGGGTTAGGCAGAAACTTGGTAGCATGCCTGAGCTTGAAAGGTGGGTTCTAATGAAATAAAAGATCAACGGCCCAATAACTGGCAATAAGACTAAGAATTCTGGTCTGTGGCTCGACCTTTTTTGAAAAAAAAGATATAGATAACTGGACCTAACTAGACCGATAATATATAAGAATTTTTGTCTCGCTATGAATCATGCATTCGAGTAGTTTGCAATTTAATAAAGTCCTTCCGACTCTTTACCCCAAAATTTAATAGTAATTTTATGCCGATCTTTCACGGATCGTGACTTAATATATTTAAAATGCACCATATGTTTGCATGGCAATAATACAACTAGTTTTGAAGGTTCTGCAGAGATTTCTATGAAGCACTTTGTACATTTATTGGTCTAAATTGTTAGTATTAGACTATTAGTGGATCGCAATCATCACTAACGTGTCATATACCATATCTTAATACTCTTCTTTTATCAATTTCTTTTGCACAAGTCTGATGATGAATATGTCCATATACATTAATTACAACAGATCTGGGAGCGTAGTCTGATAAAATTAGTTTTTCACAATTAGTTAATAGATATTAAGTATAATATAACCTCTGATGTTGTATAGTATAGTTGATGAAAATCTCTATACAATATAGACTTCGATCACGTGATTATATGCAATTATCACACTTCAGTTTTCCATTTTTATTATATATTTCAGGAACTTGGATTTTTTCAATATGTGAAAATTAATTTATCATACCCTTATCTATCATACCAGGATCCCAGATAATTATAATAGAGGTTACATCTGCAATACAAATTAAAAATCCAATGAAATATACATAAATTTTGCCATATAAATATACATTTTTATCATATAACCTTCTATTGTACTATAAATATCCACTTTTATTATATAATTTTATAGTAAATTTTAACAAAAAAAAAGATTTTGTATTAGAAATATGGATTAACCAAATTATATTATTTTTAATTTAAAACTAGCAAGAATTTCTCTATTAGATTTAATTTATAATTTATAATTTTATAATTACTATAATTTTTGCAGAATATGCATTACTTATATTACTTTCAAAATTATTTTAATAAAAAACCAAATAATTTTTTTAAAAAGATTATATTTATAATTTACTATATAAAGTAATCCTTTGCTAATATTTAATTCTTTTTACATCACATTACTTCTTTTATTGTTAGAATTCTTAAATAAATAAATAAAAACTATAAAGATCTGCTTTTTAATAATGCATCCTTTTACAAGTATTTTATAAAAATGAAAATAAAATAGTGTTAATTATATTTTTAAACTAAATTGTTAAGAAAAACATCTCTCTTTTCAAATTTAAGCCAGAAAATTTGAATCCAATCCTATAAAATAGACAAAAAAAATGTTAGTAATATTCTCAAACAAAATTATTAAAGAACATTTTTTTCTTTATCATTCATTAAAGAAATTGCTTTCTTTAAATTTTACTTATTATTCTCTTTTTGAATTTATTTTTAAATCAAAAAATCTAAATTCATTTTTACAAAAAAGAAACAAAAAAAAATATTAGTAATATTTTTAAATCAAATTATTAAAGAATATCCTTCCCTTTATCACTTATTAAAGAAATTATCTCTCTTTACATTTACCTATTAAAAAATTATTTCTCTTTTTAAATTTATTTCCAAGTCAAAAGATCCTAATTCATTTCTACAAAAATAAATAAAACAAAAAAAATATCAATAATGCTCTTAAAGTAAAAAAAAATAATAAGTCTCATTTCATAGTTCAAGAATATAAAAAACAAAACTTATCTACCTAAAATAATTTGCAAATCAGCAATTATATAACTCTATATCCTATAATATCAACATTTTGACATATTTTAGCAATTTAAACTTAATGCTAAAACTAAATTTCAATTCAAATATATTTTAGCATATGCTGTATATTATTTTATAATGCTGTAATAAAAAGCTACAAACTATAAATACTAAATATATAGAAAAGAAACCCATTGGAACTATTTTTAAAAAAAAAAGTAATTAGTTATTTCTTGCTTAAACAATTTAATATGTAAAAAAATAGAAAAATATCTTAAATTAGTGTTAAATTTTGATCTAGAAAAAAATTAATGTACAATATCCATATTAATTTACGGTATTATAGTATAATATTACAGCATTATAGTCAAAATATATATTTATAATAAAGCTATCCAAAATTATATACTTTTTAGTGATACTCTATTTTTGCATGTAACCTTTACTCAAAATACCCATTTTTTCATATGATCTTTCTATTAAAAATATATGTTTTTTGCATATGACCTTTATTATAATTAACTGGGATCCTATCACACCATTAATAATTTACCCCAGTAACGCCACAAAAAATTTCCACCCCCACGTGATTTTTGGCCGGCATTATGAGATTTGGCCAGAATTAAGAAATTAACCATGTGACGAATATTCCGTGACAAATATGATTTTACATACTGAAAAAAATCCAAGTCCCTGGAATACTTATGAAAAATGAGAAAGTGGAGGGTATGACACCGGTGATGAAATTTTAAGATCACGTGAAGGTGGAAAAATTTTGTGGTGATACTGGGGAAGATACCGTTAATAGTAAAAATCACGTGATAGAACACGGCTTTAGACGCTCCCCATAAATAGGAACACAACACGCGTATTACATAATTCCATTTAAGTCACGTGACGAACACGGCTTTAGACGTTCTCTATTTATGACAATCACTGTAGCTTATAGCTTGACTACATCACTTTTTTCTATCGCTATTTTATTTGTGCTCACTCTGATTCACACAATGACTGAACCTTACGTTGGTTACTCGGGTAAGCTAGAATGACATTAGTAGGTGGAGAAAACATTTCTTAATTTTAACTTGTTCTGAACGTTCTAGAACTTGTTCGTTACCTGAAAGACAATGACAATGCAACGTGGTCCTATGCTAAATTTCTGACACTCCATCGTGATACTCTCCTTAAGTCGCCACCTTTCTTGAACGAATGGTTTCATCTTGATGGTCGTTGGGCTAATCGTTTTTTATACAAAATAAAAGAGCTAGATCCAAGCAATTTCGACATTATGGAAAATAAGGTGACATCTTGTATTTTTTTATTTTATATCGTCTAGGGAACTCCTGTCTGCTTTCATCATGATTAGGAGTATTGGCTTTCTTCCCAACCCGAGTGATGGACTGTTGGCACTCCTATTCTGTTTTCATCATGATTAGGAGCATTGGCTTTCTTCCCAGCCACTACCATTGCGTCTTTACTTGAAGTTGGATCTTTTCTTTTAACGTTAATGAAAAAAGTTATATTAAATTTTATTCTCTGTTCCGCAGGTAAAGTCTGAACGTGCAAACAATAGATTCCAGCTATATTGGGAGGAAATTTTATACGAACGGAAAGAGGTAATGTAAACTTTAATTCCTAGAAGTGACTTTATACAAGCATAGATTTGATTTTGTTTATTTCTCAAAAAAGATATTAGCGAACCAAATACATCTAAATGCAAGTATGGACTTGTTAGGTATTGCTGGAAAACAAAATTTCCAGAAAGCGATCTCTAGGGGTTATCTAAAGACCTTCAGCGAAACAAATGAACTACAGAAGACATACACGTAAGTCGTGTTATCTCAGTCTTTGTTGTATCTATAGTTAACTCATATCAATCGCTTGGTTCAAGTGAATCTCAAGAAACAATTTTAGATTTCGAAAACGATCCGTTTCTAGACAAAGACAAAGATGAAGTATGATAATTCAAAGTTCTTACTATTATACCAAATCAAGATAGCCTAATTAAGATGGCTATATGATCTCTTTTAGAATCATGAATCATCTATAGTTAACTCATATCAATCGTTTGGTTCAAGTGAACCTCAAGAAACAATTTTAGATTTTGAAAACAATCCGTTTCTAGACAAAGACAAAGATGAAGTATGATAACCCAAAGTTCTTACTATTATACCAAATCAAGATAGCCTAATTAATATGGCTATATGATCTCTTTTAGAATCATGAATCATCGAACTACTCCATGTCTTCCGAATCTGGGTTTGATGATGCAACTGAGAGTTCCAGCGGAACTCTTGATAGTAATAATGAAGACGGTTTCATGAACGATGATGCAAAGTTAGAGTATAAAACAAGGTTCCTTAATATGAATTCAGATAACAAGTGGAAGTTGCCTTCAAACAATTATGTCGAAGATATCTTGTATCAATACGCGAAAGATTTGCCATACGAAAATCAATTGCATAGTTTCATAATCGACACCTGCAATGAAACCATAATGGACCTTTTCGATGATGTTGACCAAGAGCATATAATTACGTACAATAGTTCCCCTGAAATTGAAATGTCAGATGAATTGGTTCATTTTCTTATGAGATATCGTAAATTTCAGCCTAACGAAATGCGAGAAGTGGTCAATTCCGGCATAAATATCTCTCCCTATGATCCAAAACAACATTTTAACTTTCACTATATTCATCAAGTTTTTTCGCAACTCCTTCCCAGGTATGAACTAAGACCGAATGACTTCACGAGAAGCCACTTAGAAGGATGGTTCGCTAGCAATATTTGGAGTGCCATAGTCGACGCCTGCTTCATTGATCTCGAGACGATTGAATTTGTCCGAGGTGAAGGCTGTTCTAGTGCTTCAAGACAGCGAAAAAACCGTGAAAGAAAGTGTTCGAAGACCAAGAAAATTATGGGACGCAAGTGTGATGGGATTGCCAGAGATTTAGGATCGCCAGAAGAATTCGCAGTTAGCGAAGAGGGTAGTACTTGGACTGGAGAAGACGGTACAAAATATTTATCTGACGGATCATTGAAGATGCCAAAACTAATGCGTGATATGCTACTTCAAAAAATAAAAAATCATGGCGTTAATTTTGTTAAAAATAATCAGATCGAAATCGTTGGCTTTTTGCATTCTGGTAAAATATTTTTGATATAATGTGTACCTTCCTATATATACACACTCTCTAATTAATGCTGTTATATTACAAGCTCAATACCTTCAAGTGTTTGTAATGGATATCCCATCCGGATATATGTGTCGGCTTCGTAGATATCCTTCTAGTAGGATTCCAACCGTTCTTTCTGAAGTCGATGATCTTATTTCCTTGATAAGTGATGTGCTTATTGCAAAGGCAATTAATGTTTCATTAAATTATCAACTAATATCATATATAGCTTATACTTATCTATTATTTATCCAGCTCCGAATTACTCGATGTTTGGAACGTTCAAGTGATTCGAGTAATAAAACTCTTATTAACAGTAATGAAGCTTTAAAGAAGCGCTTGAAGAAGAAGGCTATTGTGAATAAACGACAAGAAAAAGAAGGCGATTACGAATTTCCGAACCGATGCTAAGTAAATCAATAGCTTATGAAATTTTAGTATGTTGAATTACGTAAGAATAATTTTATAATGTTAAATCTAGAACATATAATAATAAAAAGAAAACTATCTTTTAATTAAAGTAGTAAATAATATTACAATTTTTACAATTTTTCTATATACAGTAACACTGGCTATTTAAGATTTATTTTTTCTGGTCTTTAGTTGTAACAACCTTCTAAATTATACTTCTTTGTCTCAAAATGCACTGTCCCGACGTAGACCTGCTAAACAATAAATCGAAGTTTAGGATGAATATATTTTTTCCCATTGGAAATGTAGTCTGGCACTATTGGGTTGAAATATGCTTATCAGCGCAGTCCCGGATGGATGAGAATCAAGATCATCACAGTCTCTGACATCACTACTTTTTTACATATCAGGTGATGAGCGTGAATACATGAAAGCGATAAAAAAAAAAAAATACAAATGCGAGACAAATCCGCTGTACATGATGAAGTCTCTATGCTTTTGCTAATGGGGCATAATCGGATAAGAACATATTTTTAATTTCGCTTAAAAGGGACGCCCAAATTAGCCTCAGAACTTCGACTGTATTCTAAGAATCGGAACTTTGACTGTGATACATAATATATTTATCTTCTAATTAAACGTAGAATTACATGTGGTATAGGATTATTGATCAAAACTTTTGGAAGCTAGATAAACAAAACTCCTTAATTTTTTTGGAATAATGATTTCCGGTTTTTCGTCGTACCATACTTCGAGAAGAAAGCTTCCATTATCCAAATAAATGCATCTTTTTTGCCGATCGCGATTAACAATGTTTTCGAGTTTTTTGACATCTTTATACCACCAGCTGGTGCTATGAAACCGGTGCTGAGCCCTCTGCACCTCCAATGCAATTCGATATTTTGGGATGAAGGCATCAAGTTCTAATCCATTCAAGAAAAGAGGACGATACTCAATTATCGGCTCCTCATGAAGAATTTCCTTAACTATCTGGATGCATCTAGTCTGAAATTTGCGATTTTTCTTAGATTCCAGTTCCTTTTCATATTTTTCTATGATTTAGAGAATTTGAGGGTTATATAGTAAAATTAAAACATCTTAGTTCGCAAAACCCAGACAATCTTGAGAGTATTGAGGCTTTAATTCTTGTTGGTAGATTTTAGAAATTCGACTTTTTTGGCTTCAAACTCAGCTTTCTTAGCCTTAAGCTCAGTAATCTCAGCCTCAAGTTCAGTGTCACGCTGTCTTAATGCTTCAAGCTCGGATGGGTTAGCTTCGTTAACTGCCATGATCAATAATAATTTTATATATTAAAGGAATTGTTCAATGCTCTGAAAATTACCAAAAAATTCTGGGTCACTTTGTGGACGAAATTTGCCAAGAATTTTTTTATTATTATATGCGAAAAATAAATACAAAGTTCGGGACGTAGCCCATGATACATAAAGTTTCTATTATACATGCTTATTTTTTCGAACGATATTCCTCTATTCTAGCTTTTTTCTTTGAGGGAGATCGTCTTCCGCACACGCCCTATCCTTTAATAAACCTACTACTACGCCCAACACCTTTTTACACGCCATTACGTAACGTTTGATATTCCACGGACTCTTTAACCAAAGCATCTTCGGAAAATTCGATGCTCAAAGGTAATTTACTGCCTTGCGAAATCTTTCCTGGGGTATAAAGCAGGAAGTGCCAGTCCCGGGCTGTAGTGACAACACCATACAGATAATCAAATTCATCATCTTCTTCCCGCTTCCGTTTTCTCATATTCGCCTAGAACGAACTTTCAAGCTGTTTGATGTTCTGAGCGAAGCCTTCGATTACGTTTCGCTGTGGTTTATCTTCTGCAACGCGAATAAGGTTCTCAGCTTTTATAATGGAAATATAGTATTTAGTATATCCTCGTAAATGCTAAGAAAATTTGCATGATTAGAATTTACAGAAAAATTATCCCGCCCTCTGGGCCTCTCAATACCTTGATTGCGAAGTCAACCCGCCCCGTGCTTTCATCACCTATTACTTCATACTCAGGCCTCATGCTAAGTTCGTCCCCTGTAGCGTCTCTTGTAACATTTATCGCGGTGTGAAGAATTGCCACAACGTACTCATTGCGCATGGCTTCCAAGCTATCCACAACCAAAGTCCCGTAATTCTTTAGCCTGACTAAAATTTCCGCTATGCAATGTTCGAAATGCTTATTGTCGTCTTGAATTTCGTGGGTTTGTAGAGAGAATAGCGGGATAGTGTCCGTACCATTACCGCCAATGTCATATTTCGTTAACACCTCCCTCAAGCTCTTGTACGTCGAAAAGGCCCTCAACTTTTTCTCCTTACATTCCTTAGCGAAGTCCATGAGCCTCGATGCAGGTCCCATTTTCATTCCAATGACGCTCAAGTTTTTCTTCGGTCAGCTTAAGAAAGTCACGGCCGTCAACTCTCTCATTTTCCAGTAATATCAAAGTCCTCCTTAATAAGCCTCAAGTCCTGACCCCGCAAAAACTCGATAAGTTTTTCTGTATCATATTTCTTAATTTCATCCGCTAGCGAAACCGTATCATTTCCAGTAACAGTAGCGGAAGCTGGAGTATAAGGCGTACTAGTTTCAGAAGACATAATGTTGCGTTTCTAATTTCTATAGTGATCTTAGTGATATTAGGCTCGGGTAAAAATGTGTTACGTCGGAAGAAAAAAAAAAATAGAGTTTTATTTCCGGTGGAAACGCAGGCGTTAAGGGTAGGATATACCCCTAATATGATGTTTATATGGCAAAAATTTTTGTTGATCACATGTAGATCACTTAGGAAATTGATCACGTGAAGATCAATATAAATTATTTGTAAGGTGTAATTAAAAAAATTTATTATTTTTATAAAATAGAAAGTATTTTACCTATCATTTTCCTTAGAATAAACTCCCATAACCGTTCTAATATCTTTTCAACTGAACATAATAATTGCCTTTACTAGTAATCCATCATAATCTGCACAATCACTTTCTTATATTAAATTACCTATAATAAAGAAAATAAGATTAAATTGTATAGCTAATATACAAATTTGTTATTTACTTACCTATAGATATTGGAAATTCTGCATGAATAACTACTCAAATAGGATCCTGAATAATACTAATATAACTTACATACAGGTTTACGTAGAGTTTATATGAAATTACTTTTTAAACCTACAAATTGAGTTTATATAAATCAGTCAATTTGGAAGTAACTCACATATTATATTTGTGTAGAGTTTATAATAGATATACATGGATTTATTTTTAAAAAATACTAATTTCAGTAAATTAAATTACTTGGTATTTACCAAAATTTATTTTATTTTATTTATTTTTCCACTTTTTTTCAGTATTTTATATCAAATTTATTTATTTTTATTATTCTTTTTCAGTTTTTAATACCCTAATTCCAAAAGTCTAGTCGTATTTTTCGTCCAACAATACTACAAAAAATAAAAAAAAAAAGAATAACAAAAGATACCTCATCCACCCTCCCTTACCTTAATTCCAAAAATCTGTTCATGCTTTTTATCTGGCAATACTACAAAAAAATAAAAAAGTAAATAAATAATTAATTAGTTAAAAAAAATACTGAAAACCATTTCTCTCACTCTTTCTTACCTTAGTTCCAAAAGTCTGGTTATGCTTTTCATCCAGCAACATTACAAAAAAAAAATAATTAATTAATTAGTTAAAAAAAATTACCAAAAAACACTTTCCCTACCCTCCCTTACCTAAAGATGGGTCCTCAATTGATTTCCAAAATCTGCAATATTGCGGGTTTTGGAAATCAATTGCGCTTAGTAATTCGCAAACCCGCAAATAATCCACAAATCCGCAAATAATCCACAAATCCGCAAATAATCCACAAACCCGCAAATAATTTATAGTACTGCAAATAACCCGCAAATAATTTATAGTACCGCAAATAACCCGCAAATCCGCAAACCTGCAAATAATCTGCAAATCTGTATAGTATCGCAAATAATCCGCAAATAATTTACATTATCGCAAATTTGCGAATAAATGGACAAAATTGTCCACTTTTAGTATATAAATAAATTTGGTTATATTTAATTGCGAAGATTAAATTAACATGATTCATAAGTTTACAAAATGGACAAAATTGTCTGGAGACGAAAAAAAAAAGTGAAAAAAAAGTGGACAAAGTTGTCCAGACGAAAAAAAAAAAGTGAAAAAAAAGTGGACAAAGTTGTCCAGACGAAAAAAAAAGTGAAAAAAAAGTGGACAAAGTTGTCCAAACGAAAAAAAAAAGTGAAAAAAAAAGTGGACAAAGTTGTCCAGACGAAAAAAAAAAGCAAAAAAAAAGTGGACAAAGTTGTCCAGACGAAAAAAAAAGCGAAAAAAAAGTGGACAAAGTTGTTCAGACGAAAAAAAAAAGTGAAGTAAAAATGAACAAAGTTGTCCAGAGACGAAAAAAAAGGACAAAGTCGAAAAAAAAAGTGGACAAAGTTGTCCAAAACCGAAAAATAGACAGAAACAAAATAAAGGGAAAGGGACAAAATTATCATATACCTTATCGATAAATGTAAAATTTGACAACGATTCCTCCAGATCAAAATATATACGACCTTCGTTTTTTTTATATGATATTCTTACTCTATCTTGCTCAAAAGTACACGAATCAATTTTTTTATCCGTCTTTGTCCAAACAAGAGAAAGTGCTGTTGAAATTAAGCTTTCATCGTCGTCAGGTAAATAAACTTTTTTCCCGCGAATTTTTGAATTGAGAACTGAACAGGGTGTTTTTGACATTTCTAATATATTTATTCAATATTTTAAAAGCTGATACTTTATTTTTTATTTTTAAAATGAAGAGGGAAGAAAGCAATTGGGGTACTAAAAACTGTAAAAACTGATATTTATTTAATTGATCAAATAATAACATTTGATAACGTGATTGTTTTGATACGTAATTGTATATTGTGATACGTTTGATAGAATGAGTTTTGATACAATGATATATATAATTGTTAAAATAATGTATTGATTATAGCTGAATAATCTGATATATTATTATTATTTTAATTGGATTTTGGAAATAATATTCCCGTATTCTGGCGAGAAAATTTTTTTTTTGCTTCGGTGGGAATATTTTACAAAAAAAAATGATCATGTGAAGATGATCTACAGTCAATCATAATTTTTGAGATTATTCGGATTATTTGCAGATTATTTGCAGATTTGCAGATTATTTGCGAATTTGCGGATTATTTGCGATTGCGGATTTGCGAATAATTATTCTTCAAAATCCGCAATGTTCCGCAATATCGCAAATCACAATTAATCCGCAATTAGGGTATTGCGGACACATCTTTACCCTTACCTTAATTTCAAAAGTCTGGTCATGCTTTTCATCTGGTAACACTACAAAAAATAAAAAAAAGTTAATACTTAATTTGCAATCTGCTAGTAAACCATAAAATTTGGCGGTGATAAGTATATATAATATTTTATTGATAATTTGGAATCTACAATATCTGGAAAGTAACTTGACTTTCTATTGATTCTAGAGACATGTGATTACTACCATTAGATCTGTCTCGATGAGAGGAATCCAATGAGCTAAATTTCATCTTTTTACAATCACTGAATAACGAGTTATCCTTAAATATTTTTAAATTTTCAAGTTTGATTTTTTTAAATTTAATATTTCAGCTCTTAATAAAATGTCTTTTAGTGCTTAAAAATTTTACCAAACTTTTGGTAAAAAGATAGTCAAATAACATATTTATATGCCTATAAAGTTAAGTTTTATATTACATTTAAAAAATTGGTACCTTGCATTACTGGAACTGCAGATTCTATGTTACTAATAAAATTATATATAACTTTTACCTATTGTTACTAATTTAAATTTTATGGTTTACTGGTGGATCATAAATTAATTAATTAAAAAAAATAACAAAACATCTCCCCCAATCCTCCCTTACCTTAATTCCAAAAGTCCGATCATGTTTTTCGTCTAGCAATACTATAAAAAATAAAAAAAAACAATTAATTAATTAAAAAAATACTAAAAAATACTTCCCCCACTTTTCCTTACTTTAATTTCAAAAGTTCAGTCATGCTTTTCATCTGGCAACACTACAAAAAGTAAAAAAAAAGTTAATACTTAATTAAAAAAAAACAATAAAACACCTCCTCTAACTCTTCCCTTACTTTAATTCCAAAAGTCTGATCATGCCTTTCGTTTGGCAACACTACAAAAATAAACTGATAAATGATTAAAAAAAAGATCAGATATTTGGATTATCTGATTAGATTTACAAGTCACATGACCTTGCCTTTATACTGAATAATTCGTTATAGTGTTAATGAATTTTTTAAAATTTTTTTTTAATTAAGATATAAGTTTGCATAGCATTACTATGAAAAAAAAGTTGCGTAGAATTAATAGTAAATGCATGCAGATTATTTGTGAGTTATATTAGTATTGTTCAGGGTCCTACTCAAACATTTGATTCATTTACTTTTATTCTGAAAGCATTACAATCATACCTCCATAAGTGCATTCCCCTTAGAATCATAGTAAAAAAAATAGCAGAATGTGCACTTAGAGAGAAAGTGCATTTATAGAGGATAAAATATTAAGAACTCTTATAAGTTGGAACTAAAGTTTACCATGCACTTAGAGAGAATTTACATATTACATGCACTTATAGAGAGTGCACTTATAGAGGTGTGATTGTAGTTACTACAATTATCCAAATTTTTCCTGATTTCTATAGTGAAAGCATATTAGTTTTTTTTTAGCAGATAATTCACCATAATACATAATTATATCTTCTTTTCAAACTTTAGCCTGGAGATTTGTTAGTAAATTTTCACATTCTTTTATAAATACATAATAGATTATATATTTTCTAACTTCAATTTCATTTACAATTTTCAAAATATCTTCTAAAAATTGTTTTTTGTTATTTTTTTTTCTTTATACTTGATAAATAATCAAATTATTTCTGAAAGATCTATCATAAATTAATAACATTTTTTAATAATTTATATCAAAACATGTTACAATTTTTTGCATATCAACTATTTCAGAACTACTGGTTTAGTATAAACTTTATTAAGGAAATAGGTTATGACTATAAACTCCAAGTTCTCTTCGTATTTCTAAAGACTTTTGTAAGGTTAGCGTCTGGTCTACCTGATCTTAAATACCCTAGAAGAGAGGTTTCTCATTATTATTATTTATTTTAAAAGCGTTAAAATAGACAAAATGAAGTCATTAGTTGAGGTTTTTATTTATAATCAGAAGTAACACTTGCTTTTTCTTATTTAAGGATTGTTTAAGGAGATGTAGAAGTGGTGGCTATGATGTTTTACCTCTTTCTCCAGTTTTTCTTTTGGGTTTCTGAAAGTATTAATGACTTTTCTTTAGTTTTTTTTCTTACCTGTTAATATTTTAGCCTTTAGTCTTGTTTTTGTTTTAGTTTTAGGGGGTTGGGGGTATTGAAATGTTAATTAGTATTTTGGTAGTTTAGTATAACTTTCTTTTTTAGAATTTTATTTACCGATTTAATTAAGGGGGGAATATGATTGGATTATTTGTTTTAAATTTTGCTAACATGTGTTGATTCTTAATTGAACTGGTTAAAGTTATGTGTGAGTCATTGTAACTTATCTAATATCTTTTTATTTTTGGTATATCCACACTAATTAAAGGCTAGTAAATGGCTTAGGAAAAATCTTTTTTGGATAGGACTACCAAGCAAAAAGAAAGTTTCAACTTTGCTGATTAGCTGGCCTCAACATAATGCCTACATGCCACTCATCTGACTTTGTTGGGTAGGTTTGTTTTAATAGGTCTTTTCTGTTAAATTAGCTTTTACTTTTTATATTTTCACATTGTAAATTTTTAATAAAGCCAAATATGACCTTTGAATAATAAAAAAAAAAAAAAAAATTATTTCTTAAATTATTTTATCTTTGAATTTTCATATTTGTTATGTTTATTTTTTAAAGTTTTAGCCAGAATTACATAATTTTTTATAATTTTGGCCTGCTTTATAATGGCCAAATTGCTATAAACTTAATAAAATATCCTAATTTTAACTCAATATATCATTATATTAATTTTGTTATATTAAAGAGAACAATCTAAACTATCATTTAACAGAAAATTTATTTAAAATAATTTATTTTTTAATCACTTTTATACTTTTAAAGTCATATAATTAAAAGTGGTGGCTTTAGACTGTTTGCACCATATGTATTTCAGGGACAGAGATTTTTTCGCTATGTAAAATCATATTTGTCACGCATTATTTGCCAGTTGCCACATGTATAATTTCCTAATGCCGGCCGAGTACATATAATGCCGGCCATTATCACGTGGGGTGGAAATTTTTTGTGGAGTTACTGGGGCAAATTTGAGGTGATACAGATATCACGTGGAAAAGTAATATGGTTTTATCCTTATAATCGTTATATACATGTCCTTCATTTCATCGGATCGTTCAATTATTCTATTGCATTCGAATTTCAAGTGGAAGCGCTTTAAGGCAGTGCTTAAAATTGTATCTTAAATTCTGCCAAATCCGGAATTTTTAAAAAATCCCCGATAGAATTTTTTTATACGGTTTTTTTTTTCGGAAAAAGTTTAAAATAAATGGATTCTTGCCCGGTAAAACTTTTGCATATCGGCACGTATTACTAGATAATTTTCATTACAGATTCTTCAACCGGTAAAATATTTTTATTCCAGTTTCTTAGCCGGTAAAATTCAATTCGTATTCTACGCTCTGTTTTAAGATGCGCGACAGTTATTTTTTTAGTCGATTGTAATTATAATTCGGACCAGGGCGCGAACATTCTATAAATAATAATTTCTATATATACATATTAAATAAGTAACCAATTATTGAATAAAATGTATACAAAAAATTATTTATTTCATATCGAAATATGCCAATACATTATAATCTATTATACCAGACATCCCAATTCGCCTTGTATTGAATAATTCATTTCCACGCAATGTAAAATTTTCTTTTACTGTCTAGAAAATTCTTTATCTCCTTTCCTTTTTCCTTGGACCATATTTTAGCGAATTCCACAAATTCATTATAATTATTAATATCAACTGAAAAATCAACATGAAAATATTTTAGATTTACCATACAATTCTCTAAAAAGTATTTATATTCATCTAAGCAACAAATTAAATTAAAAAAATTAATAGCATTTATTCGATCGGGTAAAACCTTTACCAAATCAGTGATAAATCCAGTATTAACAATAGATGTATATGGTAACGGAATTACCAATCGAAGCTCTTCAAGTTTTGGAGAATTATTAAGGATGGTGAATATATATGGAATATCACTATTTGCAGTGATTTGCGTAGAAAAAAAGCTGAGATTTCTAAAATTTTCTCCGATTGATCCTAAAAGATGGTGATTTTCTATAGATTCATTTAATAGACTAAGCTCACGTAAATCTAGCGATATCTTTTTGTTTTGAAAAATCGCTTGAATTGGATTTGTTATTTTGACATATTCTTCATTGCTACAAACATCAAATAATTTCAAAGTACATAACTTTGGTAATTCTGCTAAAGAAATCTTTTCAAAATTCTTGGAGGTGACATATGTAGTATCCAAAGATAAGTTTTCCAAATTTCTGCATTTGTCAAAGAATTTAAATGTTTCATCATTTGTAATCAGTATTCCACGTATTTTAATTTTTTTCAGAGAACGAGCAACCAATTCCAAAGATGAGAATATTTCAAATATGGTCGCCTCATATTCCAATTTTAATGAGTTAGCAATTCCCGAAATTCGTAAATTTTCAAGATTATTCTGATTTTTTATTAATGCTACAAAAGGTTCTCTAATCAATTGAAAATAACGTTCTTCTATTTTTATAGTTTTTAGCTGTTTGCAAATGTTGGCTAATACTTCTAAAATGGAAAGTTTAATAGTTAATTTTCCAAGTTCTAAATATTTTAAATTTACAAATAACGCCTTGATATCATCCGTATTTAAGAAACAAGAAAAAGAACTTTCAATATTAATAATTATTCTATAACGACTTTTAATCTCTGAAACTTCTATACGCTCATCATCATCAGTATCCTCTTCCTCATCGCTATCATCATCAGTAACGTTCAGAAATCTTTTAATATCGTTGTACTTGATGTCTATTTTAAGCCACAAAATCTTTGGCGTTCCATGTGATATAACAGTTAAAATAATTAAAGTTGTAACTAAGATTTTCCTTAATTCTGAATCATCGGACATAGTCTGAAATAAAGTTGATTCGGATTTTTCAAAATATCTTTTTTCAATAAAATCCATAAAGCACTCAAAATCATCTTTGTTAGTTTCAAAATATTTTAAGACAATTCTAAAACAACTACTATAGTCTAAGTGGGTAATAAAGCGAGGATAATCGAATAAGCCAATATCATATACCATCGTATTAGTTCCATTTTTAATTTCTAATAGCTTATCCTTTTTTAAGAAAGGTATTAAAACAGGTAAGATTTTTGTGTGATTTATTATATCAATATCGTCTCTGAAAGGATTTCTCCATAAAAATTTAATACCATTCTCACACCAGTTATGATTTACTTGAATAATGGAATACAACACGCTAGCATCTTCAATATAACTAAAGATATGTTGTAAAGTTTCGTTCGCTAACCTGGAAACCATTTTTATATTATCAATATTATCAGTTATAGTTTGATGGAGAAAGGAAAGAGAGTAAGGAAATGAATTTGAAGATCAGGTTACATTTATAATTTATGAAAATCATGTGAAATTTTTAATACACAATGTTAATAAACAATAATAACGCGCGCTAGTAGCGTTAGTATCTTTAAAATACTGTTATCCATATTCATTTATCCTTCATTCAAGAAGGTTGCAACTTTTAATTTACTAATAACTTTTAATGTCTAATTTTCCATATGCTACTTTGTTTTTTGAGAGATATCGACGAATACTTGTACTATAGCACGACAATTCGACAATTGATAATAAAATTTTGCAAGTTCAAAAATTATAAATTTTTATATATATATACGTATATATATATATATATCTCAATTTGATGTGTTTATTATACCGCAAACGTCGCAAAATTACAAACAATTAGAAAAATTTATCACCTTTTCATTTATATAATTTCTTATAATATTTTTATGATTTGTTGTAATATAACTATAATTATTATAATTATGATAAATTATTTCAAAGTCAATAAGATTTCGCCCTTTCCAACTTTCGAAAAATCTTTTAAAACCATCAACCGAAAACATCCAAGTATCGCTAAGATGAATTTCTTTCAATGTAAACGGAGAATACCTGATTATAATATCTAATATCTCATCCCCCATATTTTCAGGCTTTGGATGCAAGCAATCTAATCTTAAATATTTTAAATAATTACAATTAATTAGTAATTCTTTTAAATATTTTAAACCTATATGATCAAGATGTGTTGTTAACTTTTCGATCTTTGGACATTTTCTAGAAATTGTTTTAATAAGTGAGCCTGCGTTTTCGGCATTTTCATTTTTTGTATAAATATTAATTTCTAATATGTTTCCTTTACTTTTTTCAATTAAGAGCGATAATTCTTTGAAGCATGATAAATGTTCAATCTCAAGATACTGAAGATCAGGAAATTCTAAGATTTTCAAATACCGTTGAAATTCTTCAATTTCTTTATCGTATTCATTATTCGGAAAATTATAAAATAATCCCTTCTCTAATTTAATAAATGATGTTAAGGTTAAAGGTGAAACACAATTAACTGGGCTTAAATAAAGTTCAGTTATCGTTTTCGCTTTTCTTCTCATTGCTTTACTTAACTCTTTGCCAATCCCTTTAAATTCTTTATAGTGAATCGATAAACTTTTTAGATTCCTCTGAACATCAATTAAACTTATCAATCCGGGAATTTCTTGAATGCAATTATGAAGGGTTAATTTCTCTATATTTTTACAAATTTGTGCCATCCCATATAAGGCATCAGATTTTACGAAATCAACATCAACATATAAATCACGGAGTAAAAAAAAGCATGTTGATGCACCAGGAAATAAAGATAAAGGTTGTGCGTTATCCCATTCTAATTTTTTAATATTTTTACATTGACCAACAAACAGTTTAAAAATTTCCTGTTTCAATAGACCTCTCTTGACTTGTTTTAAGAATGAGTAATCATCTTCCAGAATCATTTCAATCATTTTATATACAATACTGTTGTTTGGAAATGTACAGAAACTAATATATTTAAACAAAGGTTGTCCTGTCATTAAAGATAATTGTAATTTCACACCATTATCAGTTAGAAGTTGCTTTGAAGATATTGGTAAACAAAAAAGTATAGTGTTGAAAAGTTTTTTTTCAGATTTTTCATCATTATACCATGTAAATTTCCATAGGATTGGTACTACTATACGACACCACTCTCTATTAACCAGAAGACAAGAATATAAAGATTTTTTATCATGCTGTAGTTTATCGAAAATAAGTATAAGGATATCCGGATTTATTTTCGGCATCTTTTTTTTTATTATCGGATTAGGAGAGAGAGGGAGAAAAGGTTGAAAAAAAAACCGATGATTTAGTTACGATTTAAGTTAATTTTTTAATTACGATACAATTATTTCATTTTTTTATTGACTTCATTCACATGTAAAACTAGAAATTGATGATCATTTTATATTTTTAGCGTTAAATTATTTAAAGACTATTAATCCATACAAATTTATATGTAAATTTACTGAGAGAGGATTACAGACAATATGATCTTTGTTATTTAATTAAAAATAATTTATCAATCTCTGGAGATACTCATCGATCGCGAAGAGAGGAGGAAGGAAAAGAAAAAAAATTTCCCGAGAGAAACCATTCCCCAAGGACCAGAAGAATCTTAAGAGAATATGTTCACACGAAGGATTTTGTAAATAAAGAATGAAAAAACAATAATGTAGATGAGAAGATAAATTTGCAGTTTTGTTGTACATATAAAAATTATTTTTGAAATTATAAAACGTAAAATTCCAAATATCCGTTGACAAAGAAATTTCTCTATATTTATTTTATTTTATTTTGTTTTATTTTTTTTTTTTTTTTCTTTTTTTGCGGTATTAGCTAATGGGATATAGTTATAGCGTATTTACAATCTATTTATTTATTATTTTAAAATTTAATTTCTAGAGTTTATTACTATCGTTCAAGTTTCATGCCTTTTTAATCCCCAATTAGTTAAAACACTCCCAGATATCAAGTTAATGTTATATGTAGTAAACATTCCCTCCACAAACATAGTTCAAATTTAATAATCCCAAACGACATAAACCTTATAACATTCATCTTCTTGTTTATAAAAATCCAACATCATCTTTTTTTTCTCTTCCGTCCATCTTTTAACAAATTCCTCACATTCATCAATGTTACTAATATCATTAATTGGGGAAAAATTGACCATATAATATATTAATTCATCTACTTTACAATTCTCTAAAAATTCCTTATATTCATTAACATTATTTATTAGGTTTGAAAGATATATAGAATTAATCATTCTAGGTAAAGACTTCGCCAATTCAACGATAAATCCGGTATTAACATTAAAGAAATATAACGTCGGAAGTGTTAAGCGAAGATCTTTAAGCTTTAGATTATTTCTAAGGATAGTGAATAAAGATGGTACATCATTATTCGCAGTGATTATCGTAAAAAAGGCCACCAAGTTTCTGCAATTTTCACCAATTACTTCTAATAGATTATGATTTTCTATAAAAACATTTTCTATAACAAGTTCTACTAAATTTTTTAAAATTAATTTATTTTGAGCAACTACTCGTATAGGATTGGTTATCTTCACAATTTCTTCATTACTGCTTATATTAATAATTTCCAAAGAACATAATTTCGGTAATTCCGCTGAAGCAATCCATTCAAAATTTTTAGATGAAATATATGAATCTTCTAATTTTAGAATCTCTAGATTTTTACATTTAGGTAAAAACGAAAATGCTTCGTCATTAATTATAATTAAACCACATATTTCAATTTTTTTAATAGATTGAGAAATTGACTTCAAAGATGAGATTATCCCGTACATAATTTCCTCATAATTTGGATTCAATGAATTATTGAATATTCCAGCAATTCGTATTTCTTCAAGATGATACTGATTTTTTATTAACGATATCAACGGTCTTTGGATTAAATGATAATTAAGTTCATCAATTTTTATAGCCTTCAAGCTTTTGCAAACATTGGATAAAATTTCCAAGGTAGGAAGCTTGAAAGATAATTGACCACACTCTAAATACTCTAAATTCGTGAATAAAACTTTCGCCTTGTCCAATTTTAGACTAGTGATAAGATATTCTCCAATTTTAGTAACAGTATCTCCAATAATGTCGGAATCGGAACTTCTCAGTATTTCATCAAGATCATCTTTGTTATGTAATAATCTTTTAATATCATCATGTTTTAAATCTATTTTAAGCCATTTAATATTAGCACATTTATTTGCTAAAATTGTTAAAATTAATGAAATTACTTTTAGGAATTGTTTTAATTTCGAACTTTCGATCAAGGGATACGCGAACAATGATGATATATTTTCGGTTACTTCGGGACGGAATTGTTCCAAATATTCCATAGCGCATAATATATCTTTGTTTGTTTCAAAAAATGTTAAGACAACTCTAAACAAATTATCGAAATCTAAATGTGTAATAAAACAATGATAATAAAATAAAGTGTCAGAAGTTATATCTTTCTTCAAGTTAGGTATTAAAATAGGTAAGATTTTTGCACGATTTATTAAATGTAAATTATTCCTATGAGGAGAGTTCTTAAAAGGGTTCTTCCATAAAAATTTAATTCCATTTTCACACCAAGTATGATTTACTTGTATAATTGAAAATAATGTGTTAGTATCTTTAATATAACTAAATATATGTTGTAAACTTTCGTTCGGTAAGTTTGAAACCATTTTAATACGATCAAAGGGCTGTGTGAAGACGAAAAAAAAAAAAAAAAAAAAAAAATTGAAATGATCGGGAAAACATTTAAAAAAAATTTGTGTAAAAAGCCCATGTTACACGGATATATTCGATTTAGTTGCGTCATTATTTATTTCGTTTTTTTAGCTAACTAAAATAATGCGTTTCCTTCTCCGATTGGGCATACGCGCATGAATCATAATCTGTGTTTCGAAAAGTGTATCGCTATGGTTGGCGGAGTTCATGTAAAGAAATGGTTACCTAAGTTTTACCTAAGTTACCTAAGGAGACAAATAAGAGATAAATAAATTAATGATCTACAGCAATTGAAAATATACAAAAAAAAAAAAATCATCTTAATTCTGGCTGGAATTAAGACTCTAGTTGGAATTATGCATAAAATTTCTAACTATGCAAATATGATAACACCATATTTAATATATTCAGCAATAAATCCATTATAATTTACAACAATTGAACTGATTGTTTTTAATATACAAGATGAGTCAGCATCAGATAAAGCTAACTTTGTGTGACCCTGTTTGTATTCATTAGCTTATTTAGCTCTAACTTTTCCACTTCATTCATAATACCATGCGCGTGTTAATTTCTTAAAATGACTTATAGACAGGTGGTTAAAATTTTTTGACAGGTTCATTTCTGGCTAATTCATTTACCTCTGAGAAGAATCGTATTTTAGTATAAAATTCGGGAAGATCTGTAATTCAGATCATATAAAGATATTCGAAAATTTCGGCATTTTAGTTGGATTTCAATTACAATTTTTGAAAATTATATTCAAATATGCAATTGGTAGGTAAAATTTGGCAAAAAAAAAGTGTTAGTCGACTGTTCCTGGAGGTATTTGTCATGCTCTCGCAAGTAATATATTATTACTTATCATGAATTTCCGCTCTTTTCAAATTGAACAGAATAAAATCTTAATTTACCTTGTAATGATGATTTTTTTGCTGAGAACTCTCTTTGATAGAACGAAGTTTTATGTATCCTTTAAGCTAAATACTTTTAATTTTCATTGTTTATAATTAAAGAATTTAGAGAAAGTACAATTAAAATATTCAGTCAAGATTTCTTTACAATTCAATAATATTATAAAGTTTTTGATTACATTCCTTGAAAAACCAACGTAAAAGAAAATATAATCAAAATTTATAACGTACAATATTAGTGAGATGAATTATGAGTTTCAAATCGGATTCACTTTTTTTTTAAATCTGGATTTATTTATTTAACTTATAATATCAATATGTTCAGTTTCCTTTGTTTCCTTCAGATTATTCGATGAAACGAAGGAATCGAATCTTCGGTTTTCGGATTATTACATTTTGCGAGCGTTATTTTCAAAATAAAGAATAATCCAATTACTTTATATTAAAAAGAACATAAGGTAATTATTTATTATAAGGTATATAAAGAAGGTTGTGTACCTAACATGACATCCGGTTTGATCGTTATATCCGAATTTTTATTATATACGGTTCCTTCGTTTTGTTTAAATCTGAAATTCGAACACCGGTTCAACCTCGCTATATAATTCGCAGAAATCCACGGTAAATCCTTAAATTAAAAATATCACGTGATTTATTCGCTTTACCATAACATTTAATTGTGTCGAATAAAAATAACATACCCCAAATTTGAAATTTCTTTTATAACTATTTATTATATTTACCGTATATCGCGGGCCACAGTACTCCCATGCATAGTATCCCCCTCTTTCACCCGAAAAAAAGTTCCATTTATCTATTAATTTTATTATTTTTTGCTCAGATATTATGCAAAATAATTTTCTGGATCTTTTAAACATATTCTATTCATAATAAAAATTTGAGTTACTGACATGGTAGTACAAGATTAACCCAGCGTTGGCATTTGACCGCGGCCAAGATTTTTTTGGCCATTTTGGCCGTGGCCAAATGGCCAAACGGCCAACCCCGGCCAAATGCTAAATGGCCAAAGAAATAACTAGATAAGTACCAGTTCTTTATTGGCATTTGGCCGCGGCCAAAACTTTTTTGGCCAAATGGCCAAACAGCCAATGTGCCAACACTGGATTAACCCTTCAGGAATTTACAAGATATCCGGGGTACTATGGCTCGCGTTATACGGTATCTTCACACAATCTATATGTTTGTAGCAGATTAATCGGTCCGTCAGACCATTTTAAATAACAAAAACTTATTTATGCCCCATTATCATCGGACAAAATCATAATTATACACGATATCCCATATTCAAACTTGAATAAATTCAAATATTTATTAAAATAAATCCAAATTCTAGTCCCTCACCACACGTAAACATGTTGACATAAATAAAATATAAATTAATTTACTAATTACCGATTCTCCATCTTTTCCAAAATATAAAATTATTTGATTAAATGTTAACAATCTTTCATAATATTTCCATGAATTTGATAAATAATTAATTCTCAGATGTGATATTTAAAAATATAAATATAAACCTTCATTAAATACTAAATTTAAAGTTCTTCATAAATGTATAATACAATACAACTATCCAAAATCAAATCTCCTAAACATTTTCAAATACTTCAATTAAGGCTATAACCGTTCCAAAATTCCAATCGATTATAAAAGATATCAAACACTGAATTTATCACACACATAACTAATTAATTTGATCCTTTTTAACAATTTGAAATACTTCATATTCTTCTATTTCAAAATAACCTTTCTCGAGTCTTATGATTTTTTCATAATTAATAGTTTGACAATAACCAGAAATATTTCCCATAATTTCTTTAAGATAAAATAATAAATCATTACCGAAACGTGGACCATATTCATCAGAGAATGAAATTGCACATTCAGAATTTATTACTCTACTTAAAATAACATTTTTGAGATTATTTGATGTGATAGAAAATATAAAACTATTCTTCGTATGAGATACACCAGGTTTCCATATTTCAGGATTATATCCCCCAAGAATTTCATCTGTTCCTTTCACTTTAGTTATAATCACAGTATTTAATTTATTACCGCAATTATTAAGAAAAGTTTTAGTAAAGAATCCATCACGACTTCCACGTAATAATAATTTAAATTCGTATGGATTATCAGAAAAATTGTAAGGTGTAAAACCTTGAGTAGGATGATCTCTCTCTTTTTTATCTATCCAACTTGCAATATATGATGCAATTTTATTTGTAATTAAGTTCGAATCCTTTGAAACTCTTGCTGGTAATATCGTTGAAATTATTTGACTATCACCATCCAAATAATAACTCATTAAATCATTATAAAGTTGAGATTTTAAAAGTTTTTGGTAAGGAACCACTTTCTTCAAGAATTCTTTTGATGACATTTGAAAAAATCTAACAAAAGGCAAACATTTTTGTAAGGTAATTTCCATTGATTTGAAATCATCATCCGACCAAGTTTGAGGTTCTGAAAGTAAAGTAGGATTTTGTGCAAGTCCCCATTTTAATACGTGATCCCAAATATCAATTTCTTCCATCTTTAAATCATCACGTCTAATTAAAGAGATTAAAGTTTTTTCTTGAATAGAAGTGAAATTAATTGAATTAAATATTTTCTCAGGATAATTTGACATAAAGTCTGTACAAAAATTTTGAAGTTCAACGAAAGAAGCATGTTGAAAAATTGAGTTATGAATGAGAGTAAAATTTTCTTGTATCCAATTAGATTTGTTTTCAATCAAATATGATTGTAGATAATTAACTATTTCTTGTAATTTAAGAATCTCAGAGGCAACTAACACATCAATTATCTCCAAGGTATCAATATCATCCAAGTTAAGAATTCCCCCGTAAATATACCTTTTAAATATTCAATTATATTAAAATAATTAGTTAAGAAAACTAAAGTAATTTTTTATTTTGACATTAACTTACTTTAAAATTATTTGAAAGGTGTTAGGTGAAATGTCCGGTAATTTTATATGAGTTAAGGCACCATCAGAATTCTTTTTATTTGTGGATAGATTTCTTCGAAAATAAACTGAACGATAATTTAAAATAATCATATGCGCTCTAAATATTCTCACTATAGGATCTTTTCCGACTTCAATAGTAATATCGTAATATTCATCATCATCTAGAATATTTATAAAATTTTGTGATAGTTGAGAAAAAAATTGGGTTGTCATTATGTCGGTCGAAAAATATTAACTAAACAGAATTTCGGAGAAAAGATAACTGTGCGTGCCGTATAAGATAATTAAATTGGTGACCATGTGATGTTATCCAGTATAAGGAAACTCACATGACAGTATCAGTATCTTACACATCTTGTATTGTGTAGCGCTGTAGCCTGTAGCGAAAGAAAATTTCTGTACAACAACGAACTGTCTAAGCCAATATCAGACAAATGATTAAATTACGAAAAATTCATAAATGTAAGGGAAAATATAAAATTATCAATAGTTTTGGAACTATTTGACCATATAAAAAAGTGATGTTTCCTGTATTAGGATTTTTGTTCTTTTTACTTTAACTTGTTAAGGTTTTAAGATCTTTATCACAATTTTATGTAAGTTTCGATAATAAATCCGTCACGGCTTTCATATAACAATACAATACAAATTCATAAGATGTTCGTTCTCTCTTTTATAAATCCAATTTGCAATATAAGCTGCAATTTTATTTGTAACTGATTTTGAAAATTTTGCTGGTTTAATTATTGCTGATTTGCTCGTTGAATAATTTAAAATATCTTTTAACCTCTCTATCCGGATAATAATACTTTCATAATATGTGTCTCTAATGGAAGTGGAATCGATTTAAAAAATTTTTTCAAGACATTCATTTATCATAATATTTGTACAGCATTTCAATTAAATACGATTTTAAATAATGAACTATTTCTCGTAGTTTCTATTTCTCGTAATTTTTAGGCTCTCTGCGATAATCAATAAATTAATATATCAGAAGATTCGAGAATTCCACAATAGATATGTATATCTACTAAATCATTAAAATTAGTTAAGTGAAAATACGTTTGTTCTAACTTTAAATTGCGAGTAATTTAAAATTCATTTCAGGAATTCACGGTAATCTCTACAGTATGAAGTATTACAAGGTTTTGTGTTTATAAGGAATTACTAATTAGAGATAAATATCCACATTCTATTTGAATGAAATTATATTAATGTGCTACTGCCTAAATTTATCTACTACCAATCTTATAATCCCACAACCTTGAGAAAAATGAAATACAGTATACTTCTTACCCTCGTTAATGGAAATAAAATATCAAACTTTTTTGATAATTTGAAATACTTCATATTCTTCCAAGTCAAAAAAACCTTTTTCAGGTCTTAAACCTTTTTCATAGTTCAGTTTATCACAATAACCAACTGCATTAGATCCAATGTAGAAATCATCACCAAAACATGGGCAAAATGCAACATTGGATGAGAATGCTTGATGGCGATTTTTTACTCTACTTAAAATGACGTCATTAAGATTCATGAACGTGAAGGAAAAAATAAAACTTTCATTAGTTTCCGTATACGTAAGATCATCCTTTGATTCCCACATAAATGGGTTATACCCTCCAAGAATTTCACTAGTTCCTTTCACCTTAGCAATTATTATAGTTTTAGGCTTGTTATCACAGAGTTCATGAAAACTTTCAGGAGAAAATCCATCCCGACTTCCACGTAACAGTAATTTGAATTCATAAGGATTATCTAAAGAACTATAAGGTTTAAATCTATAAACAGGATGTAGATTCTCTTTCTTATCAATCCAACTTGCAATATATGCTGCAGTTTTACTCATAATTAATTTTGAATCAATATTTGAACCCCTTTCTGATTGAACTGTTGAAATGATCTTGTTATCACCATCCAAATAATAATTCATTAAATCTTTATAAAGTTGAGGATTTAAAAGTTTTTGATAAGGAACTACTTTATTCAAGAATTCTTTTGATGTTAGATAAAAAAAATTAATAAAAGGCAAGCATTTTTTTATAGAATTTTCCATTAATTTGAAATCATCATCTGACCAAGTATCTGGATTTGGAAGTAAAGTAGGATTTTGTGCAAGTCCCCATTTTAATACTTGCTCCCAAATATCAATTTCTTTTATTTTTAAATCATCTCGTTCAATTAAAGAAATTAATGATTTTTCGGAAATAGATGTGAGATCAAGTGATTTAAATAATTTTTCGGGATATTTAGAAATAATATCTGTGCAAAATTTTTGTAATTCAATGAAAGAATTATGTTGGAAAATTATGTTATAAAGATGAGTAAAATGTTCGTTCATCCAATTAGTTTCATTTTCAATAAAATATGATTGTAAATAATCAACTATTTCTTGTAATTTTAGACTTTCAGCCGCAACCAATAAATTGATTATATCTATAAGATCAATTCCATCTAAGTTAAGAATTCCACCATAAATATATCTAAAAAAAAAAAAAAAAAAGAATCATCCGAGTAAATTAATTTAACTCTTAGAAAGTTTAATATAATACTCTTAAGACAACTTACTTTAAAATAATTTGAAATATATTTGGAGAAATATTAGGCAATTTAATATGAGTTAATTTACCATCACTGTTCTTTTTATTCGCAGACAAGTGCCTACGAAAATGAACTGAACGATAATTTAAAATAATCATATGTGATCGGAATATTTTCACTTCCGGATCTTGTCCAACTTCAATTGTAATATCATAATATTCTTCATCATCTAAAATTCCAATAAAATTCTGTGATAATTGTGAAAAAAATTGGGCTGCCATTATTTATCTTAAAAAATAAAATCCAGCGAAATATCAGAAAATTAGTTATATCAAAATGCGGTGATACATCAAATTTACAATTTTGGGTTAAAACGTGACACAACACTTACATATTATGGGCGAATTTTTTGTGGAACTAATTATTTTAGTTAAAAGTTTTTAGTTATAATACAGTTATTATTAAGATATTCATTACGTAGTACACGAAAAAGATTTAGGGAAATCCGATATTAACCTAAATCAATTAGTAACAACTCCAATTATTTACCACAACGAGTAAAGACCGAAAATGGCGTGTTATGATACGAACATAATAACTAACAATTTTCTGGTTATTTTTTTAATAATTAGGAAAATAAACTTATCTCTAATTCAATTATTCGATATTAATTGAACAATTATAAGTATTAAAACCAAAATTTATATAAAATCATCTTTTAACAATTTGAAATACTTCATAATCTTCCAGATCAAAATCACTCTCTTCGGACCTTATAACTTTTTCGTAGTTTAGTTTACCACAATAACCTTTAGAACCTGTTACAATGAGATTATTGAAAAAACATAGACAAGTCTCCTTATTAGATGCAAAAGCGTACTCTGAATTCTTTACTCTACTTAAAATGGTATCTTTGAGAAGGTTTATAGACGTAAAGGAAAACGTAAAACTATCATTAGTTTGTGAAAATTTGTGGTTACAAGACTCCCATATAAGGGGGTTATACCCTCCAAGAATTTCTTCGGTTCCTTTCACTTTAACAATTGATACAGTTTTAGGCTTGTTATCACAAAGTTTGTGAAAACTTTCGGGAGAAAATCCATCACGACTTCCACGTAATAGTAATTTAAATTCATAAGGATTATCAAAAGAATTGTAAGGTGTAAATCCATAAATAGGATGTTCGTTCTCTTTCTTATCTATCCAACTTGCAATATATGCTGCAGTCTTACTTGTAATTAATTTTGAATCAATATTAAAACCTCTTGCCGGTTGAATTGTTGAAATGACCTTATTATCACCATCCAAATGATAACTCATTAAATCTTTATAGAGCTGAGGATCCAGAAGTTTTTGATAAGGAACTACTTTATTCAAAAATTCTTTTGATGATAATTGAAAAAATCTAACGAAAGGTAAACATTTTTGTATAGAATTTTCCATTAATTTGAAATCGCCATCAGACCATTCTTCTGGATCAGGAAGCAAAGAAGGATTTTGAGCAAGCCCCCATTTTAATACATAATCCCAAACGTCAATTTCTTCCATTTTTAAATAATCTCGTTTAATTAAAGAAATTAACGATTTTTCTGGAATAGAAGTGAAATCAAGTGATTTAAATATCTTTTCAGGACATTCTATCATAATATCCGTGCAAAATTTTTGTAGTTCGGTAAAAGAATCATGTTGAAAACTTGTTTTATGAATAAAAGTAAAGTGTTCTTCTATCCATAACGATTTATTTTCAATCAAATATATTTGTAGATAATTAACTATTTCTTGTAATTTTAGATCCTTTGCGGCAACCAACAAATGAATTATATCTGAAAGTTCAATTTCATCCAAGGAAAGGATTCCACCATACATATATCTAAAAAATTTAATCGTATTAAATTATTAATTATAGAAAATATTAAACGAAACAACTTACTTTAAAATGATTTGAAAAATATCAGGAGAAATATTCGGTAATGTTATATGAGTTAAGGCACCATCAGAATTCTTTTTACTTTTAATTAAATTTTTACGAAAATAAGCCGAACGATAATTTAAAATAACCATATGTGAACGAAATATTTTCACTTTAGGATCTTGTCCAACTTCAATTGTAATATCATAATATTCATCATCATCTAAAATTTCAATGAAATTTTGCGATAATTGTGAAAAAAATTGTGTTGTCATTATTTTTCTTGAAAAGAAAAAATAAAATTAAAATGTTAAAATACTTCTTATATACTAAAGTCTCAAATGCGGTGTCACAGACTATTTGTGATGTAATACGACTAACTATCTTTACTATCGTGCTGAAATTTTTTACGCGTTTCTATATTGAATGAAAGCTAATAGATTACAAAATATCTTCATTGCTTTATTGAAAAACTGATGGTTATAACTTATAATACTACAATTAATCCGCAATTTCCACAATTGTAATATTGTAGATTGTGAAAATGTGCAATATCCCGATTACTAAAGCAAAAAATGTTTTTTATATCAGTAATTTACAACTATTATAGGGTGGTTAGTATCTAAAAAATAAATATTGGCTATTTTTTAACTACTATTATATTTGTATATACAAATGTTTGTAATATTTATCCATTTAATTCTTAAAATATAAAAATAAATAACTAATTATAAGTGAGATTTAATTTTAAAGAAATGAATTTTATATTTCTTTAAAATTTTATATTATTTAATTATTTGAATTAAAAATGTAAAAATAAGTTTAAATATTTTGTTTATTTTTACTTTATTTATATAAAGCTATAAAAGGATTTTATTAATTAAAATATATAATTGTAATTTTAAAAATTTAATTTAAAATAGAATTTTATATACAATTACTTACTAAAACTAAAAATCTTTAATAATATTATATAAATAAAACTTAATAAAATCTGATAAAAAATAAAACCTATATAATTGTTATATTAAATAGTAAAATCTTATTAAAAAGTTAATGTTTAATAAATAATAAAATGTTAAATCATAACTGATAGGCTACTTTTACTATTAATGAAAATTTAAATAATAAAAATATATATTTTTATTAATATAAAAATTTGTATATTTATAATATTTTAAATTAAAAAAGTAATATATATAAAATAGAAGGTAATTAAAATTTTATATTTATAAAATCATATAATTTATATTGATTAATAGTTGTAAAATTTAATATTTTGTTTTAATTTTAATTTTAATTTTAATAAAAACAAGAGAACTTATATATGTAAACAAAATAAATTTAATATATATAAAATATATAAGCACCAAGGAATGATCATATTAACGCTAGTTAATAAATAAACTAAACTAAAGAAGTAATCAAGGTAAATGACTTGATCTTATAAGATACTACCAATATTTTGTTATTGATAATATTTTAATTTAAATTTAATATTATTTATTATTTATATTTTTTAGATAAACTATTTTTTATATATTTTTTTTTTTATTATAAAATTTTTTAAATACTATTAATATTTTTTAATCTGTAATTTTATATTATATTATTATATATAAATTTATATTTTTTAAATTATTAAAAATTTTATTGAAAAAATTTTTAGTTTTTTTTTAATCAATATAAAATTATAAATAAATAGTTTATTATATTATTATTATAAGAAGAATTATTAATAAAAATATACAGTAGCATCTCTATAAATGCACCCCTCTTGGGACCATAGTAAAAAAATAGCAAAATATGCACTTAAAGAGGGAGTGCATTTATAGAGAATAAAATATTAAGGGCTCTTATAAGTTGGGACTCAAGTGTACTGTGCACATAGAGAGAATTTACATAATATGTGCACTTATAGAGGGTGCACTTATGGAGGTGTTACTGTACTATTAGAAATTATTATATAAATGCTAATGAATCTTTAAATAAGGTATTTTATTTTTTAATTAATACTTTTTTTTTTTTATCTTTAATTTTTTTTATTTTTTTATACAGATAGAAAAATTAATCAAATTTATATTTTATATTTTTTAATTTCAGATTTTTAATTTTACTCTTACAATATAATTTTACTACTAATTTGAATTTAATTTTTTAATGATTTAATTTTAAATTTTTTTTACCTTTATAATTTTTTAAAATTTGAAATTTCTTAATTCCGGTTGAACATCGTAATTCCGGATAATCACGTAATCCAAGTGAACATCTGTTTTTAATAATTTGAGTTTAACTAAAGTAAATTTTATTCGACACTCTTGAGATGCCCTACGATTTGGAGTAAGGTAGTCTCTGAGGTATAACTAAAAAGTTATGTACTTACAATGATTTTAAAAACATTTATTTGAAAAATTATTGATTAGAAAAACAGTGTTATTTTACGAGGGCCAGTAATAATGGCACAAAAGAAAAACCTGATAATATTATTATAATGAAAGTATTATAGTGATAAAAAGGGAGAAAATGCGATAATAAATTGATGGAAATAATGTAAGAAATAATAGAAGAATAAAGAAAGAACGGGAATTAATGTAAGAAATAATAGAAGAATAACAGAAAGAACGGTCAGGAACAAAAGGAGTTGAAAAGGAATAGAAAGAAAGACAAAAGAACAAAGAGGATGAAAAGGATATGAAAAGGATTATGGGAAATGATAGAGAATGGGAAGGATATGAAAGGAATTAAGGAATCACAATAGAGATCAAGGACGAAAGTCATGAAACCATAATAGATCAAGAACAAAATCCATAAGGAACAATGAAACCTGCAAAGTTAAAATTAAGGATGGAACTCGCATAATTAAAAAACGAAAAAAGTTGGACAAATCCAAAGCTATAAATTTGGAGTTTGTCAACTCATACTGAACTCAAGTCGATTAACAACATAATAATAAAGAAATCAACAAGATGACCCACTGTTTTATATACTTTCTTCTTCTCCCTCTACTCTTTCTGTAATATTAACAATATCATGAGGTTCAGGAATATCAACAACCTATGTAAAGCGTTCAGATACGAGAATAGGGTCTGAGAATTAATACCAAAAAAAATGGGTATTACTTTTTATTTTGATTAACTTCGTGAATTGTTTTAGTTTTGGATTGATAATTTATTAACTTTATTACGAAAAACAATTATTATACTAGCAAGATTGACTTTTATTAATTTTAGAGAATTTAGGTTTTTGATTTTTTTTTTCATTTCTTTTGAAACTTTGGAGAAATTTTTTGAAAGTTAGTAAGGCAGTATATTTCTATTCCTTTTAATTTTTTCTGTAAATTAAATATTTCAATACTGTATAAATTATCACTTCTAAAAATATATTTTAGTTGTTAAAACGTGATAGAAAAATGTCTAATCTTAATCAAATTAAAGGTTTATCAAAAAACAGACATCTAAAATCACATAGTATTATTCATAATAATACGTATGTATATTCATCACTTTCATACTTATCATCATACGTAAAGATTTTGAATCTTCTTGCAATGCTTCAAAAATCGAATAAAAGAATATCTTTGTTGATTACTAAAATTTGTAGTGTATTAAGTAATGTAAATAGTAGGAACTAGGAAGGTAGTGGTAAAGAATGAAACATTTTATAAAGAAGACTTAAGAATAAATATATTATTTTAATTAATTGTAGAAAAACATGGTTTCTATTTAAAAATTTAAATAAATTAAGAAAAAATCATCCAATTCTAAATCAATTTAAATCCGGACCGGGCTGTTTAAATAAATGATAACCATTCTAATAATTTATGAGTAAAAAAAAAAAATAACGAAATACAAATATGATAAAAACATAAAGAAATAAGACAGTGAAGAGGATACTATTATCCCTAAATAGGATTAAATTAATTGCTTATTTTCAAAGAATCGAAACTCCAATCACCTCCTTCCAAAAAATTGTAAATTAAAATCCTTTTTTTCATAGATAATTTGTTTTATTTCAACGGACTGTTACTAACATTTCCGTTCATAAGAGACCTTGACCAGATTACGATCAAATTTCGGATTAAAATTAAAATAATAAAGAATGTTAAAGTATAAGCAAGTATCTACAACGTAAAAATATTACCGGAAATTTGCATCGTTTCTAGAAAATTTTGTATGTCACTTTAGTAACGCAGAAAATTTTGATCAGTAATTCGATTATAGAATTTGACAAAATTAAATACTTTGGTACTTCTGTGATTTCCGTGAATTGATCCCTGAGAATTTTTTTTTGACCTCGACATGACGAATTTGATAAAGTTTCTATTTCAAACATAATTAGTGTTGGATTTGGATAATGTCCAATTGATATAATTGGATATTAGACATCCAATTAGACAATTCCAATAATAAAAAGCAATTGGACAATTGAAACACATGTCCAGATGTCCAATTGAACAAGATGCCCAACACTGAACATAACCCAATTTTTCCTTCCTTTGAAAATGATAATGTTGTTACGTCAATAGAAAAAAAGAGAAATATCCATAATATCTGTGAATATAAACAAAAAAATTATTTTTCCGACTCAATATTCACTTCTTTGCCAATTATCACGCGTTACAGACTCACCTTCATTACCTCCGGACATTCATCAAAAACGTTAAAATAACATTATCAAATCTAATTGGGATGTTAAACCTCTTGTGTAAATAAACCCAAATTAAAAATTACATCAAAATAATATCATCAAAAACATCTACGTTGCATAAAATGATTTTTATTATATAATAATATACTAAATTATATTATGATAATAATAAACTTAAAAATAATAGAATTCAAGTTTAACTGATCCAATGTTTTTAAAAATGCATAAGTTCCTTAACAACAAATTTAAAATCTTTAATTACGCCATCATTCTTATATCTGTTGATTATCTCCGCATATTCCACAAATTCTTCTTTCTTATAACCGAGATCACACGTGAATATAGAAAGTGCGGGTCGTTCTTTCCAACTTTCTAAGAATTCCTCTAAAGATTCGCTAGAAAATTTAAAATGTTCAAAAAATCTAATTTCCCTTAGATTAGTCGATGATGATCTAGTTAGCGCTCTCAATAATTTTCCTCTATCCGTTGGCATTTGTTCGCGTGATATTTCATTGACATTTGATATACTTATTGCTAAAACTCTCAATTTTTGACAATGTAAAAGTAATTTTTCGAGATCAACGAAATGTTCATCTGATGATGGAAATGCAAGTGATAAACATTCGATTAAGGGACAATGTTCACGAACTGCATTGATAAGAACAAGAGATTCTTCATTGAAATTATCTTCAACAACATCATAATTATTAACTAAAATTTTCCTGAGACGCCCACCACTATTTTTAATCATACAAGCGACTGTACTGATTAAAGTAATATCGTCTAATTGAAATGTTTCAAGATTAGGATAATCTGACATTTTCAGTTGTTCATCATAACTATAATCAAATATGGGGTGAAAATTAAGTTTCAATGTTTTTAAATTATGAAACTCTGAAAGTATTCTTGATGGGAATGTGAATTCATATTCTTCTTGAAAGTTCGTAACAAAATGAATGAGAGTATCCGCTTTTTTCGCCAATGCCAAGAAGGTTTCTTCATAAATATCAACAATATCAAAGTATTCTTCAAATTCTTCACAATCATCTTCCCACTCAAAGTATTTTAACCTCCGTTGAACTTCAATTAACTTAATAATTCCACGATTAACTTTTGGAGATGCATTATAAATAATTAGGTTTTCGATTTTATCACAAATACGTGCTAATCCATAAAAATATGAGGGTTCAGTTGATGTTTCACATGTTAATTCATAAAGTGAATCAAGACAAGCCACAGCTCTTGGGAAATAAAAGATTTGATGTTCAATTGATCTTATGTCTAAATACTTTAACTCGGGAAATTTTTTCATAAAGAGACTATAAAATTCTTGTTGCAAAAGAAACTGATTATAAGCAAGACAAGATCCGATAGAAATTACATCATTTATTACATTCACATTCATACTTCTGCAAAAAGACAAATAATCAAATAAAAGTGGTTGAAATGAAACTGAAGACAATTTTATCCCTTTTCCTGATAGAAAATTTTTAATATCATCGGAAAAAGATGAAGTAATGATGTTGAATAAGGAATTTTTACTGTGATAATTAATATTATAGCGCCAAGGATTCTTCCAGAGAATCGGAATCGCGGTTTCACACCAGAGTTTATTCACTATTAGACATGAAAAAAGAGATTTTGAATCATCTTGTAATTCTTCAAATAACATGAAAAGAATATCTCTATTAAGTTTTGACATGCTTATTTCAAAGAAATTTACGAGAAAGGATTAAACGGCTACAAGAAATACGGCATCAAAATCCATATTTGGATTGTTTAAAAAGGCACCAAAATTGAATCGATCCGAAAATGATGTACATAGATATTACTATTTCTATATTCATATATAAACACGTAAATTTGTTATTGACCTGGAAATAGCATATACAGTAATGCTGATTCTAGATTTAACATTCGAATAGTAATTTATACAAACAAAAGAATTTTGAAATCTTGTTTCTCTATTTTAAAAGGAAAATCAAATTTTTTTTAAGGCATGTTTTTAATCAAAGGAATTCTTATTGACAGTTAGCAGATAACAATTAATCAGGTAAAATTATTTGAGCATTTATATAAAAAAAGAAAATGATAATAATGAACGAAAGTTTCTTTATTTTTATCTTTTTATTTTTATTAGGTTAAAAGATCTAAACTTTTTTAATTCATTTGATTATATTTTATCATTATGTTATCTAGACTCACATGTCAAATAATTAATATTGTTTGTTTATTTTTCCTAGCGAGTCTTATTACATAAATCGTATTGATGTTGGTATAAAATTTGTACAAACCTTATATTCTCACTCTGGGTGATTATTTTATTTACTTTATTTATTTTATGACGTTTGGGAAATGGAAACTTTCACAAAATTCTACTTTACTATCAAAATTGGTCGGATGATGATTTTAAAGCAACTTGAAGATAAAACTTAAGAAAAGGTATATTTTTTTTTGATTTATTTATATTATTATTAAATTGAAGGCTTACAAAAATACTCTTAGATTTTCCATGGCAGTCAACAGCCCTATACGACAAATTTGTTATTATCTGGAACCTATGATGAGTTTGATGCCAGAACTTCTAGGATATAAATCTTTAAAATATAACCCTTATCTTTAGAATATAGATTCTTTTCCGCTTCGTGGGTTGTAATATCCTTCATCATTGGAGATTCGCTCCAATAAATTAGTGATAGCTTTTTTTTCGCTCCAATCAAATTAGTGATAGTTTTTATTTCGCTCCAATCAAATTAGTGATAGTTTTTATGTTCTTCTGCCTAAAAAATATGATGAAATAATTATACCTTAGCGTGTAATTAATGTAATTAATGGGGGTCGTGAATAAAACTTATTTTTACATATTAAAACCTTATTATTAATTACAGAGTGATTTTTTTTTTTTTTAAAAAAAAAAAAAAATCTTTCAATACTTCCAGCATTTGTTTCATCAAAATTTTATTGTATATTAATCATGACTTAACTTTTAGCAAGTATCAAAAACTTTTCGAGTTCAATGAAATGCTTATCTGATGTAAGTATAAAATATGATGAATTCTACAAATGAGCTCCACAGAATGTTCAAAGGGTGCTTCCTCAACGACACGATCTTCCACTCTTTCTAATTATATAGACAAACGAAAAAAAAAAGAAAGTAAGAAGGGGAATGAAAGCTATAAAAATAATTAATTTAGTACGATCTCGACATAACGTGCCACATAATAATCAAGAATGGATAAAGAATGATTATTATAATATCATTAAACATGGTTGCAATTTTCAGATTCGTCACAGCAATAATTTGAATAGAACTTGCTAGTGACACTGCTTTAAAGAATTACTCCTCAATTATTTAGTCATCAAATGTGCAGATATTACGAATTGAAGACGGATACTATACACGGGAATATGGGAAAAGGGAGATGCTATAATTACCATATGAATGCTATACGGTAGGTAACGTTCTTTTTTACAAAGTTAACGATTATTTATTTATGATGGTGTGAGAGATCATCTGGAAAGAATTCGTAATGAACTTCACTAGCAATATAGTGCTATCCGCAGATTCTTTGCAGATAAAATAACAAATCTCATAAATCTTTATATAAAAGAATGAAATGCTTTTGTTGTTTAACTCTAAATCTCGTTTCAGAATTTTGATATTTAATTGTGTAAAAAATTTTTAAATGCTTATATTATAATTAATTATTAATTAGTTTGCTTAATTCTATAGTTAAAATGTCGTATTTTGGATTGTTTAAAATACAAGCGGATCAGAAACTCTAAGATACTACAGAATTCACCTATTGCAAAAATTCAATGTTGCGAAATGCTTATTGCGTATGCCTTCTTACGTAAATTACTGAATAAAATTTGAATATAAGGTGAAAATTTAATATGCAGAAAATATATAATAATAATTTATTATTTTTCCTTCGTAAAGTGGTACTAAAAAGTACAAAACCACTAGGTTGACTTTGCAAATCTTATTAACAACAGTATAATGGAAATAAATTCCTCTTCTTAAAAGATAACTTAGAATTAGGATGCTAAACCTGAATAAAATAGATACTTTACTTAATAACCGTAGTGACTGAGTATTTAGTTTTTTTTTTTTCTTTTTTCATTTTTTTTTTTTTTTTTTAGATCGATAAACACCAAAAATAATTTAAATGAGATTGTCATCAGTTCTTCTGAATTACTTCTACTTTTGGAAGCTAAGATGCTTTGCAAGAAAAAGAAGAATTTCCGATGATAATAATATATGATATCATACTAGTAACAATTTATATATAAAGAAACCAGAATTCAACATTATATTGAACACACTGTTGAAAAAATTATAATACTGTAATTATTTTAGAATTACATTTCCTTTTAACACGTGTAAAATCTTTGAATATGCCATTATTCTTATACTTATTGATATATTTCTCTTTTTCATAATCAAAATAAGATGCAGGAAGTTCAAATTTCTCTAAATTTACGCATTGATCTTCAAAGTATAATTATGACATCCGATATTTTTAATTCTACAAGCTACCATATTTGTAAGTAAAAGTATTTCAAGTAATAACAGCTTGAACTTACTAATAATGAATTCAAATGTAGGTAAGATCAGTTTTTGGATTTGATATCCAATTGAAATACTTTTAGATCTAGGCATTTTCTCATAAAGAGATCATATTGCATTATGATTTATTTGATTTGGAAAAACGCTCGTGTACCTGCAGATCAGGTTTAATAACAAGAATACCAAGATAGACAACCATCATTATTTTTTTTAAATGACCGCTACGGTCGTGCGGCGCCACCTAAATCCCGAAACCTTGATAAGCAAGCATTTTGTACTGCTGACCTTTTGTACAACGTGTTAAATGAAGAAGAAATTCTTGAAAATAATTTTCTTATATCCCCACCCGAATTTTACATAAATTTGAAGAAAAAATTTATCTACTAAGATTGTTCATTAAAAATATTTAAATTTAAATAATGAAAAATAGAAATTATATAAGCGAACAAGATAATTCATCTCCACGAGGGAGATCTTTAGAAAATGATTTTAAAATATTAATAAATGATGAAAGGTTTTACGATATTGCTTTAAAATGTTCGGATGGAAAAACGGTATATGGATGTAAAGCTATTTTAGCAACTCGTTCAGATGTTTTTAACTCATCCATTTTCAATGAATCAGCAGAGCGTAATAATATTCTTTCATTCGACGATATTAATTCAACAGCAATGAAAGTTATAATGGAATTTTTATATACATCTAAAGTTGGAAACTTATTAAATGCCGACAATGTTGTTGAAGTTTATTATGCATCCATTCAATTTGACTTGATTGACCTTCAAGATCATGTTATTGAATTTACAAAATCTTTGATTAACGAAGAAGTGGATATTGGAAAAAAACTTTTATCAGAATGTGTTAAAAAATTCTCCTTAAAAGTCGACAATGAAATGTCTCAAATTTTAGTTAATTGCGTATCCAAAAATAAATTAGAAAAAAGTGAAATTGATTCATTATCATTGGAAGGTTTAAGGTATCTTTTAGAAAAAACTTTTGATACTCAAATTCCTTTTGCGACACCAGAATTTAATATTTGGGAATATTCTTTAATAAAAGCTATTAAAGTAGTTGTAAAAAATGAAACACTCGTTGAAGGAATCTTGGATAAAAATTCCTTTTCACCTTGTGAACCACAAGAAGCTGAAGAAATAAAAAATCATTTGATTTTATTAATTGATTACATTAATTTAAATCGAATGGATGTAGAAGAAATCAAAAAACATGTTGAACCATTTAATATTCATACAATTAACAAGCTCAAAGATGTTTATCGTTCAATGGCGGAGAATGAGGAATCAGGATTTATTCGTGGAATACCCATTTTTAGATGGAAAGATGATGATAAAAATTTGGTTAATATTTTTAACAATGGATTTACCGTTGAAACGGTACCGCATAATCCAGCGTTGAGAAGTTTTATGGATAGAGAAGTCAAGGAGGTTGTTGGGACATTTCTACAGCCTAAATCAATATTAGGAGATTTAACCTTCAAGGGTAAAGGAGTTTACGAGTGGAATATTTTAATTGAAAAGTTGTGTAAAAATATCTATATCGGTATAGTTGATATTCGTGAAGACTTAACCAATTTTAGTTTCTCTTTCAGTAATTTCTCTTTCACCGATCATCGTGGGTGGGTTCTTGGATCTGATGGTTATGTTTATTATAAGAACGAATGGAAATGGTATGATTCCAAATTTAAAGAAGGGGATAAGGTTACTGTTCATCTGGATATGAAAGACAGAACTTGTGCATTTTCTATAAATGATAATAGAAAACCTTTAGTTTCTGAATGGAAAAATATTCCTTCTCGAGTTTATCCTATTGTTTCCTTGGGATATGGTAGTAAAGTCACACTCATTTATTAGGTTTATATTGCTGTATTTAATAAATTGTTACCATAATCAATGTATATAATAAAAAAAAAAATCAAACGTACTAAGATAACAATAAGTTTGAAAGCTCATGTGAATTTCTTAAATCTGACGCGCTAGTTAACCAGTTATCAGAGAGAAGTTTCTACATAAATTAAAATGCGTAAATAAAGAACCGAAAATCTAAATGAATAATTTAACCTGACTGAAAATTCATTTTTATGCAATTATTATATTCATACGATCACATAAATTGTGTAAAGTATGTAAATCCTGTATATGTAATAGGCTTTCTTTAAAGATATAAGAGCAAAGGCATATCCGTGGGCGATATTATTGAATTTACGAAGAAGTTTCTTTAGATTTTACCGATAGTATCATGTGTACGTATACAAATTTTGTCATATACTTACCGCATATACTTACCGTATATGTTAAAAAAATTTTACTTAAAGGTAGATAATAAATGTCACGTATTTAGTTGACTAGAAAAAAAAATGAAATTGATTTGTTATCATTAGAAGGTTTTAGAAAAGACACCTGAATTTAATATATGGGAATTCTCTAATAAAAGTCCGAAACGAAGCACTTGTTGAAGAAATCCTGGATAAAGGTTCTTTTCCAATGTGTGAAACACAAGAAGCTATTAATCGATTGTATTGACTTAAATCGAATGAATATAAAAGAAATTAAATAAGGTGTTGTTTTTGGCATTTATTCACCCGATCTTAGCGATGTTTATTATTCCAAAACTGACAAAGAACAACATGAAAAAGAACTAGAATTTATTCGTGGAATACTTATATTTAAGTGGAAAAATTATGAAATAGGTACACTTTCTGGTGTTTCGAATAATGGATTTACTGTTAAAGTATTTATGCAGAAATCAGTATTGGGAGGTTGATCTTTAAAGGATTTAGAAGTGGAATATTTAATTGAGAAGCAAATTCACATCGGCGTATGTGATGTTGATGAATTTTAAAAAAGTAGCTAAGATTATGATAGTTATGTTTATCATGGAAATTGGTATAACGCAAAATTTAAAGGAGATAAAATTACTATTATCCTAGATATGAAAAATAGCGTTTTCTATAAGAAATCTCTAGTTTCTGAATGGAGCTTCTCTTCTCAAGTTTATCCTATTCAACGGATTGGCATATACAATTATACATGTATAATTTAAACTTTTACTATATAATATTGATATTGATTTCAACAAGTTAGCTAATAAACCAACTTTGTGCACTCCATCTTATTAATTTCTTAAGCAAGTTTTCAGTATGTACAATAATAACATTCTTGCATAAAAAGAATCATAAGTTTTAATATTTGTATAGGCCGATACGTTTCGTTTAAGTTTAAAGGGACCGCAAAAAACACGTATATCGTGCGTCGGTTTTTTTAACGTATAATCTTAAGTGTCGTAATCTTAAGTCACGTCATAGACGAAAAATAAAGGACGTGACGTAATATTAAGTTCGTCATAGACGTATTGCACCTCTAGTGTTTCATTAAAAAAAAAAAATATGCCAGTGTCAAGAAATTTCTATGCAATGATTACTAATAGATGTGAACGTTGATGTATCGCTTCTACAATAAATTGACAGATCCTTTATTTCTCTTTCCAGTGGAAATTCGTTTTGCTGGAGTTGTTTTATCTGACATATTTTCTTTAAACTAGATAGATATATAAAAAGAAAAATCGTATTATGATCTATAGTCACGACATAAATAGTTAGAACAAGTTCACAGAATCCAATTTTGAAAAACAAAGATAATATTTTACGGCGTATACATACATATATATATATATATATATATACTGTATGAATTATTATAACTTTTTTTAAAATTTTAAATGATGGAAACTGAAAAGCATTCTACGAATAAACAGGATATTTTTTCTCCTCGAGGAAGATCTTTAGAAAATGATTTTAGAAGATTAATAAATGATGAAAGATTTTATGATATTGCTTTAAAATGTTCGGATGGAAGAACGGTATATGGATGTAAAGCTATTTTGGCTACTCGTTCAGAATTTTTCAATAAATACATTTTCAATGAATCAGGGGAGAATAATAATAACTATTCGTTCGATGATATTAATTCAATGGCAATGAAAGTTATATTAGAATTTTTATATACATCTAAAGCTGAAGGCTTAGCTTTTAATAATGTTGTTGAAGTTTATTATGCATCCATTCATCTTGAATTGATCGACCTTCAAGATCATGTTATTGAATTTACGAAATCTTTGGTTAATAATAAAGACGTGGATATTGGCAAAAAACTTTTATCAGATTGCGTTGAAAAATTTTCTTTAGAAGTCAATAATAAAATGTCTAATATTTTAGTTGATTGGGTGGCCAAAAATAAATTGGAAAAAAATAAGATTGATTCATTATCGTTGGAAGGTTTAAGATATCTTTTAGAAAAAACTTTTAAAACCAAAACCCCTTTTGCAACACCAGAATTTGATATTTGGGAATATTCTTTAACAAAAGCTATTGGAAAAGTTAAGCAAAAGGAAACACTTATTAAGGAAATTTTGAATAAAGATTCTTTTCCTATTCATAATTCACAATCAATTGAAGAATTAAAACATTATTTAACTCCATTAATTAGTTACATTAACTTAAATCGAATGGATGCAACAGAAATTAAACAATATGTTGCTCCTTTGGGTATTTACCCAGCAGAAGTTATTAGTGATGTTTATTATTCCAAAGCACTAAATGAAGGATTAGAATTTATTCGTGGAGCTCCCATTTTTAAGTGGAAAAATTGTGGGATTGGTACACTTCCTAATGTTCCGGATGATGGATTCAGTGTCACGGTTTATACACAGAAATCTGTATTGGGGGATTTGATCTTTAAAGGTAAAGGAGTTTATGAATGGAGTATTTTAATTGAAAAGCTAAATAAAAAAGTTTATATCGGCATATGTGACACGAACGTGGATTTAAATAAAAACGATCAAGGTTACCATGGATGGGTTCTTGGGTCTGATGGTTACGTTTATCATGAGAAAAAACATAAGTGGTATGATGCAAAATTTAAAGAAAGGGATAAGGTTACTGTTCATTTAGATATGAAAAACAAAACCTGTGCATTTTCTATAAATAACAACAATAAGAAACCTGTAATTTCTGAATGGGACATCCCTTCTCAAGTTTATCCTATTGTTTCCTTAGGATATGGTAGTAAATTGCGAGTTGAACCCAGAAATCAGTTTTATTAGGTTTAAGCATGTACAATATGTTATTATTAATATATAGTACCTTTAAAAGGTAATATTAATTATTATTATTATTTTAAACAATTGTATAATTTTTTTTTACCACAAAAGAGAACAAGCAAAAGCGCCTCATGACATCATCAAATGAGATTTAAACCTTTTTCGCTTAGGGCAGTAAAAAATAAGTACATCATTTGACTTTATTATCACAAGATTGATTTACCAGAAATCTCACACTAATGCAACAATTAACAGTTAAGGGATCGTGAGCGTCCCAGCGATAATTAGAACCTTTCCGATTTCCTATTATTTTATTTTTTTTTTGTTGCATGACTTTTACTTCGCAAACATATGTAAATAATTACACAAAATCTAATTTGAAAAACAAGACGGAAAAAATTTCCGTATAGTAGTGTATTGTGCGTATTTATATATATACACGTATACCGGATAGTGTGTAAAAATCGTTCCTTTTGAAGTTTTTTTTTTAAAAAAAAAAAATGATGGTACAAAATAATTCTTCACCACGAGGAAGATCTTTAGAAAGAGATTTTAAAAAGCTAATTGGTGATGAAAGATTTCACGATATTCATTTAAAATGTTCGGATGGAAAAACGATACGTGGATGTAAAGCTATTTTAGCCACTCGTTCAGATGTTTTCAACTCATCCATTTTCAATGAATCAACAAAGGGTAATAACCTCCTTTCATTCAATGATATCGATTCAATAGCAATGAAAGTTGTGTTAGAATTTTTATATACATCTAAGGTTGAAGGATTAAATGTTAATAATATTGTTGAAGTTTATTATGCATCTATATATTTTGATTTAATTGACCTTCAAGATCATATTATTGAACTTATGAAGAGACTTTCAATGAATAAAGATGTAAATGTTGGAAAGAAACTTTTATCAGAATGCGTTAAAAAATTCTCCATAGAAGTAGATAATAAAATGTCTCAAGTTTTAATTAATTGGGTAGCCAAGAATAAATTGGAAAATTGTGAAAATGATTCGTTATCGTTAGAAGGTTTAAGATATCTTCTGGAAAAAACTTTTGATTCTCAAATTCCTTTTGCGACATCAGAATTTAATGTTTGGGAATATACTTTTGTAAAAGCTATAAAAGAAGTTATACAAAACAACAAAACGCTCGTTAAAGAAATCTTGGATAAAAATTCTTTTTCAACTTGTAGACCACAGGAAATTGAAGAAATAAAAAGTCATTTGACTCCATTAATTAATTACATTAACTTAAAACGAATGAATGGAGAAGAAATTGAACAACGTATTGAACCTTTCAATATTTATCCAACTGAAGAGCTCAAAAAGGGCTACAGTTCAATATTAAATGGTAGAGGATTAGGATTTATTCGTGGAGTACCAATTTTTAAGTGGAAAAATAACAAACATAACGGATCAGTTTTTAAGATATCACCTGCTGGTGGATTTATCGTTGAAGCCAATGGACAACCTAAATCGATATTGGGAGATTTGATCTTTGAAGGTAAAGGAGTTTACGAATGGAGGTTTTTAATCGAGAAGTTATGTAAAACAATATACATCGGTATATGTGAAGTAAACGTGGATTTAAGTAAAGGTGATCAAGGTTATCATGGATGGGTTCTTGGATCCGATGGTTACGTTTATCATGAGAAAAATTATACGTGGTATGATGCAAGACTTAAAGAATGGGATAATGTTACCGTTCATCTGGACATGAAGAACAAAACATGTGCATTTTCTGTAAATAACATTAAGAAACAAATAGTTTCTGAATGGAATATTCCCTCTCAAGTTTGTGCTGTTGCTTCTTTAGGACATGGTAGTAAATTGCGAATTAAATCTATAAAGTCGTAAATTTTCATCATGGTATCGCGGAATTATCATCAATGGAGTGATATTTATTTATTTATTTTTTTTTGTGATTCGGTTAAAACTTATATATAATGTATTATTAGTTATTACTTTTTTTTTTAATTAAAGAATTCTGCAATAAATCACCCACTATGAACAACATTAAAGTCAATCCTTACTGATATTTTTATACAATTCACGACAATCCTGTTTGGTGGATTCGTCCTACGTGTACTGTATGTAGCGTTAGCCGTGCCTTAAAACCTGGCAAAGATTCATCGCTTTTAAGAATCTTGTGAATTTAAATGCTATACTACTTTTCGATTATAATACACATGATAATTTGTTTATTTATAACAACGGCTTTATAAAGTCATGTAAAGATTGAGTCTTCGATCACGTGACGGTCGTGCGCGATACTTTTTCGGAGCATATTAATAATGACATACCCCGTATTTTTCGTTAGATAAATACAAATATAATATATGCCGCGCTTAATTAATCCACGAAGAAGATTAGAAAGGATTTTAAACGACTAATTGATGAAGAAAAATTCTGATCGCGTGTCATACGAAAGTAAATTTGACTTAACTGACTCATTTGGATGGAAACTTAAATATTGGTTAGATATCGATAGACAGTTTACTATAATCATCACTTTCCTAGTTTCTGGTAACACCTAGACAAATACAGAATATATTTCGAAAAATATATTTCATAGAGAGATGATAATTTTTTCTCGCATCAATGTTCTACCAGTCGATTACTTATGCCACTTATCTAAAAAGTTTTTTCTTTGGCACTAACCTAAATTAATTAGACCAGCCTAAAAAAAAAAAAATCAAACTTTTTGGGGAAAATTTTTACGACATATTCATTAAAACCGATGCAGATTATAATTCTTTGCGTAGGAGTAGAAAATGACCTTAGACAATTAATTGATGATGTAAGATTTTATGACATTGCTTTAAAATGTTCGTATGGAAAAATAATTTATGTACGTAAAGCCATTTTAACAACTCGTTCCGATCGTTTCAATTCATAATGTAGTAAAGAATAATAATAATCTATCAACAACTATGAAAGTTATATTGTTTCATTTGAAGTCATTGGGTCATTAATTTTCGTGATCCGTGCCACATGATTAATCTAACAGAATCAACTTATTCCTTTATTCTTTAGAAGGCTTATATCATGATCTTTATTTAGAATAAGATGTTGTACATGATTTTTTTTTTTAAAGTTGTATTACAGTTATTGCGATTACTCTACATGGAGAACAAAGTAAAAATGATAAAAACAAGATATTTAGCTACTATAAGCATTATAAATACGCAAACAGCTAATTCATAAAATGTGTAAATTTTAAAAGTCAAAGAAAAATGAGAGATACCAAATGACCTAAACGACCAAACGACATGTGACTGTTATTTGGTCACTGGCCATCATCATATTACAATAAAATGTAAAATGAGATATTAGTAACAAACTTTTATCAAAATGCGTTAAAAAATTCTCTTTCGGTTCCCTTATGAAAAAAAATTTCTCTAAAATATACTAAAAATATACTTAAATCTTAAAATACGTTTAAAATATACTTAAAATACACTTAAATTTTTAAAATGTACTTAGAATTGCAATTTTAGGTATAATTTAAGTACATTTTAAAAAATTTAAGTACATTTTAAGTACATTAAGTATATTTTAAGTACATTTTAAAAGTGCATACGTATATTTTAAGTATATTTTTTTTTCATAGGGTTCATAAGTCACAGAAAGAAGATAACAGATAATACGTTAAAAAAAACCTAACTAATCGCCTATGTTATTATTGTGAAAAGGAGTTCCAATATCCTTCTATTCTTAAGCGCCATGCGAGATTAAAAAAATAAATGTAGCAAGCAACTGAAGCAAGTAAGCTAATCTGGTTAGTCAGACAAATGACTAATGAGTGAGCGGGTTCTTGCACGAGAGGAATTTTTGAATCTTCCTTAGCATATCCACGTTTCTTCGCCCAATATTCACAATCTTGAGTGAATATATTTGGCACCAACTACTCTCTATTAGATGCAAAAGAAATAATGTGGTCATTAAGAGCAATAATTTTCAGATCCTTAACAAAAATATCATTCTCCAACTCCTTGTATTTGTGCTCAGCAGACTATCCTTCATATCTTTTTGCTTGAGAAATGGCAGAAGATAATTTTCCAATCTCCTTATCCTTTATACGTAAAGTTACATCCAAAGAGAAAATGTGAGTCCTATACTGCTGATTCTCCAAATCAAAAGTGCGGATTTGTGTTGTTCTTCCAAATTTTGTTTAGTGTATTGAGATGAGTTTCTTATTTTCTCAAAGACTTTGTTTATTGTGTTCAACTTGCAAGCGCACCTTAAGTACATCCATCATATTCACCTTTTACCGTTAGTGCTTCTCAGTAAGCTGTGATTTGATAATATTTTTAATATTGTTCTCCATTTGTTTTAGCGCTTTTCCAACTGTTTCTCAAACTTATCTGGTCAGATAAAGTACTAGAGCTTTTTGGAGTAGCATTGCATCTACTTGAGGTTGGCGATCTTTTTTCTTTTCATAAGCAACTCTTGATATCCAGTTGGATTCCATGATCCTGTTCTTCAGTGAAAGTTTATATAGCAAGAACAAGAACCTTAGACAGTAGATTACTATTTACACGTTGTAAGATGCCTCTATGTGTCATTCTTTATGGATGGGGCCAACTGCTCAAGCAAGTCTTTAAAATGCGGTTGATTGGACATAGAGATTTGTTGTGACAAACAAGTAAGGTTTATTGAGTAAATTACTGTCTGGAAAAAAATTCCTGGAAAAGCGAAATCCAAATATTCTGGGAAGTCCACTGTGGTCTGAAAGTCTGAATATCTTTGGAAGAACATTTTGCACTTGCGCCTTTATTTTGTCAGTCTCATGGCGCATTTGCTGATTGGCCTTAATCTGTTCTTTATGAAGCCTTGCATGAATCGGCCGGCCAAAGGATAGCTGCTGTTGCGGGGCGATAAGCGCTACCTCTGGTAACAGCTCATATTTAACCGGTTATTGTTTCTTTCCTTATGATTTCAATATCATCAGTCTGAGACCAATTATCTGTAATATATGCAATGGGCAGTGTAAAATCTGAAAAAAATTATATGTGCACGCGTGCACATAAGGCACAAAAATTCCATGAACGCAAATAAGTGGACCAACTATCAACCAATAATTACCATAAATGACGAAAAAAAATTCAAGGCTATCATGAAATTAACTAAAATTTAATACTGCTAATAATTCTAAAAAATATAAAAAATTTTTTCATCATTTATCTATTTATAGTACTGCGGGAATTTGTATGAACAACATATGCCCTAAGTCCCCTGGATTAAGGCCCTGAATAAATCAACAAAATGTTGAGCAATTGAATCAGCAGGACCTTGGAAAAAGGTTGTTGCAACTTGGGAAGAATTTGGTGAAGGGTAATTATCGACGTTAGCCGGAACAATATTATTCGTTGAAGTAAAACATATACAGGATCAATGATGGATCGGATTTTTGGATTGTTGTATATATAATATGATAATTTCTTTCCTAGAGCATTCACACCATCACGAATCACGTTTTTCACCTGCACCATCTATTGTTCTTTTTTTACTTGCCATTTTATTTAAGATACAATTTTCGTGGTAGAAGAGTGAAGTTTTACAAGCTTGATAAATAAGTCCTTAAATAAACCATATTGGCACGTGAGATCGTTAAAATTATGATTCCTACAACGTACGTAGTGTTAGCCTGCCTTAAAATCTGGCGCAACTATTCATCGCTTAAAGATCTTATGAATTTACTGTAAATGCGATACTATGATTCTAATGCACATGAATAATTAATTTGTCTATTTATAAGAAAGTGCGAATTTATAAGAAAGGCGAATCAATTCAGATGATTAACTTTGTAAGAGTCGAAAGGGATTTTTTTTTAGCTATTACGTGACATGAAGAGATTAACATATGAGCTTTTTCTATAATGACATACATTGATACGATGTATTTTCATTATACAGTCGGCCTCAATATAATGAACTTTCCGTCCTTCACCTCAAATTCGTTGTAGGATTACAGCGAAAAATATGCAGAATTTAATTGGTTAATTGGTTAATTTGTTATAACAATCCCATTTATTGGCTAAATGTCACGTGTTATTCAAAATTCGTTATATAGCGACTTCGTTATCAGTATCGATAAAATATATTATATGTTGCGCTCAATTAAGGCGATTATCAATTGATGATGAAAAGTTCTGAGTAAATTTATCTCTTGATTGACCTTCAAACATATTGATCATTTCAATAAATGGATCTTAAATATTGGTAGATATCGGTAGACACTGGTCAGTTTACGATAATTCACTTTCCTGGTTTCTGGTAACACCTTAGCGAATATATTCCGGAAAATATATTTCATAGGGAGATGGTGATTTTTTTTTCGTAACAATGACAATCCACTGGTGTATTAGAATAATAATGTATGCTGCAAAAATTTTTTCTTTAACACTAACTTAAATTAGTTAGATCAAGGAACTTCCAGTTTAAACAAAGAACTTTTTGGGGAGATTTTTACGCCAAAAAATTTTTTTTTTTCTTTCATCCACTATATAATGAAGATTAAACCTGATGCAAATTATAATACTCCGCGAGGGAGATCTTTAGAAAATGATCTTAAACAATTAATTGATGATGAAAGATTTTATGACATTGCTTTAAAATGTTCGGATGGAAAAATAATTTATGGATGTAAAGCTATTTTAGCAACTCGCTCTGATGTTTTTAATTCATATATTTTCAAAGAGTCAGTAAAGAAGAATAATAGTCTTTCATTCAACGATATTAATTCAACAGCCATGAAAGTTATATTGGAATTTTTATATACATCTAAATTTGAAAACTTGATAGATATTGATAATATTATCGAATCCTATTATGCATCAATTCATTTTGACTTGATCGATCTTCAAGATCATATTATTGAATTTACAATAAAAAAATCTTTAATAAATGAAAATGAAGATATAGGGAAAAAACTTTTATCAGATTGCGTTAAAAAATTCTCTTTAGAAGTTGACAATAAAATGTCACGAGTTTTAGTTTATTGGGTAGCCAAAAATAAATTAGAAAAAAGTAAAATTGATTCATTGTCATTAGAAGGTTTAAGATATCTTTTAGAAAAAACTTCTGATACTCAAATTCCTTTCGCAACATCAGAATTTAATATTTGGGAATATTCTTTAGTAAAGGCTATTAGAGAAGTTATACAAAACGAAACACTCGTTAAAAAAATCATGGATGAAATTTCTTTTTCACCTTGTGAACCAAGAGAAGTTGAAGAAATAAGAAGTCATTTGATTCCATTAATTGATTATATTAACTTAAATCGAATGGATACAGAAGAAATTAAACTACATGTTGAACCTTTTGATATTTTTTCAGCCAAATATATTAGTGATGTTTATTTTTCCAAAGCGCTAGATGATGAACTAAAATTTATTCGTGGAATGCCTATATTTAAATGGACGAGTACATTAGATAATCAAATAATTATAACTAATGGTGGATTTGTTGCTGAAGTAACGCAACATAAATCAATATTGGGAGATTTGGTTTTTAAGAGTAATAAAAGTAATGGAATTTATGAATGGGATATTTCAATTGAAAAATTATGTGGAAATATCTACATCGGTATATGTGATATTAATGAGGATTTGAATAAAATTCATCAAAAATATCATGGATGGGTTCTTGGATCTGATGGTTACGTTTATTATAAGAAAAAATGGAAACGGTATGATGCAAAATTTAAAGAAGGGGATAAAGTTACTGTTCATTTGGATATGAAAAACAGAACTTGTGCATTTTCTATAAATAATAATAAGAAATCTATAGTTTCTGAATGGAAAAATATTCCTTCTCAAGTTTACCCTATTGTTTCCTTGGAATGTGGTAGTAAATTGCGAATGGGACCTCAAATGATTTCTATGGATTTGCTAAAAGAAATGATGACTATGTAAATTAAATTAAGTTTGTGTGTAGTACGCGTATTAAATTTCTATTTTTATTTTATTTTGAAAATAAAGGATTTTACCACAAATGATCCCTCAAAAAATTATGAAATAAAGTTTCATATTATCTTGTTAATCTGTATTTATGGATTTGGTCATTTCCTATTTTAAAATTTTACCTTTACAGCCTTACCCATGATGATAGTATTTATTGTAAAGACAATAAGATATAAATAACTTTTACCGAAATCATGTTTTTAGTAATAATTCATTGCGAGAAAAGGTATGTTACACAATATCAAATAAACAAAAAAAAGAATAAAAATGGCGGTCAGAATTCTCCAAAAGAAAATAAAAACAAAAAATTATTTTTACTTCCAAAATTTTATTCAATAAAAATTTTCTTTATTGACATATTTAATATTTTCTTATAATGCCAACTAAAAATAATCCATTTCCACGAGGAAGATCTTTAGAAAATGATCTTAGACGATTAATGAGTGATGAAAAATTTCACGACGTTACCTTAAAGTGTTCAGATGGAACGGTACATGGATGTTAAGTTATTTTAACAGCTCGTTCTGACATTTTCAACTCATCCATTTTCAATGACCCATCGGAAAGTAATAACAATCTTTCATTCAATGATATTAGTTCAACAGCAATGAAAGTTTTATTGGAATTTTTATATACCTCTAAAGTTGAAAACTTATCAAATTCTGATAATGTTGTTGAAGTTTATTATGCATCCATTGATTGACCTTCAAAATCTTTGATAAATGGAAACGTAGTTCTCGGCAGAAAACTTTTATCAGAATATGTTGAAAATCCTTTCTTAAGTGCGGACAATGAAATGTCCCGAATTTTGATTAACTGGGTAGCTAAGAATAAATTAGAAAAAAAAGAAATTGATTCATTATCATTAGAAGGTTTAAAATATCTTTTAGATAAGACTCTTGATGATACTCAAATTCCTTTCGCGACACCTGAATTTGATGTTTGGGAATATGCTTTTAGCAAAAGCTATAAGAAAAGTTATACAAAACGAAATGCTCGTTGAAAAAATCTTGGATAAAAAATCTCTTTCGATATGTGATGCAAAAGAAATTGAAAAGATAAAAAATCTTTTAACTCCATTGATTAGTTATATCAATTTAAATCGAATGGATGTAGAAGAAATCAAACAACATGTTGAACCTTTCAATATTCATACAATTGATAAATTTAAAGATGTTTATTGATCAAAAGCAATGAATGAAGAACTAGGATTTATTCGCGGAGTACCTATTTTTAAGTGGAAGAATAATAAAGTAGATAAGCAATTAATTACTTTTGATGATGATTATACTGTAAAGGTAGTTTGGAAGGTTGAACTTGCATCAATGTTGGAGGATTTCGTTACACTTATACAACTTAAAATTACATTAGGAGATTTGATTTTTAAAGGTGAAGGAGTTTACGAGTGGAATCCTTTAATTCAAAAATTATGTGGAACCATCTATATCGGTATATGTGATATTAATGTTGATTTAAATAAAAATGATCAAGGTTATCAGATGGTTACGTTTATCATGAAAAAAAATATAATTGGTATGATGCAAAATTTAAAGAGGTGATAAAGTTACTGTTCATTTAGACATGAGAAACAAAACATGTGCATTTTCTATAAATAACATTAAGAAACCTATAATTTCTGAATGGAAAAATATTTCTTCTCGTGTTTATCCTATCGTCTCCTTAGCAATTGATAGTGAATTACGGATAGAACCTCATGTAAATAATAAGTAATATGAAATACATTTTTTCCCTATTTATTTAAAATTTTTTTTTTTTTTAAAAAGAAAGAAAATTCGAACTCAATAAAGAAAAACTCTTTTTCTACCGCAAATCTTTTACAGTATGTGCGAATCTGTTGAAAGCAATACTTATCGTCAGTGTTTAAAATAGGAATTGAATTTACTGGTAAAGAGACCGATTTTACCGGCTGAAGAATTTGGAATTAAATATCTACTAATAATAATAATAATAATAATAATAATACGTGCTGATATGTAAAAGTTTTAAATCCTTTTTCTAAATTTTCCGGAAAAAATCCCGTTACTACTGGAATTTTACGGTACTATTTTAAGCACTGTTTGTGTCGGATTAATTACGACATATGAAGCTCATACATTAAATCGGGCGTAATGTCGGAAAAAAGTAAATCTATAATGCTGGAAGGAACATAAATCACGTGCTTAATACTATGTAGAAATTCTTCTATCACGTGATATGATTTTTATTTATCACCAGTGTCACATCAAATTTTACGATCACATGTTAGTGCATAATGCCGGCCGGTTCGAAGAATTTTTCTGGTAGTTCTAACTCTTGTGATCCAATACTGCGGCAAATTGCCTTTCATTAACACGTGATTTCCAGCTTCAATAACGAACTATGATTAATACGGTACGTGTACAGTATAACAGTTACGCGATCTTAAAAATGTTACATAATCATAAAAAGAAATAAAAGTGATGTTTGTGACAGGAACAAAAATAGGGGGTTAACATAATACTATTAAGATTCTAGACTTCTGACATGAAACAAACTTTGTTCTACCAAATTAATAAACAAATAAAACTTTCAAATTGTTATTTTTATTTTATTAAAATAATCATCTATCTTTACAAAATATGTATTCGTTCTTCGTATAATAGTATTTGATATTAAAGTATGATCTTCGCGGAAAAATATTTCTTCTTGTGTAATATTTATTTATTTATTGCACGAAGTATGCAGGGGATTTATTGGGATTGTTTGATATAAAAATTAAATTTTCTTTTTTTCGAAATTTGTTATTTTACATTTTTGAAACAAAATAATTAATCATGCTTTGTTATATTCTAATTTTAATTTGATATTTGGATTAAATTTAAGGTATCTATTTAATCCGGCAAAGACAAACAAAAAGTAACAATCGCAGTTAGAGTTTTAAGACGAGTGAAGATAAAAAAAATTAAGAAATCTGCATTGTCAATGAACAGGTGTTTTTCTTCCAACAAGATTCACGCCGAGAGCCAGATCTATTTGGTTCAGCTCAAAAAAGGTAATTATATGATTAGTTCGTGGAAGCATTGTGTAACAATTTAACACTATTTAATCACTCACTGTAATACGAATATCCTAATAAGGTTTTTTCGTTTTCTTATTCTATTGTATCAAAAATGAGCTCAAGACTGCCAAACGAATGTTACCAACAAATTTTTAGTAATGTACATGATACTAAAACATTATATTCCATTATTCAAGTAAATCGTACATGGTGTGAAAATGCTATTATCTTTTTATGGAAAAATCCGTTTCGTAAAGAGATTGATTATAATCACACGAAAATCGTTCCCATTTTGCTTTCTTTCTTAAAAAAGGATGAGAATACTTTCTTCGACTATCCTCGTTTTATTACTCATTTAGATTTTGATAATCTTTTCAGGATTACTTCAAAATTTTATGATAATAATGAAAATGAAGCTGAATACTTTTTGAGTTTAATGAAACAGGATGACACATTGCCTTCTATATTTTTTAATTTAGAATATAATAAGTGGCCAGTATTCGGACAAATTTGGGTTATCATTTTATTGATTTTGGTAAATATGGCAAAGAGAAGAGCAAACATTCAATGGTTTAAATTTGATATAAGATATAACGACATTAAAGGATTTCTCAATAATAATGGGAAAGAAAATGATGGTGTGGAATATTTTTACGTAGATGATGAGAGAATAGCCGGATCAAATGTTGAAACGAGATATAATATAGTTGATAAGATTGAAAATATCATTACAACTTTTTTAAACTTGGATAATTTTGACGAGTCAAAAAATTTTTTTGAAAATTTAGAATATTTGGAACTTGATCGTTCAAGTTTCAAAGTCTCAATTTTGGAAGCATTATCGATGTGTAAGAATTTAAAAACAATTGAAATTGAACATCCTTTTTTTCAATTGATTTTAAGACCGTTGGTATCTTTAATCAAAAAGCAGAATAGTTTGGAAAATATAATCATTTATGGAGTTCATAATGCGTATATGGATGGTTATCATGATGCTATATTTGAAATAATCTCGTCATTAGGTACTGTTGCTCATTCACTTAAAAGAGTCGAAATATGCGGAATAAAAATGATGAATGATGAAACATTGAAATTTATTGGTAATTGTAAAAATCTAGAAAATTTAAAATTAGAAGATTCATATGTTTCAATCAAGAATTTTGAATGGATTGCTTTAGCAGAATTTTCAAAATTACGCTCTTTGGAATTAGTTTATAATTGGAGCAACAAAGAATATGTCAGTCAATTTAACCCAATTCAAATGATTTTACAAAACAAGAGTATAACGTTAAAATTAAAAAATCTTCATCTCCTAAATACTTATATCAAAAATCATAACTTATTAAAATCAATTAGTGAAAATTGTAGAAATTTGATTAATTTCACAACACAATTAACAGCTGATGATGATATAAAATATTTGTTTGATATTCTTGGAAATAATCCAAATATTAAAGAGTTTCAACTATTAAATCCAGGATATCCAATTAACACTGGATTTATTATTGATTTAGTGAAGGCTTTCCCCAAGAAAACCGATTACATACGACTTGTACATATAGTTAGTAGTTTTGATGAATTTAGAAAGTTTCTAGAAAATTGTATGGTGAATTTAAAATTTTTATACGTTGTTGTTTCAATTAATAATGATATTAATGAATTTGGAGAATATGTGAAAAAATGGTCGGGGGAAAGAAGAAAGAATATAAAAAAATTGGATATATTTTCTATCCCTTCTGATAAAAAAATTCTTGTTAGATGGGAATAATCTAACTAATTGCTTTGATTTGGTGAGTCCATTATTTTCCTTTTTTTTTACATCATTTTCTGATTATAAATTTTTATATTAATTTTTGTTTATAACTTGTAGAAATGAAAGTGACAGACTTTTTTTTTTTTTGAAATTATAAATAGGGGAAACTTTTTACTAGTTAAAGAAAGCATTGTTTGTATTTGCCAATGATTTTGGAAATTTTATGATTTCCGGTGTCCTAATAAAACACGATTCTTGTTACAAGAATACAGAAAAAGTCCCACATTATCCCGTGAAATTATGGCCACCAGAAAATTTATTTTATTTTATTTTTTTTTTATATTAAGCTTCCTTTAGGGAAATTTTGGATTCAATGGCTAAATTTTATACGTACATGTCAAAAAATATATAACATTGGCGCCGCGAAAACATTCAAAATTTTAATTAAATGGTTCAGGTAAAAATGAAATTAATTTTGTGATTCGCTTGTTATTTTTTAAAATTAATATATGAAAGAGTAAGTATATGATAGGACGAAAATGACACAATTTGAATAATTTTCTCGTTTTTCGGACTTTCTAATTTAAAATAGTTATTGTTGTGGATAATTCAGTGATTATAGCATCTAATTATTTTGCATTCATACTAAATCATTTGCTATATTATTAGTTATCCAATTCTCGGGCTCCCTGAATTAACATTAGTAAATCAGAAGTTATCTTCTCTTTCAATGGAACATTATGGGTTGGTTTTATTTAATACTTTTAGAATTTTAATAATCAGTGCCAAGTATTTATATTATTCTTCATTTTCTGGTTTTTTTTTTTTAATTCTTGGTCGTTTACTTATCTTTTTGTTTAAATTAAGTATTCGGGCTATCTACAGTTCTACAGTAATATTTTTATCTCCTCATTCGTTATTTTTTTTTGCGAATTTGCTTTCGTATGAGAATTCGAATAATGATTATTTTACAAGTAGGATTTATGAATTTGAATTTTAATACCATATATGACTTTTTCTCCTTGACAAATTATAAACTTATTATAGGGATTTGTGGCGTAGCATATATTTTACACCTGACTTCACGTGAAACCGCATAAAACTTAATTGTTTCCAAAAAGGTTAAATAAATAATAATACGCCCAAAAAAAAAATTCGGTTCTACCCGATTACTCCTTGAAATTATGGGCCAAAATTTCTCCTCAGAATTTGAACCTCCATTACAAAGAGATTTAAGACAACTAATGAATGATGAAAGATTTTATGATATCGCATTAGAATGTTCAGATAGAGAAATAATATTTGGATGTAAAGGTATTTTAGCAACACGTTCCAAAATTTTCGACAAACTCATTTTTTCCGGTCTAGAAAATAATATTCTTTCATTCAATAATATTAATTCAAATTCTATGAAAGTTATTGTGGAATATTTATATGTATCTAAAGTTAAAAAAGAAAATTTAACTGTTGATAATATTATTGAAGTATATCATGCGTCTATTCATTTTGAATTGATAGAATTTCAATCATATATTATTGATCAAGTTAAAGAATTTTTAAAGTCTGAAAATGAAGATACTGGTAAAAAACTTTTATCAAAATGCGTTGATGTATTTTCCTTAGAAGAAGTGGACAACGAAATGTCTCGAATTTTAGTCGATTGGATAGCCATGAACAAATTGAAAATTAATGAAATTGATTCATTATCATTAGAAGGATTAAAGTATTTTTTAATGAAAACTTTCAACACTGAAAAACCTTTTGCAACGCCAGAAATTGAACTTTGGGATTATATCTTAACGAAGACTAAAAGAGAAGAAATGTATGATCAACAGGGGGTTCAAAAATATTTAATTCCATTGGCTCGTTATATTAACTTAAACCGAATGGATGCAGAAGAAATTAAACAACATATTGAACCTTTTAATATTTATTCAGATGAAGAACTCAAAGAAGTTTATTTTTCCATGGCAGTTGGTAAAGGATTAGGATTTATTCGTGGGGTACCTATTTTTAAGTGGAAAAATCGCGGATTCGGTTTAAATGTTTCTAACGGTGGATTTACCGTTGAAGCCAGTAAATTTATACAACCTATATCAATATTGGGAGATTTAGTCTTTAAAGGTAGAGGAGTTTATGAATGGAGTATTATAATTGAGAAATTAGACAAAACTGTATATATTGGTATATGTGATAACAAAGAGAATTTAAACAATATCGATAAGAAATATCATGGGTGGGTTCTTGGATCTGATGGTTATGTTTATCATGAAAGACAAAGTAAAAAATATGATGCGAAATTTAAAGAAGGAGATGAGGTTACTATTTACCTGGATATGAAAATGAGAACGTGTGCATTTTCTGTAAATAAAAGTAAGAAATTTGTAGTTTGTGAATGGGAAAATATTCCTTCTCAAGTTTGTCCTATTGCTTCCCTAGGGCTTGGTAGTAAATTACGTGTAAAACAAGAATTAATCATATTTAGTTCATAAAATTTAATTACAAATATAATTAATGAAAACATATATTAATTAAAATATTTTATTTCTTAAAAATATTATGTTATTACATAATATTATTTAATAATAGTACGATTACCTTTAATTATTAGCGGTATCTAGGAAATTATTTTCATTTTCCTATATGTTTATATTTCAAACTTAGTATTATTTATTTCATGAATAAAAAGGACTTTTTCCCGAAGAGAATATTCCCTCCTCATGAAATAAATGGGTAAATCCCTAGGAATGTGACAAGGGGATTATTTAGAAAAATTAATTTCTTTTACTGCTATTTTCTTAACTCGGAAGTGGAAATGATTCTCGTTAAAAAAAATATATATATATAGTACATATATAAATTGATTCTTACATTGTAAATTTCTGCCGGGCTGCTGCCGGGCAAGCATATTGAAGTCACGTGCGTCATATGTAATTGTTTCCCAAAATGATAATTTTACAACCATATAATCGACGCCCCCAAAAAAAAAAAAAAAAAATTCCTTCCAGTTTTATACCAAAATTATGGGTCTAGCATTCTCTTCTCCGGAAAAAGAAAAACCGTTGGAAAAAGACTTAAGACGATTAATGAACGATGAAAGATTTCATGACATTGCTTTAAAATGTTCGGATGGAAAAATCGTATTTGGGTACAAACCTATTTTAGCAACACGCTCAGAAATTTTCGATGAACTCATTCTTACCGAATCAGAAAACAATATTCTTTCGTTTAGTAATATTAATTCAAATGCTATGAAAATTATTTTAGAATATTTATATACATCTAATATTAGAGAGGGAAGTATAAATGTTGATAATTTTATTGAAGTTTATTATGCGGTTATTCACTTTAAATTGTCACTTCGGGTTGAAATGTGTTTTGTGGTTACATCGTTTTTGAAGGATGGAAACGAAGATACCAGTAAAAAACTATTATCAGAATTCATCAATAAATTCTCTTTAATAACAGATGATATGGATGATGATGAGGTATTAAAAACTTTAGTATATTGGATAGCCAAGGACAAATTGAAAAAAAACGAAATTGATTCATTATCAATAGAAGGGTTAAGGTATCTTTTAATGAAAACTTTTGATACTAAAGAGCCTTTTGCAACACCTGAAATTGAAATATGGGAATACATTATAATGAAAACTAAAAGAGAAGCGATGATGTATGATCAACAAGAGATTCAAAAATATTTGATTCCGTTCGCTCGTTATGTTAATTTAGAACGAATGGATGCCGAAGAAATTAAAACACAAGTTGAACCTTACAATGTTTATTCGAATGAAACCCTCAAAGATGCTTATTTTTCCATATCATCAGGTAGAGGATTAGGATTCATTCGTGGAGTCCCTTTTTTTAAATGGAAAAATGATAACTCAGACTTAACTATTTCTAAATATGGAATGGCTGTTGAATCCAATTTTATAAAACCTAAATCAATATTAGGAGATTTGATCTTTAAAGGTAGAGGAGTTTATGAATGGAAAATTCTAGTCGAAAAGTTGTGTAAAACAATCTATATTGGCATATGTGATATTAATGTAAATTTAAGGAAAAGTGATCGAGGTTATCATGGATGGGTTCTTGGATCTGATGGTTATGTTTATTATAAGAACGAATGGAAATGGTATGATGCCAAATTTAAAGAAGGGGATAAGGTTACTGTTCATTTGGATATGAAAAACAGAACTTGTGCATTTTCAATAAACGATAATAGGAAACCTTTAGTTTCTGGATGGAAAAATATTCCTTCTCGTGTTTACCCTATCGTCTCCTTAGGATATGGCAGTAAATTAAGTATAGAACATCAAGGGTCTAAAAATATATTTAACCCATTAGCTTTTAATGAATGAAAAACTGGTATGGTCTGCAGGCATTAGGATAGAAATATTATTGTTTATTGTATGTTGTAATTAGGATGCTGTAAATTTATGCAAATTCTATTATTGAACTTTCATGGGGGTGAGTGTTGTATATATAATTTTTTTGATTGAAGATTTTTCGATTTCGTGAGAGAGGATTAGAGGAATATAGTCGAATTAACCTAGTATTTCTTTAGACAATATATCAAAATTTTTCTTTTTTTTTTTTATTTAAAAGTTACTCAAAGATTCTTTCATGTATTTTTTTTTTTTTTACGTGAAATAAAAATGCCGATTTAGGTTTCTAATATCAGAGTCGTGAATTTTTTAAGGTTTCGCTATTAATAATTGGTGCGATATAACAAGTCTGCTGAATTTTTAATCATTTACATCATATTAACAGAATCCCATTATTCATCTATTTCCCATCTCTCATATCATATTCAACCAGAATAAAAGTTAGTATACCATTTCTAGGTTCCGCGAGGAAATTCGTTATTTTAGAAAAGATTAAAGAGGGTACTTGGGAAAGTTCGTACCGTCGCTACGACAAATTTAACAGTACCTCGCAAATCGGTTGACGCTTTACTCGGGCCCTGAGGGGTGTAAATGAAGGATTTTAAAAACTTCAAAAAAATATATACAGTATATATATATTTACATGTCGCCTGGGTAAGATTAGATTATTTATATAGTATAATCAAAAGAAAATGGAGATTGTTTTCATAAAAAAAGGGAGGGAATACTATACATAGCATAGAGGCCAGCGGCGGTAAATTCAGCCAGATTTAGAATTCCCATACTTTAATTTGGATATGCTGAAATAGTAGATATTAGAGGACATCTAATAGAGAAATGATAATAATTAGTCAAGTTTTTCCTCACGCAAAAATGACGAGCAAAAAACAAAGAATAATAAATTCTGTGAATAAATAAGTAAAAAAAAATTATAACCATTTAACCAAATTCCTTTTCACGAGGAAGCGACACGTTTGATTTTAACAAATTCACTTTTACTGGATCGGGAAGAAACAACAATCTTTCATTCGATATAATTAACTCTAGTGATATGAAAGCTATTATAAGATAAAAAACCTTGCTTCAAAAACAAATTATTTATCGTACAATGAAGAATGATCAATTAAAACGCTCTTATCAAAACGGATTAATAAAATTTTTTCTATAGATAATGAAATGTGCTTGAATTTAGTTCGATTTGTTAGTAATTTATTGGAAGGGTTAAAATATTTTTTAGAAGACTTTCGATACTTATGAAAACTAAAAAGATGAGAAAATTTCCTGAAAAGTTATGCGGATTACGGTGGCCCCGAGATCGAGCCTCTGCCAGGACCCCGGAAAAGTCAAATCGAAGAAATATGGTGAATTCTCTAAAGCAATATTTTTTAAGGATCAAAAACATTTATCGTTCAAAAGCACTGGATGATGGATTAGGAGTACCTATTTTTAAGAGGAAAGATGCAACTAATTTAGGGTGAATTTATCGTTGAAATCAATGAATTTATACAGTCTAAATCAATATTGGAAATTTGATTTTAAAGGTAGAAGATTTTACGAGCGGAACACATTAATTGAGACGCTACAGCATATAAGAAAATCTACATTCAGTGCACCATGTATTGGTTTTTATCATGTGCATTTCTTTTTTTAAGTACACGCTTTTGCCAGCTCCAGGTTTAATTATTTACTCTCTATAAACACACACTTCTAAATACGATCTCGGCAGGGGAGATTGCATTTTATAGTTTATGTGAGAATCAAATTCTAAGATTATAGATCGGCCTGATGGTTTTGTTCATGACATGATGCAAAATTTAAAGAGTTAAGGTAGTCACTATTCATCTGTATGAAAATGGAGACACGCATTTTTTTATCAACAAGAAGGAAGGTCTATAACGGAAAATATGCCTGGACAAGAACGCAAGCTAGTTACCTGGAACGACCTGCAGGCCGTATTCTGGCATGGGTGATCATCAGCTTGAATGTGCCGTCACATTTCCACAACCTGAATGTATTAAAAAAGATGGAATTAGGTTTACTGGAACATCTTGATAAATTACATATAGAACCATGTATTATTTCTGATGGATTAATAACTTTTCATATATATATGTTATCTTATGTTGTAACCAAACGCTAAATGAAAAAAAAAATTTCTAATTACGAGATTTAGTTTTTATTATATTATTTAATTCATTTATTAAATATAAATACATAAATTTATACAAAGTTTTTGATCCTAAATATCTAATTTTATTATCTGATTATGTAAATTAACGCCAACATGATTCATCCACTTCCTCTTGCTAAAGTTCTTATGAAAAGTTCTTCTTCTTTACTACATTTAGATGAACAGCGTCTCTCATCACATAAGATCACTCAATCACACTTTGTCGTTTCATTCTCCGTAAATGAGCCGATAAAAAACGTCTAAATAGCACACTTTGTTAATTTTATTCAAAAAGAAAAAGTGAATTCACTCTTCTTCCATCTATTTGATTAATTATTCTTATTTGAAATAATTACTTTATTAACCAAACTCAAGTACTCAACTAATTGTTGCTCAAGAAGCCAAGTTTGTTGTCTTTCAATCGATTAACACTTAAACAGCTACGTTGTTAATTTTATATTTACGATACGGAATGCGACACTATTTTCCTCAAAATCATTACCGATTGACGTCTAAATAGCCAGTTAGTTTCTCTTTGAAGTCCAAATTCAATAACTTCTCGCTGAGATCAGAGGCAATTAGCGTTGATTAATCGATGAAATTAAACGAAAATTAAAAATTATTAAATTACCTTTATCACAAAGTGACGAGGTTGAGATGATGCCCATAAATTTATATTAAATTTGACATAAATCACGATGATATTTTTTTTCTTAGTATTATTTCTATAAAATTTTATTGTTGGATAAATGTAATTTGAATACAACAAAAAAATATAATAAAATGTGTATATATATATGTGTGTATATTCTAAGATGTTTGTTTGATTAAGCCTTTGAAAAATATAGAAAACACTAAAAGGAAAAGTAGATTGTAAATAATACATGTTTTATAATTTTTAGAAAAAATCTAAATCTGGGTTTTTTTTTTTTTTTTTGAAAAAAAGGGTGAAGGAGGAATTCTTATAAAGTAAAATATCTAGATAATAACTTCTGCAATATATATTAGATAAAAGTAACGGTACCTAAAAATCGAAGAAGCTAATTGATATTATGATAATATAACAGGAAAAAAGACAACAAACCATGCTATATTGAATAAGTAAATAAATCAAAGGCTAAATTAGTATAAAAAAAAGCTTAATTATAAATACGAATCTTGAAGACATAACATATTGATAATCAAGAAAGCCATAGATTTTTCAAACGAACGTCGCATAGGTTCATCATAAATATTTTTTTTTTGGAAATTTTTTTTTCCGTAAAGATTATAAATTATTTTTCGAATTTAACTACTTGATCCTTGTTAATGTTTTTTTTCCTCTTTCTAATCGTATTACTTGTTTTTGTTCTTAAAAAATTATTGTCGTTCATATTAACAAACACCGAACCGGCTGGTTTGTGTTTAATATAAGTTTTGTCCTTATGAAAATTAATTTGCAGTTTTTTTAATTCCGAGGCAAGTTCTTTATAATTTTCACGATCTTTTTGACTGGCTTTAATCCACATTTCGCTAGCGACTTGTGTAAAAAATACGCCGTCTTTTACAAAATCTAAAAGTTTTTGTTGTACTATTTCAAGATAAACGACATGTCTAAAACAAAAAAAACAGTTCATCGCTCTTCTAGGTAAACCTTCTTTATTTAATTCTGTGACCATTATTTCTTTTGCTGAACGTTTCGGTGGAAAAATATTTGAATAATCCAACTTTTTAATAAATTCGGTTATTTCGTTTGATTCATTATTAGATAAATTTTCCACCAAAAACGCTATAGACATTCTTTGAAAAGAAGTTGATTCTTGTGGAGTTTGTTGAATATTTGGTTTATCATCCGTTTGTTCAGGTTGAACTTGTTTTTTATTTATAATTTTTTTTTTCTTTTTAATAATAATATTATTATTATTCGGTTTCGATATGTTGTTCATATTAAATACTGGAATTGTTGTAGGCTTCTTTCTATTATAAGATTTATCCTTATGAAAATTAATTTGTAACCTTTTTAATTCCAAAGAAAGTTCTTTATACTTATCACGATCTTCTTGACTCGCTTCATTCCACATGACGCTAGCGACTTGTGCGAAAAACATACCGCCTTTTATAAAATCCAAAAGTTCTTGTTGCATCACTTCAAGATAAACGACATGTCTAAAACAAAAAAATCCAGTCATAGTTCTTTTGTTGGATAATCCTTCTTTATTTGTATCTGTGACCATTATTTCACTCGCTGAATATTTTGGTGGAAAAATGTTCGAATGGTCAAGTTTTTTAATAAATTCGGTTACTTCATTTACCATGTCAATTTTTTTGACTTGTTCAAATTTTTCTTCATTGTTATTCATTATATAAAGGGCCATAACCATTTATATTGAAAAAAAAAAACCTTTTTTTTTTTAATTTTTTTTTTTTTTATAAAAAATAAATTTTTTTTTTTTTTTTTTAAAAAAAAAAAAAGACTAAGTATTAAATATAATTTTTTTTTTAACGAAATAATTTATGAAAAAAAAAATATGGGGTTACACTCTTATTTATATACAAATTGTCGATCAAATTTCTTAATAACCAATCAATTGATGCGATTTATACACGTTTATTACACTGAGATGTCGTGCTATGTATTGATCACATGTCCTATGTAAGTTACTCCGAAAATTAAAAAAAAAATAATAAAAGAAAACCTAAAAAATTTAATTAAAACGCGTATAAAAGAAGTAATTAAGAAAGGAATTAAAATAACATTATATATGAGGTTGATATTTATCTTTCCGAAACGAGGTGAAGGACTATTTATATTTTTTGAGAAGAAGAAAAAAAAATAAAATAAAATAAAATAAAATAAAAAATATTCAATGCAAAAGGATGATTGAAAATAATTTTTGGGTATAGTAAATACTTAAAATAGGCATCTTTAAAAAATTATGTAATAAATGTTATTGGTTTTTTTAATTTGGGAAGGATTTTCTGGAAAATTAAAATGCTATATTGTTTCTTTTTTTTCCTATTTACACGTAATATTTTTGAGTCCCTTTTACCTGATCAACAATATTTACATCATTTATGCTTTTACTCCATAAAAGGAAATTTTTTTATGTCAAATGTACAGCCTTATTATTTACCTTTTTGTTTCAATCACAAAAAATATTACCGGTCATATAAATAATTTTTTTTTGTTATGCATGCATACAGCAACATTTGGGCATGTCACGAGACAGTTAGCATATAAAAGTAATATTTCTTTTGTTTTATAACTTAATTAGTAAATCCGAATGTAATAATTTTGAAATCCAACCGCTTCTTCTAATTAAAATTTAATAATACCACAGTTAGTACTTTCAGAATTAAATTTTAATATACGATACAGTAATTTTTTCTTCCGAAATAATTTAAAAATTTCATTCTAAGAATTTATTGTCCCATTTACTAATAAAAATTCAATTTAATCGGTTCTTATAATGGATTACCAATTAATTTAAAGTCTACATTTGTGTAAACATAAAAACTTGCTTATATAAAATAATAGTTAAAGTAATAATAATAATTTTTCGCAACTAATAACTAAATTAATCAATTAAGAGGTTAGCTCGGAGCACAATGTTGAATTTAGGTTGAGATTTCTTTAATAAATGCTAATCTTTCTTGACTTTTATAATGTTTATAGTTCCATATGAAGATTTTTATTCAAAAGAAAGGAGAAATGATTATATATGATAAAAATTGATTGGTGCAACGTTGTAGATAACATTGTCGATAACGTTGTCGATAAAAAAAAATGTATTAAACAATTATTTTCTTTTAAACGGAATTAGTAATTATATAGCATGAACATCGAAGATGATGAACAGAAGAATTTTGATTTGGAGGATGATTTAAATAACGTTTGTTAAATCGATCGATTCATGTTGATATTGAAAGTTTAATGTCCCCCTATTTTAAAATAAGATGAAAATGGGATGTTAAAAGAACTATGATTGATATGCGAGGACGTTCGCTACATGATTAACCTATATATTATTATTTGGCGTAAGGGAGTTAGGGTGGAAACATGAGATTGTTGAAATTGAAATTCATCTACTCATGCTATTTAACTATTTAACTCTTTACAAGAACAATACATTAATTTTTTACTTTGTTTGTTGTAAAAAAAAAATATTTTTATTTATAATACTAGAAAGATCAAGCTGTACGTTGATTTTTCTTTGCATTGTGATATTTCCAAAAATGATTGAGGCGAAGATTAAAATTTATATGGTATTTTGGCTGAGATTGTGTCAGCCGTTTTATTCCTTTTTGGTCAAACTGAATTAACCAAAAACGAGATCATAAATAATTACGTGTTACGTGACCTCGTTAAAAAGAATGATGACCAAAAAGGAAATTCATATGATTTGCGAACATTGGAATTTTCTGATAATTCTATCGAATAATCTTATATAATCTTATCTAATTTTTTTTTTTCTTTTTTTTTTTTTTTTTTCGTTCGGCAATTATCGTATGGAGCACGATTTACAGTATATTACTAAAATAATCATTAGTAAAAAAATTACTTTAAAGAAAAAAAAAAAATTTTTTTATATTCGGTTGTTCCGTTTTACGATCGTGAAACAGCAAATGCATTAAAAATATGACATTGAAAAAGATACGTATTTATAATTAGATACTTTTTTTGGTTAATAATAGCTAAAAAAGTTAATAGGAAAAAGGCGCTTAATTTTGGTCTGCTTAACATATTCCGAAATTCGCAAGGTAACACGTCTATAGCTCTACATTGTACAAACTAAAAATACAGGAATCTAACCAATAAAATCTTATCAGATTCTTTGTCATAAATAATTAACGAATTTCAATAATTTCGCTATATGCCTATATTTATCGATCGTCAAACAAAGAAATTGCCTTATTAAACCAGGACTCCGAAATATATACAAGTGATGTTCGCCGAGGTATTTATAAATTCTACGTAAAAAATTAACAAAAATTGGAGAAAATAAACAAACTAAATCTTCTGGCTGCTAATCAAATCTATTGAATTAGGAGAATAAGATACGAATATTGCTCCCATATCTTTAAATAATGTATGAATAATATGAAATTATCTTTTTTTCATGGCATTCATGCTGTTAGCCCGTGATCAACATCCAAATTGGTTCTAATGCTTAAGCGCCTTCGTAATTCTGCATTTTTTAAAGATTACACTCTAGATTATGTAACAACATACATTATATGATCTACCAAAATTGTACTAAAAATACGCAAATTAAACCCCTTACATAAGAAAAAACTGGTCAATAAATGCGCATTCAATTTAACCTAAAAAATACTCTTGATGTATGCAAAATCTGAACAAAATATTTCTATGATGTTGATCCTTACCTTACACATATAGTTCGTGCATACGTTGCAAGTAATATTTTCTATCATAATAAAAAAACTGAGGATTTTAATTGATAAAAAAAAAAAACACGTAACACATTAATATCATACTATAGCTATATGTAGTCAAGTAAGTGATTGTTTGGTACAATGTTAAATCTCGTAAAATAAAAGCCAATTTTTCTTGGCTTACGTTTATCCAGATTTCATATTCAGAAAGGAAGGTGAAACATTACCTAATAAATTGATTGTTACAACATTGTTGACCAAAAACATATTTAAATATGATCGTCGAAAATTCAATGTGGTATGGATTTTGACTATTCAAATAATGTGCAAAGAAATTGGATATAGTGATGCGTAAAAGAAAACATTATAATAATGTTTCCTTGTCCAGAATAAAAGATGGCTAAAGAATTTGTTTTAATGAACGATTGATACATATGTGAGGACGTTTTCTGCGCAGAATTCATATTATTAACGTTATTTTGCTGAGAGTTAAGGAAGCAGAATTAAAAGATTGTTGAAATTCAACGACATAACTAATATTGTAAGGTGAAGAGTACTGTATGTGCTGTATGATTTGACCAATTTAAATATTAAATTCTCTATGATAAAATAATAAAATTTTATTTTGTTATTAAATCTATTTTAGATTTAGTAATCTTTGAGTAAATCAGATTGCTTAATCGCTAATCCGTGATGATCATCACCCATACCAACATTGGGGAGAAATTTCAGGCTGAATTTCACAATGTTTTCAACTTGCTTTTTAATTTTGGTAGTGTTGATCGTCTCCAATACTAATCAGTTAATACATAATACAGTTTGACCTAATCGAGTTAGTACTACTGAAAATTTACCTTTAAAAGTGGGAACGTAATTCACCGACAATCATCTCACTGACAAACATTTACTAGTAATTGTGAGTATCCGGATAAAAAAAATCCGTTATCGTTAATAGTTAAGGATTTTCATATCAGGTTATCTAATTTCAATAAACCGGATAACATCCGGTTTAATATGTTGATTTTGCGGATATTTAAAGGTTGTTTTAATAGAATTTTCCGCGTCAGAGAACAGTTTCTCGAATAACTGACTGTTTCCAGTGCAAAAAAAAAAATACTATTAAATTTAGCTATAAAAAAAAACAAACAGACAGCAAAAAAAACATTGGGACAAAGTTTTTAAAATAAAAGAAAGTATCACAAAATTGTGGTCAAATTTAAAATTTTTATTACAAAATATTATATTTATAAAATTATTTATAAACTGAAAGGGAAAGGGTGATTTAATCCGGGTTATTTAACCTGACCTGGGGGATAATTTAATATAAAATATTAAATTTATAGAATTATTTTTATAAAGGGGAAGGGAGTGGTTTAACCTGGGTTATTTAACCCAGGGGGGCAAGTTAATAAAACTAATCTGAAATAAAGATAGTTGATATTTCATACTACATATGTTCTGTTTATGTATGCATTATCTCGCAGTGTTGTGCACGGGATATTGTCCGGATGGTCCTGGAATATTCAAGTCCCTGTCCACGTCCCATGACAACACTGCTGACTGCTATCTCATATTATATTACAATAATAGTATGTTGTGTAAAAAGAAAACCTTTTTTATATAAGAAAAATAGAATTAATTTTTTTTTCCTTAAAAAAAAAAAATAAAAATTAAGTAAATGTCGGTGAAATGACATGTCAGTGAGATGAGAAACGTAAACGTCGGTGAAATTGTCTGTGACTCTGTGAAGTAATTGTCGGCGAGTTAAATGCGACTCACAAAGTCACAATTTTAACCATTTTAATGTAATTTGGTAAATACATATCTTCTAATTCTTTTTATTACAAAATATTTTTTTTTTTTTTAACTTAGATCGGTTTTCAACTTTATTAACTTTATATCGATGAATGATTATCGATGCATAAAATAAAACAAAATACAAAGACAAAACAGAAAGACCACGTTACAAAGCATAATATGACGAGATAATATCTCTTTTTTCTAATTGGATATTTGCCAGGCCATGCCAAGATATCCAAAGATCGGTTTAATATTATAACTGTCGGTGAACATTTATCGGCGAATTGATCATCGGTGAAGCAACTTTAGGTAAACCGGGTCTGGTTCATTTACCGGCAATCACTTCAACGACACACGTTTCGTCGACAGGGTCATTTCACCGACAAACGTTTCACCGACAAACTTTTCACCGACAATCCAAGTTTTTTTTACCTATCGTTTCTTATATTAAAAATCATGGAGTCATTAAACATTAATCATTACTAATTGGAGGGAACAATTAAAAATATGTATATACTGTATATTGAGATTTAATCTGAAAATATAAATTAATATTTTATATGTACACACTATCTCGTATTTTGGCTGTCTTGTACAGTTGTATAAAGAAAAAAATTATATTTAAATTCTGTAAGTGTCGATGAAACGACTTGTCGGTGAGATGATCAAAGTTTGTCGGCGAAACGTTTGTCGATGAAATCGGTGAAGTGGTTGTCGGTGAGTTAAACGCGACCCGTCTCAACTCTCAATATATCAAATATATAATATGTGGATCTAATCAATTTCCTAAAAATCTGTATATTTATTTAATCACTATTATAAATGGAATTTGAATTTTTCATATATTAAATTCTCCTAGTACTGATAAGATGGAAGTTATACCCGAAGAACTATTCAATTTAAAAAAATCAAGTTCTTGAATAAGACTTCGGGTACTATATGCAGTGGCCAACGGTAAATATAATGTAATTATCGCTATGTAAATCTTTGAAACTTTAAATATTCTCAACTAATAAATTATCTTAGTCAAGTAAGTGATTAAATCTCACTAGAAAAGCTAATTTTTCTTGGATTACTTTCTTTCCAGTTTCAGTTCCATTAAAATTTTTATTCAAAAAGGAAGGTAAAACAATTTTACATGATACCTGATAAAATTGATTGTTGCAACGTTGTCGATAAAAAAATATCATTTTCTTTCAATTGTATAATACTAAACGGTTGATTTAACAATTGTTTATCATGTTCTTCCAAAGGTTTTTCCATTCAACATGATAATTGAAAGTATCGTTAGACGGTTCTAAAATGAACGGGTGCAAAAGGAACGTTTCGACATCGGGTCGTATCGGTTTAAAAAGCTGACTTTTTGATGCATAGAAGCGGCGTTACAATTGATGTTCCCCCTGTCCAGAATAAGATGAAGATGGGATGTTAAAGAATTTGTTTGAACTATATATATATGAGGGCGCTTGTTGCATAATTAACATATTTTGTCGTAAGAAAGTTGAGGTGGAAATGGGAGATTGTTTCATGTTATTAAAACATAAACTATCTTGTATTATAAAAAATTTTTAAATTTTTCCAAGAAATTATTTTTTAATTATCGACCTAATTTTTATTTCGTTGTTGAATTTATAATGAATTTAGATTTTCATAAAAAAAAAACCTTAAAAATACAGTATTCGCTTCAGAAAAAAGACGAGTCACAAGGTATGCACGTCAATGAATTATTTTAACCATCACTTTACAACTATTAACATACAGTATTACGCATTTTAACGCGATGGGGAAATCCATGATATCTGGGCGGTGGCCCTGCCAACCTGCCAATTTAATATCAATATGCTTACTTGTTACACAACCTATCACTTTGCAGATTTTCCTTTTTCTAAAAACTGACTAAATACATAAATGGTTTAACTTTTTTACCCTTAAAGTGGAAGCTTATCCTTTTTCTAATATTTTTTATTCCCGGAAAAAAACATTTTTTAAGATTTTTGGCTGAGAATTTTTTTTTTTTTTTTTTTTTCGACAATGTTAGTGTATAATTGTCTAGTTTTGTGAAACGGATTCACACTTTTTGTTCATTATGAAAGAACATCCATGTCGTCATTGTTAGTTAAAACTTAAAATGTTCCAATCATTAGAAAAACTGTAAATCAAGAAGTAACAAATCTCTTATAAAACATTTTTTTTTTTATTTTTTATTTTTTATTTTTTTTTTCTAAAAAAAAATTCAATCTTTATGCAATGAATTAAAATTTGAAATTTTTAGTTGTCTACACTTATATCACTTATTATTGTGCTAAATGGTTGATCTACAAATACGCAGAGCACGTGTTCTCTTTCAAAGAATAATTTCATAACGGTAGAAATTGTACAAGTCCTACTTGCAATCAAGATATTTCATGATGCAATCCGGTATCTACGGTCCAAATGAAATCCATGAGCAAGTGGCCTAAAGTATCACTGCCGGTTTTCAAATTGATGAGCTGAAAGGTGACATTGCTTTCAAAATTAATTATATTGAAACTTTCACGATAATCAAGCACTACAAACTATCTTAGACAGGGATTGACATTTGACCGTAGCCAAGCCATTTTGGCCGGCAAAAATGGCCAAGCGGTTAATGGTCAACCCCCGACTAAACGGTAAGGACCAGCACTGCTTTAAGACATTGAATTAAATATACCTTTCCTACCGATTACCTCCTAGGGGCTGGAAGTGTGACTGAACATTATCCATTACAAGATGGACCGTCGAGCTAATTTGATATCGAAAGCGACACTCAATTTGTCCTAGCCTCATAATTCATAAACATAGGATATAATGAGGACTATAGTGATATGCATGAATGAACTAATTGTGGAGAGCCTCTTGCTTGTGCCCAAGTACCGATGTTGTGCTACAAGGATTGGTTTTAACTAACTGGTAAAGTAATTGAAGGTTCGAAATAAATCGTTGGTGAATCATTACTGAACTCTTTTTTATAAAATTTGAGATTATAACGATAAATAGAGGTTTTTACTAGTTGTTAGAGATGGGCTATTTCTTCACCTTATTCCATAAGAAAAACTGAGAATAAAACAAAAAAAAAGGACATTTAAAAAAAAAAAAATTTCTTTTGTCAATTTTTTTTTTTTAATTTTTATTATTATTATTATTATTATTAATATTATTGTTATTTACAGTATTATTTAACAGATAAATAAGTTTAGCGATCTCCGATTACATTATTACGGTCGATCAAATTTTCACCAACGAAAATACTTGAAGTTTAAATTTACGAAAGTTATGTTATATTCAAAAAAAATAGTTCAAATTTTTTCTTATTTATTGACTTTATTAATTAAAGAAAAGTTCGACTGGTTAAAGAACAATAAAAATTGTTACTCCGTTAGATAAGCGTAATATAATTTGCATCGTGTATCACAGGCCACAGACCACAGTATCCCATGTATAATGCTCCCTCCCCCTCTTTTTTCTGAAAGATCTCCACTTTCGATAAACAATCTAATTTTATTTTTACCCAGATGATACTTGAATATACTACAAGTTCTTTTAAAAATTTCGTACACCCGACCTTAATAACTTGTAAGCTAAAAATAGAATTTAAAAAATAATCGGAGATCGGAGCGTTGCTTTCAAGATTCTTTTATATGTAAAGAGCAGCTGCATTGTAACATTTCTTTATGTGACCATTTGATTGGACATTTAATGTAAATATAAAAAAAGGGAAAAAAAACGAATAAAATAATATAAATGTTTTATTCTTAAATTTATTTATTTATTTATTTTATATAACCAATAAAAATAAGGCGACTAATACGATTAGATAAATGTATTTGAAATGCTGAATTATTATTACCTTGCGCATAATCCACACACATTGAGATGAAATATAAAAATATGAAATTGATCAATTAAGACTTATAAATCATCAACAATACATGATTCGTTGGAAAAAATTCACCGCAAAGGTTTTTAGTTGTGGATGGGATTTTTTTTTCTTATTTGTTCTTCATCATATCTGCTGGCATTTTGAAAATATATTTACACGGATGATTCAATTGATCTGTTCCTAATTAGTCAAAATGACACTGACACTGAAAATCAACAAATACAAATAAATAAATCCTTGTTCTCCTAAACGATTTGTGTAGTAAATTTTCCATAAACAATCTTCGTCATATGCCGATAAAGTATTGTGGTTACATGCAGATTATAATTTCGTGTTTATGTGATGATGATTTCGAAAGATGATGTATGCAACTGCTTAATTTACTTGTCACACCAAAGACGCCAATAATGTATCAGCGATAGCGAAAAAAATTATGAAAAACATTTATTTTAAATCTTATTAATAATAATTAATAACAAGTAATATGAGAGTCCAATAAATTCTTCTCACTCTTGTTGTTGGTACATGAAGATTGAATCCAAAAAAAATTTTTTTTTTTATCAAAACCTTTCTAAAAATTCTACTAATGAAAATTTTTTGAAGAAACGTGACGTCGGGACGAGATGAACTTCTATAACATTATGGGCTATCCGATATATAGATTACACAATCAAAAATTATTTTTTTTTAGACCTCCTTTTTGACACGTCAGGCCACGGAAACTACCATAAGGAAGGCTAGAAACGTCTTTCTTTTCAATACAGGAATTTCTTTTGCGCTTTTGGTAGATTGGTTTAACTAAGTGGATTTTAGTTTGCTGCTTTCTTTTTTTATAATATATTTTATAACAATATTATTCGGATAACTAAATTTGATTGAATCTTGAAAGAATACCACTGAATAATGTATTGTTTATATTTGTGGTAAGATCCACGACTCGAGCTATTAATAGGAACAAGGAATTCTACTGCTGATACGCCTCGAATACTAATGTATGAGTTAAAATAGTATTTCCTTTTTTGGATAATGCTAGGCGGCGTAAATAATTCCCGACCGGCTGCTGACTGATAATTCTTGCTAAACTAAGTTAAAGAGGTTATAAATTATTGCATTATGATCGATTTTCATTTTATTAATTGTTCCGCCTTTCTTAGGGAATTTTTTTTCTTAGTATCATCAATGAAGTATTACATATCACGTGTATATTAAGGATGATTGCTTCGCTTTAATAGACCAATTTTTTGTTTTCTTATAAAAGCGTACATATATCTAATATATGTGTTTCTTTAATAAATTTTTTGACGTATAATTGTCAAATGTTTTATTAGACATGCCTTAGTTAGAAATTATCGAAATTACTTGATGAACGAATAATAACTCCGGATAGTAAAAGCTTTTAACATAGTTGGTTATGTGGTTAATAAATAAACAACCTTCCAGGACAATGGAAACCTGTTTAAGTCCGTCGCATTTATGGTTGCCATTAAACATTACCCTTGACATGAGAAATGAACCAAACCCTAGTCGATCGTGATATATTTCGAGGCGTCTAGAAAAACGTTTCACTAATCATAAAAAGTGATGTTTGTGACAAGACAAAAAACAGGGGTTAGTTCCTTCGTTTACGCTCTGAACAATAAGATCAATGGAATTCTAGAATATACTATACATATATTTTACTAAGTTCTCTTTGATTCTTCTATACTTAATGCCGGCCAAGACTCTCACGATTCTGGCTAAAATCTCTGTAATGCAGGTCAAGTGTGTCAAATACGATAATTTATTATGTCAATTATGACTCATATCGACTAATATTAAAAAAAGGTTAGCAATCCATGAAAAACTTTTCGTGTTAAGTAAAAGAGGGTTAAACCTTTTTTTTTTTTGGGGCTTAAATTACAACTTTGCTTTGCCTCCTTTACAGGTAAGCCTACCAAATAATATTTTGTTTGTTTCTAATTTTAAAAAAGAAAAGCGTTAATGAATATCTCTGAATTCAAAAATTATCATTATAATGTATAAAAGGAGAGTTTATTATGAATTTGTGAACCAAAAATGAAAATAATAAGCGAGATTATAAGAAAACTTATTAATGAGAAACAACGCAAATGATATGTATGATTTTAGAAATAATCGGGTTAAGCCACTGATTATTGAAAAATCAAAAAAAAAAAAAAAATGCCTAATGGGCTGAAATAAAATTTTATTTTAAGATATAACTCATTTTGTATGTGGCTTTTCAACAATATTTACTAAAAGTGAAAATTGGCAAAGTAAAAAAAAATTATTATACATCTCTCACCAAAATAACAATCTACTTTTAAAACATTATTATATTCTTTCTATTCAGGATATCATTGATATCATTGATAAATAAATATTTTGATATATTGTACAAATATGATGATAATCCGATTTGTTATCCCAAATAATTCCTTAAATCGGAGAATGTTCGAAAATTACCAAATAATCTAGATTTAGTGTATAAGATAAAAAAATTTTACCATATCGGAGTTATTTATCATTGAGGGATGGATCTACGGTTACAAGAAAAAATTGTCCGAGAAAAAAAAGGGTTACAAGTAAAAAATAAAAATATAAAAAAACAAATCTGTCAAATTTCCTCGTAAAAACAAAAACATATGATAAATATTGTCACATGCACTTTCAATGAGAACTTTTCTAGAAATTAATTACTTGATTTTGTTTATTTGCTATATTTGTTGGTTTATCAATTTACGAAAATCAATACTTAAAATTAAAATAAAGTTTAGGTTTGTATCATACTTTAATAAAACAAAAAAATATATATATATTTTTATTATTATTTTGTAAACAATTAATTCTCTCTAAAGGAAAATTATTGAAATGTACATTTGTAAATTAAAGAAATTACATATGCGTGCTCGTTTTTTTCTTTTTCTTTTTTTTTTTTTAAAAAAAAAAAGATAAAGAAAGAAAGAAGAAAAAATAAAAATAAGGAAGACAACAGATAAAAAAAAGGGGAATAAGGTTATAAGAAAATACCACTACTATTTTACATTTCTCATAAATTAGAAAAGGTATGCGAAGATACAGGTGGGGACGCTATATAATTATTATATAAATACGATAATATATGATGATGGTTATTATTGTTGCTAGAATTAAGAATAACCTGATTATTAAAATCTGATGGGGAAGGATTAAAATGATTTAAAAAAAAGTCGTCTTTTTGGACAAAAGTGGTAGGAGGATTACTTAAAGGAACTTGAGAAATAGAAGAAGGAGGATAAGAAATTGGAAGTGATAAAGGAGTACTTAATGGGGTTAAAGGAGTATTTGACGTATTTGGTGTGGTTAAATGAGCATGTGATGAGTTTAAAGAAGTATTTAATAAATTTATAGAAGGATTTAATTGCGCAGGGATAGAATAAGGCTTATAATTAAAAGTTTCTTTAACTTTAGTTAAAGGAGGAGTATTGGACACTATATTGGCTCTTTTACAATGAAGTTCATTTACCCGATCGGCCAACCTTTCATAGATGCTCTTTTCCTCCGGTGAAGCGTTTCTCCATAAAATTCCAGTAACTTTACTTATAACGCGCATATTACAAGTTCCTTTCCTTTTCGCTTCTTGATGTACATTCTTTCTACATAATAGAAAAGCGTTCGGTGATCTTCTTGGACGTCTTAACGATAATCCGTTGAAAGTATTTGATGAAGAAATCAATTTTTCTGGATTATTGAAATGTGGTGGGAAAATATTATCCCTATCCAATCTATCAATTAACGAAACTGCCAAATCTTCGATTGAAAAATTTTGTGTTGACATTGAAAGATTTAAAAAATTTTAAAGGATTTTATTTTATTATTTATTTATTTGTAAAAAAAAAAAAAAATGAAAATGAAAATGAAAATGAGTAAAATGGATTTTTTTTTTTTTTTATAATTTTTTTTTTTTATTTTTTTTTTCAAAAAAGATCGATTTTTATCCAAAGGTTTTTATATTTCAATTTTAATAAGGTGACGTTTTCCTATTAATAAGTTTATTTGGAACTTTTAACCTGTTTAAACTGAGCCCGAATTTATTATAAATTGTATAAAAAAATCCATACAGTAAATATATTGCTATTTCAAAACGATTTATACTAAATCGAGAACCTACGCCACAAATATATTGTGAAAACATATAATTTTTGTTTGGTTTACTAAATAAAAAAAAAAAATAAAAAAATAAGTGTGTAAAAAAAAAAAAAATTTTTTGATATACGATAAAATAAATAAATAATAATAATTTTTTTTTTTTTTTATGTGTAAATAATATAATTTGATAATAAAAAGAAAAAAAGATTGGAACTTGGGAGGAAAAAAAAAAAAAATCGAATGAATCGAATGTCAAAACGTAATGATATATAATTTTTTCTTATCTTTGTTTATATAATTATAATTATGTGCATTTTTTTTTCTTTTTTTTTTTTCTTTTTTTAAAAAAGAAAAAAAAAACGATATATAGCAAGTATAAAAAACTATAATGATTTAATTATGGTAATTGTTTCCCATTCCTGTTTAATAACCACGTGAGCCCTTTCGGATTAAATCCTCCACTATAAATTAATTTGGTAAGTTTGTTTTCCAATAATCGATCACTTTTGAAAAATATGTGATAACGCGATAATATAAATATTAAATATTTAATATAATAATAATACCTACCCCAGGATAAAAAAAAAATTGTGACATTTAAAATATTTTCAACTCCTTTTTTTTTCCATGACTTCTTATGATGATAATATACCCCTTATTTTGGCTAAATTGTAAAAACGCACGTAATCAAAGGTTCCAGAAAAATTTGAATTAACGTATGATTTTGGTTAGAAATCTCAATTTCTTTATCCATAATTTAAAATAATCTTAATAATCTTTTATCAATATTACAAATAATTGTTTAGATAATCCACTAAATAAATCCCTGAATTCACCCGAATATTATGCATATTTTCATATTTTAAAGATTAAATTGAGAAAAAAATATAATATATATTATATATAAAATTTATTTATAATAAAAGTGGGATAATAATCATTGAAATGTAAAATAAATAAGCTTACCTAGCAAGCAAATATATATTTTAATATATTGAAAGAACAATGTTATTATAAAACATATTATATTGATTTAAATCGAGGGATTGTACCTATTGTTAGATCTTTTTAAAATGACCGTCACAATTAAATCAATTACAATGAGATATTGCTTGTTGCCTTTTCACATCGGTTTAAAAAGTTCTATATGAAGAAAGTCTTAGTGTGAGAATGAAATAACAGATAACATGTTTCTGCTGTTTTAAAATTCCAAAAATAATTATTTAACTTGGCGATTTGTTTTCCTATTTTAAGGGTTACGCGATATGCACGACACTATCTCTCATTTGTTGAACAATCTTAAGAATCTCTTAATTTGTTACTCTGATTCACTAAGAGAATTGTTCTGTTGCATTAGTTGTTACCATTTTAAGCGGAATTTCCCAATTTAAAAATGTTACGACTTATGACCAGTTAATCATAATTAGAAAATTACCTACTAGTTTTCTTTTTAAATCAAGAAGGCTTGGATCAGATAGTGATTAACCTCTAAAAATCTCACTATGCATCCTTTACAATTTATAAATTATCGGTTTTCAAACTTTAACTAAAGTCTTCACCTTTTAAATCAAGAGGACTTGAATCAGGTAAGAAATCAACGTCATGTTAACCTCTACGTATTTTGATATATAAGTAGACATCAAAGACTGTCCTTTCCAATTAATATATTTAATACTTTCTTGATTTTACTGCTAAGCAAGTTATACCTTCTTTATAAAATTCACCTAAAATAAAACTAGAAATCTAATCCATTTTTTAAATTATAATAATTATAATAGACAATGCAATCGATTAATACCCGAGTTTATATCAACTTACAACTTTTCCATAAATCATTGACTTGATATTAGAAAAATTTCACGTTCTCTAAGAATTCGTAGATCTTCGTCATGGTATGTAGAGAGGAAATACTAGAATATTAAAGAATGCATTATATTGATTTTCATTATTAAGAATATCTAAAATACCTGTTTTTTTAATCTCTTTCAACTCTATTGATTTTAATGATGAACCATTGTATGTATTTTTAGACGTATCGAATAGTAATTAAGGAGGATTTCAACATTTATCGCATCTTGTCAAAAGATTTGGTCATTATTTGGAATAAAATATTTGATCTCAAATCAAGGAATAATTTCTTGTTATAGAGGAAATGATGTAAGCCGAAAAGAAGATTCAACGATAATTATATCAATAGTAATAAACCACAGCAGATACAATCAACGTAAAAGAAAATCTTTATTTGTCAGAAAGAAATATAATCATATCTTTATAAATTTTTTTTCTTAACAAGGAATAAATACAATAATTAATTTGCAAAGAAATTTCTATTTTATTCACTAAATAAGGAAATAAGTACCAAGGCCAGTTGGTATTTTTGGAATGGAATCACAAGGACTGAGCAAGTTTATACTTTACAATTTCTTTATACAGCTTTACAAATCAATCACGTGAAATTGCGACAAGGTGGCGCCTGTAATTGATTGACAAATTCCAAAAAAAGTTAAATTCAACAGGCAATAATTATAATAGTATAGTATATTTTTGTTTCCGCAATCTTTATTATTTATTTTTTTTTACACATTTATTTAACGACTTATCGTTCACGAAATTAAAGTACATTTGCACTTAAAATACTTCGCGTTTTTACCATTAATTAATTATATTTATCTTTTAGCGTTTCTATCGTGAAACTGTATAACATGAAAATCTTCATTACTTACTAAATTTTCTTTTTAATAGCAAACGAGATGAAAGTTTTACATCATTGAAGCACAGTAAGTACAGCGATAATTTGAATTAAGACAAAATACTTTGCCACAATTTGAGAGAGTTAGTTTACATCATGTATTTGAGATCATTTTTTACCGATTAATGATAATCTTTGGTTCACAGAAATGTAATTCTAAATTGGGCAATTCCGAGTCCATATCGAGTTTTTAGATCAAGTAATGTCAGATCAATGTCAAATAATGTTGAACCAGTGTCTCGAGTCAATAAATGAAAGGGTTACAAGTTACAACAATTTAACGCACTAGTGTCGAATTTTTCAATCAGCATTAGCGACAAATCACATTACTTATTTTAATTGCCAAGTAAAAATTACTTGTAATTTATTAACAGTTTTTATCCTTAATTCATTAAAAGATCCGCTGTTCACGGATAGATGACGAACCAATTGGACAATATTACCTCTCAGAGCAAATGTGCCTGATATATTCGCTTAACAGGTTTTTTTGATATACTGTATACACACTCCTTAACCCCTAAACTTTATTTTATTTAATAATCGCATGACCTAAATATTTCGGGATATGCATTTTTGCGCACACACAAAAAATTCCTGATTGTTTTAATTAATAGTTTTCTTCCATAACAAGAAATTTTGAATGAATTAATTTTAATTAATATTTCATATTGAGGGTTATATGGGGGAATGTTTGCAGCATTATGAACCGATTTTTTTTTTTTTACCAATTTTTTTTTTAAAACTAAAAATAAGATTTTTACGTCATTTTTTGCACCAAATATAATCATTCATTCCTTATGTATCAGGTATCCGTATGGAATCGGTATTTATCATGGTCGTACATTTATGTAATAAATAATCTTTTCATATGATATAACGTAACGTAGGGTTGTTTATGATTATCTTTTATGTAATGAACAATTTGGTAATTTTGGTCAATCATTTATTATTTCAAAGTTAACAGATGTGTTTCTTTCAATACAATTCATTATATAGTATCACTTTTTTTTCTCCCAAAAAAATTTTACATGTGTCTTAATGACCTCATTATTAATAGATTTTTTTTTTTCTTTCTTTTTGAACATTTAGAAAGAAACATTATTTTTTCTTTTATCGAAATCATTCATCAGCAAAGGAGGGATCTTCGATTTTCATCATGCATAATACCGGATGTTCCTGGTTATGAGCCAGTTTTTAAAAATCTTATGAGCGAGGGTAACCAAAAAAAAAATTTGTATTACAAAATTGTCAATTAGAAAGTTCGTTTTTACAAAAGAAAAAAATTCGCTCGCACTAAATTTTTTTTTTTTCCATCGAAATCATTCATCAGTTGGAAGGGATCTTCGACATTCATAATGCGTAATACTGGGAATTCTTGTCATGAGCCAGTTTTAAAAGTCTTATGAACAGACTAGCAACCAAAAAAAAAAAAAAAAAAATTGTATCACAAATTATCATAGAAAGTTTGTTTTTAACAGAAAAAAAAAATTCGGTTCCAGTTTACACTATTTTTTTTTTTTTCATCGGAATAATTCATCAAAAATCATTCATCTAGAGTCATGCTTTCGTAGGAGGAGTGCTTCCGATGTTCATCATGCATAATACCGGATGTTCCTGGTTATGAGCCAGTTTTTAAAGGACTATGAAAGGGAGAGTAACCAAAAAAAAAAATCTGCATCACAAACTGTAATAGAAAGTTCTTTTTACGGGAGATAAAATTCGTTTAATGCGAACTGTTTGATGTGTTTGATGTAATTAAATTCAAATAATTCTTCGACCGATTTCGTTGTAAATTAACCAAAGAATCATAACCAAGTGAAAGGAATCTCTCTCTTTTTTTTTTTATAATAAAAACATGTCCGTTAATATGCGGTAATAATCACTAAATTTTCAACATGTATAGTTTTCGGAAATAAATTCAAATATCCAAGTTCATAAGAAGTTATTGTTGTGCTATTAAATCAATGAAAGGAAAAGATTTTTTTGAATTTTTTTGAATCAATAAAATGAAAATAGTCTTCACAATCAAAAGGGAATTCTTTTTTATATATGATTTTAAACAGAAGAAAGTTTTTTTTCGAAATGGTTTTCATTTTACACCATTACCCTTATTTGTCATTTTTGTGCAACCCGTATTAACCGTCGTAGGACTTTTTTTCTTAAAAATTATTGTTAACCTATCATAAGTTAGTATTTAAAGATAAAAATAATAAATCTGATGCAATTTTACTCATTGGGTAATGATGATCAAAAATTAATTTCACATACTAAAACTAAATTAGCATTCTTTATTTATTAGCGCTTTTTCGTAGATATTTATTTTGTGATTGAAGTTTAGATCTTGATGAAACGAAAATACCATTCTTATAATTGTCGATTCAAAAATATTTTTTTTTTCGTAATTATTTATTTTATAATAATAATGATATTTTAAATCGGATAAAAATTATCAAATAATCCTCTTAAATCATTTTAAAGTAAGATATTCAATTTTGAAAAATAAATTTTTTTTTTTTTTTTATCAAAACACCAATTTTCAATTTTATAGAATTATTATTTAGATAACGAATGATATTAACGATAACTGATAATTATGAAATATTATGGCATAAAGATAGACTGTTTGACCGTTATTAAACACTGATTACATGATAATTTGTGGTGTTAAATACCGTATGCATATCGAGAACAAAACATTTTATAATTCCTATGAATTTAAATTATTATTACGTGGAATTCCTAATGGTTTTACCACGTAAATTTCATAAATTTTAATAATTGTAATATTAGTTAAGGTGATGAAAGGAATGAATGAAATTCTTGGAGGTTACAATCCAATTATATGAGAATCAAGTCAAGTTCATTAAATCCATAATGATATTCTGTTTTCAATTCAATAATTTGAATTACCTCATGATCTTTTTATCTTAAAATAATCTTCGATTTCTCTCAATCCCAAAGCATTTTATCTTTAAATAACCTTCTTTAAACCTTATATCATTATTATAATTATCCTTTTACAATAATTGAATAAAAAATTGGAATTAACATAATAATTAGCAGAAAATAATTCTACTTAATAATATAAACATTAATAAAATTGTGTTAAAATGTAAAAAAAAATTCAGATTCTGTTACTATAATTTATCATCATGATTAACCTTGTCGAGTTCTTGGATGATTTCCGATAAGTTTTCGTAAATTATCAACTTGAGACAACTTTTTTATTGTAGCTCGCTTCGTTCTAAACCAATTATTTTTTTAAATGATCGTCGTTCCTATCCAAAGATGGTTATAATGTAGTTTGACGCAAAAATAGTAGTTCGCATTTTTTTTGGTTGTCGATCAACTTCGCCATGAAATTCCATGAAATTCCATGAAATTTCCACGATTAAACCGGTCCGAGTGATCGACAAATCAGGAATGAGGCTACGCTTTTGCGGCTAACTACAATAATAATCAAAAGAAAGGTTCCCATTTTGTTTTGATACCGTGTAACCTGAATAAATTACGGGCGGCGATGACCGAACGTGTGACGACCGAACAATATGGTTTAGTCTCTTTTTGATTGTTTAAGTAGACCAAGAAAAAAAATATATATATATATATATATTTTTTTTCTTGTTCCAAAAATTTACGATAGGAAAGAGATAAAAAAATTTTTAAAAACATCCTTTAATTTTCTTTTATTTATTTTTTTTTTTTTTTTTAAAAAAAAACAATGAATATAAACGATAAAGATGAATTATTCTTAAAAGAATTTATGAACAAATTATTTGATACAATAATTTATAATCTCGAAAAATTTAAAGTAAATAAAATTGAATATTTAATTGATTCGTTTAAATTAATTAATAATAAATTAAAATGTTATAATAATATAAATGATATGATCATATTAATACGAAATCATCAAAATCATGATTCTTGGTTTTCAAGTATAAATGGATTATTTTATCAATGTGAGAATCATCGTAATACATGTTTAAATTATTATTTATTGGCAATTAAGAATGAAGAAATTTTGAATATGATAAATTTTAATATAAATGATGATGATGATAATGATGATGATGATAATAATAATAATAATTATAAGAATTTTGATGATTCCATTTTTCAAATGAAAAATGTAATTATTGGAAAATATTTATTAGCTTTATTTTATTATGAAGAACTTATTATTAATAAACCTATATCATTAAAATTAAATTCAAATTATGAAAAAATAGATAATTTAACTCTTCAACATTTAAAAGATTTTAATGAATGTAGAAAAAATTCTTTAGGTAATTCTTATGATAATATTTACTACTTTTTATTATGTGTTAAATATGGTTTAAAAAATATTGATGAACTTAATAATGTTTTTAATTATTATAAGAATTTAGTAAATAAAAAGAATAATCTTTTAGCAAAATTAATTGTAAGCATTTGTTATACTTTACGATTAAGTATGGATAAAGAGAAGAAAACATTTGAATGGTTCTTGAATTGGGCTGAAGAAGGAAATTCTTTTGCTCAAAATAATTTAGCTTCTTATTATCAATATGGAATAGGAATTGATAAAGATGAGAGGAAAGCGTTTGAATGGTATTTGAAATCTGCAAAAGATGGGAATAATCCAATTGCTCAAAATAATTTAGCTTATTGTTATCAATATGGAATAGGAATTGATAAAGATGAGAAAGAAGCATTTAAATGGTATTCTAAATCTTCTAATGCTGGAAATTATGATGCTCAAAATAATTTAGCTTTTTGTTATAAAAATGGAATAGGAACGAATATAAATGAAATCAAAGCATTCAAATTATTTATTACATCCGCAAAAGCGGGTAATTCTAATGCTCAAAATAATTTAGCTTCTTGTTATCAATATGGAATAGGAATTGTAAAGGATGAAATGAAAGCTTTTGGATGGTATTTGAAATCTTCGGAATCTGGAAATTTTGATGCTCAAAATAATTTAGGAATTTGTTATCAATATGGGATAGGAACATTAATAAATGAGAGGAAAGCGGTTGAATGTTTTTTTTCTTCCGCTAAAGGGAATAATTCTTTTGCTCAAAATAATTTGGCATTTTGTTATCAATATGGAATAGGAATTGAAATTAATGAAAAGAAAGCAATTGAATGGTATTCGAAATCTGCTAAAGCAGGAAATTCTGATGCTCAAATTAATTTAGATTATTGTTCTAAATAAGGAATGAACCATATTTAATTTTTTTTATAAATTGTTAAAATATTTTTGTGAATTTAGGTTATTGATTTATGAAATAGTTATGATCTTTATAATTGATTTAAAACCTACTACTTACCTACGCATGCGCTTTTAATGACTTTCACGTGACTTTTGGGTTTTCATTTTTTTTTTATTATTATAACTTATATTAGTGGGTGGTAATATAAATAAATATACACTGTATTTATTAATCCTATAATTTCATTAATTGGGAACGCACACGCCTCTTAAAAATAATGTTTCGTTTAACTTCACCAAATTATATCCTGGAATTTCACGGGCGATATAAATTAATTTTTAACCTCGATAATCTCAAGCTTTGAGTTAATGGAATATATTAATACTATTTCACCCCTCAAAAAACAATTTTTGTTTTTATTAAATCACGTGATTAAGACGCGTTCTCGATATTTAAAGTTTTATACGCAAAAAAAAAAATTTCTAGCCTCAATAACATTAATGTTTTTGTATTTATTTTTGAAATTATGTACATTTTTTATGCAAATCCCATTATTTCTAAGTAATCTAATTTTGTAAATCTAAAAACCCACACTTATTAGCTTATGTCATGATGTTAAATATTCTATTCTTTAAAATTAATAGAGAATAAAAGATTCATTATGACTATTAAATTTTTATATACACACAAAAAGTGATACATCCAAACCATTACCCTATCCCAAATAGTATATATTATTTTAAGTTTTATGAAACAAATATATGGATATTACTACGAAGCGGAGAATGATGAAATGTTTCACATTTGAAAAAAAGAAATTAATATATGTACACAGATAAAAAATCAAGTAAAAAATTCGGGCTTATATACAACGCGGTAAGAACGATGAACGAAATTAGAAATTTCGTTCCTTGACACCACAACATATTTACATATGCTCGAGAAATTTTTGAAAGATAAAGGAATAAAAGAAAAAAAAATTGCGGCTACGTTATGAACGATGGGCAAATCAACAAGAAAAAGACGAATTATGGCAATAATAATCGAAACACAATACCATAATCAAATAAAATCTTTTTAAAAAAAAAGAAATCAAATTAGTAAAAAAAAAAAATACATTCATTTTGGAATATATTCAACAATTTTAAATTTACCTAGATCAGATCTAGATTTCACAATCGCTATATTCCGGCAATGCCAATAAGGCAATTTTAGCTGCTTGATTCTTTGCAGTATTCTTATCGGCACAAGGATTTGAGGTAAATTTCAATTTTCTAACATGACAGGTACATTTATAACCTTTCAAAGTTTTACTGTATTGATAATCAATGACGCCCCAACCTCTTTCTTCGGCAAGTTTGTCCAGAACGTAAGGTGTTATTGATTCATTTTGTTGTTGAGGCACAGCTAAATTGGCATTTGAACTTTTAGATTCTGCTTGAATATATTGATTAGAAACTTCTTGACGTATTTGTTGAGTATTATCAAGATTTGAAACAGAAGATGGTGTTGATGGAGGATTTGAACCAAAAGTATTAAATGTTGGCCGAGAATGTTCCATTGGAATATCATAAAAAGTTGTTGGTAATGGAGATGGCGGCACTCCAAATTGCTGCATGCAAGAATTATTGTAGTTTGGATATGATGGAATATAACTTTCATGTCTTTGCTGCGGTAAACCGAATGATGCAGCTGCTTCGCTAGGCATGTCCGGCATAAGCATATCCGGCATGTCCAATGACCGATCTAGCGATGCAAACGAAAGTCTCTCTTTAAATTTCATTTTTGTATACCCATCACTTTTAGCATATAAAAGGTTAAAAGCAATTTCCGCTACACACTCCTGAGCTTCTTCAATGTAACAATAAACTCGTTCACCTATATATTTAACGTCACCAACTAAAATTTCCGCAATGTAGTTTCCATAACCATCATTGTAGAAATCATAATTTGGTTTCGGAATATTCGAGATGATGCAGAACTCATCTAAAAATTTGCTTGGAGGAAGGCAGATATTATCTTTTTCCAAGAATTCCTTTACCAACATTTGGTAGGTTATAGATTCATTAGAGATTTGATCATATTGATATGAATTTTGATTTTTTTTGCTCATTATACCTTTTAAAACCTTTGAACCATTTGGTTTTGATGGTTTTGGTATAACGTCTTGACCAAGAATAAGAATTTTATCATCAAATTTCACCTTCTTAGGTTTACTTTCCTGCCTGGAAACAGGGATAGGGCAAAAGATAGATTGCGCCGCATCCTGTTTTCCAATAGCTTTTTGCATCTTAAATTGTCTATTTAATTTCTTCCTTTGTCTCTTGGATAGTTTTTGAATCGTAGCCCTTGGAGGGAAAGGTTGTTTATTTCCTTTTCTAAGTTTACCAAAATTATTAGGATTATTTCTACCCTTAATTTTCTTTTTCTTTCTTTTCATTATTTCAGGCATAACAGATGCAACAGGCGTAGAAAAGGTATCGGGCAAATCAGGCGTATTGGGCGTATTAGGTGTATTAGGTGTACTAGGCGTAACGGGACTTATATGTAAGTTTTTTAACAAATTGGATAATCTTCCAACATTGGCTTGTTGGATCGTACCCTGTTTTTCTTTAGTTTGAAGATAATTTTCATACTCTCTCGAAGTCATAATTATCTTCAACAGGTTTTGAGCCGCGACTTCTCTTGCTATTTCTTGGCTCGAAAATGCTTTTTCTGTATCATACCATTTATTCATAAAACCAGCACTGCAAAAATAATTTTGTGTAATAACTTCCTGACGAAACGTAAACACTGGAGGAATTTCCAATTCCAGTGTCTTATACATTTCCTCAAGAACTTTAGTTGCTGGTATGTTAGAAGATTTTTCTTCAAGAATGTTAGGAAAGCTACTGCTATTAACATAGCTAGTAGAATTAAAAATGTTATTATTCACTAATAGATTAGATGAGTCGCCGCTACTACCGCTACTACATATATTAACTGCTTGTGAAACATTATTTTTTGCCGGTAAATTAGAAGTATTACCGCCATTATTACAGCAAATAGTATTATTAAAAATATTATTTACTGATAAATTAGAAGGACCACTACTACCAAAATTAGTGGCCATGTTTTTCGTCAATAAATTAGATGAACTGTTGCTTATTGCTCTAAGAACATCATTATTTATCGGTAGATTGTTGGCGACATTAATATTATTATTTTTTGCTGGTAAATTAGAAAACCCGTTGTTATCAATATAGTTTACGGAGCGAGATAAACTATACATTTTAGTTATTTATATAATAAAGTATATGTTGTGCAAAGAACTGTTAACGCAAAATAATATTATTTTATTATTATTAATATATTAATATTTTTTTTTATTTTTTTTATTTTATTTTATTTTTTTTTAACGAAAGAAGGGAAGAAGAAGAAAGCCCTGAAAAAAAAAAAAAAAAAAAAAAAAAAAATAAAAAAACTATTTCTCCCCTATTTATTATTACAAACTGCTTTTGTTGCTTTTATGTGGCTTATTTGTTTACGTAACCTTATGTGGCATGATCACCGGGCCGACTAAAGATGACCAACTTTGATGCTGGTTATATATATATTATCCATAATTTTGTCAAGTTCCGAATCAATATTTTAAATAAATATTCTAAAATTCGAAAATTCGAACATTCTTACTGCGCAAATTATTTGAGCAAATAATAAATTCAGTTCAAATTAGGTACGTTGTTATCGCAATGCATAAAAATAATGAGAAACCTAAATAGTAAATTGACTAGGTTAGGTTACGTTACTCCATTACATGTTACTCCGTGAGTTGTTAATCACTGATTGGTTTAAAATATCACGTGTTATATTCCAAATATAGGAAATTGAGTTAAAAAGAGTAAAAAAAAAAAGTGGATACCACATGATTTTTGCTTCATAACAAGCAAATAATTCCACAAACTGAAGAGTTATGGTCACTTATGGAATAATAATTTTGGATGATCGTGATCTGCAGATTTAAACGCCAATGATCATCTGGTGACAGGTTATTCATTAATTTTGATAAAAGAATATACCTGTATTCAAAAGGATTTCGGATCTTGCGGATCCAAACTCTATTCACAAATTGAAAAATTAATTGATCAGCCACATGCGATGTTTCATGTTTGCAACACGCGTCGGCGGCTATAAGTATTAGTTTATTCACTGCCACCACTGCCATTTGCATAAAACTCGCTGCCCGTTATGGAATATGGATGTTTAAAATATATATTGAAGTCACGTGAGTATGACAAGTATAGCTGCGGATAGTTACATCGTACGACAGTATATGAAAATGTTATATATATTTGGAAATATTTCATTATAAAGGTGATTTGCCCTTTTGATGCTGTTCAAATTCAGTTCATCAATGTAGATCTTTTTTATTTTTAAAAACCCGGAGTTTTACTCCATAACAAAGAATTCGTTCTTGAAAAAAAAAAAAAAAAAAATTTTCCCAATTTATTTTTCGTCTTAACATCAATTTTAAGTTCTTGCAAAAGAAAGAAAAGGAGCGTTTCTGTAACGAAAGAATATCACCCTGTTTGTCATTTTGAAATACTTCAAGATAACGATATAATTTTTTTTTTTTTAGTTATAATGAAAAAAGTCTTTATTAAAAATATTCCAAATAATGCTATTGCAGCCGATGTAGCTGATGCTTTGTCAATGTATGGACCTGTTACTAAAGTTGACTTGAAAAAACCAAAAAATATGAGAAATCAGAATGCTCTTTTTGGTTTTGCAGAATTTGAGGAAGAAGACGATGCACAAAAGTGTATCGCGTTTACAAGTTTTTATCCTCCAGATTGCTTTGGAACACCTTTATGTGTACTCCCCTTTAAAGAGAATAAGGAAATAAAGACAGATCGAAAGAAATCTAATAAGTCGTATGAGAATGAGATTATGTTTCCTTTATCAAATATTGAAATTGGAAACTGGGGTGGGCAATTATCTTATAAGTATGAAAGAAGAAATAGAGGTTTTCCAGAACAATTTAAGTTCTTATCAGAATGGAAATATCCATGTTATTATGAAACGCCCACGATATGTTTTTCAAAGACTGAAGAAGCTTTAATATTGGAAGGTTTCAATTTATCAGATGAATCTTCAAAAAAACGACGTGTAAAGATTTTTTTTCGCAGTTTGGCTGGAAGCTCGCGTGGAATTTTTCTAGACACAAATAACCAGAGAGATGATGCATCACTTTACATCAGCCTAAAGCAACCGCCATACCTTTATTGCAAAGCTGATGAGTCTGTTAAATCAGAAAAAATTGGAATTACTTCGTGGTATCAGGAAGAACAAGATTTTTGGATCAGAACGTATGATTGGACCGGAGTTGTTAACATTTTTGGTAGATGTTTAGTATATCGGTTAACCTTCAAAGATAACCTTCATCAATTGCGTGATGTACTAGATAATTTTGTAATAAGAGGTATTCCACGCCCTATGCCTCAATGTGTGGTCAGATGCATTGAAAAATTAGACTATTCAAGACAATATTTTGACGTACTTTGTCAAACATTACCCTTTAAAATTTGTTTTTTATTAGAGAGTTTAATATCTTACGGAAAATTGACACTCGATGAAGTCGAACAAGAGTTAGGAGAGCGGTTATGTGAATTAATTTTTGATGAAAAACGAGAAATGGTGGCATGGCATGCGCTTAATCAAATATCGACGAAATATTGGGATCCTTTCGACAAAAGATATCAAGAACGTCCAGTATCTAATTTTAAAGTTGCATTAAAGAATTTTTGTGACAATTTTAACGGTTGGCGTCCCTCAGATCCTTTGACAAACAATTCACGTTGTGTATGGGTAAATCATGCAACTATTACTCCAACTAAAATGTATTTCGACGGACCTAACTATGAGTCATCAAATAGAATATTACGCTTATATGAAGATAAAATAGATCGTTTCTTACGTGTTTCGTTTAGAGATGAAAATCTTGATAAGTTATATGTTAATAAACATGAAAGTATTGATATAATAAATTTGAGAATTTTTTCTATATTAAATTCTGGGCTTTGTTTAGCTGGACAACATTATGAATTTTTAGCATTTTCTTCGTCACAGCTAAAAGAAACTTCATGTTGGTTTGTCGCTGCCGATGAAGAATTCAACGCAAATTTTATTCGTGCTAACATGGGAGTCTTCAAGTAGGTTCTATATTTATAAGATTATAGTAATTATTATGTTTCGGTATTAATATAACTGGTTTTATTTTAATTTAGTAACATTAAGGCTCCTTCATTATATGCAGCCCGAATGGGTCAATGTTTTACAAGCACAATTGGAACATTGACATTAAATCGAGGTCAAAAAATAGATATTCCGGACATCGTAAGAAATGAAAAAAATTTTAGGTATGAGGTAATCATTTTGAGTTTATCATTCCGCATTTAAAATCATCATTTTCATACATTTTTTAGTGATGGTTGTGGTAAAATATCGGAGAGTCTAGCCAAACGTGCAGCGAAAAGGTATTGGGGAAAAAAGCCAAAAGACAAGGAAATCCCTTCAGTGTTCCAAATTCGGTTTGGTGGATGCAAGGTATGGAACATAATGACCAATTTATGTTTAAAATCACTTTTCTTAAAATAATCTAACATTAATTTTAGGGAGTGGTTGCCGTGGATCCTAGTCTTGAAGGTGATGTCCTTTGCGTACGACCCAGCCAAACAAAATTTGATGCACCTTCTTCGATTTTGGAAATTGTTAAGACGGTTAAAAGTCCATTACCAGGTCATTTGAACCGGCAGATTATACTATTACTGTCGACGCTTGGAATACAAGATGATGTGTTTATTACCCTCCAAAACGAAATGCGCGCAGATATAGACTCAATGATGACTAACGAAGAAAAAGCACGCAGAATTGTAAAACGTAATATTGGTACAAGGGAGTGTTCTCATGTTATGCGTACAATTCTTAGTATGATTGATGCGGTTCGTACTGAATATACTTTAGACTCGATTAGGTTATTATTTTCTAAAAAAAATATTCGTAATTTTAGGGAATGATGAGAGGAACCGTTGATCCATTCCTAAGGGCACTCTTGGAGTGCAAACGAGTTTTTGCGTTGAAATCTCTAAGATACAAAGCTCGTATTTTAATGCCCAAGTCATTTTTATTACTGGGTGTAATTGATGAAAGTGGAACTTTGGAAGAGGATCAAATTTTTGTTCAAACTTCCATCATCGTATCTGAACATCAAACATTTGATACGATAAATAATAAAGTTAAAAGAGAACACAAAGTTTGGGAGGGTCAAGCTAGTAAGTTATTCGTATCGCTTATGAATCCTATTTGTAAAATATCTTGATTTATTTGAATATTTTTGAATAGTGATTACCAGGAACCCGTGTTTGCATCCTGGTGATATCAGGAAGGTTCGAGCAGTCGATGTCTCAGAAAAATTATCCCATTTAAGAAACTGCGTGGTATTTAGTCAAAAAGGAGATAGACCCTTACCTAATCTTCTGGTATGTAATGATAATAAATAAATAAATATATATATATATACATATTTATAATTATTAATTTATGTGTTTCCCGTATTTTTTAATATAACAGTCCGGAGGTGATTTAGGTAATAATTAATTATTATTTATTTCATAATTAATATAATCATTAATTTATTTACATAAATAAGATGGGGATGAATTTTTCGTTTGTTTTGACGAACGAATTCTCATAAACTCGAATGAAGACCCAATGGATTACGATCCTCCAGTTAGAAAAACTATAGAAGGTAGAGATGTTGAAATAACAGACGTCTGCGAATTTTTCAAAGATTTTATGTTGAATGATCGTCTTGGTCAAATTGGAAACCTTCATTTAGCCTTGGCGGATTATAGTATAAAAGGTGTTAGATCTAAAGAATGTATTGAATTAGCCGAACTGGTATGAAGTTAATAATATTTTCGGGCAATAGTTTAATCAAGTATTAATGTTTTTAATTATTTAGCATTCAAAAGCGGTAGACTTTAATAAAACGGGAGTTCCAGTGGATGATAGCTTACCTACCATTAGTAAATATCCTGATTTTATGGAGCATAAGTTCAAAGAATCGTATAGATCCGAAAAAATACTTGGACGACTATATCGAAATATCAAACTCGATAAACCAAATAGGGATCCCCTATTAAAATATTATGTAGGAGACATAGTTCCAAATGATGATTTTATGTTTGATGGATTTGAAGATTATATTGAAGAGGCTATTGTTTTTCGGGATCATTATAATGGCGAAATTCGTAATATTATGAAAAAGTACAGAGTTAAGACGGAAGCTGAGATTTTAACCGCACAGTTGTTGGGATATAAACGGATAGATGGAAGAAAATCTCAAGATATACGGGAAGTGATCGCCGGCACGGTATCGCATATTATTCATAATTATCGAAAACGATTCTTAATTGGATTGACACAGGATACTAATGATGACATTGACTCGAATGATACAATACCTTTTAGTTTACATATACCGATTCCAATAAACGATGAATCTAAAGCAAAGGCTTGCGCTTGGTATCACGTAACTTATAATCAGGAAGAATATTCTGATCGAGGAGGTAAAACTTGCCTGTTAAGTTTTCCATGGGTTGTCGCAGATATATTATTAGCGATTCGTATGGATAAACACTTGGAAAAGATGACGAATTTGATCAGAGATATAGATGTTTCAACATTGGAGGGTAACAATCAATAGATAGGATTGTAAATAATACATGCGTTAAATAGAGTCATATAATATCATTATCATATTTGCAAAAACATATCAAATCTAATGGCATAAGCACGTACATGCATTGATTTTACTTTTGTCATATTATTTTCAAAATATGTAGTTTTTTGCATTGAATATCCAAATTTCAATAAATAAACCTATCTTTTTCTAATTCTAATAATCAATGAATAATATTTAGGTTAATAAGTAATAACTTAATTGACTTTTTATTAACTGATAAAAGAATTTAAATAGAAAAATTTGAGGGGTACTTGTTTCTCAATCACCCACTCTGTGTAATTAAATTGCTTTTATACATGTTTAATAATCCTTATGGATATGAAATCAAATTGAAAATTGATCACTACTTTTATTGATATCCAAGTCAATTTAAATTTTGATGTTACATCATCAACAAAGATTAATTATTTTCTTCTTTCGGTAATAAATGGGAAATAGATGCGTTTTGAATGTCACTTTTGAAGATAAGTATCATAAAGCTTGGTATCAGTTAGGATGGTTAACCAATAAGATATCACGTCAAGATTCTGGCTGGAATTAAGGTACAAAACTTACATAATGCAAATCTTAATGCCGGCCAGAATTATCCCTAGACAGTTATTTACTGTATGTTTAGTTATTAGTGCAAGAAAAAGTTGATTTAAGGTGAAATAGAAAAAAAAAAAAAATGAGACGACTTTATCACATTGTCCAAGCATGAATATTTAAAATAGATAAACATTAGTTAATTCTTTATTGCTGTACCGATTTCTATTAATATTAAAGTATTCTGAATTGGATTTTGGATTCAGTTGTTCTATTATAACCACAATCCCTATAATCAGATATCTTCGAGCAAATTTGTTAGCAAAACTCAGAAAATAAAAAAGAGATAGTGTGTAAAGAGCAGAACAATCTTTCCATTTTATAAGAAATTTAAAATGACCAAAAATCTAATAAAAGCAAACGTACTTTTACTCACAAATTTTTCATCTGACTTGAATTTATTCCTATTATTTACAGTTAACACTCCATAATGCACCTCTATAAATGCAAATCCTCTGAAAATGCACATTGAGTCCGTTCCCAAAGGAGCATATGTGGAGGGTTAATTGTACATAATTAACATAACTTCGACATAACTGATAATAGTTGAAATAATAAAAATGCTGGCTTAATTAAAGAGCGGATTTGATAAATTATCATCAAATAACTAAAGCTTTATAATATTAATTAATAATTAAACACATGTAGATTGAAACCAACATGAAAATTTAACCATTATTTAATTAAACTGATACAAACTTAAACTTGTCGAAACGTAAAAATTCTATTCCTTTGGTATTGACAACTTAACAGCGTTATTTCTGCAGACACAACTGTTTTTCTTCAATATTTTTCAAGCCGTCCTTAATCATATCATTCATGACAATGTTAAAATTATTCACTTGAAATATATCATTAGTCACTTTCTGTTGTTTAAAAATCTATGCACAAAAAAAAAAGAAAAAAAAAATATTATAGAAAAGCAAAATATTTCTTAGCCGATGAATTGCGGAAAATATACTAATGTGAACACTTTAATGTGTGTCATCATGTGACTGAAGGGATACTATTTTGGCGAATATATTATTTAATTTTATAGATAAGTAATTAACTATATCGTCACAATTTACGACATAATCTTTCTAGACGTAGCCGCGTAGTCCTTACAATGCAAGAAAGAAATTTAATTAACATCAAATTATTAATGGATAAAAAGTTACTAGTCACAAAAGAGCAATTGGTAAGCCTACGAATGGAATAAGGCGTTTAAGAACGGGCATGAAAATGCCGGTAAATGCACGTAAGTGCTTTATATTTAATTAATGGTAATAAAGTTCTAATTCCATCATTATCCATTATTTTATCGTCAGGTGAATTTAATTACAATTCTATATAATGATGAATTTTTTGTCCAATACTTAGATGATACACATAACATACTGAAAAATCTAAATATGCTGTACGAACCTTCCATTCATGTGATCTAACACTGGCTTTCGGTATATTAATATCACGGAGTTTACAATAATATCGGTAAATTTCGGTGAGCCAAAATTGGTTTTATCCCTGACGGTGTTTTAAAATGGCATAAAATGTCGATCACTAGTATATTTTTTCCTGATATATGAACTCATTCACATTTTTATATTCCCACAGTTTTTAATTTTATCTGATTTAAAACACCTTTTTGTAGATCCTTTGCGGATCACGAAGTAAATCATTAAAACATGAAATTCTTTTACCATTTTTGAATCATTTATAAAACTTTAAAGCCTATAATTTAAAATAAAAATGTAAAAACAATTATCTTTATACCACTCATTCAAAAACAATTACCCCAATAAATCCTACAGAAACAGTAATAGTAAAACTGTAAAACCGATTTATAGTTCCAAACAATAATAATTACTTCTTTAGATAAAGATAATCAGAATTCTTACTTTTTTTTGTTACAGTTGATCTTCCAATTATTATATGATCACTAGTCACACAAAATATAATAAATAATTTTTCATAAATATTATTCACATGGGGGCCAGAAAGTTATCATACTAGTTCAAATGTAACGGACCGTCAAGATTCGGGAAAATATACTTTCTTCTATGAAATTTACAAAATCGAATTTTGTTTTGATTGACATAAAACGGAGCGTCTTTTAAATTTCGCAAATTAATTTCAAAAATAGTAAAAAAATAGTTCTTATAACGATAACTTTAAAAATGAATTGATAGCTTTTATGCAAATACTTTTCATTTATTCATCTGAAACCGTTTCTTATAAGGAGTTATTTAATCCCGATGATATACCGTCACATTTATAGCGATCTCTTTCTCATGCTTAATTAGAGCTCCTATTGGAAGGGATTTTTAAAAATTTTGGTTAGTAGAAAAGAAAAAAAATAATTATGGTTAGTAAAAAAAAAAGAAGAAAAATTAATTATAAATACAACTAATTTATCTAAAGAACGAATAATACAAACACTATCGACCCCAAATTTTATCAACAATGATGAAAACTGAAAATTCTGATAATCTTGAAAAAGACGTAGAATTCAGCAATGGAGAAGAGAAATTTGTTGAGGATAAAGAATTTGAAAAGAAATTATTATTAAAAATTGATTTTAGAATTATGCCTCTAATAACTGTGTTATATCTCTTAAGTTTTTTGGATAGGTAATTTAAAAATAACGATTTCAATTTTCGTGTAAAGCTTGTTTATTATTACTCGTGTAATAATTCATTACGCATCCCTTGAATATTATTAGAGTAAATATTGGAAACGCGAAATTGGCACATATTGAACAAGATCTTGGATTGGTTGGAACTCAATTTAATTGGTGTCTAAGTATTTTCTTCATGTAAGTAATCCTTTAAACTAAAGTTACTTCGATACAAATTGAATAATAATAATAATAATAATATATTTCTTTTTGTAGTGGATATATATTATTTGAAGTTCCTTCAAATTTCATGCTTATTAGGACAAATCCATCTATTTGGAGTAAATAAATATTTTTATTATTCTTTAAATTACCTTCAAATAAGTTTACTTAATAATTTCAATTTCGTATTCTAGTTCCTTTTATAATGATATCATGGGGACTTGTAATGATGCTTATGGCGTTTGTAAGTTTTAATTTTTGAAGTAAAGAAATCAATTAGATGTTAATTGTAACCAAAATTAAAATTAATTTATTTAGGTAAAAAATTTTTCGGGGTTAATGTCAGCAAGATTTTTTTTAGGTGCCTGTGAGTCAGGATTATTCCCAGGTGCAATTTATTATATAACTACATGGTACAAAAGATCAGAAACCAATTTTCGTATAGCCATATTTGCCGTTGGAACTAGTTTTGCTGGTTCGTTTAGCGGTTTATTAGCATATGGCATTGTAAGATTAGATGGAAGGGCAAACCTAAAAGGGTGGCAGTGGGTATGTATTAAGTATTTACTTCTTGTTATGATAATTTTCTCTTACTGATAAAGCCTTTTAATTTTATACAGTTATTTTTAATTGAAGGATTAATTACAATTGTAGTTTCTATGCTCTCTTATTTCTTACTCTCTAATTATCCTGAGAAAGCTAAATGGCTTAGTGATCAAGAACGTAAATATGCTGTTAGAAGATTAAAAAATGACGCTGGAAAAGCCCATGTAGAAAGTTTTGATAAAAAGCAAATTTACGCTGCATTAACAGATTATGTACGTAAATGTTTTATAATAATGTAAATAATATTCTAAGGTTTTTTTTTTTAATACTTTCTTAATTATTATTTTAGAAAGTTTATTTAGCTATGTTACATCTTGGAGTAAGTTCAATAACATTTTATTCCTACTCATTATTTATTCCAACAATAATACATGGATTAGGATTTGATTTCGGTAATTATAAAATTTTTTATTAAATTAAGTAATTTCCCCATTTAATAGTTAATCAAATAATTTATTTTTTTTTTAAACCGTATGGCAGTTAAATCACAATTATGGTCAGCACCACCATTTATTTGTGCTGGCATATCAGGATTAATTGTAGCAATAATTTCGGACCGTAAACGTATTCGTAGTCCATTTATCATATCATGTTCATTCGTTGCAATTATTGGTTATATCTTATTAGCTATGCCTTCAGTAGGCTTACATGGTAAGCAATCCTATTTTTTTTTTTTTTTTTTTTTTTTTGAAAAAGAGATTGCAATATAATCATGTTTATTTAAATTGAAATTATTTATTTAGGAAAATATGCTGGAGCTTGTATTGTTGGAGTTGGTATATTTCCAACAATTATAACTTCAATCACATGGTAAATTTTACATAATTTGATTCTCTTTTTTTATTATTTTAATATAATTTCATATTTTCATTTTCACTTCTCTTCATATTTTTAACAGGTTAACGAACAACATAGCTGGTCATGCAAAAAGAGGTATTGCGACAGCAATGGTGATGATGTGTGCAAATTTGGGTGGTGCAGTAGCATCACAAGTTTATCGGCCAAAAGATTATCCGCATTTTATCTTTGGTCACTCTATATCTTTGGGATTTTTAGTTGCTGCGACATGTATTTCAATTATTCAATTAATTATTTTCAAAATGTTAAATAAGAAAAAGAGGGAAAATCCACAATCATTTTTAGAAGGAAAAACTGAAGAAGAAATTAAAAATATGGGCGACTTACATCCTGATTTTATTTATAGTTTGTAATTATTAATAATGTTATTACTTAACTTTCTCCTTTAATTGATTTATTTAAGTTTATGAATTTAAATAAAAAACTTAACAAAGAAAAAAAGTATAAGGAAAATTTTATTTTGACATGTTAAAATACGAATGAAATAAAATTTCGGTCTACTAATTGTCAAAAGAGTAGATAATATATTCGGAAAGTGGAATTAAAATTAAAATTTATTAAAATTCACTTGAATATGTTTTGTAAATTATAAATTCAAATTTTTTAATCCAAGTAATTATTATATAATAAAGCGTAAATAAAATATTACTTTTCTATATGCGGTAAGTACTGGCCGACTTTTTTTATATTTATTAAAATAATTGGGATCCGTCCAAAATCCCGAAACTCGAAATTCGACAGTACAACTATCCTGGCACCATAAATCCTGAAATGCCATTGTCCCGAATTCCATAATCCCGACAAAGTCTAAATCCCGACCCAGAAATTTTATAATACTGATAATTTACGCATACAATAATTACATAATCCCGACAAAGTCTAAATTCCGATCCAGAAATACTATAATACTGATAATTTACGCGTACAATAATTACATAATCCCGAATTTCATAAATTCTTCGTGGTAAACGACGGCTAAAACAAAAAAAAAACTTAATAGAGCGTGAAAAAAGAATGATGACAATTTTTAATGATCGTGTAAACCTTTCGGTGATGTATTGATTATCTCTGTGAAATTGCTCACAATTTTTCCTTGTAATTTTTTCTTTTTTTTTTTTTACTTATTAAATAAGAATAGTTAATTATCAATTTTAATTTACTTTAGTTTATTAGATTTAATAAATGATAGTTTTTAAAATTTAATTTTTTAAATGTAAATTTAAAAATAATACATACAGTGTGTAACGAAAAAAGTTGCCGCCCTGAAAATAATTTTTTTTGTATAATAAACATTAAATGCTTTCATTTTTTGCACCCCACATATTTTATTTAGCTTATTACTATTCTATTAAAATCATTCACATACAAAAAAGAGTCGTCTATTTGCATTTTCTCTCAACAATACCTTATAAATATATGTTACACAAAATTAAAGTCCGATCTCAAATTGTTTATCATTATTTCTCAATATTAGTCTGATGTCACTTATTTAACAAAAAAAAATTATATCAGGGGTAAGTATTTTTCTTCATATTATTGGATGTAATTTCAAAAGTTCAAATAAATAAATATTTTTAAGCATAATTAAAATAATTACCCGTTTAACTAAGAATTTTGCTATAATATGCGGGATAATGATCTGTAGCTTATTAAAAGGAGAAAACACTTTTATCATATAACAAATGACCATTTTTATGTAAGAAAATTGCAGGAATGGCATTTTTTTACTATAAAATTCATTTACAGTAAAGATTAATATCCGTATTATTAACTGAAGGTTGAGGCTATTTTATAGAACAATACATAAAGATTTTGCATATAATAAAAAAGTGAAATGAATTTATTTTAAAAAAAAAATATCTGTAGAACAACTATTTTAAAGAGTTTGTATTTGATAATATATCTATCAAGCTCTCTAATAAAAATAGTTTTATTCAATTATCTTGGGTAGTCATTAAAAAATGCTACTTTTTATCGCGGCAACTTTTTTCGTTACACACTGTAATTATGCCAATTTTTCTTTATAAATAAAATAAAATCATAAAGTAAAAAACGAGATCATGATTTTTGGCATTTCGGGAAGGGTATCGGGATAATGTACTGTTGGGATTTCGAGTTTTGGGAATTCGTACTAGACGCTTAATAATTAATTAAAAGAAGTTCGAAATACTTCGCCCCGAACGTATCGTCAACATTAACTCTAATAATATTAGCTAATATACAGTACAGCACTGTATGTCACTGCCTTTATAGAATAATCGAATTATTAATAAAATGAAATACGGACCATTACGACAATTAATACATAAAAAGTTTTACTTGGACTATATCAACGAAATAAAAAATATGCACATACTGTATGCATTTAACCGATCTTTTATACTATTGATCTTAAAATATAATTCTATATTACGCGTAAATATCGCAGAGGTGCCGTATCATACACATACAATATGTAATGTCTGTCATGAATTTTTTCTTCCTTTTTTCTGCTCTTGGTTACAGATATGTTTTTTTTTAGTTATATTCGTATTAGTTTAATCACTTTCAAACGTTTCGGTCGGGCGAAATTTGGAAAATACATTTTTCTTCTGCGTAATTTATTTGATCAACAGAAACGCGGATCTAAAAGGTGAATTTCGCAAAATATTTGATTACAACGATAACTTTAAAAACATCTCTACACGCAATTTACTATTGTAAAATATAATTTGTTTATGAAGAATGCTTTTGCAAATCTTATTAATTTATTTATACAAAGCCGTTAACTTCAAGGTTAAATTTTGTAACGAGGATTTATTTTATTCCGATGTAACGTCACATTTATGGAGATCTTTCTCATGCTTAATTAGAGCTAAAATTGGATAGTAAGTAATAAGGAAAAAATAATTATGGTTAGTAGAAAAAATTAATATTAATTATAAATACAACCGATTTATCAAAGAACAAATAATACAGACATTATCGACCCCATACTTCTTCAACAAAGATGAAAACTGGAAAAACTGATGATTTTCAAGATGATGAAGAATCCTGCAATGGAGAAGAAATGTTTGTTGAGGACAAAGTATTTGAAAAGAAATTATTACGAAAAATTGATCTTAGAATTATGCCTTTATTAACTTTATTATATCTCTTAAGCTTTTTGGACAGGTAATTTAAAATAACGATTTCATTTTTCGTGTAAAACTTGTTTAATGTTTATACCATATAATTTATTACTATTAGAGTAAATATTGGAAACGCGAAATTGGCATATATAGAAGATGATCTTGGATTGGTTGGAACTCAATTTAATTGGTGTCTAAGTATTTTCTTCTTGTAAGTAATAGTTTAAACTAAGGTATTTTCGATAGCAAATTGAATAATAATAATAATCATGATATGTTTCTTTTTGTAGTGGATATATTTTATTCGAAGTTCCTTCGAACTTCGTTCTTATTAGGGCAAAACCATCCATATGGAGTAAATAAATATTGTTATTATTTCGTTAAATTATCTTCGAAAAAGTTTACAAAATTTCAATTTCGTATTTAGTTCCTTTTATAGTGATATCATGGGGAATTGTAATGACGCTTATGGCATTTGTAAGTTCAATTTTCGAAAAAATCAATTAAGTATTAAAATTAATATTAACGTTAATGTTAAACATATTATAGGTGTCCGATTTTTCGGGTTTAATGTCAGCAAGATTTTTTTTAGGTGCCTGTGAGTCAGGATTATTTCCAGGAGCAATTTATTATATAACTATATGGTATAAGCGATCAGAAACAAATTTTCGTATAGCTATAATTACTGTTGGAGCTAGTTTTGCTGGTTCATTTAGCGGTTTATTAGCATATGGCATTATAAAATTAGACGATAGTATAAATCTAAAAGGGTGGCAGTGGGTATGTATTAAGTATTTACTACTACTTCAGTTGTTACGATGATTTTGTCTTATTGATATGTTTTTAAATTTAAACAGTTATTTTTAATTGAAGGATTAATTACAATTATAGTTTCTATGTTCTCTTATTTCTTACTCTCTAATTATCCTGGAAAAACTAAATGGCTTAATGATAAAGAACGTGAATTTGTTGTTAAACGATTAGAAGATGATGCAGGAAAAGCTCATGCAGAAAGTTTTGGTAAAAGGCAAATCTACGCCGCATTAACAGATTATGTACGTAAATGTTATAATAATGTAAATAGTATTAAAGGTTCTTTTTTTAATACTTTCTTTTAATTATTATCTTAGAAAGTTTATTTAGCTATGTTACATCTTGGCGTAAGTTCGATACCATTTTATTCTTTTACACTATTTATTCCAACAATAGTAAGTAGAATGGGATTTAGTAATGGTAATTATAAATTTAAATTAAGTAATTCCTATTTAATAGTTATTTACATAATTTATTTAATAATTTTTTTGAACCGCTTGACAGTTAACTCACAATTATTATCAGTACCACCATATTTTTGTTCTGGCATGGCGACATTAACTGTAGCAATACTTTCGGATCGTCAACGTATTCGTAGTCCATTTATCATCGGATGTTCATTTATTGCAATTATTGGTTATATCTTATTAATTGTACCTTCAGTAGGCATCCCTGGTAAGCAATTTTATTTTTTAAAAAATATATTGTTTGTTACATTAGCTGTTAGTGTTTTATTTGAAATTAAATTATTAATTTAGGTAAATATACTGGTGCTTGTATTGTTGGAGCTGGTTTATCCCCAGCAATAGTAACTTCAGTCACATGGTAAATTTTTATGTAATTTAATTCTCTTTTTTTATCCTTTTAGTATAACTTCATATTTCCACTTTCTCTTCGTTCCTTTAACAGGTTAACGAACAACATAGCTGGTTATGCGAAAAGGGGTATTGCAACAGCAATGGTGGTGATGTGTGCAAATTTTGGTGGTGCAGTAGCATCACAAGTTTATCGGCCAAAAGATCTGTATTATTTCTTTGGTCATTCCATATCTCTGGCATTTTTAATTGCTTCGGTATGTACCTCAATTATTCAATTAATTATTTTCAGAACTCTAAATAAGAAAAAGAAGGAAAACCCACAATCATTTTTAGAAGGAAAAACTGAGGAAGAAATTAAAAATATGGGTGACCTACATCCTGAATTTATTTATAATTTGTAATTTTTAAAGTTATTTAATAATTATTTAAATTTCTACTTTAATTGATTATTTTAAATTAGTAAATTTAAATGCAAACTTGACAAAGAAAAAAAATAAGGATAAATTTATTTTGACATGTAAAAATACGAATAATAATAATAATAATAAATTTATGTTTACTAATTGTCAAAGGGTGATTAAAATTTATTAAATATAAAATTCTTTGTAAATTTATAAATCATTTATTATAGAAGAAAGCGTAAAATATTGATATTCTACATAAGATAGGTTCTAGCCGACTCTTTTAATATATTTATTAATTAATAAGAAAAAGTTCGTTAACATTAATTCCCATATTTCATTTTATGCAAAAAATGCTATTTTCACACAATGTATGTTCTGATCGACAGAAACGCGGATCAACGTAGATTAATTAATTTCAAAAATAGTAAAATGTTTTATTATAACGATAACTTTAAAAATCATCACTATACGCAATTTACTATCATCAATGCAAGTTACTTCTGAAGAAAGAATTAATCTTTTATGCGACTTTTCATTTATTCATATATTGCAAAGCCGTTAACTTTAAAGTTAAATTCTTGTAACGAGGATTTTATTTAGTCCGATGATGTACCGTCACATTTATGGCGATCTCTTGTGATTTTAATTAGGATATAATTTAATTAGGGCTCAAATTGGAAGTGATTCTTTAAAGTTTCGGCCAGTAAAACAGAAAAAAACAATTACGGTTAGTAGAAAAAAATAATTATAAATACAACCAAATTATCAGAGAACGAATAATACAAACACTATCAACCCACGCTTCAACAAAGATGGCAAATGATAAGCATGATCGTAATGGCGAAGAGATATTTGTTGAGAATAAAAAATTCGAAAAGAAATTATTACGAAAAATTGATTTTAGGATTATGCCTTTATTAACTTTGTTATATCTCTTAAGTTTCTTGGATAGGTACGATTTCATTTTCGCACTATTATTACCCATATAATATTCTTATATTCATTGCACATCCCTATCGATTATTATTAGAGTAAATGTTGGAAACGCGAAATTGGCACATATTGAACATGATCTTGGATTGGTTGGAAACCAATTTAATTGGTGTCTAAGTATTTTCTTCTTGTAAGTAATCTTTTTTCAATTAAGTTACTTTTGGTACAAATTGAATAATAAGATAACAATATATTTTTTCGCAGCGGATATACTTTATTTGAAATTCCTTCGAATTACATGCTCATTTGGTCAAATCCATCTTACTGGAGTAAATAGACATTCTTATTATTCTGCTAATTTACCTTCGAATAAGTTAATTTAAATTTAATTTTATATTTTAGTTTCTTCTATAATGTTATTATGGGGAATTGTAATGACGCTTATGGCATTTGTAAGTTTCAACTTTCAAAGCAAGGAATCAATTAAATAGTGGTATTAATATTACATATATCATAGGTCAAAAGTTTTTTGGGGCTAATGTCAGCAAGATTCTTTTTAGGTGCCTGTGAGTCAGGATTATTTCCAGGCGTAATCTATTATATAACCACATGGTATAAACGATCAGAAACAAATTCTCGTATAGCCATACTTTTTGTTGGAAATAGTTTTGCTGGTTCGTTTAGCGGTTTATTAGCATATGGTATTGTAAGATTAGATGGAAAGGCAGGTCTGAAAGGGTGGCAGTGGGTATGTATTAAGTCTTAACTACTTCATGTCACAATACTTTTCTCTTATTGATAAATCTTTCAATTATAAACAGATATTTTTAATTGAAGGATTAATAACAGTTATAGTTGCTATATTTTCTTTTCTCTTACTCTCTAATTATCCTAAAAAAACTAAATGGCTTAGTGATGAAGAACGTAAATATGCTGTTGGACGATTAAAAAATGATGCAGGAAAAGCCCATGTAGAACATTTTAATAAAGGGCAAATTTACGCTGCATTGACAGATTGGGTACGTAATATATAAATGATGAAAGTAATATTCAAATGTCCTTGTTTTATCTAACATTCTCCTTTAATGATTTTTTTTAGAAAGTTTATTTAGCAATGTTGCATCTTGGTATGATTTGTGTACCATTTTTTTCTTTTGCATTATTTATTCCGACAATAATAAATGGAATGGGATTTGGATTTGGTAATTGTAAACTTTTTTTATTAATGAAATTAATTCTCAATAATAACTATTCAAATAACTTATCTACTATTTTTGAACCGCATGACACAGTTAAATCACAATTATTATCGGTACCACCATTTTTTTGTGCTGGCATATCAACATTAATCGTAGCAATACTTTCGGATCGTCAACGTATTAGAAGTCCATTTATCATCTTTTGTTCATTTATTTCAATTATTGGTTATATCTTATTAGCTATACCTTCAGTAGGCACCGCTGGTAAGTAATTCTATTTTTTAAAAGGGTAATTGCAAAATAATATGGTGTTTTATATTAGTGTTTTACTTAAGTATAAATTGAGATTAAATTATTTATTCAGGAAAATATGCTGGTAGTTGCATTGTTGGAGCTGGTTTATCCCCAGCACTTATAACTTCAATTACATGGTAAAATTTAATTCTCTTTTTATCCTTTTAATATAGCTTCACATTAACACTTTCTTTTCGTTCCTTTAACAGGTTAACGAATAACATAGCTGGTCACGCGAAAAGAGCTATAGCGACAGCAATGGTAATAATGTGTGCAAATATAGGTGGTGCATTTGCATCGCAAGTTTATCGGCAAAAAGATTATCCGCGTTATATTTTTGGTCATTCTGTATCTTTGGGATTTTTAGTTGCTTCGACATGTACTTCAATTATTCAATTATTTGTTTTCATAACTTTAAATAACAAAAAGAAAGAAAATCCACAATCGCTTTTAGAAGGAAAAACTGAAGAAGAAATTAAAAATATGGGTGACAAACATCCTGATTTTATTTATAGTTTGTAGTTACTATTAAAAAAAGTATTATTTAACTTTCTCCTTTAATTGATGATTTATGATTATTTACCCTTTAATTGATTATTTATGATTATTTACCCTTTAATTGATTATTTACGATTATTTACCCTTTAATTGATTATTTAAATTTTAATTAATTATTTAAATTGGTGAATTTGACAGAAAAAAAAGAAAATAAAGAAAAATTTATTTGATATGCAAACGGATGAAAAAAAAATTTCAGTTTACTAATTGCTGAGTAAATAGTAAACTAACAGTGAAATTAAAATTTATGAGAGTCATAACTCCGAGATTGAACTCGTTTACTGTTCATGTATCTATATAATACAATACATTAACATTATTATAAAAAAGTATATTTACATAAAATGTGCTGAGAAATATCAATGCCAAAAATGCGATTTTATACCATCTGAACCGTCTCAATTAGGTGAATCCAAAGAGCTATTTATCATCTTTCTACGACCACTGGATGGCGAGATATCACGTTGTATTTAATACCTTGTCATCTAATGATCCTCGAAATGTGAATTTACTACCATTCGAACCGTCTCAACGAGACGATTCCAACGACTATTTTTTAACTTTCTACGATCACTGGATGACGAGATGTTACAACTTTAAGAATATTAAATTGGTTAAAATAGATGATTTTTACTACAAGATTCTTTTAAACCAACTGAGAATTTTAACTTTTAAAACTTGTTAAAATGTATTTATGGGTCTATTGACCATTTTTTGATAATAACGGTTTTAGTATTAAATTGCAATAAATGTAATGTTACATCTGATTATATTTTTCAATTTTAACAAAATTTAGGCCGGAATTACGATTTTGGCCAGAATTAACAAAATTCCGGCCAGAATTATGAATTCAAAAATCGTTTACTTAAATAAATTTTGATTGGTTTTAAACTTCGCAGATGTGCTACATATTGGAAGATGATGCTATACCAAAAATTTTATTATGCCAACTTTAATAAAAAAAATTTGCCTTTTTTTTGACATTTCCAGTAACTGTGAAATGTCGAGAGTAATGAAGTTTCGAGTTTTAAATTTCGGGATTATGATTTGTCAAGATTTGAATTTCGGGCATTTATTATAACGGGATCTTGGTCGTCGTGATTTCATAGTAGATGGATCCTTACTAATTAATTTCCAAAATAGTAAAATATTTGATTATAACGAAGATTTAAAATCATCACTACACGCAATTTGCTAATATAAAATGCAAATTACTATAAAGAATTAATAGTTTTTATGCAAGTCTTTTCCATTTATTCATACATTGCAAACTGATGAAACCGTTTACTATAAGTTACTTTTGTAATGAGGAGTTATTTCATCCCGATGATGCGATGTACCGTTACACCTCTTTATCGTGATTTTTAATTAGAGCTCAAATGCGATCTCCTTCTCATGATTTTAATTAGAACTCAAACTGGAAGTGATTCTTTAAAATTTTGGTTAGTCAAACAGAAAAAATAATTATGGTTAATAGAAAAAATTAAATATAAATACAATTAAAGAACAAATAATACAAATATTTTATCCCACGCTTCACCAACAAAGATGGAAACTGATAAGACTGATGATTTTCAAAAAGAAGAAGAATCCTATAATGTAGAAGAGATATTTGTCGAGGATAAAGTATTTGAAAAGAAATTATTACGGAAAATTGATTTTAGAATTATGCCTTTATTAACATTGTTATATCTCTTAAGTTTCTTGGATCGGTAATTTAAACAACGATTTCATTTTTCGCGTGAAACTTGTTGCTATTACCTATATATAATTTATTATGCATCTCACCAATGATTTATTAATAGTGTAAGTATTGGAAATGCAAAATTGGCACATATTGAACGTGATCTCGGATTGGTTGGAGCTCAATTTAATTGGTGTCTAAGTATTTTCTTCTTGTAAGTAACCTTTTTAAATAAACTAAGGTGCTTTCGATATAATATGAATAATAAGATAACGTTATTTCTTTTTGTAGTGGATATACTTTATTCGAAATTCCTTCAAATTTCATACTTATTAGGACAAATCCATCTGTGTGCGTGGAGTAAAATATCTTTATTATTTCGTCAAATTATCTTTAAATAAGTTTACTTAATATCAATTCGTATTTTAGTTCCTTTTATGATGACATCATGGGGATTTGTAATGACGCTTATGTATTTGTAAGTTTCAACTTTCGAAACAAGAAACCAATAAAATATTAATATTAGTATTAAATGTATTATAGGTCAATAATTTTTCAGAGTTAATGTCAGCAAGATTTTTTTTAGGTGCCTGTGAAGCAGGATTTTTTCCAGGCGCAATTTATTATATAACCACATGGTATAAACGATCAGAAACAAATTCTCGTATAGCAATATTTTTTATTGGAAATAGTTTTGCTGGTTCACTCAGCGGTTTATTAGCATATTGCGTTGTAAGATTAGATGGAAAGTTAGATCTAAAAGGGTGGCAATGGGTATACATAAATATTAATTACTTCTTATCACAATAATTTTTTCTTATTGATAAAATCTTAATTTAAACAGTTATTTCTAATTGAAGGATTAATGACAATTGTAGTTTCTACATTGTCTTATTTCTTTCTCTCTAATTATCCCGAAAAAACTAAATGGCTCAGTGATAAAGAACGTAAATATGCTGCCGGACGATTAAAAAACGATGCAGGAAAAGCTCATGCAGAACATTTTGATAAAAAGCAAATTTACGCTGCATTAACAGATTGGGTACGTAATATATAGTAAATGATGAAAGTAATATTCAAATATACTTATTTTATCTTTTAATTAATTTTTCAGAAAGTTTATTTAACAATGTTACATCTTGGTATAATTTGTATACCGTTTTTTACTTTCTCATTCTTTATTCCAACAATAGTAAATGGAATGGGATTTGATTACGGTAATTATAAATTTTTTTATTAAATTAAATAATCTTATCAGTTATTAATAGTTGTTATACGAATAAATTTTTTATTATTTTTTGAACCGCATGACAGTTAAATCACAATTATTATCAGTTCCACCATTTTTTTGTGCTGGCATATCAACATTAATTGTAGCAATACTTTCGGACCGTAAACGTATTCGTAGTCCATTTATCATTTCATGTTCATTTGTTGCAATTATTGGTTATATCTTATTAGCTGTACCTTCAGTAAACATCCGTGGTAAGAGTTGGCAATATAGTGTTTTATGTTAATGTTTTATTTAAGTATAAGTTGAAATTAAATTATTTATTTAGGAAAATACTGTATGCTGGTGCTTGTATTGTTGGAGCTGGTTTAGCTCCAGCAATTATAACTTCGATCACATGGTAAATTTGTGTCATTTAATTCTCTTTTTTATCCTTTTAATATAACTTTATATTTTCACTTTTTATTCGCCCTTTAACAGGCTAACGAACAACATTGCTGGTCACGCGAAAAGAGCTATAGCGACAGCAATGGTGATGATGTGTGTAAATGCGGGTGGTGCGGTAGCATCACAAGTTTATCGTCAAAAGGATTATCCGCATTACTTACTTGGTCACTCTATATCTTTAGGATTTTTGATTGCTTCAACAACTACTACAATTATTCAATTAATTGTTTTCAAAACTTTGAATAAGAAAAAGAAGGAAAATCCACAATCGTTTTTAAAAGGAAAAACTGAAGAAGAAATTAAAAATATGGGTGACCTACATCCTGATTTTATTTATAGTTTGTAGTTGCTATTAAGAAAAAGTAATAACTTTTTCCTTTAATTGATTATTCAAATTCTTGAATTTAAATGAAAACTCGACAAAGAAAAAAAATAAGGAAAATTTTATTTTCAGTAGGTGTGCAAAAATACGAATAAAATAAAATTTCAGTTTACTAATTGTCAAAGAGTATATAGTAATCGGACAACGAACTAAAATTAAATAATTAAAATTTATTATAAGGAACATTAAATTTTTTTTGTAATTTATAAATTCAATTTTTAATCCAAGCAAATTATTATAGTAGAAACGTAAAATATTACTATTCATTCATATGCGATAACTCTTTTACATTTAAAAAAATTTTCGAATTCCATCATTATTCTGAACGATATCGCCAACATTAATTTTTTTAATGATACAATACATTTAAAAATATTATATACAATAATGAATTTTTATGTCATATAACCAGTATTTTTTGCATTTAATAATAAAAGGAAGTAGGAAATTTTAATCCATTAAAATATTTCCTAAATAGTTTAGTCCTAAATTAGTACATAATGTGAGTTTATTTTCAATGCTAAAAATACGATTTTAAAATAGAAAGCCTTTGTTTATATCGATAAGGAAATTTTGAAAAAAATATCCATATATGTATTCATATGAACTTTTATATTATTGATTTAAAAATAGCAAACTCAATAAATTCAATCCTTCAATAACAGTAATAGTAAAAATGCGAGAACAGAGTCAAACCTCCACCGAAAATATTTTTAGTTTTTTTTTTTTTTTTTGCCCAAACAACTGATCGCCATTATTATGGTCGCACAAAGTGTAATAAGTAATTTTTCAATATTCCGCATAATACGCGAATTTCTTTTTTTACATAATGAGTGGATATCTTATATCTTATAAAAAGTTGTTCCAAGTTATACTAGTTTAATCAAATGTTTTTAGTTAAAACTTATTTCGAAAGACATTATATTTGCTTCTATACAATTCACAAATTTTTGTTTGTTGTCTAAAATGCAGATCAAAAAGGAAAATTTTTTTGAATTCCGCAGATTAATTACAAAAATAGTTAGTATTGAACAATAACAACGTAGTTTACTATTTTACAATGCTAAATAACTTTAAAGAATTCTTTCTCATTTATTCATAGAATGCAAAATTGTAACTTAGCATTGAAACGCAAGGATAATTTCTATAATTAAGAGTTATTATTTTACAATGATGTACCGTTCCATTTTTCATATTTCTACATAATTTCAATTCTCAATTGGATGTGATTAAAATATTGGCTTGTAAAAAAAGAACAAATAATTATGGTTAGTAAAAAAAAAAATATTTTAATTATAAATACAACCAATTTATCTAAGAAACAAATCATACCAGATACAAAATTATCATTACTTTCAAAGAAATTGATTTTTGTCAACAATAATGGAAGCTTATAATTTTCAAAAAGATGAGGAATCCAATAATAAAGATAATATAGAAGAGATATTTGTTGAGGATAAAGAATCTGAAAAGAAGTTATTACGAAAAATTGATCTTAGAATTATGCCTTTATTAACTTTGTTATATCTCCTAAGTTTCTTGGACAGGTAATTTGAAGCAATGATTTTCATTTTTAATGTAATAATTGTCTACTATTACACGTGTAATTCATTAATTCATTACACGTCCCTATCGATCATTATTATTAGAGTAAATATTGGAAACGCAAAATTGGCACATTTAGAAGAAGATGTTGGATTAGTTGGAACTCAATTTAATTGGTGTTTAAGTATTTTCTTCATGTAAGTGACCTCTTTAAACTAAGGTATTTCGATATCAATTATATAATAATATTATATTATATTTAATTTCTTTGTAGTGGATATACTTTATTTGAAATTCCTTCGAATTTAGTACTAGTCAAGACAAATCCATCTAAGTGGAGTAAATAAATATTTTATTACTTATTTGATTAATTATCTTTGAATGCTTTTTCTTATTTCATTTCGTATTATAGTACCTTTTATTATGATATTATGGGGACTTGTAATGACGCTTATGGCATTTGTAAGTTTCAGTTTTCGAAGTAAGAAATCAATCAAATGTTAATTATAAAATTAAATTTATTTAGGTAAAAAATTTTTCGGGGTTAATGTCAGCAAGATTTTTCTTAGGCGCCTGTGAATCAGGATTATTCCCAGGTGCAGTTTATTATATTACCACATGGTATAAACGATCAGAAACAAATTCTCGTATAGCTATACTTTTTATGGGAAATAGTTTTGCTGGTTCATTTAGCGGTTTGTTAGCATATGTTATTATAAGATTAGATGGAAGTTTACGCCTGAAAGGGTGGCAATGGGTATGTAATAAGTAGTGATTTCTTTTTTTTTTAGTACAATAATATTTCTTATACTGATAAGATATTTTAATCTTAACCAGTTATTTTTAATTGAAGGAATGATAACAATTATAGTCTCTATATTCTCTTATTTCTTTCTCTCTAATTATCCTGAAAAAACTAAATGGCTTAGTGATGAAGAACGTAAATTTGCTGTTGGACGATTAAGAAATGATGCAGGAAAAGCTCATACAGAACATTTTGATAAAAAGCAAATTTACGCTGCATTAACAGATTGGGTACGTAATATATAAATGATAAAAGTAATATTCAAATTTCCTCGTCTTATTTAATATTCTCTTTTAATTATTTTTTTAGAAAGTTTATTTAGCTATGTTTCATCTTAGTGTAATTTGTATACCATTTTATTCTTTCTCATTATTTATTCCAACAATAGTAAATGGAATGGGATTTGATTACGGTAATTATAAATTTTTATTTAATTAAATTAAGTAATTCTCATTAATAACAGTTATTCAAACAATTTATTTATTATTTTCGAACCGCATGACAGTTAAATCACAATTATGGTCAGTACCCCCATTTTTTTGTGCCGGCACGGCAACATTAATTGTAGCAATACTTTCGGACCGTAAACGTATTCGTAGTCCATTTATCATCGCATGTTCATGTCTTTCAATTATCGGTTATATCTTATTGATCGTGCCTTCAATAAGCATCCCTGGTAAGCAAATTTTTTATGAAAGATGATCAACATGTAATTGTTTTAAATCTGAAATTATTTATTTAGGAAAATATGTTGGAGCCTGTATTGTTGGAACTGGTTTGTCTCCAGCAAATATAACTTCAATTGCATGGTAAATTTTAATATATTTCTCTTTTTTTTTATGATTTTGATATCATCATCAAATTTTCCTTTCTCTCGTTCTTTTTAACAGGTTAACGAATAACATAGCAGGACATGCAAAAAGAGGTATAGCGACAGGAATGGTATTGATGTGTGCAAATATAGGCGGGGCAGTATCATCACAAATTTACCAACAAAAAGATTTTCCGCATTACTTCTTTGGTCACTCAATATCTTTATCATTTTTGATTGCTTCGACATGTACTACAATCGTTCAATATTTTATTTTCAAAAATTTAAATAAGAGAAAGAGAGAAAATCCACAATCTTTTTTAGAGGGAAAGACTGAAGAAGAAATTAAAAATATGGGTGATCTTCATCCGGATTTTATTTATAGCTTGTAATTATAGTATTAGGATATGAATATTAAACAATTTAATATTTCTCCCTTAATTAAATATCTAAATTTGTAAATTAGAAAGATGAATAAAAAAATGATTTTAATTAAAAAAAATCATAATATTTAAACTATCGTTTTTTAAATTCCATTTAAGTCTTTAAGTTGAATAATAATTGTTTGCTCTCTTACAAAATCTGATAAGTATGACACGTACTGTACATCCTCAGTTGTTTTTATATAATAACTTTTCTAGAAATAGGATAATTTTTTTTAAGAAAGGACAAGCCTTTCGATTAATCGTTTTGAAGGCTATAAATACGATCCGTAAAGCTGAAGCATTGTTAGAAAATGTTTGATAAGAGGAGTATATTTTATAATATTATTAATTCAGTTAAGTAAAATAAATACAACTGAAATACTGAAATGAAATACCTTCAACTTTTTAATATTTCCCATAATAAATTTTAATAATAATTATTGCTTATTAATTATATGTTATTGTACTTTGTATGGGCGTGATTAATAATGGTATGATGTGACACTCCGCCACATCAGATCATTATTAAGCACTATTAAGCACAACGCCCAATAATGATTAATATTAGTAATTATCTATTATACTTTACATACTTTTTACAAGTTTTATATTAATAAACCACAAACGCGTAACTCTAATTAATTTTATATAATCATATATTTGCGTATTATTTTATATTAGTAATTATAATATGAATTCACATTTTATTAATATTTTAAGCACGCTTATTAAGCAAGATGTGCTAAAACATGTAAATGTTGTACGTATAATAATACTTGTTTTTTTATAAACATCATTTAATATTTATTTTCGTAGATCAATTTTCGAGAAAATGTCTCGACGTGATATTTATTATCTTTGAGACATATGTCTTTTGGATAATGCCATTGTCGAGAAAATGATATGTTGACAAATCGCCATTCGGAAATATGTCTGACGGGAAATGGTTACCCACTTATAATAAATTTGTAACACCAAATTTATTCTAAATAACGTACCATGCAAGTTGGAATATGATTTGTCAAATTTTACGTTAAAAAATTTGCAAAATTGGCATAGAGAAATTGAAAATTAACATATATATGTATTTATGTTTTATGCGATTTTTCAATAAATCTGATCCTGCCAATAACAGCGTGCTAAAACACGAATCAAATTCTAAAATTGGCGTATATACATAGATTATATTATAAAAGATATGGTACGAAATCGCTCTAGAAATTTAAAATTGATGGAAAATTGTTGAAGAAAACTGCTTATGCTTGAAATCGAAGAATGATAAATTGCATTATAGGAAAAAACATACAATATGAAATGATTTAAGTTCAGAAATTTTCTTAAATAGCATTAAATAATGAGATAACAACTTTTGCATACTTGTGATAATATCAAAAATATTAAATAAAAAATATCTTCGTATACATGTTACTACTTTAAAGGATACGAAACCATGGATATTACAAACTGTATTAAACTTAGTAAAATGTAAATTTCTCTTTGCAAATGTTAACAGCGTTAGCCGTTAATATTTTGTGATGATTATAAATAATACGTATTTATTAATAATACCGTTTGATCGACAAAAATGGTTTAGTGCGCTAAATATATAAACCCTATCTGTTATTTGACATTTTATGCAAAATTTTCTATAAATGAACATATTTAGTAATCTCTTTCTTGTAATAGTCCAGGAGTTCAGTTTGGAATATGATTCTTTAAAATAGTTAGCAAAAAAATAATTTATAAATACAATCATGTATTCATAAAAAATCGATTTTATCCACAACTATGGATCATAATTTTCAAAATGAAGAAGAATCCAACAATGACAAAGAGATATTTATTGAGGATAAAGAACTTGAAAAGAAATTACTACGGAAAATAGATCTTAGAATTATACCTTTATTAACTTTGTTATATCTCTTAAGTTTCTTGGACAGGTACATTGCAGAAACTTGTTTCCTTAATATACAGTAATTTTCATTATAATCGCGTTGTAACCGCGCAGTGAAAAATATGATAAATAATTGAATATTAAGGAAATTAAGCTTAAAGTAATTTAAAACAACGACTTCAATTTTCGTATAAAACTTATCATATAATTCATTACGCATCCCTACTAATTGTTATTAGAGTAAATATTGGAAACGCGAAATTAGCACATATTGAACAAGATCTTGGATTGGTTGGAGCTCAATTTAATTGGTGTCTGAGTATTTTCTTCTTGTAAGTAACCTTTTTAAATAAACTAAGGTACTTTCGATACAAATTGAATAATAAGATAACGATGTATTTCTTTTCTTGTAGTGGGTATATTTTATTTGAAATTCCTTCGAATTTAATGCTTCTCAGGACAAGTCCATCTTTGTGGAGTAAGTAAAACTTTTTACTTTTTATCTCGTTAAATTATCTTCGAATAAGTTTTTTAATTTCATTTTTTTTTCGTATTTTAGTTCCTTCTATTATGATATTATGGGGACTTGTAATGATGCTTATGGCATTTGTAAGTTTCAACTTTTCGAAGAAAGAAATAATTACACGAAAATTAAAATTAAATTTTATTTTAGGTGAAAAATTTTTCAGGGTTAATGTCGGCAAGATTTTTTTTAGGTGTATGTGAATCGGGATTATTTCCTGGCGCAGTTTATTATATAACCACATGGTATAAACGATCAGAAACAAATTCTCGTATAGCCATACTTTTTATTGGAAATAGTTTTGCTGGTTCGTTTAGCGGTTTATTAGCATATTGTATTGTAAGGTTAGATGGAAAATTGCATATAAAAGGGTGGCAATGGGTATGTATTAAGTATTAAGTTCTTTTTGTTATGATAATTTTCTCTTACTGACAAAAACTTTAAAGTTGTTTTTAATTGAAGGATTAATGACGATTGTGGCCTCTATACTTTCCTATTTCTTTCTCTCCAATTATCCCGAAAAAACTAAATGGCTTAGTGATAAAGAACGTAAATTTGCTGTTGGACGATTAAAAAATGATGCAGGAAAAGCTCATGTAGCACATATCGATAAAATGCAAATTTACGCTGCATTAACAGATTGGGTACGTAATATATAAATAATACAAGCAATATTCAAATGTCCTTGTTTTATCTAACATTCTCCTTAAAACTTTTTTTAGAAAGTTTATTTGGCTATGTTACATCTTGGTGCTAGTTCAGTAACATTTTATTCTTACTCATTATTTATTCCAACAATAATAAATGGATTAGGATTTGATTATAGTAATTATAGAATTTTTATTTTAAACAAATCATTTAATAGTTATTCAAGTAATTTATGTACTAATTTTTTTTTACAGTTAAATCACAATTATTATCAGTACCACCATTTTTTTGTGCTGGTATATCAACATTAATTGTAGCAATATTTTCGGACCGTAAACGTATTCGTAGTCCATTTATCATCGCATCTTCATTTACTGCAATCATTGGTTATATCTTATTAACCATACCTTCAATAGGCATTCCTGGTGAGCGATTTTATTTTTTTTCCTGAAATGATTACAATGTAATTGTTTTAAATCGACATTAAATTATTTATTCAGGAAAATATATTGGAACTTGTATCGTTGGAGCTGGTTTATCTCCAGCAAATATATCCTCAATCACGTGGTAAATTTTATTACTTTTTTTTTCTTTTTTTTTTTATCACTTAATCATATTTCCCTTACTCTTCGTCCCTTTTACAGGTTAACGAATAACATAGCAGGTCATGCGAAAAGAGGTATAGCGACGGGAATGGTATTGATGTGTACAAATATAGGTGGTGCAGTAGCATCACAAGTTTATCGGCAAAAGGATTTTCCGCATTATTTGTTTGGTCATTCAATATCTTTGGCATTTTTAATTGTCGCAACATGTATTTCAATTATACAATATATTGTTTTCAAAACTTTAAATGGGAGAAAGAAAGAAAATCCACAATCCATTTTAGAAGGAAAAACCGAAGAGGAAATTAAAAATATGGGCGATCTTCATCCTGATTTTATCTATAGTTTGTAATTATTAGAATAATGCTATTTAATCTTCTCCCTTAATTATTAATTTAAATTTTGTGAACTGGACAAAAAGGAAGGATTTATATTGACATACAAAAAAAAAAAAATAAATTTAATGCAAGAGCATCCTTTCCAAACTAACCGTGTTTTTTCTCTAAAAAAAAAATTAAATTCTTCAGGATTTGATAGTTCGTAAATCATAATGGTTTGCTCCCTTGTAAATTTGGTAGGCATGACGCACAGCCCCGGTTATGTTTTTCCTGTCCTAAATTTATAGATAGTCATCACTATTAAAAAGAGTAATTTTAAAAAGAGTAAAACTTTTCTAACCAGTCTGGAAGATAATCAATACAATCCGCGAAAGCAGAAGCATTACGAAGAATGAATATTGTGTCAGAGGGGTACCAATTATAACCACCATGATCTGTAATATGTTTGACAAGAGCATCCTAAAATAATTTATTAGTGAATTTCAGGTAAATAAGGTAAACGCAATTAAAATACCTTTTCCTGTTTACAACTATTACTTTCAGTTCACTCTACAACCAGAATTTGTTCATCACTCATTTTTTCAAAAAAATCAAGAAGCACCTTGGCATTCTGTTTTAAGCAACGTGGAACGCCAGTAAGATCTAAATTAAATATATGAAATTAAGAAATTTACATACTTAACCCGTGATTAGTAATGTAATTATAGATCAACACCTAATAATTTTCTAATTTTTCTTTAGCAATCTTTTTTTCTTTTAACCTGAATATAGATTACTCTAACCCTTTTACACCATACTCACTATCAAAAATACATTTCTCTGCAAGTTCAGTTACTTCGTCACGATCTTCAATAGTAAAGTTGACTAATAAATTTTCGACTTGTTCCAACTCTTTGTTCTGGTTATCTGTGTACATACGGATATTATTTAATTTATAAACTTTTTTTTTCTCTTTAATTAATTATTTGTTCTTTATAATTCTTTAATATTACACGCGGAAATAGCGGAATTTTATAGAAAAAGAACTTCAATAAGTTGTTGTTCAGCGAGCGTAAGAAGCTATACTTTTTAGAAAATTAGTGTGAAAATTGATCAATTGATCAGTCATGTCTGATAAGATTGATAATCAAAACAAGTGTAAATAGTCGTACAATAGGTCGTGTGAATTAGTGTTCGTCTTTTCTTTGAAAAAAATTTTTTTTCCATTTCGTTTTTAATTCCTTTTCTTTTCTTTTTTTTTGGTCCTTATGTTTTCCGTGTTCTTCGGCCTACAGCAAAAAGTACGTTTCTTTATTTTTATTTATTTTTTTGTTTCGTTGGTCTTGTCTCATAATACATAAAGTATTTTCATGACTTGAGATCATTGTTACAAAACATTGAGAAAGAGAATATTCATTCATAACAATTTCGCGGCTGATGAAGTAAATATTATTTACAAAAAGAAGGTTTAATAGATAATGTACAATTATTTTTATTATAATATAATGGATTATGGAACAGGTACGTTATTAAATTTCTTTCACAAATAATCAACCAATAAATATGCTTATTAAGATAAGTAAAGCCAGTATCTATAAAAATAACCAAGCAAAAATGAACACCCGAGTAATAAGTCCTCTTAACTTACCTGATTATATGATGTATTCCTTCCAGAATTCACTTTTAGAAAGCTTTAATAATTATATTAAATATAATTCATTAAAAATAACATGTATATACTGTATACCGTACCAACATTAAATGTGTTTGGACAGATTTTGCAAAAACATGAATATGATTTCATGTATCCGGAACTTTTCTATTCTTTTAAGAACGTTCTCTCCAAGATCTAAATTTCTTTAGATCACGTGAAGTATGATAAATCTATCAAGAAGCGAAGAATCTGAAAACGCGATTGTACGTTGTGTGTAGTATTCCGAGGTGTAGTGGACTAGTGGTGTTTTTATGACTAACCTCCACCTTTGAGTGTTGCAGGCGGATGAGTATTGTACTCTAAAAACCGGGTTAGGTTTTAATGGCTTTGTTGGAAACAGGATTGTTATTAGAGTCATGCAAGCACGTCTTACATGCTCTCTCTTAATTTTGTTTCCGGAAGACCATGGTCAGTGTTGGTAGTACTTGAATTTCTTTACATTTTTTTTGTATTGATTTTTAATATTTAAATGATTTTCTATATTCAAAAAAAAACGCGATTGTACGTTGTGTGACAACGTGAAATGTGGCAACTTGTCGATCTCTCTGTGTATAATTGGGGGTTTCGTTTCTGGTACTACAATCGGTACAGTATAAAAAAATTAGGATTTCCATTTCTTTTTCACCTTTTTTAACCCTTAATGGTCTAACACTATAATTTTAATATTAAAAAAAAAAAATGTCTAAACTTAATAAAGATATTCTCTTCTTATTATTTGGAGAATTACAAGATGATTCGAAATCTCTTTTTTCATGTCTAATGGTTAATAGACTTTGGTGCGAGACAGTAATTCCAATTTTATGGAGGAATCCTTGGCGATATGCTATTAATTATAATAATAAAAGTTATTTATTTTATATTATTACTTTCTATTTAACTGATAATGTTAAAGATTTTCTAAGAATACATGGGATTGAATTACCATTAAATTCATGTCAATCACTTTTATTCGATTATTTGAGTTTTTGTAGAAGTATCAACGTGAACATTATTAATAATATAATTTCTACCGGTGTTTCTTCAGCTTATGATCAATTTCTTTTACAACAAGAGATTTACAGTCTATTGATGAGGAAATGTCCAGAATTAAAATATTTAGATATGACGTTGATTAAACATCAAATATTTTATTTTCCAGAAGCCAAGATACGTCTTGATTCGCTTTGTGAATTAAGATGTGATACAATTATTGATTCTTCATACTATTACGGGTTAGCATGTATCTGTCAAAATATACAGAGACTCATCATAATTAATACAAGTTCAAAAGATAATCAAGGAATTGTTAAATTAATTGAAACCCAAAAAAATTTAAAATATTTTGAATGGAAGGATGATTTTAGAGAAGAATGTTTTATAGATCCATATGAAGTGATTTTTCCTATATTAGCAAAAAAGGCAAATACTCTTAATCATTTAATAATTGTATTTGAATATTTTGAGTATGAACATACATTTCTACTTAAAGTATTACCAGAACTTCATAATTTAAAAACGTTAATAATTGATGATCTTGAATTAAATAATATTCAATTGAAGAAGTTGGTTTATCGTGACCTTGAAATTATTAAAATAGATTATATTACAATTAACACAGCTGCTTGTATAATTAAAAATAGTGGAGGTCATTTAAGGGAAATATTATTAAAATATTATTATTCATTAGATGAAGGTTACTTTATTGAAGATTCTCTTACTTTCATTCGTACAGTTTATGAAAATTGTCCTTTAGTTGAGTGTTTGTCACTTGTAATTTCATCATCTGATGAACATTTTATTGAATTTGAAAAATTACTAAAAGCTTGCAAAAATCTGAAATCAATATTATTAATTATGAATCATATTAATGATGTGAAGTATAATGAACTTAAGTCAAATGAAGCTGATGGAGAATTATTGGATATATTAATTAGATCAGCACCAGCTCATCTAAGAGAAATCAGATTTTCGGATCATTTTAGTTTTTCTTTGGAAAATTTGGAAGCGTTCTTAATAAAGTGGAGAGGTCGACCTGCACTTACTATTATTACATCTGATCATATTTATGAAGATGATGATCATGTAAATTTAATTAATAAATATAAGAAAGATGGCGTAATTAAAGATTTTAATCGTGTTTATAAATTGAATGTATACTTTTAGATTCATGAAAAAGTGATGACTAAAAAATAGTGATTAAGATATAGTGAACGTTATAGTGGATGTTGTATTTTGGAAGAGAAATCTTGATGTTTAAATTACACTTCCTAACACGTTATATTGATGATTAATTCAATTATATGTAATTATTTATCAATAGCAACTCGGAATCATTTTTATGTACACCATTAATAGATTTATCAGATATTTAAACATAATAACAATTTACTTAAATTATTATTATCTTAATTTAATTCTCCTATTAAAAAAAAAAAAAAAAAAAGTGAAAGTAATAAAATTCGTTCAATTAAATAGTTGATTCTATCTTTTTATCCGAGTTTTTTATTCTAAAAAGTGTCACTAGAGATCATTGCTAAGATCTATTTTAAATCGTGGCCTAGAACTTATTTAAATTTCGTAGTACCTCCCAAACCTCCTATTAAAGTTTGCCATTATTCTATAAATCCTTCCCAAATATAACCCATTTATTGCTTCTAAGTCGTTTTTCCCGAACAAACTTTCTAAATCTGAATAGTTTGCGGTCAGTAATAATCAATGTACCATCTTATTTTTGTAGTAACATATCTATTTAAATAAAAAAAAATTTTATTTGGTAACACATTAACGTAAAGCGTCTTAGTATATATATATTGTGTATATTAAATGAGAAATTATTTTAAAATTGCAAACCTCCTGTAGCAGAAGATACAGATACTTCCAATAAAATTCATTTCTTTATATAATAAAGATTATTATTAGTTTATATAATTAATAAAAATTGAGAAATACAAAATTAAAAACCAATAACAGAATTTTTTAAATATACCATCTAAAGATAAACAAAATGTACATACGACTGATGTTCATATATACATGGCATATAATACGGTTATAACTTGATCTTGGAGAATGAAGAGGTTACGCGGTTCAGTGATGGCATGAAAAACAGTATTACGATACATATTTCCGAGTATATTGAATTATATTTACGCATTTTCATATTTTCTTCCCTCACGAATTGGACTCTTGCTGGAATTGGAATCAACCTCTAAACCTATGATTTTGTCATCACTGAGTTTTTATCAATTGATCTCCAAAAACGTTTATACTTTCGGAAAACTTTCTATTCTTTTTTTTTCAAGGAAAACCGATATTGGTATACGATAAATAAACATCCTTTTGAATCATTGTACCAAAATTGAACCATACCTCGCCAGTACCTCGCCCTTCTCGTTCTCCATTTCGTTGGAAATGCCTTGTTTTGTTTCCTCAAATAGATTGGATGATTATCATTCGGAAGGACTTCAAAGAAGCCGTTCATTATTGAGATCCTACATGAATAAGATATCATTAAAGTAAATTTGCAGTTAAAAAATTAAGCTATTTATGTTAATCCTCATGACTTCTAGTTAACAAATGCATTGTACCTCTTCCAACTCTCCTAAATTAGCGTCGTATATAGTGAGTTATTTTTCGTGCAGAAAAAATGCAATGAATTAAGACTATTATTAAAATAAACGTATCAAAATCTAATCGGTGGATCATCCCGTGACTTATCACCTGAAGATTTCTGCGGATATTCGTTACATCACTATAATTTTAGAGTTTCTGATGATTTATTGCTCTCTCAAAAAATAAATTTTTTTCGGGATGTTCAAAGGAAAGATAACTTGTTCTACCTCTTCTGATCCTGAAGAAGCGTAGCTTCAAAAAAGATTACTTGTGCAAAATCATTTTTGTATAGGGGATCTTTCACACATTGATTAAAAATCACTTGCCCGTTATGAGCAAAACTGTGAATACATTACTCTAATAATTAGCACTTTTTTATACGTAGTATTGTAAGGCGTGATGAACATGCATAACTTAGAGAACGCGCCATCATGGCTCGATCTAAGAATTCGATATCACGTGAACACGACACTTGATGCTTGAGACGTCAATGTCCTGCCCTCTTCTTGACTATGTCAAGAACTAAGTCCGGCCTTTTGCATCACAACAACGTTATGATATTTTTACTTCGCTGAAAATTTTTTTGATATGGTATTATACATTTTCGCATGTGCCACGGTTAACGAGTTCTATTTTCTGATATACAGTTACACGAGTTAAACTCGCTTTATTGAGATTAATAATCTCGATTACATGCATTGCGTATAAAGCGTGTGACTACTGACTAGTCCACAAAAGTCCAGAAAAAATTTACAAGCTAATAACTACTCTACTTATACTAAGTACACAATAACATCTCGTTTTTTTTTTGACCCAGATATTTACTTCATTATATCAGAGGGTAACAGTAAATATTTTTATTTAAAAATTTAGAATGTACATTTTTTTATTAATCATATTACATATTTTACAAAATTTTTTTTAACTAAAATGTAAATTTACTATAAATAGTAAACGCATTCTAATCATTTGTGAGTTATATTAGTATTGTTCAGAATCCTATTTTGATAATCAAAAATGAGATTTTTTGAGAAAACAATATTTTAACTAACATTATCTAAGGTAATTTAATAATTATGAATTTTAGTAATTTGCTTTTTTAGGGTTGAGGAAGTATTTTGTCCAGCCTTTTCCTGAATTGGATTATTTGATTTAGTGTTAAAATGAATATTTCTTGTATTAAGTTGAGTAGCGAATATATTGTAAGTAGAAGATGGGTTATTATGCTCTTCTTGAATTGAAATATTTGTTTAAGTATTCTTTATGTCTTTTGTGAGAAAGTAAGTATCTGATTTTTTGCAAGTAAAAGAATTATTACATGAAATTAAGAAAGTACTTTGGTTAACCTCTTCTTGAATTGAAATATTAGATTAAGTGTTAAATTAAAAGTAATATTTCTTATGTCTGCTATATTTTGGCTTCCTGATTTTTTGCAAATAAAAAGATTATTACGTGAAGTTGATAAGGAAGTATTTTGACCAACTTCTTCCTAAGCTGGAGTTTTAAATCAAATGTTAGAATTCCTTACGTCTCTTGTATCTTAATTTAAAAAAGAAGTACCCAATTTTTTGTAAGTAAGAAGATTATTACATAAAGTTAAAAAAATATTTTGACTAATCTCTAATTGGAATATTAAGTCAAGTAATAGATTGAATAATATTTTTGTATCTACTATATCTGATTTTTTGCAAGTAAAAGAGTTATTATATAAAGTTAGTAAAAAAATATTTTAATTAGCTTCTTCTTAAGATGAATTATTTGATCAAGTATTAAAATAAATATTTCTTATATTAAGTGAAATAACAGATATATTGCGAGTAAGAGAAGAATTATCATACAAAGTTAAAAAATGTTTTAACTAACTTCTTCCTAAGTTAGAATGTTTTATTAAGAAGAATAATATTTATTAATAGTAATTGTTTACTGATTTTTTTTTTTGTTTTGTTTATCTAATAAAGTAACATTTTGTTTGACTCTTTTTTTTTGTTTTTTAAAATTCAGTTTAATAATCATATGTTTTTCAAAGAGTTTTTTATTTTTATTAGTTATTTTTAATATTTTAATAATAAAAAAATAATATTTTAATAATTGAAAAATACATTATTTATAATTAATTTATAAGAAAAAATTTATTAAAGTATTAAAATTTTGCAAAAATTTATTTATTATTGATTATTTAATCAATTTATATTTAAAATTAAACTTTCAATCAATTTATATTTTAAACTTTCAATTAATTATTTTAGTGATTAAAATTGTTAATCACATATAAAACAAATAAAAAACTTTCTTTGTTATATTTATAAACAAATATATTTATTAAAAACAAATATTTTCTTTATTTTATCTACATATGCATATATTTTTTTATTATAAATTTTTATACATAACTAGAAAAAAAGTGATTTTCAGTGTAATAAATGACACATTATAAGCAGATGCTTCTTTAGAAGATCTATTTGTAAAGAAAAAATAAGATTATACTATTATTGTGAAAATTGTAATAATAATAACAGCCCCTAAATATAAAGATAACTCAGTTATTTAAAGGCATAACTGTGATTACACTAATAGCTGTTGAGGTTTTTAAATCTTTTAGAGATACCAGCTAGTTATAGAAATATTTCAAACTGTTTTGATCATCAAAAAATAGCATTAATATTATTGCAACTCTTTATCATAATCTCTGAATATAAGCAATTTTTATATAGTGAACTCTGTATAAGAAATTGCTAAAATATACCTCAAAATTTTACTTAAATATATAACATCAAAAAATTTTTAATTTTGTATAACAAACATTTAATAGTCATATCAAAATTTAGTCAAAATATACATCCAAGATAATTGAATAAAATTCCAAATATACAACTATTTCCTTATAAAAAAATTGGATAAGAAATTTATACGTTTTTTTATACGGAAAAAGTCATATAAATATTGTATGATTATAGTATAATAAACATAGAATTTTCTGTAAAAAAATATACGTAAAAAAATACGTGATATGGAAAATTGTCCAATTCTGTATCACAAAATTACGGTTTATATACTGAAAAATACTGAAAAATACATAAATTATACGTTTTTTAACATAATTTATAATATAAATTTTATTTAATTTTAATTTTTAATTAATAATATTTTCATTGAATATGTTTTATTATAATATTAAATCAATATTTAAATAACAAATAAATAAATAATATTTTATTTAATACAAATATTTCATTTCTTATTACATTTCTTTAACTCTATTAAAAACCAAACTCCCCCCTATATTGTATCATACCTACAGTAATTCTAGAATTATCCTATGCTAGTTTCCTCCAAGAGTTGGCATTCCTACAAAAAAACATGAAAAAAACAAATCAACTCACGAAAAAATAAATAAACCTGCAAAGAAAGAACAAAGAAAGAAATCAACCCACAAAAAGGAAATAACTTATAAAAAGAACTGACCTACGACAGAGAAAAAGAAGTCTCAAAACTGATCTACTACAAAAAAAAAGAAACTAAATTACCTACAAAAGTAAAAAAAATACAAATTAACCTACAAAAAAAGAAAAGTCTTTGAAGCGTTTTACAAAAAAAAAAAAGAATGAACTAACTCATAAAAAGAAAAGAAACCTGAACCTGATCTTTAAAAAGAAAAAGACTTTCACCCTATAAGAAAATTAAACAAAAAAAAATATTAATTTTAATGTAAAAAAATTATCTTTAACGAAAAAAAAATTTTTTACAAAAAAAAGAGGAGCAAGGTGCGTGGGTAGAAAATGAATAATAAAAACAAAAAAAATTTTAACAAAGTTAGGAAAATAAAGAGAAATAAAAATAGGGAATAAAAAAATAAAAGAACCAAAAACGAAAACTTTTTTTAAAAAAAAAGTGAAAAAAAATTTTTTTTTAAAAAAGGAGGGGTTGGAATAAAAAGTAGAATAGAAAGAAAAAACTTTTTATTTTTTATTAAAAAAAAGGAATAGCGGATGAGAAGAAAATCAAGAGAAAAAAACATTTTTTTAGAGAAAGTTAGAGGGAGAAGAGAAAAAAAAATGTGGGAAATAAAAAAAGGAGAGTATAAATAAAAAAAAATGGGGAGGGAAACAAAAAACGTATCATAATAAAACAATAATCACATAATCTCATATTATGATACTTGATACGAAATGACAATAAAATTATTAAGTTTAAAAATTCTGTATAAATTCCGTATAGGCGTATACATTCCGTATATATTAATTTTTTTGAAAAAATGTTCAAAAATGAATTGTGTCTTAAATATACAGAATTGCCATACAGAATCTATAAAAACGTATGATAATTGTATACGAAACACATCAATTCTGTATACGGATTTCTTATAGGGTTCTTAATTTTATTTATTATAATATAAAAGATACTGAACTAATAATAGTTTCAGAAAATTATAGTTCTAATATTTTATATATAAAATCATAATAAAAAACTACTAAAACTATAGTTCTAGTATTTTTATATATAAAATCACAAAAAAATATCAAAACTATAGTTTTGGCTAAAGTTTCAAATTTTCAGTTCAGTCCTATTTTTGGTTTCAATTTGGCTCTCTGATATAAAATTTTACCAAAAGTGTTTTTCAGCCTAAAATTTTTACTGAAAACCGTTTTCAGGTTATACTTTTAACTAAAAATATTTTCAGTTAAAAAACACTACTGAAAAAATGTTTTCAGTTTGAAAAATTAGTTCCAGTTCTATTTTCAGATCAAAAACATTTTCAGATGAAGTTTTTTAACTAAAAAACATTTTTCAGTTAAAAGATAATTCTGAAAATGTTTTTCAATAAAAATCTTATTCTAAAAAACATCCAGTAAGAAACAAAGTTCAGAACCAAAAATAGAACTGAAAACAGAACTAAACCAGAAATTTGGAGCTCTAGTTTTGGCATTTTTATATAAAATCACAAAAAAAATACTAAAACTATAGTTTTGGCATTTTTATACAGTATATAAAATCATAATAATTTGATTATAAATATATATTAAGACTTTTTTTATTATAAAACAAGTATATAAAAAAATTTTTTGCTATTAATTAATAAATATATGGGGTCTTTACAATAGAAAGGTACGAAATTCAAAAAAATTTTTAAATTTACTTTATATGCTAATTATATTTTTTATGCTAAAATAAGTGTAAATTTAATATTAATTAAATTTTTATTTTTTTTTGAGTTTTGTACCTTTTTATTGCAAAGACTCTATATAATGATTTTTTTTCTTACTGACTATTAAGTATATAATAAAAATCATTACATATAATCACTTAAAAAGAAAATTTGTATCACAATACAATGAAACTTTTCAAAATTTTTTAAAAGTATATAATAGGATTCTTAATAATATATTTCAGGGTTTTTTTTTACCATATTTCTTTTACTACCTTTATTGATTTTATTATTTTGTCAACTTATGATATAGTTATATATGTAGTTAACAAAAAATTTAATTTATAATTTACATAACAATCATTTTTTGTCAACTCTTTCCGATGATCACTCTGTCCAAATTTTTCAGCTAAAAAATATTTGAGTTAATGTCATCAGAAACAACTAATATACTAATAAACATATCACAAATAAATAATAATAATATTAGTGAAGAGTTTTGTAACAACCTTAGAGACAACTTTGGTATCTTCCTTCTGAAGAATATGGAATGTGAGATGAGAGGCTTGCAGAGAATGTGGTCTAGGACAAGCTCTTGGGATATATAAAAGAACGTTCCTCTCCATCCAGTTGGAGAACTTGGATATCCCTCTGAAGGACAGCTAGAGTTATCAAAATATTGGGATGTTTGTCCTGTCCTCATAAGCTATATTCAGTCTTTGTCGAAGTTTACCTTAGAGAGAGCTTTACTGCGCTCGCGGCAAATGTCAGAAAAGGCTTCCAAATTAAAGCAAGTAGAAAAGCAGGATACACCAATCATAGACTCTAATGCAAACGCCCAGATGGATATAGAAATATCTAACCCAGAGGCGAACCAATCAACAACAATCACGATGCTGATCACAAAAGAATCGAATGATAAAACAAGTTTTCAACCTGTATTAACTAAATCGCAAAAGAAGAAACAATGCAAGAAGGCTAAAGTGGAACGGGAAGCTGCTAAAGCTCTCAAAAGTTCGCACTCCTCTCTGGATCCTCTTGCCAAACAGTTTACTCCTCACAAGCGAGATGAGTCCACAGGTAACAAAACACTTATTCAGCCGCCTGAAAAGAAAGTTAAGTCGCTTGACAAGCCGAATACAAGAAAGGTGGTCGAAAATAAAGCATCAACAGTGATTACTGGGTATCAGCCTACCCTTAATTCTCAGGCTTTTGTTTGTGATATTATAGTATATGATATCCCTGCTAAGTGAAACAACTTCACCATTATCAACACGCTATCCGATTGGGAAAAGGTTATCTTTATGATTGTCAAATGGCAGAAGAAGTACAAGACACTCTATGTCAAGTTAGAGATATCACAATTGTTTAGGAATTATGAAAAACATTGGATGGTGCCATTAATGGGTTTTCCAGTAAGATGGTTTCCAGCGTCATGGTCTCTTCAAGAACGAAAAGAAAGTGAAAGGTATCAAGCTGCAGTGTTGAACCTCCCAGAGAGTATGACCTCAGCTACGCTGATTTAGAAAGAAAATGAAGCATATCTTATATCCCATAACATTAATATGTTCAAAGAAGTAAAATTACTGGATGGCAAAAGGAAAATAATTGGATATTTATCAAATTGGGATGACCTATATCGGTTAATAAATACTCCAAATATTTGGAATGGCGAAACAGTTGATTGGACCCACCATACCTCTCCATCTCACAACCCTAGGAAGTCAACGAAGTCTTCTACTGATAAGAGCCAGAGGAAGACTAAAAGTACTAACGCTTTCTCCCCAAATGACAGTGCCAAGACACGATCTATTAAGAAGGTTGCTACTGGCACTAATAATATCTCCTTACAAAACAGAAGAGGTGCTGCCTCTCAACAACAATATTCATCCAGTACTAAACCTGGGAAAGACTCTCTGAAAGCTGATTACGACAACAAGAAATCTAAATCTAAGTCGAAAAGGTCCTCTGCTTCAAAAAAGATAATTATGGCTAAAATTACACGAATGAACGAAGTATTGGAAAGTTTATTAAAGAGAACGATCGCTTGAGGAATTTTGCGGCATTTTTGTTGTGATAATGACCAACCGTTTTGATAAATTTTAAATTTTTAGTACTAGGATAGATCCAAATTTTAATTTTTTTTCTCATTTTCCCTTATTTTTATTATAATTAATTATTGGCAATCTGATTGGACGGTGTTCTTAACTAGGAGCATATTCTCTTACTGATGTATTGGTTGCAATGTAACCTGACTATAATCGTAAATAAAGTTTATGCGCTATTAATGCCTTTAAAAAAAAAAAAAAAAAAAAAAATTTACATAACAATCAGAAAACTTTTATAAATCTGTTAATGCTATTTTGTATATAAGTAAATCAGTTAATTTTTAATTAAATAGGCTAAAATTTTTACTGATAAAACTTGGACATTAGATCTATATTATTTAAGTATTAATTATAATAATTATGAAATATAAATAATTGCTAAAAGTTGTTGATTAACAAATTTTTAGTAAAAATGCCTTGCAATTTTTTATTAATAAAAGTATAAACCAAAAGCTAAAAATTTATATTTTAATATATATATTTTGATATACATTAACAGAATTTTTAAAAAAAAAAATAATACAAAAAAATAAAATTATTTCTATTTTAAGATTAACAGTTTACTTTTTATAAAAAAAATTTTCAATTTTTTAAATTTTTTCAATTGATAACTTTTAAGAATTATTTGCAAAATTATAAGTTTTATAAATACTACAATTAATACTTAAATAAAATAGATTCAATATCAGAGTTTTTTCAGTAAAAATTTCAGTAAAATTAGCTAAAAACTGATTGATTTACCTATGTAAAAAATGTAGATTTTAATAGTACTCTGATTGTTATATAAATTACAAATTAAATCTATAAAGTTATTGATTTTAGAGGAAAATTATCAAAAATCTAATGATCAATTACTAATACAGTTATACTATAAATGTGAAAAGTGAGAATTAATCAATAGTTTTAGCTAAAACCTTCTCAATACCACTTCTTATTTTAAATTTAGTATTTAAACCTATCTCATCTTAGGAACCTATATTGATTAAGAATTAAAAAAAAAAGTTGAAGAAAAAAGAAAAGACTACTGTGAAATAAACTTTCATACAAAATAATATTAATAAAACTTCAATTATATCATTTGACTCTCCTCTTGCTAATTAACTTCTTACATTATTATAACCTTTAACTAAATATCAGACTTCAATCCTAATCATATGCGCCGATCCTTGGAATTAGCTTAAATTAAGAATTTTTAATAAAAAATTAGTAAACAGTGCAAAATACGATTATGTTATACATTCATCTTATCAATCTTATGTAGAATAATCGGAAAATAAAAAAATTTTTTACAACTCATACTTAAAAATTAAAATAATAATAACTTTTTATAACCCATCAACTATTTTAAGAACCCATCACTTTTTACACCAGTTGCAAATAAAAGTTTTATGAATACAATTGTAGTTATTTGCAGTTGTTAATGGTATTATTTATTTTTCAAAAGCTTTTTATTGATGTAAAATAATTAAATAAGGCAGCAAAAATAACTGGGTTTCATATAAATTTGCCATCATATTTAAAGAATTTTGAAAATAAAAAAATAACCAAAATTTTTATTATCTTTTAATAATTTTTAATTTTAAAAATTGTTTTTAAAATATAGAGACAGAGAATCTTCCTTTATATCATTTACTGACGATGATTTTAAAACTCATTTAACCGACATTGAAATCTCATGATATTTAAATCCACCAGTATGAAAGCTTTGACTTTTAAATAGATGATCGTTATTACAGAGCCTTGCGAACGCCGCCTTTCTACAAAAACAATATACCTGTATCTCAATAAGCTTAAAGAACTTATCACCTACAAAAATTAAAAAAGAAGAAACGTTAGAACGTTTCTTAAAGTCAATTCCGATATTCTTCCCAAAGAAACAACATACCCGCGTCTTAAGAAATTCCATTTGCTGCAGATAAGTCATATTATGATCGATATACTTTATTTTATTGTACATTTGGTAAAACTTGGTAAAACAGAATAGCAAAAGTTATATCATTAGATTTAGAATACCAATAGCCCTATGATTATTTAATAAAAGGATAATTTTTTTTTAAATACACAATATATGAAAGCCACAGAATGCTTTTATAAAAGTTATTTAACAAATCATTTTAATAATGTCAAAATATTAAATTGTGAAGTCCGGTCATGCTTTTCGTCTGATAACACTATGAAAAAGAAAAAAAAAAAATAATTAATTAAATAAATAAAAATAACGAAAAATACCACCCCAACCCTTCCTTATCTTAATTGTCCTTAATTCTAAAAGTCTGGTCGTGCTTTTCATCTGGCAACACTACAAAAAAGAAAGAAAAAAAATAATTTAATTAATTAAATAAAAAAAACTAATAAAAAACAGCTCCTCCAACCTCTCTTACCTTAATTCCAATAGTCTGATACTTTTCGTCCGACAACACTACAAAAAAAAAAAATTAATAATTAATTAAAAAAACAACGAAAAACACCATCCCAACCCTCCCTTACCTTAATTGTCCTTAATTCCCAAAGTCCAGTTATGCTTTTTATCTGGCAACACTACAAAAAATAAAAAAAAAGTTAATAATTAATTAAAAAAATAATAAAACACCTCCCCCAACCTTCATTTACCTTAATTTCAAAAGTCTGATCATGTTTTTATTTGATAATACTACAAAAATAAACTGAATTAAAAAAAAGATCAGATATTCAGATTATCTGATTAGATCGGCAAGTCACATGACCCTGTTTTTATACTAAATAATTATTTTATAAATTTAAAAAATTTTTTTTTAACTAAGATATAAGTTTACGTAGCATTACTATGAAAAAAAAGTTGCATAAAGTTAATAGTAAATGCATGCAGATTATTTGTGAGTTATATTAGTATTGTTTGAGGTTCTTGTTTCCTTTTAGTTTATTGTTGTAGCTAACATAAGATTTATTATCACTTGAACCTATACTACATATCGGCGGATTTGTTTCATCGTCTAAATATATTAAATTTTATTATACAATATATTATAAAAGTTAAAGATATGCAATATAGTGATCTAAAAAAAATGCGTACAATTTTTAAAAATGCAATTCAGCACAATTTTAATTTTGGCCAAAATTAACATAATTTCAGCTAGATTTAATATACTGTAACTGGTAATATGATAGTAATGATAATTAGTTAAACAAAAAAGAAAAAAAACTTTAACACCACAATCATTAAATCTATAATTACAAAAACAATTTCACACTTAATAATTTGTTGAATAATAATTAATATCACTATAAATTAATAAAAAGGAAATTGTATGAAAAAAAACTATATTTTAATTCAAAGAAAAAAAATTACACCACAATGTATACATGATTTTATAAAAAAAATTAAGCCACAATTGCATAATTTTAACTGCAATATTAATGCTATAATGCTGTACTAATTGCAAATGCACTAAAATATATAAGAAAGAATGGAAAATACAGTAAGAAAAGACAAAGGAAGAATAAAGGAAAGAAGAGATAAATGAAAAGGGATAAAAGGAAGCAAAAATAATCAAAGAGAAATGAAGAAGGAACAAAAAAGGTAAAGGATAGTGAAAAAGAATGAATGAAACAAAAAAAGAATGAAAATGAATGAAAAAACGAAAGGGGAATGAAAAGGAATGAAGAGAATGAAAAAAAATAAAAGGAATGAAAGAAAGAAATGACGAATGAAAAAAAAATAAGAGAAATAAAAGAGAATGAAAGGAAGCAAAGAAGGAATGAAAATCAATAAAGGGAACAAAAAAAAGCAACAAAAGAAGTTAAAAATCAATGAAAAAAACCAAAGATCATTGAAAAAAGTTCAAAGATTAATGAAAGAAATGAAAAAGTAATGAAAGAAATCAAGGATCAATGAAAGAAACAAAAAAAAAGTAACGAAAGAAATCAAAGATCAATGAAATAAACCAAAAAAGCAATAAAAGAAACAATGATGAAAGGAATAAAAGATCAATGAAAGGAATAATGAAAGAACCACAAAAGATCAATGAAAGAACCATAAAAAGAAACGAAAGGAACAATGAAAAAAAAAAATGAAAAAACCACAAAAAGAAGAGAAATAAAGGAAAAAAATGAAAGAAAAGCCAGAACACCCACCCATAGAAAAAAAAAGAAAGAAAATGGTTAATATCATCTTAAAAGAAAAATAAAACAACAAGAGAAAGAGACGTAAGAGACTTACATGAATTTTCACTCAAATGGTACACATCTAAAAAAGACAAAAAAGTTTAGTAAAAGAACTAAGGAAAGAATGAAAAGAAAACAAAAAAAAAAGAAATTAAAACTCACCTTGAATTTCTGAAATGAATAAAAACAGCCACGCCTAAAAAAAAGAATAAGTTAATAAGAGACAAAAGAAAAGAGACAAAAGAAAAGCAAAAAAAACTTACCTGTTACAGTATTTAATCCTGAAGCTAAAAGTGACGCTGTTAACTAAAAAATTTAAATGGTGGTTTATAATTTTTGAAAAAAAATGATTTTTTTTATTTTTTAAAAAAAAAATTTCCTTAAAATAAATGATTTTTTATTTTTTTTAAAAAAAAATTCCCTTAAAAAAAGATTTATTTTTTAAAAAAAAATTTTCCTTCCGCCAAAGCTTAAAAAAAAATAAAAATCTAAAATCTGAACAAAACTACTTACCTACTAGCATTGATTATCTATAACATAAAAGGCAATATCGCTTACCATTTACGATAAGCTTATCTCATGAGTTAATATAAAAAAGGAATATGTTATATATCACATGCACTTTATTTAGTTTTTGAACTGGTATAACCGGTATTATGATCTAAATATTTGGGTAAACAGGTAAAAAAAAAAAAATATAGCGCCTCTGGCAGTTTTTTTTTTGAATTTATTACATATATTTTAAATTAAAAAAATAATTAATTATTTTTTTTTTTCTTTTTTGTAGTGTTGCCAGATGAAAAGCATGACTGGACTTTTGGAATTAAGGACAATTAAGATAAGGAAGGGTTAGGGGAGGTGTTTTTCGTTGGTTTTTTTTTTTATTTATTTAATTAATTACTTTTTTTTTCTTTTTTGTAGTGTTGTCAGACAAAAAGCACCAGACTATTAGAATTAAGGCAAGAGAGGGTTGAGAACTTGGGAAGGTGTTTTTTGTTGGTTTTTTTTATTTAATTAATTAATTATTTATTTTTTATTTTTTTTTTTTTGTAGTGTTGTCAGACGAAAAATATGACCAAACTTTGGAATTAAGGACAATTAAAGTAAGGGAGGTGTTTTTCATTGGTTTTTTTTAATTAATTAATTAATTATTTATTTTTTTTTTTCTTTTTTGTAGTATTGCCAAACGAAAAGTACCAAACTATTGGAATTAAGGTAAGGGAGGGTTGGGGAGGTATTTTTTGTTGTTTTTTTTAATTAATTAATTAATTAATTGTTTTTTTTCTTTTTTGTAATGTTGCCAGATGAAAAGCATGACCAGACTATTGGAATTAAGGACAATTAAGGTAAGGGAGGGTTGGGGAGGTGTTTTTCATTGTTTTTTTTAATTAATTAAGTTATTAATTTTTTTTTTCTTTTTTGTAGTGTTTCTGGACGAAAAACATGACCGGACTTTTGGAATTAAGGACAATTAAGGTAAGGGAGGGTTGGGGGAGGTGTTTTTCATTGTTTTTTTTAATTAATTAAGTTATTAATTTTTTTTTCTTTTTTTGTAGTGTTTCCAGATGAAAAACATGACCAGACTTTTGGAATTAAGGACAATTAAGGTAAGGGAGGGTTGGGGAAGGTGTTTTTTATTAGTTTTTTTTTAATTAATTAATTAATTATTTTTTTTGTAATGTTGTCAGATGAAAAGCATCAGACTATTGGAATTAAGGTAAGGGAGGGTTAGGGAGGTGTTTTTCATTGTTGTTTTTTTTATTTAATTAATTAATTAATTTTTTTTTTCTTTTTTATAGTGTTGCCAGACGAAAAGTACCAGACTATTGGAATTAAGGTAAGGGAGGGTTGGGAAAGTGTTTTTCGTTGTTGTTTTTTTTTTATTTAATTAATTATTTTTCTTTTTTCTTTTTTGTAGTATTGTCAGACAAAAAGCATGACCAGACTTCACAATTTAATATTTTGACATTATTAAAATGATTTGTTAAATAACTTTTATAAAAGCATTCTGTGCATGACTTATCTGCAGCAAATGGAATTCCTTGAGACGCAGGTATGTTGTTTCTTTGGGAAGAATATTGGAATTGACTTTAAGAAATGTTCCATCATTTCTTCTTTTTTAATTTTTGTAGGTGACGAGTTCTTTGAGCTTATTGCAATACAGGTGTTTTTGTAGAAAGGCGGCATTCACAAGGCTCCATGATAACGATCATTTATCTAAAAATCAAAGCTTTCATACTGGTGGATTTAAATATCAATGTTGGTGAAGTTATTTCCCTAAGAGGAAAATTTGTTGCCTGCATGAGTTTTAAAATCATCGTCAGTAAATGATATAAAGGAAGATTCTTTGTCTCCATATTTTAAAACAAAATTTTTAAAATTAAAAATTAATAAAAGATAATGAAAATTTTGGTTATTTCTTTATTTTCAAAATTCTTTAAATATGATAGCAAATTCATATGAAATCCAGTTGTTCTTACTGCCTTATTTAGTTATTTTACATCATGAAAAAGCTTTTGGAGAATAAATAATACCATTAACAACTGCAAATAACTACTATTATATTCACAAAACTTTTATTTGCAACTGGTGTAAAAAGTGATGGGTTCTTAAAATAGTTGATGAGTTATAAAAAGTCATTATTATTTTAATTTTTAAGTATGAGTTGTAAAAAATTTTTTTATTTTCTGATTATTCTACATAAGATTGATAAGATGAATGTGTAACACAATTGTATTTTGCACTGTTTACTAATTTTTTATCAAAAATTCTTAATTTAAGCTAATTCTAAGGATCAGCGCATATGAAAAAAAGATATTCTTTTTTAAAAAATTATTGATCTATAATTGCAATAGTCATAGTATTTAAAGCTGCTGCTAACTTACAAATAGGAAAGTTATAGTTATATATATACTAAAAAGATATATAAAAATTCTGGTTATTTTTAGAAAATAAAAAAAAGAAGCATCTAACTATATTTACTAACTTTGTTAGATTATAAAATGTCAGGTATTTGTATATATATTAGAAAAAAAATTCTGAAACTCTATAAAAATGTGATAATTCTTACAAAATTTATGGTTATAAAAAAAGAAGGAAGAAAGTTTTTTTTTTTATTTATTAGAATAATTAATTAATTTATATAATTAATATATTAGTAATAGAAAGTTAGCTATTGAAGAGATATATATATATATATGAAAATTTCTTAGTTTACATGATGTGTCTGAACACGGTACATATGATTTAATGATGTAATTTACATGGTGTGTTAAATGGTTTATTTATTTCTCAGTTTTTTTCATTTTTTTTAGATTCTTTAGGCATGACCTTTAGCTACTTCTTTAACTTCGAGAAGGTAATAGATAGTTTTTTTACTTTTATTATCTTTTCTTTTGACTTTTATTAACTTGTTCGTTCTTTTTTTTAGGTGTAACTATTTTTAGTTCTATTTTGGCAGAAATTCAAGGTGAGTTTTACTTTTTTTTGTTTTCTCTTCGTTCTTTTCTTTATTTTTACTAACTTTTTTGTCTCTTCTTTAGGTGTGTACTATCTCAGTGAATATTCATGTAAGTTTTTTTCATCTCTTTCTTGTTGTTTATTTTCTTTAAAATGATATTAACTAATTTTCTTTCCTTTTTTCTATGGGTGGGTGTTCTGGTCTTTCTTGTATTGTTTTCCCTTTATTTCTCTTACTTTTCTTTATCCATTTCATCGTTTCTTTTATTTTTTTCACTTTTTCCTTCATTTCTTTTATTTTTCCTTTATTTCTTTTATTTTTTTCACTTTTCCTTCATTTCTTTTATTTTTTCACTTTTTTCTTCGTTTCTTTTATTTTTTTCACTTTTTCCTTTGTTTCTTTCATTTTTTTTTCTTTCATTTGTCACTTCTCCTTTTGTTTCCTTCATTTTTTTTGTTTCTTTCGTGATTTCTTCTGTGATCTTTCATTGTTTCATTTCATTTATCCTTGAGTTCTTTCATTGCTTTTTTTATTTCTTTTGTTATTTTTCATTCCCCTTGCTTCCCTTCATTTTCTTTCATTTCATCTTATTCTTTGTTATTAACCATTCGTTTCTTTTATTTCTTTTCACTATCCTTTTATTTCTTCATTCCTTTTAACTTCTTTTCATTCCTTTCACTTTTTTTATTCCCTTTATTCATTCCTTTTCATTTCCCTTTTGTTTTTTTGTTCATCTCATTATTTCTTCATTTTTTTTGTTCCTTTTCACTATTCTTCACCTTTTTTTTTCCTTTTACTCCTTATTTAACTATCTTTATCTCTTTTCATTTATCTTTTCTTTTTCTCACACCCTTAATTTTTCACTGTCCTTTCTTACTATAATTTTCTTATTTATTGCATTAACATTACAGCATTACATTAATAATACAATTAAAATTATGATAAAACTAGCTAATAAAATCTAAAATAAAATTAATAAAATTGAAAATTTGACAGATAAAGTTTTTTTTATAAATCATGTGATACAGTGTCCAGACACACCGTGTACAAATAGAAATTTTCTATATATATATATATATAAGCATTTTTTATTTTTGAGTTTTCTCTCTTTACAATTTTTTTTAATTTTTCTATTTTCTCTGATCCTCTTAATTATTTAATTTCTTATACAGTAATTTGAATTAACTTATAGTACTAACCAGAATTATAAGTTATATAGTTACATAAAATTCTAAAAAAAAAAAATTTTTAATTTTGCAAAAATTATAAAAAATATTTTTATCACTGATCAAAATCAATTCTATCAGGTACATATCGGAGACTTATATATTGGTGGCTAATTGGATAAATATCAGATATTTTTACATATCAGGTACTTGATTTATTACACTTCAAAATATGCCTAATTATTAAGACCCCAATATCTAAACTATTGGTCACTGATATGTTATTTAATATATATTGGGCACAGTTCTATCTTACACATATCAGATATCTGATATGTGATACAAATTTTAATACGTTAGATTTCATATTGTATAACGTATTAAGAAATTGTTTAGTTTACTTTCTTTATAGATTTTTCTTTTAAAAATTTTTAATTCATTTAATGTAGTTAAAAAGTTTTATTGTTTTATTTGTTGAATACATTATCAAGTTATAAATTTTTTGTAAAGTGTTTAAAAGTATAATTATTATTGTTAATATTTTTATTTTATTACGTATTTTATATTTTATTACAATAAATTAATAAAAAAGTTAGTCATTTATAATACAAGTTTAAGAAAAGTTTACTCAAACTTTTCTTAATTGTGATCATATTAGGATTAAGAGGAATATGGGAAACTGCAACCTAAAATAAATAAAGAAATATTAAAACTGTTTCTTTAATATTCAAAAAATATCACTCCTTTCCTTCTTACATTTTAAGACTAATTTGTTCAAGGAGTTTGGCAATCTGAAAAAAATAAAGAAAGAAACGTTAGTAATATTTCTTTAATATTAAAAAAAATCCTCCGCCCTTTTTAACTTACATTCCTAAGTTCAGTTCGTCCAAAAAGGCCAGTAACCTAAAAAAATAAAGAAAGAAATGTTAGTAATGTTTCTCTAATATTAAAAAAAAATCCTCCACCCTTTTTAACTTACATTCTTAAGTCTAGTTTGTCCAAGAAGTCTGGCAACCTGAAAAAAATAAAGAAAAAAATGTTAGTAATATTTTTTTAATATTAAAAAAAAATCCCCACCCTTTTTAACTTATATTTCTTAAGTCCAGTTCATCCAAAAAGGCCAGCAACCTAAAAAAAATAAAGAAATGTTAATAACATTCCTTTAATATTAAAAAAAAAATTCTTTCACCTCTTTCAACTTACATTTTAAGTTTAGGAGTCTGGCAATCTAAAAAAAAAATAAAAAAAAAATTACAGTTTAAAAAACTATAAAATTAGATTAATTATGATAATCAATGATCGTTGAATTAAATTACAATTTTTTTTAACCTTTTAACCTTCATTTTTTCCTTTTCTTTCATCTTTCTTCTTCTTTCGCTTCTTCTGCTACTTCCTTTCATTTTCTTTTTGGCTTCCTCCTTCTTTCATCTCCTTTTCCTTCCCTTCTTTTTTATGCAGCCTTTCGGCTCTTTGATGATTGACTTCAGTAGTTAAAGTTAATATTGTATATATATATTTTTTACTTAACGAACAATTTCTAATGTTCACTTTCACTTTTTTTTTTATAGGCAGACAACTTCAGTCCTTTGCATAGACTTTAGGTAAGTTGTTGTAATATTTTTTTTTCTTTTAAATTTATTTACTTAACGAACGATTTCTAATGTTTATTTTCTCTTTTTTTAGATATTTCTATTTATTTTCAGACTTTGGAACAATGATGGGTTATTTTATTTAAAGAAGTTCTTGACATGTAATAGGTATAAACCTGACTTTTTTTAAAATACTTGTTTTTTTTAACAAACTATTTCTAATAGTTTGTTTGTGTTCTTTTTTTAGGCAGGTCTTTCAGTTCACTTTAATACAATTCATGTGATCTAAGAAAAGTTCACTTGAATTTTTTTTAAAATAATATAATATACAATTCATGTGATCCAAGAAAAGTTCGCTAAACTTTTCTTAAAATAATATAATATATAATTCATGTGATCCAAGAAAAGTTCACTTGATGAACTTTTCTTAATAACTGGATTTTTGAAATTTAAATAGAGAGTTTTGCAAAAATTGTGTTGCAAAACTTAATATATTTTTTTAAATATTTCTAATTAAAAATATATTATAGGTTTCAAGCAAATATGAAAATAAAAATGGTAAGTTTTACTTATTGTAAAACTGATTATTTTTACTTTTAGTTAATTAGAAATATTTTTAACATTTCTCTATTTTTTCTTTTTTTAGCAGTTTGTTCTTTAAGATTTTTGGATATACAGATTTATGATATGTTTTTTATTGATTTTAATTTTTTATTTTCACAAATTGTTAATTTATGAATTTGTTTTTTATTTTTTTTTAGGTTGTTCTTTGACTTTTATATGATGCAAATTTAGGATTTTTTTAGGATGCATATGTAATAATATCCTAATATAGGTAAAATGATGGGTAAATTTTCTTTCTGAATTTGAGATGATTGGCATCCTAAATATGCCAAAAAAAATCACTGAGTTCATTTGAGAAATTGTTTTTAAGTATTTTTTAACTAAAGGATCATTAATCATCTTTAATTACTTTGATAAATTTAATATAATCAATGATATTGTAATAATTTTATTAACACAAGTTGAGCACAAAATCCAATCATGACGTTAGTTGACTTATGCACAATAGGTAACTGATAGGTAACTAATAGGTAACTGATTTGTGGCTGTTAGTAGAACTTAAAAGCATGTTACATTGTATTGCTTTATTAATAAATAATTGATTATAAAATGTTATAATATGAAAGATGATTTCAACTTTGCAAAAAAAAAGATAAAAATTTGCAGCATAATTAGTATATGCAAACTAAATAATTATCAAATAACCAATAAAATTTGATAATTTTGTTGATCATATGATTGCATAAATTATTTATTTATCTCCGTATTTTTTTTTTTTACCAAAAAACTTTTTCTATCTTTAAATATTTTATAAAGGTATTTTTTATTAAATTTTTTTTTTCTATTATCATGTTATTCTTAATACTCTTATTAATATATTTTTCTAATATATTTCTTCTTTTCACTAATATTTTAACTAATAATATTCTACTATTGATTTTTTTTACTTGCCTATGTAAACAAATAGAAAATATATTGTTTATCTAAAAATAAATACAAAAATATGGAGTTTTTTTTCCTATTATATTATTCTTATCACGCACTCTTATTAATATATTTTTCTAATGTGTTTTCTTTTACTAACTTTTATACTAATATTATCACCATTTTCGAATTACTGTGATTGGCAGCTTTTTTTATATAAATAAAAATTGATTTTAGATTACACAAATTAAAATCACTTTTTACTATAAATATCACGGACATTATTTAATCTGTGTAATGCTAAGCCACCATTATACAAACTTTACTAATATTTTTTTTAACATTCGCCCTTTTTTACCACAATAGCTTATAAACTGATTCCTCTGATTCCTAGAGACTGATTCCTAAAAACTGATTCCTAAAAACTGATTCCTAACGATTCTAAAAGTTCACTACTAAGTAACAGGTAATATTTTTTTTATTTTATTAGTTTTTTTTTCTTTTTTTTCGTTTTTTTTTTTTTTTTTTTTATTTCTAACTATTTTTTTTATTTAGATCTTTAGTTTTTAATAAATAAAAAAACACATTGTAAAACATCTTATAAACATAATAAAGAATGTTAAAGGCGTCAAGTTTAGTGTTTTTTAAGAAAAATATTTATAAAAAGTGTTTTTTGTATGTGTTTAATAAGAGTATTTTTTATAAATTAATTGTTTTCAGTTGTTTTCAGCTGTTTTCAGTATTTTTTTTAATTGATCGACAAATCACCTGATCACAGCAATTCAAAAACAGCAATAATATTAATATTATAACGTAAAAAAAATTTTATTGATGTTTCCTTTTCTTTTGCTAATACTTAGTGAATTTTTTTTTATAATATTTTTTGTATAATTTTTTTATTAATTATATTTAAATTATAAATTTTTTAATATTAATATTATTAAATCAATAATTAAAGATGTGTCCACAATACCCTAATTGCAGATTAATTGCGATTTGTGATATTGCAGAACATTGCGGATTTTGAAGAATAATTATTCACAAATCCGCAATCGCAAATAATCCGCAAATCTGCAAATAATCCGCAAATAATTCGAATAATCTCAAAAATTATGATTGACTGTAGATCATCTTCACATGATCATTTTTTTTTGTAAAATATTCCCACTGAAGCGAAAAAAAAATTTTCTTGCCAGAATACGAGAATATTATTTCCAAAATCCAATTAAAATAATAATAATATATCAGATTATTCAGCCATAATCAATACATTATTTTAACAATTATATATATCATTGTATCAAAACTCATTTTATCAAACGTATCACAATATACAATTACGTATCAAAACAATCGCGTTATCAAATGTTATTATTTGATCAATTAAATAAATATCAGTTTTTACAGTTTTTAGTACCCCAATTGCTTTCTTCCCTCTTCATTTTAAAAATAAAAAATAAAGTATCAGCTTTTAAAATATTGAATAAATATATTAGAAATGTCAAAAACACCCTGTTCAGTTCTCAATTCAAAAATTTGCGGGAAAAAAGTTTATTTACCCGATGACGATGAAAGCTTAATTTCAACAGCACTTTTTCTTGTTTGGACAAAGACGGATAAAAAAATTGATTCATGTACTTTTGAGCAAGATAGAGTAAGAATGTCATATAAAAAAAACGAAGATCGTATATATTTTGACCTGGAGGAATCGTTGTCAAATTTTACATTTATCGATAAGGTATATGATAATTTTGTCCCCTTCCCCTTTATTTTGTTTCTGTCTATTTTTCAGTTTTGGACAACTTTGTCTACTTTTTTCGTCTCTGGACAACTTTGTCCACTTTTTTTTTCGACTTTGTCTTTTTTTTTTCATCTCTGGACAACTTTGTCCATTTTTACTTCACTTTTTTTTTTTCGTCTGGACAACTTTGTCCACTTTTTTTTCGCTTTTTTTTTCGTCTGGACAACTTTATCCACTTTTTTTTCACTTTTTTTTTCGTCTGGACAACTTTGTCCACTTTTTTTCACTTTTTTTTTCCGTGTCCAGACAATTTTGTCCATTTTGTAAACTTATGAATCATGTTAATTTAATCTTCGCAATTAAATATAACCAAATTTATTTATATACTAAAAGTGGACAATTTTGTCCACTTATTCGCAAATTTGCGATAATGTAAATTATTTGCGGATTTGCAGATTATTTGCGATACTATACGGATTTGCAGATTATTTGCGGGTTTGCAGATTTGCGGATTATTTGTGGTACTATAAATTATTTGCAGGTTATTTGCGGTACTATAAATTATTTGCAGGTTTGCGAATTATTTGCAGATTTGCGGATTATTTGCGGGTTTGCGAATTACTAAGCGCAATTGATTTCCAAAACCCGCAATATTGCGAATTTTGAAAATCAATTGAGGACCCATCTTTATCAATAATTTAAATGTTGTTGTCTAATATATATGAAAATTATATCTGATATGTACCTATTAATATTCAAATTTGATTAGTAAATTATAAATATCTGATATATTTCAGTTACATATAGGATACATATCAGGTATATATAGGATACTTATTAGCGGTATCTGATAAATGTCTAATATTTATTATAGTAATATCAGGTACCCAATAAATCTATGATATATGACTGATATATGATCGATATTTAATTACCTGATATGTATGAGATAATATAGTTATTGAGTATGATATAACCTCCGATGTTGTATAGTATAGTAAGTATGGTACTAACTATACTCGGTATAGAAAAGATACATCTTATACTAACTATACTTCAGACTTTTTAATGGTGGATTATTTGAGATTGATAAATTTTATCGATCATTTTTTTCTTTTCATTAATCAATTTTTTTATTTTTAAATTTTTATTTTAATACTTTTTATGAGTTATTTAAACCGAAAATTTCTTTTAATTATTTTTTTTTGTTTTTTCTCAATAAAAGAATTTTATTTTTAAGCAGCTGGAAATTTTTTTATTTTTTTATTTTTTTTTTTATATTAAAATGACTTTCTTTTTTAAGGAAAAGGTTTAATTACTACATGATTATGTAAGAACACATTATATGAAACCATGTTCTCATTAATTAGGTGAAAGTTGGCGTGAAGAGCAGGATTTAAGGAACGTCAGCAGTTAGTGAAATTTTACTAATATTCCTTTTGATATCTTGGATATTGGACTTTAGGACTCAAAAATCAATGGAAGATAGGAATTAAGGAATGGGATTTGGGGAATGTTAGTAAGCGTTATTAGCATTTTATTTTTTATTTATTTATTTTTTTTATTTATAGGTACTTATCTGAACATCTGGACATAGATTTTGGCCTTAGATTTTGGAATGAAAAGTAAGTGTTGTAAATTGGAAGTTAGAAACGTAATAGGACCATTATTGACTAGGGCTCCGATCGGTTTGGTTCGGTTCGGTTTTTGCAAAAACTGATACCAAACCAAATTAATCGGTATCGGTATTAATGATTACCGAAACCGATCGGTAATTACCGAAAACCAAACCGATTTACCGAACGAGTTTAGTAAAAAAACGTTTCGCAACGTTTAGCAAAAAAAAAGTTGCGAAACGATTTTTTCTTATCAAATCATCCATAAAAAAACGTTTCGCAACGTTTTTTATTAAAGTGACAAAAAAAAACGTTGCGAGACGTTTTTTTATATTAAATCGTTTTATAAAAATGTTTCGCAACGTTTTTAAATAAAAAGGAAAATAACGTTGTGAAATGTTGTTTTCTATATTAAATTTCTGATGTAAAAAACATTTTGCAACGTTTTTTACAAGTTTCGCAAAAATAACGTTGCAAAACGTTATTTTTTTTATATCAAACGTTTATGTAAAAAACGTTTCGCAACGTTTTTTACAATGTTCGCAAAAATAACATTGCGAAATGTTATTTTTCATAATAAATTGTTTATGTAAAAAACGTTTCGCAACGTTTTTTACAAGTTCCGCAAAAATAACGTTGCGAAACATTATTTTTTTTATCAAATCGTTTATGTAAAAAACGTTTTGCAACGTTTTTTGCAAGTTTCGCAAAAATAACGTTGCGAAATGTTATTTTTTATCAAATCGTTTATGTAAAAAATGTTTCGCAACGTTTTTTACAAGTTCCGCAAAAATAACGTTGCGAAACGTTATTTTTTATATCAAACGTTTATGTAAAAAACGTTTCGCAACATTTTTTTTTAACTACATTATTTACGTTTTTCTTATAAAAAAAACGTTTTTATTATCAGTAAATCGGTTCGGTAAATCGCAAAACCGATACCGAAACTGAAAGTTTCGGTTTGATAAATCATAAAACCGAAACCGCTCCAATACCGAAACTGGTCGGTACGGTTCAGTAATTACCGAAACTGATCGGAGCCCTATTATTGACATTTCATTCATTTTTTTTAACTGTAGATACTAGGTATCTCCTACCTGAAAGTCCAAGATCAAGGGTAACATTACTTGAAAATTTTTGTTTTTTAAAGAACATGAACATGACCAATATGTCCTCCAGAATTATTTGATGATAAACTTATGAGGCTAATCAAAAATTTTTAAAATTGGTGTTTATTTTATAGGTAGTAAAATTACTAAAGCTGAATTTATTATTTTATTATATTGACTATATTTGTTATTTTAAATATTGACAATTTATCACTTTTTCTCTAATAGTAAATTTTTTTTTTCTTACTTAAAATGCATAAATAAATAATAAATGTGGTTAGAAAATTTTTTAAAAAAAATTTTTTATTAAATATGCAAAGTCTATCGAACAATCTAATGACAATTTCATGGGTCATGTATATTAAATTACAAAGTATAGCAGTATAATCAGTACGATATTAAAAAATTTTTATACTCAGAGTATAGTTAATTTGCAACTATACTGTATAGAAAAATACTATACTGTATAGATTTTCATCAACTATACTATACAACATCGAAGGTTATATCATACTCAATATCTATTAACCGTATGTATGAAATATGTATGAAATATGTATACTATATGTCACTATTTTGTGCATCTGATGGGTATATATCAGGTACCTGATATATGTGAGATTATTAAATATCATACATATAAGTCACATATATCTTACACATATCAGGTACCTGATATGTATCTAATAGTATCGATTTTGACCAAGTACTTTTTCTTCATTTTTTTTTATTGCCCTTTATTTCTTTTTAATTCTTTTTATCTCTTTTCATTCACTCTTCTTTTTATTCTTTTTATCTGCTTTTAATTCTTTTTGTATATTTATATTTTTCTTTCTATTCTTTTTATTTCTTCCATTTTTTTCTATTTTTTTATATTTTTACTTTATTTTTTTTGTTTCTTTTTATTTCTTTTCACTTCTTTCTATTTTTTTTATTTTCCCTTTAATTTTTTTTTGTATATTCACATTTTTCTTTCATTTCTTTATATTTCTTCTATTTTTCTTTTTTATATTTTTTTTTCTATATTTTTTATTCTATTACATTTCACTCTTCTTTTTGTTTTATTATCAGTCAGTGGTCATTTCAAATCACTTGTCGATCATTAATTAAAATAATTTTGTGTACCTATAATTAAATATTTCATCATATAACTAAAAAAAAATTTTTTAATACAATGCTTATACAAATTAAGTAAATTAATAGTTCGTCATGTGTATTATAAATTTTTATCATCATTTTCTCTTTAGTAATATTTTTTTTTTTTTGCATTTACAAAAAAGTTTGTCTTAAAAATGAAGTTTTCCTCCAAATGCAACTTAAAAGTAGATGTGAAATACAATTTAAATAACAAAAATATATGTAATTTTATGAGAAGAAAAAGATTTACTAAATTAAAAAGGGCAGTTATTTAGGTAGTTTTTGTGTAAACCACAAAAAGTCAATTTTTATAATAAAAAAAAAAATTTTTGATTTTAATAAAACTTTTAGTAAAAGTTTTTTTTAACAGTAATTAACTCATTTTTAGCTATAATTTGGCGAAATAAACAACTTTTGTTAAGCTTAGAAGGGTGATTATTATGTCAGATTTTTTGTTATTTGTAAATTTTGTTAAAATTTTTTAATTAAAGCACTAATAAAAAATCTTTTTATCTATTAAAACAATACTATTAGATCTATTTGGGTGTTATAAGTGAATTTTTGGTTAAAAAACTAGTTAAATATAATGTTTTTTTGTTTATTTAAATTAAACCTTTAATGCTTAAATCTTAGTATTATAACAATCATGTAAATTTCTGCAACTTTAGAAAAAAACTTTAAAATTTTTAAATTTTAATTCATTAAACATGAAAATAAAACATAAATTATTTATTTATAGAAAAAATTCTTATTAGCTATTAGGTCTATTTGCTTTGTTAAATTATAAATAAAAATAATATATTATGGATAAGTAACATATTTTTTTTATTTTTAAAGTAGTGTTAAAATAAAAGATATTTATATAATATTTAAAAAAAATAAGCAAAAGCAAAAAGTTAAAAAAATTTTCTTAATATTTTATTAGTTTGCTATATCAAAATAACCATATAATTGACTACCTTCTTTGGCCAAATACAACAAAGACCTGTCATTTTTTTATCCTGTAACTTCTTTTCTTGTATTTGTACCATTAATGCTGCTAATTCTTGAAATGTTTTTTCTTCTTTAAATAATTCATCTTTTCCAAATTGAGCTAACTTAAACCAAATTTCTGCATCATTATCACTATTATCAGCCAATACTCATAATGATTTAAGATTTGTATTAAGTAGTAATTTACTTAAAAGATATTCAAGATACCATTTTGGAATAAAGCAGATATTTTTTCCAGTTGCTCATTGCTAAAAATAAATGTAAAATTAGATTAAAGTTTTTAAATTAAAAGTTAATTTAAATACATACTTTCTTTGTTGCTTGATTTAAATGACTATTTTTTCTTAATTTGTCACATTCATCACAAATACCTGATTCTCTAATTGTAAAATTTTCACATGTTTTACTTCTAACGGAAAGAGTAATTTTATCTAGTATCCATATAGCATGTGCATGTAAATAATTTTTAAGATCAGCACATCTCATTTTACCAAGACTTTTTAGTCTAAGATTTGCTTTAACAATTTCTGAAAATAACTCTTTTGCGGCTATATCAGGTTTAATTGATCCTTCAAATTCAGCTAGACTATTAAGCACATATTCTTGATATTTATCTTCATATAATCCTTTACACACAACTTTTTGATAATTATATTTTCCTCTTCAACTCTAATTTTTTTAGGTTTAAAAAAAACTTTAATACTTTGCTGTCCTTCGTTACTATATTTACAATTACTCAATTCACCATGCATTGTAAGATTTTTATCTCTAAATTTTTGATCTAAACAGATTTCTTTACCACATTTACAATAAACTAATTCTGGTGTTATTTCTTCCATAAAATATTTATTAACATGTAATTTATTTTGTAATTTATTTATGTCTGTTTGTAATATGATTTTTACTACGTTTTCTCTTTTTTTCTGTAAATTAATATTTATAACATTATCTTCAACATCTTTAACCATAACATTATCTTCAACTATAATATCATTTTCATCTTCAATTATAATATCGTCTTCATTATCATTAACCATAGCATTATTATCTTTTCTCATTTTTTCATTGATTATTTCTTCATTTTGTTCTGTATTTATTTCATCTAATTTTTCAACTAAATCATATTCTAAAAAATTAAAATCATCAGTATCATATTCATCATCAAGTAAAAAATATTCTAAACTTGGAAAAGTAGAATTATTTTTGGAACTTTTAGCTTGCATTTTTTAAAATAAAATCAAAAAAAATTTTTTTTAATCATTTTTAACGTTTATATGGTATATATAAAGTAATCCTCTTAAAAATATATATATAATCGTTACCTACTATAATAACAACCTAAAAATGAACCATAAGATTATTACCCATTTTATACAATAATGATCTGACCTTTACCCAATTTAACAAATAACCTAAATCACGTTTATAATAATATTATCTGACTTAAGCAATAACAATTTTTGATTTTTTATAATAACTTTACCTGGTTTACCAGTAACCTTTATATGAAGTTTCTGGAGTCCTCTTTTACGTGTTAGTGTATAATGCTGTAATGCAGGCCAAAAATCATGTGATTGTGAAATTTTTGTCAGTGTTACTAGAGGTAATTGTTCGATGCTGTAATAGGATTACGTGACTGGCACAGTAAGGCGTAGTCAAAATTCACACCATAATTTTGGCCAGATCTTTGGACATAATAATTTGGCATCCAAGCTAGTATACAAGTGGTCTGAAACTGACAAACTAATAGAATCACTCTAGTTTCCTGTCAAGAACCTCAAATCATGTGTCCAAAAGATCAGCCAAAATTATGACATAATGTCAGCCAAAATCAATCATGAATTTACTGTGCTACCTGATGTGATATTTTTTTATCATATTTAGGCATTTTGGCAGGCAACCAAATAGGCGCGCACCTCATCCATATTTACCGTATATCACAGGTCACAGTACTTTGGGTTTTTGCAAATTTTGGGGGTTTTGGCCTGTACCTGGGAGTACTATACACGGGTGAATACTATACATAGGGGGTACAGGATTTTTAAAGTATCCAGGGTACATGCTATGTATAATACCTAGGTTTAATTAGATTGGCAAAACACAAAAAAAATGCCGAAACTGACTGTTCTGGCGTTTTTATATGTAAAGTAAAAAAAAAACGCTGAAACTGATTGTTTCAGTATTTTTATATATATAAAAACGCAAAAAAATGCCAAAACTGACTGTTCTGGCGTTTTTATATATAAAGTAAAAAAAAATGTCGAAACTGATTGTTTTGGCATTTTTATATATATAAAAATGCAAAAAAAATGCTGAAACTGACTGTTCTGGTGTCTTTTATATATAAAATAAAAAAAATGCTAAAACTGACTGTTCTAGCGTTTTTTATATGTAAAATAAAAAAAAACGCCAAAATTGACTGTTCTGGCATTTTTATATATAAAGTAAAAAAAACGCTGAAACTGATTGTTCCAGCATTTTTATATATATAAAAACGCAAAAAAATGCTGAAACTGACTGTTCCAGCATTTTTATATGTAAAGTAAAAAAAATGCCAAAACTGACTGTTCCAGCATTTTTATATGTAAAGTAAAAAAATGCTGAAACTGATTGTTCTGGCATTTTTATATATATAAAAACGCAAAAAAAATGCCAAAACTGACTGTTCTGACGTCTTTTATATGTAAAATAAAAAAAAATGCTAAAATTGATTGTTCTGGTATTTTTTATATGTAAAGTAAAAAAAATGCCGAAACTGACTATTCTGGCGTTTTTTATATGTAAAATAAAAAAAATGTCAAAACTGATTGTTCTGGTGTTTTTTATATGTAAAGTAAAAAAAAATGCTGAAACTGATTGTTCCAGCATTTTTTTATATATAAAAACGCAAAAAAAACACTAAAATTGACTGTTTTGGCATTTTTATATATATAAAAACGCAAAAAAATGCTAAAACTGACTATTCTGGCATTTTTATATATATAAAAACGCAAAACTGACTGTTCTGGCATTTTTTATATGTAAAGTAAAAAAAAACGCCAAAACTAATTGTTTCAGTGGTTTGTTCTAGGACATAATAATATATTAATATATTATTATGTCCTAGAACAAACCACTTGTCCCAGATTAATATGTCCTAAGACAATATAGTTTATTGATTAATATGTCTTAGGACAATATAGTTTATTGATTAATATGTCCTAAGACAATATAGTTTATTGATTAATATGTCCTAAGACATTATAATCTATTAATTTATATGTCTTAAAGATGGGGTCTGTTTTTCCTTTTTGTGACCTGTTGGTTAGTAAATGTGGATGAAGTGCGCGCCTATTTGGTTGCCTGTTAAAATACCTAATTGTGGTAAAAAAATATCATGTTGGGTGGCGCAGTAAATTTGTAGTAAAAATTTGGCCGACATTATACCATAATTCTGGCAGATCTTTAAAACATGTGATTCGGAGATTCAGCTTGGCGCCATGCTAGTGACCTGATAGTATCCTGAAACTATCGTGGAACTGTTATGGAACTGGCAGGGAACTATCAAGGAGCTAGTATAGTCCTATTAATTCACCAGTTCTTTATGCTGGTTTGGATGCCAAATTATTATGCCCAAAGTTCTAACCAAAATTATGAAATAATGCTGGCCGAATTTATACTGCGCCTTACTGCGCCAGTCACGTGATACTGTTCCGGTGACAGAACTCCCTCACATAGTTACGGGCTAGTGACGGGAATGTTCTGGGAATGTTTCCGGTACCCAATATATATGCATTTGTGTCACATATTTTTTGTATTCATATATTTCCGAAATCTTTCTAGCCCCAGTTTGGTGGTCCATTGGTTAGTAGAGAATTGGAGGTGTAATCTGTATTATCTTGGTCTGACCCATTTGTTTACCAGCCATTTTGCATCCCAACTATTACCTATTTGTTGCCAGTATATGTATGCCAATTTCGTGTCTGTCGTTAGAGGTGCATTATGTATTATCATGACCAGCCCATTTATACCATACTCGAGTACATGTCTAGAAAGATGAAGGCTTCTCCCAATATTTTATATAATGATTACGGAGTTACCTTCACTTGTTGATACATATCAGTTGCCTATTTGTTGCCGGTACATGTATGCCAATTTCGATTGCCGGTATAGGCGGTATATATTGATTCTGACCAGGCCCAAAATTGTATAACCGGTTTGCGTTAATGAGGGCCTCACATATCTGAGTACATACCATCAAGATGAAGCCTTCTTCCAATTTTTTATATAATATTTCCGAAGAAGGCTTCACTTTTTCAGATACATCTGGTTGCCTTTCTTTCACGCCTTGCCATCTAAGTTTGCTATCACTTCTTTTTTGCAACTATCGAAAAAAATAAATTAAACATTTCCGAAATTTATAGAAATAGTATAACTTTTCGAACTAACACCATGCATACACCAACTAATTTCGACCAAACTGATCGCTCCGGCCCTCTTATTTACTTCAACGGCACTGACTCTGATGAATATTTAAGTGATTCAAGCAGTTGTACTGATAATGAATCCGACTTGGGGTCAGATGATTATAATGACAATGAGTCTAATTATGAGTCGGATAATGAAGAAGCTACCGGTACCTCAACCGACATTACCACGACTCCATCATTTCAGTACTCTTTAAGGCAGGAAAAGTTTAATGATAAATTTTCTCCTAAGGATTTGCTAAATGCCATTCGGGGGATTTTCTCATCACCACCTAGAGATATGTCAGATGAAAAAGGCTCATTGGAAGATCTCCCAATCTATTCATTCCTCTTTCCGAATGAAAAAGGGTCTAGTTTATATAACGCTTACGATCGGGGTGAAGTGAAAAATAAATTGGTTATCAAAATCGACCAAGATGGTGATCATGCCCCCAAATTTTCTGTTGCAGATGACATTTCAGAAGTATATGGTTTACTCGGGATTCATGAATGTATTAATGGACAAAAGCCTTTAAGAGCTGTGATTGATATCGATGCGTCGCAAAAAGATATGGAAACAGCTGATGTCAAGGGGCAAGAAGTGTTCATTCGAATCTGTTGCTCTTTCATAAGAGCTTTGTACCGAATTCTTGACTGTAATTAATAGTTACTACATCATCAGATTCTAGCAAATGTAGTTATCATATCTTATATGCATCGGCTCTCCTTATCGATCACCGAGAGCTTAAATCATTCACCGAATTAGTATATACCTTAACTGGGGAAAAATTTGGCAAGTTTATTGATCAGAATCTATCTGGTCATAATTTTAACCTTCGCCTTATTGGTTCGGCAAAAAAAGGTCGCGTGAAACGAATTCTTCAGTTTTCACTAGATAATGGGTGGAATGAACTCGATTACGTTAGAGTCCAACCACCTACTAACTTAGGCCTCGAAGTAAGACCCCGGCTACTTAGTGAAGAAAAAAATAACAACTCGCTAAGGATAATCGTGGATCAGGATGTATTACAAAAATGCGCGAACTTAGTTTTGCAAAAGCATTCTAACTATCTTAGGGATTGGACTATCGAAGAAAAGGATTCACAATACTTTGTATATTTTAACCGGAAAGCTCTACTAGAATGTCCACTATGTAAACATATACATGACAAGGATCAGTGGTGGTTCGGACATGTATCTGCTAGTGGTACATTTATTGTGAAATGTTTTCGGCAAAATAGTGATGAACCTGGGGAAGTTTTTGAATGCGACCCATCTATTGCGGAAAAAATTCAGCAAAAAAATAAAAATATATCTTTAGCGCCTAGCAAGATAAAAGGCTCAGGTTTTCCTAAAGCCTTCTTAAAATTCCCATCTTGGGTTAAGTATAATGAGCCCCTTTCAGCGACAGAAATATATGACGAGAGATATGTAAGACTATTACCGGATGAAGGTGATATCTATGTAGGATCGCCTTGGGAGACGGGAAAAACATATGTTCTCGAGCATCTTACTATATCTGACGATGTGAATTTGCTAGTATTATCTACGCGCTACTCTTACTCGAATGCCGTCACAAGACTCAATCTCAAATCATATTGCAATATCGATAGTAATATAAATCTACCTGATCATAAGAGGGTAGTATGTCAGATAGAAAGTTTACACCGTATTACTAATAATTGCAAATGTAATAAAAAATGTAAATGTTCTCCAAGCCAATATGATTTATGGCTTGATGAAATAGTATCTATAATTGCTCAGGCACAAGGTCATTTGGCGGGTCAATCAATAGAGAAACTATATAAATTAATCTAAGAGGCTAGGCGTATTATCGTCATGGATAATGATCTTACTGATCTAAATATCGAATGGATTAAGGCTCTTCGCAAGGATAAATTATTCTCAGTTATCCACAATACTTATCAACCACAGGAAGGAAAAACATTCCGCCTAGCCTCTAATAAATAAACTGTGTTAGCCGAACTTTGGGATTGGGTTAGGAGAATATCTTCACTACCTTCTGATAAACGAACAAGTGCATCACTCATCTGTCATCTCAGAAAGGATGTGCAAGGGATCGTTCGTGCTCTCAAGACTGATTTTCCAGAATTGAGGATCAAAGAATATCATGGTAAATCTGATCCAGAAGAAAAGGCTAACGACTTCAGTAACGTAGAAGAATCATGGAGCAATGTTGATCTAGTTGCGTATACAAGTACTTTAAAAATAGGAGTATTTTGCACTAATCCCAAGTTCGAACGGGCGTTCTGCATCTTTAACAGTTATATAGAAACGAACGCCGGAACGAATCAGATGCTATTCCGTATGCGGTGCATTAAAGATTATATATGCCATATCGAACAAAGATCTTCTAACGTCCCCATTACAGAAGATGGGTTATTTCGATGGTTGTTGAATGCTAAACGTGAATGCCTCCCCTGAGAACTCCAGAATAGAGGAATATTCCCAGATGTTGATTCTATTATCTGGAATAAGGACGTACTATCTATTCGATTATGGGTGGCATTCATGTTAGAAAAATTCCGTTCCCGAAGATTATTTGGTTGGAGGATGGTTGATTTTCTCCGAAATGCAGGTATGGTAATTTCTATCATAGAACTTATGCCTAAACCTAAAGATAATACGATATCATTATCCCAGACAGTAAGGGTGAGTTCATCTATTATTAAAGCGGAAGAAATCTCAGATATATCTAATGCTACTATTGTCGATCGTGAGACTGCCGAATTATTGGAGAATAAACCAAGGAAGACTTTAGAAGAGATGCGCTCTTTAGACCGGCATCATATCGTGGATTGTTATGAGATTTCGCCTGAATCATTGACCGAGAATTTCATCTCAAAGTATGGGAATTACAATCACATGAAATGGTTTAGGGCTTATAAGCAATTACGAGATGCTGGTATTAACAATGAAATGGCCGTTGAGGCTATATCCCGTAAAGATTACAGAGAAGATAGGCTCACAACTGCAACCCAGGCTGAGAGGCATCGAATTTGCCTAGAATTATTAAGAATTTGCACACCAGCTAGAGATATCGATGATAGAACACGATATAAAGCTGATGAAGTCAAAACGCGCATGGGTTCTCCTGAATCGATATCATATTTCCAGGGTTTAGTGCCTAAAATGGCTCAAGTGTTTGATAATACCGATGCATCTCGCAGTGCTAATAAATCGGGATTAAAAACGATTCGAGCAAAACTTGGTTTATTAAATGCATCACTTTACGCAACTTACGGATTAAAATTTAAAGCTATAGATAAGAATCGTAGACATTACCACCTAGTAGGTTCATTCGATAGTAAAGATGCTCCTAGATTACCTTCATATCAAACGGGTGAAGAAATTTATTGGGAAAATGGGGAAGATATTCGATATGGGTATAGTAAACTTCCACCTGATGAATTAATAGATAATTTTACTAGTTCTAGCAAAGTGGGTAATACGCAAATTACAGAAGGTATTCAGGACTTATTTGATATATGCTAATACTATTCGATTACGAATCAGGTAGGTGAAGCCTTCTTCCAAATTTTTATATAATATTTCCGAAGAAGGCTTCATCTATCAGCATATATTACTAAAAAAATATCTCTATCCTTGCGTCACTCCAGCCAGGATACATAGTCACATACTTTTGAGATGCAGGCTTCTGCCAATCTTATATGTCTAATGAATGGAATAAAATTTTTTTGCTCACTCTAGACAATTCAAGGGGTTTCGGGTTGAATTTCGAGCTAACCACTAATCCCCAAATAGACCTAAACCCATATCCTCATCATCCGACTTGGAAACTGGAGCTTCATAGATTCTGGGTGGCTCTGGAGCTGAGCCTCTAATTACAACCCTATCACCTAGTACTTCGACCCGGATCGAATCCGCAAATAGTTGTGAAGAAGCGGAAAATAAGTATTCATAGATCAAAGCACTACGATCATACGACTCGGAAATTGGAGCTTCAGGGGTTTCGGGTTGAAGACCCTTGGACTTACGTTTCTGCCTCATCCGGTAATTGTGCGAATAAATCTTAGCAGAGTGGCTGGAGCAATACCCTGAATCATTATCAGTATGATATCCACAACCACTAAAAAGGCAGGATTTTTTTTTCTGATTTTTTTCATACAATTTCCAGTGCCTATAACACCCGGTGGGGTCACAGCACTTATTTCCACAAATAGTGTTATCCTTCTTGATATGTGCGCAAGTAAAGCGAGCCATGAAAGTATTTTAGGATATAAGTCCCTCTTTCACTTTTAATTTTATAATAAATATGTATTTAAATTAATCAGTATTTTAATAAGATAAATTATCTTTTTATACTAACGCTATGGATACATTAGACCAGCCGACAGAAGCCCACAAAAAAATCTATAATCCCAAATCTAATCGCATGATCATTATAAATGGGCCAGCGTATCGTAAATTATTATGTGATGGTTATATGTATTGGAGAGAAGAAAGGCTTTTAATCCCGCCTTTACATGAATCGCCAATATTAAGAAGGTACCTTTCTTTCATCTCCTATTGCATCAGAGAAAAGTTTGCTAACAGTGATTAACAAAAAAATAAGCCTATTACAAATTTTACTCAAAGTTAATTGGCGCGATTTCACTTTATGCCAACTATTAAAATTATGCTGGGAGCGTGAAGAGACGAAAGCTTGGAGGAATAACGTACTCATGAAATTCCTCCATCACCCAAATTTAACTCCATCAAAATATAGGCCAGGTGCTTTATATGATGCATTTATCAAGACAGATGTTTTAGGGCTGGAACATATATTAGCTCTAGCACGAACATTTTACTAAATATTACTGTAACATTTCTGTCTTAGATCATTCATAGCCTTGGAATGGGGGTTCCATGACTATGTATTTTTTTTCGCATATCTTATCTACCCGCAAATTTCAAATATATGTAAAACATCCTGGCTAGAGCGAGAATTATAATATTCTTTTCGCCCACCGACCATGGTGTAGTGAAATGGCAGGATATAAATTTTCAAATTGAACTTTTTTGTATATAATATAGAATTAGTACATTTTAATATTCTTGACTATAGTGTCGTAAATACCAATATGGCAAAAGTAGCTACAGATTTCATGAAACGCCATAACTGGACCTCCGAAACTCTATTATCCGATCTAGCTAAATACACAGAGGAAATTGACAACAGTTTGAAGGATGATTGCAAGGTAAGATTCAATGCCAAAACGCATTTTCGACAATTAGGGCTTACTAAAGAACAAGTAGAAGTTCTCATTCCTATTCGACCTACTGGAAAGTGTGAAGAAGGCAGGGATACTGTTGATAAAATTGCCCAAGGAATTGTGGATAATGATTATTCGTCTGAGAAAATAAAACAAATTTCATACGATTTGGGTAGTTCTGCACCTAATCCAGTCGTAGGAAGATCCCGGCTTACTTTATTGTGAAAAAAGTTACGGGATCGTGGAGCTGATCATCTCAAAAAAGAAGCGACAAAAATTCCTCATATTACTACAGAAGCAAATAAAATTCAGGCACGACAGCTTGTACTTGATGAAGACGAAGGTGTCGACTGGCCTGAACACTTCCTCTTAGAATCGGTTCAGGAAAGACTTGAGAAATGTGATTTCTCCTTATCACCTTCTAAGGAAGATCTGGTTGATGTAATGATAATGTTAAGCATGTGACCGGCAGATGTGGCAACTCTTCGTATTGATAAATATGAAGCATCAGATGAAATCTGGTATGACTCTAAATATTCCTGGTATTGTACTGGCTACTCTAAAACTAAAGAAGAAACAGGAGTAGGGGAACCTCGGCCTTTCCTCTCAATGGAAAAGGATCCAATACGAGCAAAGGATTTTCTTGCCTGGATTCAGAAAGCAATACCAGAAAAATTCACCTTCTTACGAAAAAACAAAAGCGGTATAGTTAATGTGAATCCAATTAATCTTATTCTAGCTAAACATGGGATTACTTCGAATAAATTGAGGAAGATAGGTGCAGACCACGCTTCCAGGGTCCATAGAGGTAGGAATGATTCTCGTCGCCAGCGTTTGCAAAAATTAGCTTGCAGACAAGTAGTAGGACGAGATGAATCAGTCCAACATTATGGTATCATGAATGACCCACCTTCTAGCAATTGTTCGAAGGGGTCAGGGAATCAGGCAAAGATAAAAGAAAAAATGGATTAATCTTATTGATATACTGTAATGGTGATAATGTTCTGGCTGATTATACGAGGCCATTTCCTCCAAATATATTATCCTTATAAATGCCAGTCCGCAGTGATAGAGGTTGACCAAGATTTTTCGTTAAAAATAGTTTTTTTTTATATACAAATTTAAGGATGGTAGTTTTCCTTTAAAAAAAAGAAACTTATAGGTGTTTTTCATAAGACAATATTGAGCATTCGAATCATGGAGAGCATGCAAATAGCATAAAAAATAAATATTATTTAAAACTATTTTGTAATTTTCTTTTGTTGTTCAAACTGAGAAATTTTTAAAAAAAAGAACTTTTTAGTTTATTAGCTGTCATATAAAGTAATTATTTTTGTAACGAAAATAATTTACACATCGTCGAATTCGTGAATGCACATTTAATATATAATACGACAACATGACAACATTACTATTTTATACTATTCCGGCTTAGTTTTTAATTGTTTACCTAATTTAACAAGATTTTGTAAGACTTTAATAATATTGATTTCAAAACGTTTATTAGTTAAACTTCCATCGTCTTTAAAGGCATTGCTGGCATCAGAAATTGTAACCGAAGGTCTAGTATAATAATTTAAGAATTAAAAAACAAATAAAAACTGCACAAATAACAACAATAATAAATATTTAACTGATTAACAGCAATCATGTCCAAGAAAATTAAAGCTTGTCTTAAAGCAAGTTGAGCACGCCCGGAACCTGGAGAACCTGGTGCGGAACCAATAGAGGCGCCAATTATTGCTACAGCTTTACCAGCAAACACTTGTCCACGATCACCAATTGGTCTAGGTTCTTTTTCGCCAGTAGTAACATTAAAGGTTATTCCTGCTCCTTCGGCCCAATCTAACGCATTTTTTAATGGACCTATTGCAATATATTAGATATATATTCATATTTTTATAGGAAATTTATCGAAAAATTTTGACAGTTACCTGGAATACTCCAATTATATTCTTTAAAAAGGAGAAAGGATTCAATAAAAATTTGATTTAAATAAAACATTTATTGATGCAAGTTACCTGGAGTAGCGATTAATATCGCGTCATGGTCAGCGAGTTCTTTTCTAAAATCAAGTACCGATTGTGGAGGATCAACTTCATCATCCTTTTATAACGGTAAATAATTATTTAATTCGTGTTTTTAAAGCACGGAAATAAAAGACAAGCATTAAGCACCTGATTATAAACGGGCAATTTACTCCAATCGATAATGTTTATGGTAGCTCCTTTAACATGTTCAGCACATAATTTTTGAGCACGAAGAATTAATTTTTTATTATAACTTTCTTTTCGAAGTGAACCACATATTCCTGCAATCTTAAATGTAGACATGATTGTAAAAAAAAAAAATTGAATTATTAATGAAAGTTTTTATAAGAAATGTTGATTACAAATTGAAATTCGATTAATTACTAATCATTGCTGATTATCATTGCTGATTATTACACAAAATATTACGCCCATGATGACAGATTACAAATCAAAAAATCCGAGGTGTCAATCAACCGGACTCGATTTATCAGCCGGAATTCATGGAATTCCACGTCGGATTGCCTCTCTTACTTACTATAGACAAGCATAGCGGACATGCTCATATCACCTTGCCGATCATTTGCAGATCACTAATTCCGGATTTTAAAAACTTATTGCAAAAATCACAAATATTTTACAAATAATGTGGCAAAAAAATAATTGAAATCTGAGTAAAAACACCAAATTATCATATGACTTTAATTATGTAATTATTAGCACAATTTTTAATAATATTATAAATATATTATTCATATGTGATAATTCACTAATTATTGCCGATCATCAGACAAAAATTGAAGTGCGAAGATGAATATACGAGTGCGAAGCTTAAAACTTTGCATAAATATTCTTTATATTATACATAATCTATGGTGAAAATAAGGCAATGAACCGATCCATAATGCAGTTTTTTTACTAATAGAGAATTTAGTGAATAATTTCGCAAAATGAATAAATAAATGCAAAATTAAATTAGTGCCACAAAATTAAGTAAATGATATGAAATTTAACAATTAATGTGAGTTATTTATAAATTTTTAGCATATATTATTATGTAAAATTTTTCAATAACAGCATTTATAATTTTATAATACGTGATATGACTAATAAATGATCGGCAAATGATCGGCAAAAAATTGTGATAAAATAGGGATGTCCGCTATGCTCTATAGACATCAGTAATGAAGCTGAATGTAAGACTAATCCTTATCCTAATATTCCCAACTTATTAGGACAAAATAACGAACTTGCAAAAAATACTCAAAACCTTCAAAAGAAAATTGCGTTGATTGTCTTTAAAAAATAAGTTTTGCGAATTAACACTACGAGTCAGATAATGTGAAATCGCAAGCTGGTGCTTGAGAAAAAATGACCGAACATTCTGAGCTTTCAGAGTTCCTCTCCGACGCCCCCGCCCCGTACTATCAAGGATACAGAGCCTCTGATATAGGTGCATCTCTATATAAAATTCGAGATGATAGTGTTAAACCAAGGCATTTCCTTGGTGCAGACAATGCGGATAAAATAGATGCCATACTATCAGAGCGTAAGGGCCACTCCTTACACGAATTTATCGATGGAGATGAGCCACTCCGTCCTGTTATAGACTTTGATTTGCCAATAGAAACATTAAATGCTATAACTCCCAAGCTTTCAGGCGGTCAGGTAAAAAATTCACTTTGTTGTGCCTTCAGAGATACTTGTCTAGAAATATTCCCAGAATGGGATAAAGAAACTTTAACTATTGCCGAAAGTAGTGATGAGAAAAAAATATCTCTCCATGTTTCAACCTTTGGCATGAGACTTCCAAATATTCCTCAGGTCGCGATGTTCACTGAGTTTGTTCGTAAAAAACTTCCGACAGCTCTACAAGGAAATAGCATTATCGATAACATAGCAAACAAATATTCATTCTCCTTGCGGATGCTTGGATCACCCAAATACAATGAAAAAACTGAAGAACATATTCGTGTGAAAAAAGCTATTCGTCCCAAAGATGGAACAATCTTTGACTTCATGATTCGCCCACCCAATGATGAATCAGAAGTCATCAAGAACAGTCCTCTCTTGGTTGTTTCGAAAGCAAAAATGGAGGGATGTCCTAGCACAAATAATGTTATCACCGATGCTGAATTTGAACTAGTAGAGACATTACTTCAAGAAGCTAGCATCGAAGGGTATAGTCTCTCATATCCATCTGAAAATTTTCCCAACAAATTTCCACTATCACGCATCTCTCCATCGCACTGCCCAATATGTGACCGAGAACATGATAGTGATCATGGATATATTATTCGAAATAAAAAATCCTACAGCTTTTTCTGCTACCGGGCAAGCAATGATAGGGAACCCGGATCTAGAAAACTTTCGAAAAAGCTTACTATTAATGAAACTGCCTTGGATCGAGAACAAAAGCTCCCAAGTCCTACAAAACTAGACTGATCCAGAATTTCTGACCCAAATGACCATTTCGTATGGGGAGATTTAATTGATATGAGCACCTCTGGGCGAAAATTTTCTCGTAATGAAGTTTATGAAGCAATACAGGCAACGGTCGCCTGTATTCAAACAACATCAAGATTATGAGTGCTCAAAATAGAGGATACGAATGGTGGACTCTATTTTGATATGGCGCCAAAGCTAGATCTTGCCAAGTATGAAGTTAACTTGCTTGAGCTAGGTGGGGAGGGGGTGAAGTTAATTAACTTAATAGATCGGGCGGTTACCAAAGGTCTAATCCTTTACCACAATATTAATTTTCTACCGTATCCGCTGAATAGTCCAGTTCCCAATACAAAGTTCTTTAACCTTTTCATAGGATTTTTGGCTAAGCCAGTGGTGGAAATTAATCCCAAAATCATGGATCCTATTCTCTGGTATACGAAGAATATAATCAGTAATGAAAATGTGGAGCTTCACGAATATCTTTGGAATTGGTGGGCATATTTAGTGCAAAAGCCAGAAAAAAAGCCTCGGTCGATCTTAGTCTTAAAGTCTACACTACAGCAGTGTGGAAAAAATATTATCACTGACTTTATTGGTAACAAAGTCCTAGGGGAACATCTCCATTATGCTACATCAGATTTGGAGAAAATTCTTGGGCGATTTAATAGTGTTATTCAAGCTCGAAAACTTATTGTTATGAACGAGACTGGAATGTCTAGTGGGGAATGGCATAAATTTAACGGACATCTTAAATCCCTTATAACGGAAGGAATGGTGTCTATAGAGCGTAAGGGTATTGAAACAAAGCGAATTAGAGATTTCACCAGATTTATGGTTACAAGCAACCAGGATGCTCCGTTCAAAATAGATATAGGGGATTCTCGTGTAGTCTGTTTTGATGTGTCTTCACGATGTAGAGGAAATACAGTATATTTTAAGCGACTAGGAAAAGTTCTTGACCATCCTGATGCACCAGGAATAGTCATGAGATATCTTCTTAGTCGCGACCTCCCAGACTTTGAACCACAAGAAATTCCTGTAACTAAAATGAAGATAAAAACAATGCGAGACCAATTACCTAATCCCATCCGATTTATAATTGACTATATTTCTTCATGGTGTGGGGTTAAAATAGCCAGTCCAAGTCGTACATTATTATATCAGGAGTATCTTGAATGGTGTGGAGAGAATGGTGAAAAGCCATTTTCTAATAACATTACCGGGAAGAAATTTTCAGATATTGGTATTGAGAGCAAACAAGCGCGAACAGGTGGCGGAAAAAGGGAATGGCAATATATACTTGACCGCTCCAAGATCGTAGCTAAGCTCCGTGAATCTGGCTTAGGTGATATGAAAGAATTTTCCGATATACCTCAAGCCGACTTGCCCGAAAATGAGACTACAGACATACACATACTCAATGTGCCAGAAACCGTCCTAGAGGGACCAACTATTTCACAGAAAATAATCCCGCCTCAGCCAGAGCGCCATAACAGAGTAGCCGATAGAAAGAATACGCCTTCACCTAATACCAGTAAAGATAAGAAGGCCAGTAATCAGGACGATTCGACTCAGGCACTTTTCGACTATATGGCAGAAGATACACGTGCTCCGGTCGCCTCAACAGGTCCTGAAGGGACCACATCTGGCACATCCGAAACTTCTAAACCACTTGAGCCAGAAATTGATAAGCCTAAAGTCAGTAAACCATCCAAATATATCAAGCCTAGTAGTAATGAACTATCATCTACCATACTTCTGGCTAGACAAAAGCGAGAAGAGCGCCTCAGGAAATGGGCTATTGATCATGGTGAAGATCCAGACATATTCGTGACCATCACAGAAAAAGATATCAGACTATCCCATGAATATCAAGACAGGATGATGTCGGACGCAGATGCTGTCGATTTTGCGAAAAAAGACAGTATGAATGTAAACAATATATTTTATATGTCTAGGAGAGAAAGGCTAATAAGTGAAGAAATATATCTCCGCAACTTCGAGAATGCAGGTAAGCCCCGGACATATGTTTATAACGATGAGGAGTGGCAAAAGGGTATTAGCATATTTCAAGAGAACGGTCACCTATGGTAGGTTTGATATCGACAAGAAATGACAAAAAATATAAGCATACTCAGCGCAAGCGCGGAGAATGGTATGCTTTGGTAAAGAGCGAATAAGAGTGGATTAATAAATATTAGTAGGGATGGGACTTTCGTTCTTTACAACTAGGCAATATATTATTCCAAATTATTATTATTATTTTTTTCGCATATCCTATCTACCTGCAATTTTCAAATATATGCAAAACATATTCCGGCCGGAGCAGGTGGTCCCAAAGAGACCTCCCATAAGTTATATATTTTTTCCTTTTCTCTAACCCTCCGATAGCTTTCACCGACCATGAGGTAGTGAAATATCGGGAATATTTTTTTTCGAATTGAAGTTTCTCGGATATACTATAACCTAAGGGTTACATATAATCTAACAGATACTCATAACCTAAATTCACATTGTCATGTCCGCGATTATAACAAAGTACGTTGCAGACCACAAACTCAATAAAGATATGAGTAATGAAGAACTTAGCCAACACGCTCCAGCATTACTCGAGCTTTTGACAGATAAACTAAAAAGACTCAAGGGTCGTCAGCGCTTACAGGGGGGCTATAGTTTTAGCAAAGAACAGGTATTTCTATTGATTCCTGACCAGAGAATTGAGCGGTGCGTAAGTCAAGTAACTTCTCGGGAAGGAGGGAGTCTGTCTAGGACCGGACCAGAAGCAGAAATTAATATATGTCAAGTATCTGATATCATCCCAGAAGGCGAGACTATAAGAGAAATGGCTCAGCGTATCATCCGGGATAATCTTAGTGAAAGAGATGTAAAAGCGATATCTAGAGCCTTAGTGGAAACATCCACTGATGCCGTTGTTGCCTTATCTCGTCTCTCTAGGCTTTGAAGAGAATTGCGAATCCTCAATGCTCCAAAGGAAATAATTTCTGCTACATTAATTCCGGAGATAACCAGAGCATCTAATAAAATCCAACAGGAGCGTACAGAGCAACGTAAAAATGAAGGACTTCATTATCCAGACCACTTCTCATTAGAATCGGTTAAGGAACGGCTAGATGCGTATGATGTATCTAATACACCCGATAAACAGGCCCTAGCTGATGTAATGATCATGCTCTATATCCGCCCTGCTGAAATTAAAAACTTGCGCATAGCAAATGGGGGTGTAACTGGATACGCAAAAAACTGAGGCCAACAGGATATTCTTCGGGTGTTTAGATCACTGGAAAAAAATGAGGAGCGGGCTAGGCAATTACTTACATGGATTCAGGAAGCAATTTCTTCCAGACAGTTAAAAGACCCTGGAAAGCCTGGATCGACATACTTAAGTTCATTTCTGAAAAAAGATGAATATATTCCTAAACCTTATGAGCCATTACTCCCTAGTTCCTTGCGCAAATTAGGGGCGGTATTTGCTTCTGTAGTGCATGGGCCTAAAAATCTGTCAAAAGCCAATTCTTATGCCAGTGAAGCCCTTCGACATTCGCCTGATAATCATGCTTCTCCATCTGATAGATATACTATAGTTAATTTCAGAAGGAGGGGGCAACCTTATGATCAAGCAAAACCATTCTGGATTTCTGATGAAAACTAATCACATATATGGGTTAGAGGATCAGGATATTATTTATTGCGAAGCGCCTTTACGGCTAATTTTATTTTTTTTCGTTCGAGGCAAGATTTAGCATATAAAATATATCACGAAAATGGTAACCGATCAAAATCATTCATCCGATAGTATAGCTAGCGAGCAAGAAGTTATCAGATATACGAAGATATTAGCCCAGGCATTTGGACTAGACAAGCAAAATGCAGAAGTATATAGTGTGCTTTCCAGTGAAAATAGGGCATTAAAGAAACAATTGGAAGACTATCATTCCCAACACAACACTTTAGAAATGAGGGTAAAAAGATTAGAGAGGAATGTAAAGTCCTTAGAGACTGAATTAGAAGATTTGGACGAATGTGTAGAACTAGACGAATGTGTAGATAGTGAGACTGTGGTCGACTTGATACATGAAATAGTTCCCTCGCTTATTGGTAAAAAAGGGTCGAGAGGCGCTGTGCATAGAGGGAGTTCCTCCTATTTGTATAAGCCTTCCAAAGAATCTGATTCAGTCGAGAGAATTGTGATAAGAAAGAGCGAGGATATCCCTCATAAGCAACGAAGGAAGGCACGACCGAGAAAGGTTAAACGGATGGTAATTTGAAGTGGGCCGAATCAGGCACTTTGCATATTTTCCGATCAAAGATATTAAGTTTAATTTATAAATAATCAAAATGGAAAGTGACCCAAAGCATTTGACAGCCTTAACTAATATCCCGCCCAATTCTACTTCACCTGAGACTAGTTCGTCTGAATCAAACTCATCTGAGTCTAGTTCGTCATCCGAGACTAGTTCGTCATCTGAAAGTAGTTCTTCTGAGTCTAGATCTTCATCGGAGAGTAATTCATCTGAATCCAGCTCATCTGAATCCAGTTCATCTGATTCTGATATTGATGAAATAGTAAACATGATTAAGCATCAAAGGATTCAGAAGCACCTAGCCCGGAGAAAACATCAGGGGAAAATACAAATGATAAAAAATAAGATTAATCAACTTTCTGATCACCTAACTAGTCTGGAGCAGTGATCTACCAGTGAATTAGGCTCGGCTAATTTTATTTTTTGTTTAAATGTATATCATTTATGGCGCATTCAAGCATCTTTTATTTACCAGAACTATTAGAACATATTTTACATTTTTTAGCACTAGATAAGTCACTCTATCCCACCCTGTTTGTTTGCCGGCTTTGGTACAGATGTGCTGTTCCTAGCTTATGGAAACACATTGAACTAAAGGAGAATGACCTGAAATATGGCCATTATTTTCCAGACGATTATACATATCAAGAGAGAGACCGTACTCGTTTGGAGAGATTTGTAAAAATAATATGCGAAAAGTATAAGCCAGCTTATGTCTCGAATGTAACCCATCTAGAAATTACTTATTACCATTCACTTTCAGATAAAAAAATTAAAAGTATTGTAGATACATTCCCAAATATAATTCATTTAGATTTCAAAAATAGTATAGGTTTTGCTAATAGATCACTATTTATAATAGCGGAATCGTATCCTAATTTGAGATATCTCAATCTGTGGGATGCCCAAGAAATAACTGATAAAGGTATATATGCGATCGTAGGATCATGCCGTAAATTAGAATATCTAAATATTTCCTACTGCAGAAATATTACCGATAAATCTTTGTTTGTAATTGCAGATAATTGTCATGATTTACAAGAGTTCCATTTTGCCGAAGCACGTTGGATCACAGATAAATCTATAAGTTGCATCTTGAACTCATGCCTAAATTTACGAATTCTTGATATTTCATATAGTAAGGGGGATGTCAAAGATGCTAGTATGATAATACAGAGATGTTTCAATATAGAGTATCTTGACTTTAGTGGGGCTATGGCTTTGCAGAATGATGAATTGATTATAGCTATCATCAAAAGATCTCCGAATTTAAGACATTTAGAGATCGGTCATAATGATATTGGTGATGAGGTTACTGAAGCACTGGCCCATTCTTGCCATAAATTAGAACATTTCGATCTGGATGGCTGTGATTTTGTTAGTGAACCATCAATTTGTAATGTTATACGTTTCTGTCCAAAGCTCCAACATCTTGACCTTAGTTGCTGTAATATTACCAGTACGACTATCAAAGAAATTGCTCGTTCATGTCTCAATTTAAAATTTCTAGGTTTGGATGGATGTAAAAATATTAGCAAAAAAGCCATAGACCAGCTAAATCCAAATATTCATATCGAAAATTTTGATGCAGATTACTGGTGTTCTGATTCAGAATCTTCTAGCTCCGAAACTGAATCAGAGGATGAAGTTGCCTATGATAATGATGTACCTCCTCCGATGATTATGGGCACAGCCGAAACTCCGAATGTTTTTATTACCGCATTTAATGATTATCTTAAACAGGCTGGTGGTGCTCAGAATATTATTTCCGCGTTTCTTAGTTAGGAATTAACACAGTCCTCTACGGAATGGTGGTACTCTACCGATCTAGCTAGTCCGAAGCGATGATCATCGGCTCAGAAGATTTTTTGCTGAGCCACATTGCATGTACTCATGTGCGACAGAAACAAGCAATGATTAACCTATTTTTCCGATTGAAAATATTTAATCAATCTACTAGCAAAATGTCAGATGACGCAGATGAAGGCTACAATGAATTTATCAAAGAATATGAATCGAGATATGAATGGGGTAATGAAGGGAATCCCGATGAGTGGAGATACTGGGACGACCTTTTTTGCACAATCAAAACCTACTGGAGGACAAAGGCAGTTAGGCATTGGAAAGAGAAAGCGCTTAAGCAATTTGTATATAGTCTGCCCAATGTAAGAAATCCATCATCATTATTCCATGTATTTATACATTCTGATGCTTTCTATCTTCCACATATTTTGAGTCTGATAGAATTGCCATATTATCCGCATAAACTTCGATGGGAAATATGGCCGGAAGGTATTGAGAAGTTCCAATGTAGATTGTTTATTCAAGGTGAAGAATCAATAGTGGATTACTGTTTAAAGGCGAAGAAAAGTAATGATATCATCAAACTCTGTAAAGGTCATTTTAGAAGTGAATTCTATAGTGGATTAACACGAGAAAATATGAGATGTATTGCAAAAAATATTTATTATCGTGAATTGGTAGAAATGCTTATTCAGGCGAAAAAAGAATCAGTGACTGGTATTATAACTGGGTTTAAAGATTATATTAGTCAGTCCGATATTGCTAATCTGAATGGGGTACAATACTTATTGAGAGGCATATATTGGATAACTAACCCGAGCGAAGGTAGTCCAGAGCAGTGATCATCAGCTCGGAAGATTTTTGCTGGGCCACAGATTGTGCAACAAAAAAATAAGTGGATCACTAGACAGGTCTGTACGACATAATAATTTTTGCATATATATTCGAAAAAGAAAACATATATGCCAACTATCTCTATTTTTTCCCGATTGAAAATTCTTCTAATCGTATAAAATGCATACAACTAATTTGCTTGATCGGCTTGCACCTGAATTAATACCCTTTATTCTAAAGAATCTATCGATACAGGATCTTAAAAAATGTTGCAGTATAAATAATATATAGAAAGATGAGGTGACTCGAGAAATTCGCAAAAGATTAATAGTAGAGTGTTTATTCATTTATGATAAAGTAACTGTTAAGGCATTGATTGACCCTAAATCCAGGTATAATAGTATCAGTAAAACACTTACCCAAAAAATTGGTTTATATATTACTAGAATCTATGGTTCAGAATATCCCGCAGTAAAAGATCTTGGCATTGGCGCAACAAACGCTGGCAAGAAGGTAATGGTAAGAGGATGGGTTCGTGATGAAGAAGTCTCCATTTCTTTACCTAATATCTTTGAGCTGAAACCCCTCTCGTATGTGGGAAAATCAAACGAGCATTTCTTAGTCGTTGACAAGCCTGAATATGATGTGGTTTTAGGTAATAATTGGCTAATTAGGTTGGAATGTAGGATTGATAAACGCGATACAAGATATTGGGAAAATAATGAAGAGAAAAGACTTTATTACGTAAGAAATGGCATTGATATACTGTCTCCGCCGTTATATACATTCTATGAATTATTATTCTCTAATTTTACCGAAAATAACTCAGATGGGAAGGTCATAATAACCAAGTTTTTCAAGCATTATACGGCTATGGAGAATCTTGATCTAAGTGAGTATTATGATTCAGAATACACTGAAACAGAGTCTGAATATTCGTGCTCTGAGGACGAGACCGAATCAGAGGGATGAAGATGTCTGTGATGGTTATGGACGATGAACTTCTTAATTGGGAACTGGCATTGGAATTGTGATACTCTACTGATCTAACTGATCCAACTGATCCGGAGCGGTGATCATCAGTTCAGAAGATTTTTTGCTGGGCCACAATGCATGTACTCATGTGCGACAAAAATAGGCCAATCACATAATAGGTCTGTGCGACAGCCGTTAAGGCGCTAAAGCATATTTAAAAAATATATTAACCTTTATTCTTTATTTTTTCCCAAACAAACATGAGAAAAATGGCCTGCTTCACAGGCGCTTCACATGAAAGAATGTCTACAAGCAACACAGGACCAGCTCTAAAAGTAAATATTAACGTTAAAAGCATATGTTATGAAAGGCTGAGAATTTTGGAATTTCGAGATCGCCAGGCGTAAAACCAACTATAGTCTCTCCGGTAGATCTACATGTGAAAAGGTAAGAAGATTCCGTTTGCATGTGCTTTCATGGAGCTCTTGGCATCATACGACAATACTAATCACGCCTCATGCCTCCTTAACTTTTTCCCAGGCATATATATAAAGCTGTAATGGTATGTGGAAGTTCAGCCAACTTTCCGCAAAAATAATTGAGGTATGTATATGCCAGAAGCTATGTATGTATGGGAATGAGTTTTTCTCACCATGGGTCTTGTATTTAGGAATCAAAAATGACCGATGAAAACATTACTCTCAATTGTCTTATTGTTCCTATAGGAGAACTTGTGAATATTCCATGTATTAAAGTAATGCAGGCAATTTCAATTCGCAAAAATGGAAGTTATATTGACCTTCAGACTGCAATTAGAAGCAGATTGGGGGCACCATTTAATAATATCATTCTCAAAAAAATTTGTATAATTCAAGCCAGTGGTATTGAAAAGGAAATGGATGGGCTACTGATTGTGGTTATATGGTTCGTGGTCAGGAAATGGTGGAATTCAAGGAAAAAAAGTAATACTGAGTATTCTCCTAACCAGAACTATTTTTTATCGTCTCCGGGTATTTCTGACGCTGGGCTGTATGATCGGAGGCGCACTTATCGCTGAAGTTCGAAGATAGAAATTGAAGTTAGCCAGTATTATTGCACGAGAAAAAATATGTAAATAATATTATGCGAAGCGCCTTAACGCCTAAGTTTCTTAGCTGAAATTGCCACATCCCGCTAAGAGTACTTATCCATATAATTCGATAATCTCGTCTATATCTGATTCGGATGAATCATCTTTTTTGCTATCCTGTAATTTCGACAATGTTTGGTAGCGTGTGATTTCTAGGCCAACCACTTTGTACCATATGTTTCGGAAATCTGCTAGTAGCTTACACTCATCCAAATAATATGATATTAAATATTGTTTTAAAGACATTACCCGCTTCTTAGTAACTAATTTATATATACTTTCTCTATACTCTATATCAACCTTGGAAATTTCTTTAAGCAATGATGAAAGTTTTAAGCGGATGGATTCTTCTTGCTTATCTAGGGCATTGAGGAATGATTGGTAATAAGCATTCTTAGTCAGGTGTTCTCCCTTGTCGGCATAAGTAGTATCAAATATTTTTTTCGCGTAAATGCGTGCCCCTTCCCATAAATGAGATATGATGGTTTTATCTTTTTTCGGACCATCATGTTGGCTTTTGATATACCCCCTAATCCACTTTTCAGCCAATTTCTGCGCTAAGGCATCTCTTATTTTTGATACCTCATCTTCGTCCATTTCGTCTTCATCATCTTCGTCTTCGTCCAGATCGTCTCCATCCACCCCACCATCATCCGCTTTACTATCACCTGCTTTATTACCATCTTTTAACTTTTTTAAGGCCCCCAGCACAATTTCAGATGATGGCTGGTGTCTATCATCATAGTTTATAAATCGCGCACAGAGGCCAACAACGGTTTTCAGATAATAACTGATATCAATCTTTTTACCTAATCGCCTCACTACCTCTGGATACTCCATTTTATCTCCTACCCTCTGCGACGAATCATTCTCAACTACAATATACTCAAAGCGTTCGCCTGGTTCTGGGATTTCATAAAGATAAGGCTCGGGTATTAGGCCCTTTTTTATGAGCCGTTTGGCATCCGCTTCTTCACGGGTGTGTCTATCTCGCATTCGTGAAATGAAATGCTGGACACTCTTGTTATTTTTATCGGGCTTTCACACAGCAGTTTTAATCACTCCATTAAGATCTATCTGCAAAATATCATTTATGGTCTCTTTGAGCACGTCCTTCACAATCCGATGCAAGGTGCGAGTATTATCATTATCCAGCCTCATAGATTCATCCATGACCTTCTTACCCACCTCACGAAAGTGTTTAGACTGTCCCCGCTTTACAATCTCAACCCCTCGAATGAAAAGCTTATTATTAAAGTTGGGCTTACTTGTATGTGAGATGCCGTAGTATTTTTTCTTTCCAGTAAATACTACCAGAAATAAGACTTCCTCATATGCCATTTTGAGATAAGGGGATCCGTTATCTTCCCTGAGAAAGTCATTAACTTCGCCTCGGAGTTTGCTCATTGCCTCCATAGATATTCCCACCATCCCCTCCCAGTACTTTTCCTTCGATATCTTTTCTGAAAAGTATTTCTCATCACACTCCCAGAAATATTCTTCTGGACAAACAAGGTATAATGAATCAGTGTCCCCATATTTTACACCGAACCCTTTACTTCTGACAAGGTCGGCAATAAGCTTGATATTCCGCTGGCCAGCTGATGTTACTCCGCCTGCTAATGCTCGCAAGAAGAAAGGAGATCCACTATTCCCGGCTTCACCGTAAAACGTATTCATATACACTTTTAAAGCGAGTTGTTTTGCGTCTAGACAGGCGACAATAAAGGAAACTGAAGAGTATTCAGATTTTAGAGCATCTGTAACGTCTTCGCCCCTTGCTTCCGCCAAACTAATCTCCTTTTCTAATTCTTCTTTTTTATCCTTTAATGGAGCAAGACGTCTTTTTAGTGAATTTCGTCTAATAAGCAACTCCTCTAATACTTTTGGATAAAGGCCTTTCATTTCAGCTTGGTTTTCATGCTCTATAGACCATGCGAGAACATCACGACCATTGAATTGGAAATTAATTTCATGAAGCTTTTTACCGCTCTCCTTTAAAGATTTGGCACGCTCTTGAGATAAAATGATTTTATCAGGTGAGAGATTGTATGTCATGATAAGGCTTGGATACAATGATGCAAAGTCTAAGCCGGTTATAGGTCGTCTATTTTCGAGACCCTTTACCGGTGGGAAAACATAGGCTCCAGGGTACTTCCCTGTTTCCGTTTGTTCACATGGAATTGTGCTAGTTAAAATCCCTTCCTGCCACGCACCGGCACTTAAAAGATTACGCACTTTCATTCCTACTGCAAAATAATGTGAATCATATAATGATATGAAGGCTACGGATGCTACCTCCCTGTACTCGTTAATTGCATTACGCTTTACCATTAACCGCTGACAGCTAATAGCATCAATAATACAATATTCGGCTACTTCGCGCATCTGCTCAGCCGTTGTAGCATTGGTTTTTTTTAATGCCCTTCCATAATACTTAAACATACGATGGAAAGGCATATCCAGCTTGTTATCGAGTTCACACTCCTTTAGGTAATATGCTAAACTGCTCTTTTCGGCCTTAGGATAGAATTTCATAAAACATGGTCAGACATCAATAGCTACGTACCCGGGGATTTTAAGATGCTTCGAATGGAAATCCCTATCATTAACTTTTATCTTATTATACTGATATTGCCATTTTGTAATTTTTTCGAGGCTTGAAGGCTTTAATGACATTTGATTAAACATCCATTCAAAAATCCCTAGCTTTTTCGCCTTCTCTACAATAAATCTCCAGTCATATTGTGAATCGTTAAAACCTATTTGTATATCTGGGGCTAGTAGTTTACAACACAAGGCGAAGGCTTTTAACAGATTTACTTGATTCTCACATATAATTGTGGTCCAGCGAGGGTCTGGGGCGGTTTCAACATCAACAAGACAGATCCGTTTTAATGGATTAGGGTCATCTTTCCAATGAACTGACATGCCGATCATAAATACGTTAGATTCATCGCTCTGAGCAGTAGGGAATTTACCTAGTCTGAGCGAACTACCGTATTCTTCCGATTTTAAGCACCACATTTTTGAAGGAAAATTCCGGCTAAAGTTGGGGGTGGTGCCTAAATTCAGAAGTATTTTTTTTTACTTAAAATTCACATTTTTACACATCGGAATTTTTGTACTTGTGTATCCCAATAATTTTTTATCGTGTTCTATATATATAATTGCGAAATTGCGATGATACATGATGAAAGAGAAATTGAAATGATGAATTGTAAATAAAGTTTATTTTGAATAAAATATGAAATTTAATAAAGAAAAATTAAAATCTGAGGTGGTGCTTATTTTTGTTTTTCAAGTATTTTGGTCAAAAGTCGGGGTGGTGCTTAAATTCGGGTGGTGCTTAAAATCGGGAGAATACGGTATATGTCTCTATGTCCCATGTGAGAACAAGAGTTCAATCCCGTGAAAGAGCTGAGGAGAATAATGGATTATTATAATCGTCCTCACTTGTTGGATTGTAATTATTCACAGAAACTTGGAAGAGATAAGTATCCCTTTGAATATATTCGTGGAAATAATTACTTAACGTTACCCAACTTGAAAGAGGTAATCTTTTTTCACGGGCTACTTTGCGGTAATAATATATTGGGGTTAGATCATCAGAAGCTGTACGGATACTGACTTCACGAACTGCCTTTAACGCATTATACCGGTCAAATTGATTCCAAGTAATAACACGTATATATGATTTTTTCTCTGTATAATATCCTTGAAGTGGGAAAGCATTAATATTCTCGATCCCAAATTTTGATGTACCTTTGAGAGTATTGGATAATATATTTACTAATCTGGTCTTAAATGTAGATAGTGGCATCTCTTCAGGTACTTCGACATCAAAGAAGGGCTTAATGCCTGTAATTTTTACGACTGCTTTTTGTCCATTAATCAAAGTACCAGTAATACGCAAAATATAGGAGGAGATACCATTTACATATTCGGAGGTATCATCACTAACTTCAGTAGGCATGAAATGTATGGGTTGCTTGCCAGATAGGCTTTGTTGAAGTATAATGGTCATCCCATTATCGAATTCTACCACAATATCATTACGTGATGGGATACCAACTAAGGGGCTGGCGCCGTCATAGCGGAGGGCTGGGGCGGTTCTGGAGCGATCAGTTTGGTCAAAATTAGTTGGTGTATGCATGGTGTTAGTTCGAAAAGTTATACTATCTCTATAAATTTTGGAAATGTTTAATTTATTTTTTTCGATAGTTGCAAAAAAGAAGTGATAGCAAACTTAGATGGCAAGGCGTGAAAGAAAGGCAACCAGATGTATCTGAAAAAGTGAAGCCTTCTTCGGAAATATTATATAAAAAATTAAAAGAAGGCTTCATCTTGATGGTATATACTCGGATATGTGAGGCCCTCATTAACGCAAACCGGTTATACAATTTTGGGCCTGGTCAGAATCAATATATACCGCCTATACCGGCAATCAAAATTGGCATACATGTACCGGCAATAAATAGGCAACTGATATGTATCAACAAGTGAAGGTAACTCTGTAATCATTATATAAAATATTGGGAGAAGCCTTCATCTTTCTAGACATGTACTCGGGTATGGTATAAATGGGCTGGTCATGATAATACATAATGCACCTCTAACGACAGACACGAAATTGGCATACATATACTGGCAACAAATAGGTAATAGTTGGGATGCGAAATGGCTGGTAAACAAATGGGTCAGACTAAGATAATACAGATTACACTTCCAATTCTCTACTAACCAATGGACTACCAGACTGGGGCTAGAAAGATTTCGGAAATATATGAATACAAAAAATATGTGACACAAATGCATATATATTGGGTACCGGAAACATTCCCAGAACATTTCCGTCACTAGCCCGTAACTATGTGAGGGAGTTCTGTCGCCGGAACAGTATCACATGACTGGCGCAGTAAGGCGCAGTATAAATTCAGCCAGTATTATTCCATAATTTCAGTTAGAACTTTGGGCATAATAATTTGGCATCCAAACCAGCATAAAGAACTGGTGAATTAATAGGACTATACTAGCTCCTTGATAGTTCCCTGCCAGTTCCATAACAGTTCTACGATAGTTCCAGGATACTATCAGGTCACTAGCATGGCGCCAAGCTGAATCTCTGAATCACATGTTCTAAAGATCTGCCAGAATTATGGTATAATGTCGGCCAAATTTTTACTACAAATTTACTGCGCCACCCAACATGATATTTTTTTACCACAATTAGGTATTTTAACAGGCAACCAAATAGGCGCGCACTTCATCCACATTTACTAACCAACAGGTCACAAAAAGGAAAAACAGACCCCATCTTTAGGACATATAAATTAATAGATTATAATGTCTTAGGACATATTAATCAATAAACTATATTGTCTTAGGACATATTAATCAATAAACTATATTGTCCTAAGACATATTAATCAATAAACTATATTGTCTTAGGACATATTAGTCTGAGACAAGTGGTTTGTTCTAGGACATAATAATATATTAATATATTATTATGTCCTAGAACAAACCACTGTTTCAGCATTTTTATATATCTGAAATATACATTATATATTAATCTAGTATTATACCCTGGGTATTTTACAAAATTTTAAGCTTTAAATTGGAATTCTTTATGTAAAGTACCCAGGTACTTTAAAATTCTTGCAAATTTCTTGAGGGGGTACTATACATAGGGGGGTACTGTGGCCCGTAATATACGGTACTAACTAATAGATCACAGAGAGAGAAAACAGATCTCATCTTTAGGACATATTAATTAATAGGTTATAACATCCTATAACATATTAATTAATAGATCATAACATCCTAGGACATAATAATTAATAGATTATAACATCCTAGAACATATTAATTAATGGATTATAATATCCTAGGACATATTAGTCTTGAACAAGTAGTATTCTAAGACATATTAATATATTAATATATTAACATGTCTTAAGACAATACTAAACTTTCTTCTTCTCATAAAATTACATATATTTTTGTTGTCCAAATTGTATTTCACACCTGTCTTTAAGTTGCATTTTTAAGAAAACTTTATTTTTGAGACAAATTTTCTTGTATATGCAAAAAAAAAATATTACAAAAGAGGAAATGATGATGAAAATTTATAATACACATGACAAACTATTAATTTATTTAATTTGTATAAGCGTTATATTAAAAATTTCTTTTTTTAGCTATATGGTGAAATATTCAACTATAGTTATACAAAATTATTTTAATTACAGCTATTTTCTAAATTATTGATCCTCCTGTTATTTTTAAACCATTTTTCAGACACAGTCAGACGCAGTCAGATGCAGTCAGACGCAGTAATTCAGACTGATTTATAGTGCTGGCCAGAATTAAGAGTCACGTGGTTATATAAAATTCCAAAAAAGGAAATTTTTCAATTCTGTAAAAATTACAAAAAAATATTTTAGTGGAATGGGCATCACCCAAACAGGAAGTAAACACGTGATTGATTTTCATTTTGGGTGATACCCATTCCACAAAAAATATTGTTTTGTAATTTTTGCAAAATTAAAAAATTTCCTTTTTTGGAAGGATTGTTAAAGCGAGGTAGAATTAGCCAGAATTACAGCATTAAGAAATTACGAATGTGACAAATAATAGACGTAATAAATATGTTTTTACTAACCGAAAAAATTTTAAGTCCTCAGAATACTTAGTAAAAATAAAGAATAGAGGATGTGATACTATGTGACAATTATTTTTACTATGATCACGTGATTCTATCCCACTTTAATGGTCCCCTTTTTTGGAATTTGTGTAACTATGTGACTCTTAATTTTGGCTGGCACTATAAATCAACCTGAATTACTGCGTCTGACTGTGTCTGAAAAATTTTTTAAAAATAATAGGGGGGTTAATAATTTAGAAAATAGCTGTAATGATCGACATGAGAAATGACATTTTCACTGACTGATAAAATAAAATCTAAATTATAATAGTATAAAATAAATATAATAATAAAATAAAGGAAATGAAATATAATAATAATTATTTTTTAATTATGTAATGCTTTTTACAATATTTTAGATTTTTCAAATAAAATAAAAAAATTAAAGATTAATTAAATAAAACTTTATTATATTAATTAAATAGTACAAAAGTAAAAATATATCTATATATGCGCATCTCATTAATAAATAAAAATTTCTGAAATGATTAATTAAAATGATATCTGTATCATGTGATTATTATTTAATATTTTATTTATATTACATATTTAGTATAATCAAATAAAAAAAAATTATGAAAAAAAAACTAAATCTTTTTGGATTTCAAGTAATATTATATAAATTGATGACAAAAATGTTAAAAGACACTGATAAATCTTAATTATTTATTTATTTATTAATATTTTTTTTTTAATATTTTATATTCATTTATATATTTTTTTTCTTTAAAAGAGGAAATGTCCAAATTTAATAAGGGTATTCTTATCTTATTATTTGAAGAATTTCAGGATGATTTGAGATTACTATATTCATGTTTAATGGTTAATAGATTTGGTGTGAAACAGTGATTCTAATATTATGGAAGGATCTTGACGCTACGCTATTAGTTATAAAAATAAAAATTTATTGTATTATGTTATTACATTCTATCTAACTGAAGATATCAAAGAATTTTTAACAGAATAAGGGATTGAATTACTTTTATATAAAACTCTTTTGTTTGATTATTTATCTTATTGTAGAAATATAAATATAAACATTATTCTATCTAACTGAAGATATCAAAGAATTTTTAACAGAATAAGGGATTGAATTTCTTTTATATAAAACTCTTTTGTTTGATTATTTATCTTATTGTAGAAATATAAATATAAACATTATTAATATTATAATTCTCAAATCACATGGAACAATAATATTATATAATCAATTTCTTATTCAACAAGAAATTTATAGACTTTTGATAAAGAAATGTCAAGAGTTGAAGTATTTGGACATTATATTAATTAAACATCAAATATTTTATTTTCCAGAATTTAATGCATGTCTTAATTCATTATGTGAGTTAAAATGGGACACATCAATTAATTCATCATATTTTTTTGGATTATTACGTATTTGTTTAAAAATACAGAGACTCATCATTATTAATACGAATCCAAAATCTAATTATGGAATTGTTAAATTGATTGAAACTCAGAAGAATTTTAAATATTTTGAGTGGAGGGATAATTTTGACGAAATTTATTTCATAAATCCTTATGATGAAATATTTATATCTTTAATAAAAAAAAAGCGAAGACACTCAGTTATTTAATAATTACCTTTCAATTTATTGATGATTATGAATATACATTCCTACAAAAAGTGCTTCCAGAACTTGATAATTTGAAAACATTAAAAGTTGATGATGTTACTTTAAATAATAAAACAACATTAAGAACATTATTCTATCATAATCTTGAGATTTTTTAATTTGATTATATTGAAATTCAAATAGCTTCTTGTATAGTTAAAAATAGCGGTGATCAACTCAAAAAATTTTTATTAAAACTAGCTTGAAGCCCGCTGCTTCGCATCAGGTTGGTGTTTATTAATAAAATAATATACAAATCCTAACCCTTACTCTAATTTTAATCTAATCCTAATACTAACACTAATTTCTATCCCTAACCCTAATTCTAATCCCTAATCCTAGCACTAATCCTAATCCCTAACTCTAACTCTAACCTTAATCCCTAACCCTAATCCTACCCCTAATCTACCCCTAATCCCTAACAGTCACCGGAAATGTCACATGCAGATCATTTTCATATTAAAATTATCTTGCATAACATCAATCGCATTATTCATTTAGTAGTTAACATTAAATTTTTTAATGTACTACACTTATACAAATTAAGAAATTGATAGATTATCATGTATTCTATCAATTTCTATTCTTACTTTCTGATCTTGAATAATAAAATTTTTTTTTATAATGTACGAAAAACTCTCCTTAAAAACACACTTTTTTCAAGATTGAAGTTAAGAAATAAAAAAATATGCAGTTTTAAAAGTAAAAATATATGTAATTTTACGAGTAGAAAACGTTTTTCTAAGCTTGTAATAGCGGTTATTCAGGTAGTTTTTGTATAAAACATGAAAAACTAAAAAAAAACACATTATTTTTAAATATACATAAATTTTTAGAACGAAATTTCATCACCTTGATCAAAGTAAAGTACCTTTTATTGCTTAAGTAAAGTTGTTTAGCAAAATCTAAAATACTTGGATCTTAAATTTTATAAATATAGGTATAATATTTGAAAAAAAACTCGCGTTTTTATAATGGAACTGACAACTAAATCTATTTTACATATTTAGAGCGTAATTTTGATACATTGACAAAATGAAATTGCTTACTGCGGCTTAAGTTATGTTGTTCAGAAGTGTCAAATATATTTATATTATAAATTTTTTAAGTATATAATAAACATTCATAGAGTAATATATATTTTACAAAACTGCACTAATTTTCAATTTCTAAATTTTTTTACATCTGTTTAGTGACTTCAGAGCGTAATTTCAATACTTTGATCAAAGTAAACTACATTTTGTTGCTTAAGTAGAGTTGTTTAGGCAGGTTAGATCTATTCGTATCTTGAATTTTATAATACTATGATTAATATATATGGAGAAATTAACGTTTATATTTTCTCACTCATTTAGAAATTTTAGAGCATAATTTCAACACTTTGGTCAAAGTAAATTGCCTTTTATTCTTAAGTAATATTGTTCAGGAGGGTCTAAATTACTTGTATATCAAATTTTATAATGCGATGATTAATACTTATGAGGAAATTAGCATTTTTTGTAACGGTATTAATTTCCGATCTTTAATTTTTTATTATTTTAATAAAGAAAATAGACTATTTTTAAATAAAGATTCAAGTTGAATAATAAAGATTAAATGGGAATTTTTTTTTATAAAATCGTAAAGGCACTTAATAAGTTTATATTTTTGCTTTTAAATTAAAGTACTATATTATATAAATGTAATGCTATATTTGATCTGTATTTTTTCAACTTTAACTTAATTTAGGCCGAAATTACGAGGTTGGCCAGAATTAGCAAAATTTTGGCCAGAATTATGAATTATTGATCAGCAAATTTAACCAGACTTAATTAATTTTGGCCAACTTTAATTATATACATGCGCTATACATTTGAAGAGGATACTGTGCCACAAATTTTTTTTTGCTAACCTTAATAAAAAAAATTTGCCTTCTTTTTTTGTGACATTTCCAGTAACTGCTAACACTTTTCCTTTTCATTTTTGTTTTTTTATATTTAATTGTAATAATGGCTGTAATGCTGGCCAGAATTAAATGATTGGCATACTAATTTCCTTTTTTGGAATACTTGTGAAACCAACCTGACCAGATTTTTGCAAGTGAAAATATTTCCTTTTTTGGAATTTGTGTAATATAAATTCCCTTTTTCGGAATAAGAAACTTCCGATTTTTGTAGGGAGCAAAATTTCCTTTTTAGGATTTTGTGTAATATCATGTGATAATATGGCCAATAAAAATAAGGTTATACAATTTAAATTTATTTATACAGGTATTCTAAACGTTACAAATATTTTTAATTATATAGATATTGTAGTTACGAAAATTTTAATGATGATTCTCTTGTTTTCATTCGTACAATTTACAAAAATTGTCCTTTGATTGAAGATTTATCACTTGTATTCTCATTATCAAATAAACATTTTGTTGAATTTGAGAAATTATTATTATTCTGTCAATATATGAAATCATTATTATTAATTAAAAATAGTATTATTGATGAGAATGAAATATCAAATGACGATAGATTTTTAGATGGGAAAAATAAAATCTTAGTTAGATCAGCGCCAAAAAATTTAAGAGAAATTAGATTTTTTTATAATTTTAAAATTTCTTTGGAAAATTTGGAAATTTTCTTAGAAAAGTGGAGGGGTTGACTGACACTTTCCATATCTACATGTGATCCTATTTATGGTAATAAAAAATATATAAATTTAATTAACAAATATAAAGATGATGGTGTGATTAAAGATTTTAGATGTCGTTCTGAAGGATGTTTATTCTTTTCAATATTAATTTGAGTAGAATAAGTATTCAAACCTGGATAAAAACAAATAACCTAAAATATAATGCACACAGTAATTGAGAAGTAATCAAAAAATGATTATGCTAGCTGGAAATAAATAAATTGGTGGATAGTAATAGTAGGTAGCAGACTTAAATTGTATAGCTAGTGAAGCAGGTTATTTGCAAATTCCTGTACAATTATTGCAGGATGTTAATATAACAGATAATAAAATACAAATTTCTGAAAACAGTTATAAATTATGCCATTTTTGCAAATCATCCATTTCCCATACTCATATCCGTAAGTATCAGTGAATAGTGTTATTCACTGATAGCCGTAAAATATTCAATTCCAATTTGTTTGAATAGTCAAAAATTTATTGTGATTAAACAAATTAAAGTAATTGTATTAATAAATACCCAATAATAGAACTATTTAAGCATGAACACATCTTTATATATTCAATTATAAATACAAAGATGTTGAAAATTATTGTTAACATGCACAGTTAATTATAATACGGTATTAGGGAGATAATAGCAGAACTTCCTTATTATATAATATAATTGAAAATTCTAGATTAAAAATCTTTAGAGAATTTTCACATTAGTATAAGTATATCTGCAGAAAGATTTACAGTATTCTAAGTACCAAATGGAAAATCTGGCAGGAATCATCAATTATTACTTCTCAGTACTTAATGTGTTTAAAATTTAGAAATTGTAGTAAGATAATTAATTTTTTGAGTATAGAAAATTAAACGTCACCTGATGAACTTATATTTAAAAATTCTGTTATGTATAGAGTCTAATAAAATCTTAATAATAATAATAATAAATTCTTTTTAAAAAGAAGAAAATATGTAAAACCTGCAGGAGAAAATGATTTTAACAATAATAACTAATAATTTCAAAGTTCCAAAAAAAAATGGGTGCGGTTACCGTGCATATATGAATCACACGGTCATACGAAGATCCTGTTTATTTCATTTCTTCCTCGTTATTATTATTTGAAACATTCGTGTTAGTTTGCTTGAATCGGTCGGGAACAAAACAAATAAGTTACACTAAAAAATGTAGGACGTAATCATGCAACCTGAAAATGATTTAGAGAAAGAGAAAAGGAAATCAATTACTACAATCCAGCTTTTGGTAATAAAAATAAGGTTTTGGTGTAATTGTAACTTAATTTGAGGATACGTATTCAAATACATAATAAAATTTCTCCCAATTTTAACAATAAACTTCTATAATCAATCTCAATCTATACGTAATTAAAATAGTATTAAATAACAATCAATCTCTAATTTTTTTTATTAATTGAAATCTTATGGAAAAGGAACTACACTTTATCTGCGAATTCAAACAAACAAGGGTCTACAAATTCACATTTCAGTAAATTATCCGTGAATCCGAAACATTTTCCGGATGTTTTCTCGGACATTCTCGCTGATAATTTCCGAATATCCTTTTTTTAATTTAAAAATTTTTTTTTCATACCGTCTAAATTTTTAGTGCCAAATTAATTTGCAATTTTCTGTTTCAAAATATTGAATATACTAATATATATATATATTTTTTCATTCCAAAACATTCTAAATATGATGATTAAAGTAATAATCGAACTTGTAATATAATGCATATATATATATATACATATAAGATAATAAGCTGCTTCGATCGACATACGTCCGTCTCCACGTGAATGACGAAATAGGATAATTTTTAAGACCGAAGAAACCCTTTTTGTTTTTTTTCTAACGAAGCATTATTTAACAGTTTCAAAAAAGAATGAAGAACTTTTACTATGAAATGTGCCTATATTTATTGATTCTTACAAATTACAGTAATGAAATACTGTAGATTAAAAGATAATTAGATATTATATATAATATATTAAATTAAATACATATAATTTTATTATAAATCATTTAATATTATTTGTACACAAATAAAACAAGTATAAATCAAGTATAAATAAGTTAAGAGAGAAAATATCTAGTATAAAATAAGAACGCGCGTAATAATTGGGGCTGAATAGAATATAATCGACTTTGTTCTTCTTTACATATAGGGTTAAGACGTGGTTTGTTACAGATGTACATATTATCCAATTATATCTTAAAGGAGTACATTATATTTTTTGGGCACAGTCATTTTTCGGCCGAATTAATTAAATTGTGTAAATTGCAAGTAAAAATATATCCGATTTTATTATTTATAATGCCGAAATTATTTGTATTTATTGTATGATAATAAAAGTACATAATAATTAATTTAAAAAATAGTAAAAAAAGAAATTGTAGATTTGTTAAAACGAAATCAAATCTAAAAAATTCTGCCAATAAAAAATATACACGATTATTGTAAAATATTTTGTACGAAACGAGATCAAATCTAAATAATTTTTGCAAATTTTAGTTGCCGAATTAAAAAAAAAAAAAAAATATACACGATTATTGTAAAATATTTTGAATAGAACTTGACGAAACGAAATCAAACCTAAATAATTTTTTGTCACTTTTAAATTTCCGACTTAACAAAACGAGAATCAAAAGAAAATAACTTTTGCCACTTTTAAATAAAAGTAAAAAAGATAAAATTTGCCAAAATCTAAATAATTTTTGCCACTTAAATTTCCGACTTGACAAAACGAGAATCAAAACAAAATAACTTTTGGCAACTTTTAAAAAAAAAAATGAAATTTGCCAAATTCTAAAGAAAAATTTTTGAAAATATTTCATATAGCTCGCGAGGTCCAAAAAAAGAATTTTTTGAAATCATTCCGCGAGATCTAAAGAAAATATATTGTTGAAAATGTCTCACGAGGCCTAAAAAATTTTGTAAAGTCTAAAAAAAAAGGAAGAAAAATTTTTGAAATGCCTCGCGTGAAGAAAAACTTTTTGAAAATATTTCATGAGAAGGAGGTTAGATGTCAATGAAGAGCAACATTGCTAGGACGGCGACGAACGATTATCCTATTGACGTGGATAGCCAATTCCTTATATTGTTGTTTATCCTGATATGTAGCTACTCTCATCAACTGTTCTGCCAAATCAGATACAGTTTGATAATCGTAACCCCCGATTTGTTCGGCCGCTCTGCTAACTAAGTAACGCAGTACTCTGTGCATATTTATAGTTCTTGACCTAATTTTGTTATCGCGAGTTAGGTCTCTATGAACATCTTCTGCAAAAGCTACTAAATTTAAACCCGTCAATGTTGGCGCGGTTAATGCATTATTAACAGTAAAAAGTGCCATAAGTGGGTTCATATTGTATAAGGGTTGTTATTATTATTAAATCTTATTTTAATCTTAAGAATCTTAATTTTTAATCTTATTTTAATATTAATTTCTTTAAAGTTAAAAGAAAAGAGAAAAGAAGGAATTTTTTTTTGTTTTTTTTTTTTTTTGTTTTTTTTTTTTTCATAATTTCAGAAAAAGATAGTTGAGATATTTATAAAAAAATTGAAATCAGGTAATTATATTTCCGAAATAACATAAATACATAAAATAATCAATTATAAGCTTATTTTATTTTATTTTATTCATTATGAAATTACTTATAAAGATTACCAGTATAATAATTGTCTCTGAATAACTTTAAATAGCAATTATACGAATGGGACCTTAAAAAGGGAATTTATGAATGATGATGATGATGGTTTTATTATTTGAAATAAATAACCCGTTCACATATACAATAAATATACTTTAACTTGTCCGATTTTTTATATATTTTATTATTTTATTTTATTGTACTGAATATATATATATATATATATATATATGCTTATGTATGTATGTATTTAAATTATTTATTTTATATTTATTTTTTATGCATATAAAAAAATAAACTTGTACATGAAATTATAGTTTATACTGTATATAAAATAATTAAATAAATAAATATACTGTATATGTTTATACATATACACATATATGATACATATATATACGTATTATATATATTGATTCAATTGAAAACTCCGCAATTTATATAAAAATATATTTATTTATTTATAACAAGTTTAATTTATAGAATACAAAGTGTGTAATAGAATTAAATATTTATGATAATAATGATGCTATCTTTTATTTTTTTCCATTTTCTTTTTTTTCATTCGTCTCGTTCGTTAATTTTATTATTTTTTGTTATTTTACACTTTTCAAATTTCTGTTCTTTTGTGATGACTTTAATGTTTTTTTACATATCATACATTCAGAGATTATTATATAATATCGTCGGAGATACTATCGAAATGAAATTTCGGAAAAAATCGTAAAATCGGGATTTACTTTTGCACAGAATCCAAAGTTGCATATTATGTTTTATTGGAAACGGGGGCATTTATTTTTTGAAATAACATTAAAATCTCCTTACAAAATATTAGTCCGTTTAATTTTTTTTACAAAAAATTATTATTAAAATAATTGATGAAATTAATAAGAATAATCTCTTCGATATTGAAATTTATAACAAAGATTAACCCATTTTAATTATACGATACCTTACGATAATTTCCAAAGTATTATTATAACCATTAAAAAACCCCTTCTCCCCCCAAAATTTACTAAATAACATAACATTTAACCACCTTCTGGAAAGAATTCCCTTAAACTTATTTCTCAAGGATTCTGAAAACAGGAGAAAAGAGCAAAGAATTATTAGTAACTTCAAAAAGAAAAGTCTCTCATTGTTTGTTATATTTATCCGCAATTGTTTACAATTTAAGCAATTGGCGATAATCTTAATAAGATTCTTTAATTAGCAGCAGATCTTGATCTTTTAAAGATCGTGAGACTTACAAGATTTGCAATTACAATTATTTTTATTTATTCTTGGCTTTCACTAATAATCCCTTAATTTTCTAGAATAATGGAAGAAAATTTAGGTGAAATTTAGATGAGTGAGGAAATGAATCTTGAATTTTTGAATCTATAACGATGCATATTGTATGATTATCCCTACCGCATTGCTTAAGAATGCCCCCCCCCCCTTAAGATTACACCCATGTAAAGTATGCATCCGTCTTCGATATAGCTCTGTTGGTCCATCAGTTTTACAATATCAGTCAGCTAGTTGTAAAATATGTAATATGTAAGTTTTTTTCTTAATTCCTTTAAAAATTGACATATTTAATTGCCGAAATTAAAAATTTTCTTAAGTAGATCCTACCAATATTGCGAGTATTGAGAACCCATGGGGAATATTATATAATTCTTTAAACCAGATATTTTATATCATACCTTTAACAGTACGTTCGTTACAAATTAAAAGATCAATCTTTAAAAGCTACGATGGTAAGCCTGGATATTAAGATTTTTGTGTTTCATAATAAAAGAAATATTTGATATTTTTACAAGAATTTTTTTATTTACACACAAATATTGTTGTATTACATATTACAGAAGAATCATATATCGATAAAATTCCGAGAATCGAAACATTATTCTAAAAGGTATTAAAATGAATTTTTTTTTTTTTTTAAGGATGTTAACGACAGAATTAATTGTCTCAAAACATATTATTAAATAATTTTTCATTTTTTTATAAGTGGATAAAAAAATTTTTAATTCGGAAAAACTTTTTTAAATCATAATTTACTGATGGTGACAAATGATAGGATTTAGAAATTTATGAAAGACGATAATGTATGACAAAACCCCTCGTTTCGCATTTTTTTTTTCATTACAACGATGTGCAGTAAAAATACATAATATTGCTATTTGGATAAAATCGAACCTATTGTTGAACTATTTCTAGTAAGTTGAATATATATATGAGTATTTCACGATATTCACATATGTAATCTGTAATTTTGGCTAAAAATGGTTTATTAAATTTATTTTTAAAAAAAAAAAAAATCTTAACGAGCTCTTTTCTATTAGTAGAAAAAAAAAGATTATAACAGTATGTCAAGACGACAGCGAGGTTTGGGTTCAACGTTAGGTTCGAGATAATAATAGCTTGCAGTCATAAACTCGTAATTTCATAATTTCATAATTCCGGCCGGAATTGTTTAAAAGGAAACTTTCATCATTTATTCCATGTGGAGAAAGCAAATTGAGACTTACCTTTTTATGGTCTTGCTATAAGTTTCAAGCTAACTTAATGTGACAACAAAAAGCAAAAAAATCTTTTGACGTATGTATGTGTTTAACACGAGATTTAGCTGTCAAACTTGATTTTACTTAAAATTTTCTCACGCCTAACTACTATAGTGAAAAAACCTATTTAATCATACTTTTTGGGGAAATTCTATGTATATTATTTATCAAAATTTAGTTTTTTATATAGTTGTTTATCAAAATTTTGCCCATTTTTTTTTTTCAAAGAAAAAAAAAAATTCAGAGATTGAAATGTGATTCAAGCATAAAAAAGGTTTGTATAGAATACATTATAAACATTTTAACCATAGTGAAGCGTAAATAACATCTATACAATCGGTCTGGGATTTATTTAAGCGAAAGTACTGGAGTCGAAGGGATGCTGAAAGCGCTCGATAGAGCATTTTTAGGACAATGTTGAAAGATAAGTTCAAGTCTTTTGAAATGCAGTATAAAGAATTTAAAGAATTATGAATTTTTACAAGTAAAAATAAAATAATAAGGAAAGAAGAGAAAACTGGTTTTTTTTTTATAAAAAATGAGTGTGAAGCAGATAATTTTATTAAAAGATTTTTTTTTTTAAAAAAAAAAACAAGAATATAATAAAAACGTGAATTGTTGAGAGAATAATCAATTTTCAAAAGAATTATTGTTTCAATGTGACTCTTTCTTTTGAGAAAAATTATTTTCACAATTAAGTTAAAGAGACAATTGTTGGATCAACAATTAAACAAATTCTCTCGATAAAAATGGTACAAATATTACACAACTCTTTAAATTTGAAACTATTTTAAATTTTGCCAAGCAAAACATTACTCATAGCAAGTTATTTATAATTATTACAAGAGTCCTCTTCGAAACAACAACATATGTTATATTAAAAAAAGGAGTTGTTTTGCGGACTTTCCGAATTTACTGCATGATCGACATGAGATTCATGCGAGGCAGGCGCAAAAACGGCATTATGTTTCAAAATAGACAAATTCTTTCGAATGATTAATTCAATTAATTCAGTTAATATAATTTAATTGCTAAATTTAATTTTATAACGATTACAAGGATTTTTTACTGTAAAACGTTCTTTAATTAAGATGAAAAAAAATTAATTAAATAAATAAGCAAACAAATAAAATTTGAACCCTTTTTTTTTAAACTAATCACTGATATCACAAGATTTGGCAAAAAAAAAAGAAATACAATAGTGTCTTGTCTGTTCATATCATCATATCATAATATACTTTATTATTCTTCTTTTTTTGTCCATTATATACATATACCATTGTATTATAACTGATTTCATTGATATCCCATATCATTGTTCTATCTTTCCATTATTTTATCTAATCAATTTATTCATTACATTATTAAAAACGCAAAAAAGTAAATTCTGAAACGTTATTATTAATAAGAAAATTTGCCAATAATTTGATGTTGAATTGTTTTTCCGATAAAAGTTATTATTTTAAATCGATTTTCCGATAAAGACGATTTGCAAGTATTATTTAAATGGACGTTTTTTCGCGAAAAGAAATCAAAAAAAAATAAAAATAAAAATAAAAATAAAAATACAAAAAAAAAAATAATGACAAAATCGAAATATACTATACGTTTTTTACCAATTTACGAATAATAACAAAAAAAAAATCGAATTTCCCCATCCCACATCACGTTATAATCACCCTAATATACAGCATCCCATCAAAACGATAAATAATAAGCTTTCAAATATATGAAAAACGAAGGAAAAAAAACGACATAAATTATAAATCTAAATAGTATGTTATTACATTCTTATTACGATAAAGAAAAAAATTCTTTATGAGAAAAATTTTTTGAAAATATTTCACATTTCATGAGAATTCGAAAATTCAATGAATCCGATTTTTTGCAATAATAACGTTTACTTGAACGGCCAATTTATGATATTCGAGTTTTTCGGGACGCGTGGCAGATTTCAACAACAAATCAGTAACCCTACTGATAACGTGAAAGTCGGTAATCTGAATTCTATTCGCCTTTCTCGAAATAAATAGCCTTGCCAAATTTCGCATGTTAGTGAACTTATTAATCGGTCTATTATCATGTAATGACAACAGCTCTTCATAAATATGCATTGGTTTGGCATCATTTATATTCGGGAGTCTACCGTTAAGAAATAGTTGGAGTTCAGTAATTTTAGTAATTTTGTCTTCAATGGTGTCCATATTTTAAGATATTGTAAAAAGCAAAAAAATATATATATATATATACTGTATATATATTTTTTTTTTTTTTTTTTTTTTTTTAATTTTAAATTTTTTTAAAATTTTTAAATCTTTTTCACCTATATTTATAAACTCATCGGAATTTCACGGATGTAACCTTTGTTAAATGAAAAAAAAAAATTGGTCATTGTAATCAAAAAGAATTTGTAATTAAGTTACTGGATTTTCAGTTAAAATTCTTTTTTTTAAGAAAAGTTGTTTGACAAATAAAGAAATTCCTAAACTGGGAACCAATATTTAGCCAATGAATAGTTTCTTTCCTACTAAATTCAAAAATTATTAACAATAGAAATAATAATAATTACTGCAAACACATGATCGCTTTGTTAAAATTTACTAATCTGTTCAACAAATACTTTCATTACCTTATACCTTTGGTCTTGTGATTTTTTATTTATTTCTAGTGCATTTTGTGTTCAAAAAGGGTGAGTCATCATTTATTATTGTAATGATAAAAAATCTGATTGGCAAATCTATAAAAAAGACGCGTTTAGGGTACTCATGCACGTGTATTTTTAATTTTTTTTAAAAAAAAAAGTGTATTTGATATCTACGAATAATAAACGCGATAAACGCGTGCAAAAACTTTCACGTATTTTTTCAGCTTCCATTACTTTTTTTTTTTCTTTTATTTATTTATTTATTTATTTTTTTACCGCACTGCGGACTACGCATAGAGATTCATCTAGTGTTATGCATATCTATTTACTTGTTAAGTGCATACTTATTTTGTTAAACCAATTTTTATACCATTTTTGGAAAATAAATCCTAATCTCCGACTTTTTTTTTATACATAGAGGAATAATACATCAGATACCCCTTTTATAAAAAAAGATGAAAAAAAAACTACCCCTAAATAATTATGATAATCTGTTAGTAGTCGTCATAAATGAACACCTTTGATTTCAATATATGGGAACCTTTGAAAGAGAATTTTAAGTATTATTGTAGATCGTTTAATTTTTTATTCCTTGTAATATTTCATCACGCCAATATATGAATTGTATGATGTATTTAATAAGGTTGTAAATTTTGATGTGGTTTTGCCAATTTCACTTTTTATTGTTTATCTTAAAATGGTTTACAAAAACTAACAAAGAAAAAAAAAAAAAATGAAAATTGAAATTAGTTTAATTAAATAAAATTTTGGAAACAAAAAAACTTTCATTAATCATTATCCTATGATTATTTTAAATAGTAAAAATATAAAATTTTTGTGTTGTAATAAGATTACAAAAAAAGGTTAGTAGATTTTTTTAAGAAAAAAGGAAATGATGACACAATCGACTATGATTTTCATAGTGTATAATAAGTTATATAATAATTATTAATATATTATATAATTATATTAATAAATTATCTCTTCATAGTTTTGAATATAATTTTTATTATTTAAAAATTATTACATCATAAATTATAATTTCTACAGTATTTCATATTTTTAAATTTCATTCAATCATATCCAATCAGATCCAGCATCAATCCCGAAAAGTTCTTCTGATTTTTTCTTAAAATATGATGGTAAAGGTGCAGTTATTTCTATGGGCTTTGTTAATATCTTACCTTCTGGTGTTCTCCAATTCTAGAGTAATTAATAATTAAATTAATCTAAATTTTTATTAATTCTTTCTTCTCTTCAAATCATATATAAATATTTTCTTACATGTATAATAAGTCTATTTAAATGCAAATACATTGGTTTAAATGATGTCTCTGATCCTGTATCAGTTTTATCAATCTTATCCAATATATACTTGTCATCTCCCAAAATAGGTGCTAACAATCAAATAATTCTTTGAAAGTTAATAAATATTAAAACAAAATTTTTATCTATCTTGCATATAAATAAAATTTTGTTTACCTTTAAGTACATATGCACAATGTGATCTAAGTTGGTGTTTCCTCCCTGTTTTAGGATATAATCTAAAAAAAAAAATATTGATATTGAATTATTAAATTTTTGTAATAAAATTTTTTTTTTTTGAACCGTCCCCATAATAAGCAATTTTCACCCCAATTATCATACTATACACTAACTATTTTTTTAAAAATTTTTAATCCGTCAAGTCCATAATTATTTTTAAGAATTCAACAATGTGAACATTACTATTTATGTTCAGAAATGAAAAATAATCGCCGTTCTTAAAATGATTGAAACGGCAATGTGTAGTATATTCACTGCAAAAAATGTTCTGATCTATGTAGAATCTACACATTTTTGTTCATCTCCATCATAAATTTCAACCGTATAAACCATTGTAAAATAAGTTAAATCTATACTACTCCATTCTCCTTCCATACTGACCTGAGTAACGAATAGTCACCGGCTCCTGCAATTACCTGATAGTATGTTATTGCAGATTTACAATTTTCTATTAAAAGTGATTTTTGATCTAAAAAATTATTATTACTTTATTTAAAAGATCCGTTGTTTTAATAAAATATTTCTTAAAAAAAAATAATAAATAACTATTTTGATTATTCTACCTAATATACAAGTGACTTTTTCAAAGGGCGGCTTTCCACCATAACGAATAGGTACATTAATTTCGGTTCTTGCCAAATTTCTTGGAAGAAATTTAGTAACAATAGCAACATACTATTCAAAAAAAAAAAAAAAAAAATTTAATAATGATGATGAAGAAACTTTAACTTTAAATGAATTAGAATTGTACCATTTTCTCTATTGTACTTTCTCGAAACAAGTGGGACAATTTTCCTGCTGCTGATCTGGTTCGACCAAGGACAAGAGCACCTGTCGTATTCTGTTTTAATATTAGCATCAATCCTTTCGAAGATTAAAAAAAAAATTTTAGAAATTTTAAAACCTTATCCAATCTATGAACTAATCGCGGGGGATCAGGATAATCATACTGTAATGCTGAATTAAGGAAAGTAAGAATTCTGAACGTCTTTAGAATAAGCTGATTAAAGACTAAATAATACCATGTAATAAACCATCAACATGTTTGATTGATTTCGGTCCACCTTTCATGGAAAGAATTAGTATAAAGTTGAAATAAAAATTGATAATTACGTGAATCGCAAGACTAAAAAATCATTTACCTTGAGTTGCAAGACCTTGCGGTTTGTTAATTACTATAATTTCATCATCTATATATACAATCATTGATCTTATTGATTCTATTTCCTTTTCACTAAAAGACTAAATGAAACTTGATTAATAAATTTAATGAATTCAAATATTTTTGATCAAACAATGATATATACTTTAATCGCAAGTCTTGTAGGTCGAACTAATTTTGCTTCTTTATACAAATCCGGACTCCTTATTAAAATTACATCACCAGGGCGAACTTTATATGAAAAAGTTTTCTTAATTCGGTTCTCGCTATTACCTAATTCCCCATTTTCGTGCACTTGTGGTTTTAATTTTACCTGTACGAAAAATTTTTTCTTTTAAATGTCATTGAAAAGGAAACAAAAATATAAAATAAATTTGACAAGTACCTCATTTCTACGAATTTTTTTTTGAATTGTTGAAGTTGGTAATTTTGTTTGTAGATGTAGATATCGATCAAGCCTCATATCTGAATCAGCATCATTAACTACATATTCGTGAAATTTAAAATGACTATTTAAAGAACCAGTAAAATTGATTTTTGGTATTAAAGAAGAAGAAAACCATCGAGAACAAAAATTATATCTCAACATTTCAATTTTTTTTTTTTTTTTCCAAAAAATTGATTATCAGTTATCAAGGATCTGTTATTACGTCACGCATTTCGGTTACTGTACATGTGAACATTATGATCACGAAGTAACACCAAGACACTGAATGTTTCAAGTTGTCGTTCTCTTCGCACAATTTTATAATAAAGAACTCCGTGATAACAAAATAAGCTAAATTAAAATTTCGTGATAAGTAATACGGGAAAATTCTTTACTTTTTTCTTTCATGAAATGTTTTTGATGAGTCATAGAATTTTGATTCAAAGAAAACTTTCTTTTTTGAGGAAAGTCACTTTTTATTTCTTTGTAACAATAAAGACGAACTATAGTAATTTTTATTGATTACTTCTATCAACTTGGATGACACAATTAACACAGGTTTACCAAATCAGAATTATAAGAATGACTCATTCTACTATGATTTTTTTTTTCCTTCCGTCTCGGCTTTTGTTCTAAGATTATTATAGTTTTTTTTAAAAGGAGAGAGAGAAAAAAAAAAATTAATATTATTAAAAAAAAAATAATAATAAATATTTTTTTTCGATTTCTTTCTTTTTTTTTTAAAAAAGAAAAGGTACATGTAAAAATGTCGTTTAGACTTTGTCATATTCAGCAGGTTTTTTCGATTCAGGAAATAGCAGATACGTTAATTTCGAGACTCGATAGAGATAAAATATTTCCTCCATTTTATTATAATCAACCGATTGACTTTATCGTTCCTACACAACAAGGTCATATCGTGAAAAGTAACTGCTTCTTTTTCTGTTGTAAAAATGTCAAAGAAGAAGCTAACAGGTTTGGAAACGGAAATATGCGTATTATATTAAAGGCTTCCGGAATTTTATGGAGAAACGCAACAAATGGGGAAAAGGAAATTTATGAAGACTTATATAACGAAGCAAAAAATTTGTGCATCCAGATGAATTCTAACGCACCTGCTCAACAACCGGCTAATCCTGCTATCGTTGTCGCTCAAACACAAATGCAGGCACCAGTTCCTCTTTATGAAATGGTTTCAAACATGTACAATACGGGTTTTGCATTTAACACAATGGAATCAATCGAATTTCCAACTATTCTTGATGAAGTAAACGGTCCCTCAACACAATTCTGAGTGTAACGCAACTCGATTATTGGTTAAAACAATTATGTAAGAGGAATTATCCCTTTCATTTTTTCTCCCTAACGGTAAAATTCATTTCACGATTTTATAACTCAAAATGGTCAAAAAAAAGCCTTTTCCCTATATTTATACAATTCGTATAACATAAATGTTACTATAAAATTGATAATCTATCAACATATCCTTCACATCCGACCAAGCTCGTGTCAGGCCCTGTTTCGGTTTACTGCACGTTCTGGAATATTCTCTATAGTAAAACAACATCAACATCTCGCTCCTCTCTAGATTCAATTTAAATTCGTAAACCCGGAGAATTATTAATCAACAATCTGTGGAAATCGAAATCAACTTTACTCTCTGTAATTTTGGATAGCAATACATTCAACCGTCGTGCCGAAAGAATTCACAAGAGATTAGTATATTAAAATACTATTTCAAGATAGCAAGGATTTCGTGAATTATTAAGCGAATTTTAGATAGTGAAGCAATTCAACGTTATTATTACTTTTACTGATCACATATTGGTGTCGAAATTAAGCGGTTGTTCGAAATCACTTTCCCTAAAATTCAAACTTTATACAGTTTCCAACGATTCTTTGGTTACTCTTTTTATTTCCAAGGTAAATATTTTACTATAATACGCAATATTTTATTTTATAACGAAGATGATTTCTTTAACGATAACTTTGAAATCTTTGTTTATTATTGAAACTACACCTTCTAAATTTACATTTTTTCTTAAAAAAAAAAAAAAATGTACAACCAATGCTATCCGTAGAAACAATAATTACATAACAGATATTACATAAATTTAATATGGTAAAACTCCGAATGGAGCAGACTTTTACTCCTTATTAAGTAATATTAATTGAACATAAATAATACTACCTTATAATTTAATAATCAAGGACTAATGATTCAATTAATAGATGGACTTGGGTGAGAGCTCGGAAAAATACTAAACATTGCGTAAGGATGTGCGGAAGGTTCTCGGCATGAAGCCGCAGAAATAAAGGGTCTGGGATCGATCGAAAAATATATACAGTATATTTTAGCATAGACATTATGTATTGGGTTTACCAATGTCATATCCTTCGTATTTATTTTGCATGTATTAGGGGCTACATCCCGAGTTTTTATTTATTTTAATTTCTGTATTAATAAAGCGAGTCTTTAAATATGCCACATGACACTGAATAATTCCCTTCGTATATAAAATTTATCTAGCATTTAAGAAAAAACTGTTTATCCGCGAGGATTTGAGGAATGTGTAATCATCGCGGTTTGCGAGGGGATTACCAAATGCAATGGAATTAATACGAAATGCACACAGAGTAAAGCAACTCATTGAAATTTGTCAAGCCATCTCTTGTCAATCCTGGGTACCTTCCTTAGGACGATATTGTTGGAGATAAAGAATTCCAGGACTAGACCAATGTTCGGAATGCAATATGTAACGAAATTTTTAACGCTTATTATGTAACAAGGTTATTTCCCAATTTTTGTAGTATGCTAATGGAGTTTTACTGCGTCTATGTGCGACGTAAAGATTTTTTTGTATATCATTGGTTCACATTCATGCGATACGCTATCTTTTCTCCTATGTCTAAGATTACTCTTTACTTCTACAACGTACGTATGGGTGACGACCCTAAACAGAGTTCTCCCGTTATTATCGACATAAATGAAACCGTTGCGTCGCTTAAGGTGCTTATAAAGGAAAGCAGAAAGGAAAGATTTGAGCGTGTCGACGTTGATGATCTCACGCTGTGGGGGGTCAACATCTGCTGTCACAATAAAGGTGAAAAACTACAAAGTTGTCCCAAGGGCAGCGAAAAAACCTTAAAATATATCAAGAAAAAAAACGTCAATATTGAGAATAATAAAAAACTTAAACCTAAAAAATTATCGTCGTTTAAAAAGATTAGAGAGTACTTTGGTAAAGAACCGGTACAAGAACACATACAAATCATTGTAACAAGTCCAATAAAATATTCCGAAGAAGAAGAAGAAGATGATGATGTTGATGAAAGTGATGATGATGAAGATGAAGACTAGTTACGATTTGAAGTAGATAATGTTTAATTTATTTATCAACAGGTAATAAAATAGAGACTTTGTAAATTCTTTTGCTTTGTATCATTATTTTGTTACAATAAAGCATTCCTTCGAGAATTTCTATTTCTTCGTGAGTGGTGGGTGTGGGAATTTGGAAATAAGAATGTTATTCTAGTTGTTCTGTCTTTCAAGATTATCTGGGGAATCGCGAAAAAATTATAATTACTTCGCTGACAATGTTCAGATTCTGAAATTTATGGAAAAAGCTTTCTTATTCGGGAAATTTTTAATATGCTCTTTCGTACAGTAGGTGTATGCGATTGAATAATTCATGTGTCATTGCATTCGCTTTGTAGTCCTCTGCAAATTGCAAATCCTCCAAATATTTAAGCTTTTTAATTCCATGGACGTGTTGTGCTTCATTTATGGATGGAAATTCTTGGAAAGATCCGTCATCAAAAATCTACTTGACAACTACCCAAGCTCAAGGCGTACATCCTGTAAACCCTCCAGATATTTAAGCTTTTTAATTCCATGGACGTGTTGTGCTTCAGTTATGGATGGAAATTCTTGGAAAGATCCGTCATCAAAAATCTACTTGACAACTACCCAAGCTCAAGGCGTACATCCTGTAAACCATCCAGATATTTAAGCTTTTTAATTCCATGGACGTGTTGTGCTTCAGTTATGGATGGAAATTCTTGGAAAGATCCGTCATCAAAAATCTGCTTGACAACTACCCAGGCTCAAGGCGTACATCCTGCAAACCCTCCAGATATTTAAGCTTTTTAATTCCATGGACGTGTTGTGCTTCAGTTATGGATGGAAATTCTTGGAAAGATCCATCATCACAAATCTGCTTGAGACTACCCAAGCTCAAGGCGTACAGCATGTTGAGTGTTTTTTCTCTGCGTACATCATATGCGTTATTGTTGATATGATTTCTTCTTTGGGACAAAATGCCAATGCTACCAATCGATAAACGAGATATCCTTCTCGAGTAATTTTTCGATAATCTAAATACGATGAACGTTGGGTGATTACACCATATGTTAACTGGATTCTTCCGAAGGATGAAACTTTGAGCTTCCGTGAATCAAGTTCTATGTGGAAGTCAAAGGATTGATTATCAATTTCTTAGATTATTTCTTTCCATCATTGCTTAAAGTTCCATGTCCTTTGACGAAATTCATGTAAAGTGCACAAGAGATAACACTAAGAGGTCGTTCTTTACTTACGAGATAGTTGGAAAATAACGATAATGGTAAAGGCTGGAGAATTAAGTACTATAAGAGTCTTAAATAAATGTAATTATATATTATATGAGATACGAGTACTTCTAAAGAAGCTAAAGAATATTTAAAGATTTATAATCACATAAAAACATTCAAAACAATTCAAGAGGGTGAACATGAATTAATTAATCTGGATCTTAACGAGAAGGTTGATGATCGAAAAAAAATTATGAACCTGAAACCACGAATCATGATGTCGAAGAAATCACTACAGCTGATTTTGGTAATGTTGTTCAGCAGAGCATCTAATGAAAGAACTGTGCTAAAATCCCTTCGATGGGTTAAACTTTACGTTTGTACTAAGAACAAATGTAGGAATGAAATAAGTATTGTTAATAACTGATACAATTAGCTGAGGCAGCATATCATCACGGCTTCAAGGTACCACCACTGTAATGGTCATGTATTTGTTGGTTCTATCAATATTAACGTTCTTCATGGAGTGAATCAGATAGATACACAAAGTTTTATCCATTTTTTAATGATCTAGAATATGTAAAAAAATCCATATTTTTGAATCAATCGTGCTGGTGAAGGTGCAGCGAGTGAACGTTATATTAGCGTTGCAATTTCGGATTGGCTAGGTTGATATGAAATAATGATTACCCATTATAACAATTAAAGTCGGATCATTGACCTGAATAGTATTTACCCTTATTCCCGTGATTTTCGTTAAACGGTTAGTTTTCAGTCTTTCTCTTTTATCTTATATAGTTCTTTTATGTGACAATATGTGACAATACAAAATACTAATTTATAATCTATAGGGATATAAAGAGAATCACATGATAACATTAATTTCTATTTACTGAGCAACGCTTCAGGAGGATTTAAACGAAGTTCAAACTTAGTGCTATCAAAACATAGTATTACTTGACAGGAATGGAAAAATCAAAAAATATACTGATTACTGAGTTGACTGAGTCGATTAACTTCAAGTTCTAATTGTCTTCAGTTTATGATCTTTTCCCTCGAAGCGGGAAACCTGTAATTATGACAACTACCAACATCTTTGCGGAATCTCCTTTGGTAAGAATTAGAGTGCAATCTTGACGTTTTTTATTGCAAGCATCTTGAATCAGGAATCATCACTGAAAATGAATATTATAGTTTGCTGGCTTATATGACAATAACCATAATAAAATACCTTATTTGGAAGAATTTCTGAAACGTGATATCATATAATCGAAGAATGCCTTCGTGAAGCAGAAATCATGATAAATAAAAGAGCTGTGAAAGAAAAGGAGCTTATTGTGAAAACTCGTAAGAAATTTGAAACATCTTGGATGAATGAGCGTAGGTTATCAAAATTTACATATTCGAAGTAATATTATTAGGTTAATAATTTATTCCTTTTATATTCCTTTATTTATTCCTTTATTTATTTATTTATTTTAAATAGAGAATGATCTCAAATAGACAAATAGTTAGAATATATTGGAAGACGAAATTTGCACACATAAAATAAAGATTGCTATTATAGATTAATTATGATTGTTATTTGATTCAAATTCCTTTCGATAAATTTCCAATCAAATAGTTACTAAAGCCATTTTCATAAATGATTACGCACTTTAATCTGCAGAAAATAAATGTCCTTTATTTATACTAAAAAACACCCATTTTCAATTTCAAAAAAGGAAAGATTAATAAAATTTGATTTATGATTATCTCCGCGAATTATTGTAAACAACACGAAAACATTCAAGTATTCGTAACATGAAAATTCTTCATTGATTTTTAAATTGAGCATTTAATTTGTAAACATATCGGATTTCAGAATAAATCATTGTAATATACTAAGCTTTTAATGAGGATTTATAAAAACGCATTTATTATTAGTAAGTATAAAAACAATTACAAAATTTAATAATTAACAGTATTGTAAAGATTGAAAATAAAAGTTAAAATTTCAAACAAACTATTTGATATTACAACAAGAAATTAATATTATCAGTAATGAAATAATATTTATTAAAATACTAATTACCGTATAGCACTGCATAAGAGATCCCCCTTTTCACGTGTCCCCCATGATAATATACCCGGGTATAATATGTGGTTAAAAAATCTTAATTCTGGCAAAAATTTAGCTAATTCTGGTCAATTTCTCCATATTCCATACAAAATACCCCGGCCCGGGTATAATTCAATTTTTAAATTGGTGAAATTGATATATATCCGGGGTACCTTATGATGTGCTATACCAATCCCGATCCCTTTATTATTGGTGGATTTTTTTGATTTAAAATTGTTAAAATTATCCAAAATTCTACTTAAATTAGTTATGAAGACTGGCACTTTTGAGGTAGTTTCAAAGACTGGCACTATAATTAAAATATCATTAATTACGCATTTTATTAAAGTTTTAAGAGTTATGGTCACGTGATCGGGAATTGCAATTATTTATCGATGCAATATCCATACATAGTGAAACTAACACTTTTGAATTAATTTACTGATATCATCGTCAAAATATAAATTACCAAGGAATATTTTCCATTTAAACCACCTAGCTAATATTGTAGTTGAAATGATTATTGATGACAAGATCACAAAGAATATAACAAAAAAAAATGCCCATTTCTTCTCGTATATTTTGCGAACTGTTATTTTTTTCAATTGACATGTTACTAAAAATCTAGAATGGTATCTCTTTACTACGGAATTTACTACGTATAAGAAAGATTATATTCAATAAGCCAAAAGTTTCATTTTTTTCCGAATTTTCTGACTTATCAAATTCTTTAACAGCATAATATAAAACTCTAGAAAGGTAAATCAGATTTAATGCTAATATTAACTTTGTCAAATAATAGTCATTACCAGAAAGGAGTGCCATGTTTAACATTTGAATTATTGGTGTCCAAATGGAAAATATTGTAATGAATATATAATTACAAACATTATTGAAGAGATGACCAATATCATCACCAACTATATAAGAATTATAAAATAACAGATAAGGAAGAAAATTGCGCTTAGATTTCAGTTACTGCATGTATATAGTTGAAAGTTTTGTAATGTAGTACTTACCAGCTGCACTATGAAGTTTCTCCACAAAAGGAGATTTATCTGAGTAAATTTCAGTTAAAATACCCAATATAGCCCCAAGAAAACCAATTGAGCCTAAGATTCCAGATACTGCATGCACGCCAATGAAAATGTCTTTGTTTTCACCCACAGAAATACTTTGAGTATAAAACAGGAAACAAATGTCAGAAAAGATATGACATAAACTCATCATGATTGTGATGTATATATAAGACCAATAATTAAGTTCTATTTTACCCCTTATATAATAACCAATATAATTAATTATAATCATAATGAAAGTAACACAGGCTATAACCCCAGAGACGATTGAAATCCAGAGGGGAGTCTCATGGTGTTTATGAAATACTATAGTTGGTAGAACAAAAAGGGATAATAAAAAAAGAAAATCATCGAAAGTTCGTCTAATTTTATTAGATTTTAATTTATTGAATACTTGTACGAGTATATTAACGTTTTCTCCTTGATCATTTGTTTCTGTATCTTCTCGAATTTCTGGGAATTTTTCTTCAAGGGCTTTCATCCGTTTTTCTAAACATTCTATCCTTTTTTCTAAATCTTTTTTCTTTTTTTTGAAATCTTCTTCCGATTCTTTAAATAAAAAAACTATAATCAAAGGAACCAGCACAGAAATTATTTGATCAAAAACGTCTTGTTTAGCTTGACTAAAATCATATCCGTCGTCAGCAAAAGCCGAACTAAAAGATGACAAGAGAATAATTCCAAGTAAAAGAAGTTTCAAATGGCGCATTTCGTTGAATAGTTGTAACAGATAGTAGTTTAGATGCGTATATATACGTTTACAGTTGCATCGGAAAGTGACGCCGGTTCCAAATTTACTATATATAATAAAACAATAAAAAATAGAAAATTTAAGGCTATATACATTTTTGTATTTTTTTTTCATTCAATTGTACTTATTAAACAATGATTTTCGTTTCCCGAGATATTTTATAATGCATGAAATATCTTAGTTATAATGTTGAACAACATTTCTTTTATACAGTATATGTCTTGTATCCAAGAAGGAATTTACATATAAAGATAGACAATTTAAATTGCATGAATATTTATATCCCTTTTAATAATTACTTCTAAATTTTACATCAATTTAAAGCTAGTCAGTTATATTTTTTTTAAAAATGATTGCTAGCTTCGAAAATTTAAAACGCAAGTCTATGTTAATTATAACTCTGGAAAATTTTTTTTATACGTAATTTACCATGAAATTTAAATCGGGCGTCACTTTCCGATGCGACTGTACATCACTGTACTAAGGCCTCATTATCTGGATCTTTTTCAATGGAGATCATCTGTCGTACAGAGTTCGGCCGAGAAATATTTGTATTTTGTGTATTTTCTTCAATGAACACACATCTGAAGATTATTGTGATTGTCATTTTGGGCAAATTATTTAATCACAAAGTATTGCTAAATTGTAACTGTTGGAATGCTACACAGTTGATTCCCGTTACCAAAAAAAGATGGGAAATTTTTTTCATTACAAGACGTTTCAAATGGCGCATTTCGTTGAATAGTTGCAACAGGTAGTATTTAGATACGTATATATATGTTGTATAGTTGCATCGGAAAGTGACGCCGGTTCCGAATTTACTGTATATGATAAAACAATAAAAAATAGAAAATTTAAGGCTATATACATTTTTGTATTTCTTTTGATAATTATTTCTAAACTTATTTCTTTTATAGCTAATCAATCGTACTTATTAAAAAAATGATTTTCATTTCCCGAGATATTTTATAATGCATGAAATATCTTAGTTATAATGTTGAACAACATTTTTTTTATATATATCTTGTATCCAAGAAGGAATTTACATATAAAAATAGACAATTTTAAATTGCATGAAAATTTATATTCCTTTTAATAATTATTTTTAAATTTTACGCTAGTCAGTTATATTTTTTTAAAAAATGATTGCTAGATTCGAAAATTTAAAACGCAAGTATTATGTTAATTATAAACTCTGGAAAATTTTTTTATATGTAATTTTTAAATCGAGTGTGACTTTTTGACGCGACTGTACATCACTGTACTAAGGCCTCGTTATCCGGATCTTTTTCAATTGAGATTATCTGTCGTACAGAGTTCGGCTGAAAAATATTCGAATTTTGTGTATTTTCTTCAATGAACGAACACACATCTAAAGATTGTTGTGATTATCATTTTAGGTAAATTATTAAATCACAAAGTATTGCTAAATTGTAACTGTAGGAATACACTGCTTAATACTAAGTTGATTCCCGTTACTGAAAAAAAATGGGAAATTTTTTTTATTACATGTCCATGAAATTCAATTCTTAACTATTTTAATTTGAACTCATTGTTTCCCGTAAAATCCAAAATATATACAGTATATAAATATTGTGGGCGGTACTGATAAAAAAGATCTTGCTTCTTCATGTATCATAACCATCCCAATAGAGTATTCTAGATCATTAATAGTCTATTAAGCTCTTTTTTCATAGGACGACATTCAAATGATTGACCGATCCCAGACACATTATTTATATAGTTTAGAGTACCAAAAAAAACTCTTCCCAGTTGCAGACATTTCTTGTAAAAATCTGCAGCAAAAAATTTTCAATATATGTCTTCTAACAAAAATACTACTAAAACCCGTTTTGTCAATGAAATTGATGAATGAATAAATACACTCGAAGATATATCAAGTTTTAGGGAAAGTTTTTACATATATTTAGATACACTTTTCATGGTGCAGTGAAAACAGTTTTTCAAGCAAAATAAATAAGACCAAGCGGCTATGTTAGTCACCTTTCCTATAACCACGTTGCTGATAGTCAAAGGTGGATAGGGTAATGTTTGATAATTTAGTATAAGAAAGTTTTGCTAATGCTCTTAAGAAAAAAAACACTGGGCCAAATAAGCTAAGAGAATAGGAACAAACGCAAGCTTACTACGGTAAAATCCTTCAATCCGTCATCCGATCTGATCAAAAAACGGATTAAGAATGAACGGATTGCGGATAATCCGGATGGAAAACATCGGATTAATCGGATATTACACGGATGACCAGATTGACCGGATTGATCAGATAATCTGGTTCTATCCGGTCTAATTTATACTTTTTTTTTTTTAAGGATGGACTTGGATTTGAAGTTGGACTTCGGAATGATTTGGAGACGTTTCCTTAAATAAATATGTTAAATACGGCTTGGATTTTGAAAGGTAAGTGTAAATTTTTGTCTTGAGAACGTCACTAATACAGTACTTCATTTCTTCAGGAACGCTTTCCTGGACTCGGATTTCGGTTTATTTGAGCTATAAAGTAAGTTAGTAATTGGGGTTTTCATTTTTTGTCATTGGGAACGCCATTAACGTTCCTTTTTCTTCTTTTCTTCAGGGAACGCCTTCATGGAACTGGATTTCGGCTCCCATACGAACTCTTCCTATACGAACTCGTAGAAAATCTCTATCGAATTTTAGGAAATTTCTCAAAAAAAAAATTTTCTATCCGAGTTTAAGGAGTTTTGAAACGGTTTATAAAAACTGTTATTTTAAATAAAAAAAATATTTTAAAATATGTTATTAAACTTGTAATTGAAAATCTAAAAATCCGCTAATGACTAAATATTATACAAATATCACAGATTCGAAACCTATCTTTGGACTAATATTTGATTTACCTTATAGAACCGGAGATCTCTTTTGACTTTACCTTATCCCTTAAACTGTAGGGGTTAAAATTAATTTTAAAATTTTAGAATTTTTAAGATATCTTAAGATCCTGTGATCATAGAAAGTTGATGAAATCTAGTTTTTTAGATTCCTCTTATTGAGACGCATCTAATGGTAGCAAAATTGTATCCGAGAATTTGATAAATAAAAGGTTATATTACTTTATAGGTTTTTAGATATCGAAAGATATCTTATCACCTAATGATTATAAAAAGCTGGATTTTGTTTTATCAGATCTTCTCATCAAGACGCATCAAATGGTGGTAGTTTTATGTTTCTAGGGTCAGTAGATAAAAGGATATTTCAATTTTAAAGAATTTTGGCCCTATTTGTAATAATTTGTAGATCATTTACTTTTAAAAATCATTAATCAGATTGAACTTTTTTTTTCGATTTTTACTTAAAAAATACCATTGAATTTATCACTTATTTTATTTAATAAAATATCTAAAAAAGCTTAAAAATACTCTTAATAAAAAATAAAATTGCAGGCAAATTTGTCTGCAAAGCAGTCTAAGGGATAAGATCAGAAACCTTTATTTATTGTATATATAATTTTACTCTTGATGAATTTAATTCATAGCTTTTTTAACATAAAATATTTCTTGATATAAACTTATCTAAATATTTTAATCAACAATTTTTTCATTAATAGATAAGTTATTATTATCTTCATCAGCTTCTTGTGCTTGATTTATGTCAGTGCTTTCATCTGTTTTAACATCCTTTTTAAATAGAAACTTGAAAGCAGCGCAAAGGATATTAAGGAGGATTAGTCCACCAACACAAACCGCCATTAAAAGTTGTAAGATAATTAGCACAATGGCCAGAGAGAAGCGAGTTGTAGGCGTGATTGTAACATTACCACCCAAGAATGACGTAAGAAGAAAGAGGACTATCAGACGTCCAGTAGAAAGTGTAATATTAAAAATATTGGCCAGATTTCGTTCAAATGGTTTAAAATAATATACGGTTATTAAGTGCGCAAGTTCCAAGATGACAAGACAAGTTATTTGGGCGATTCCACTGTTGTGGCCGATTGCTACTATTAGTGAACGAAGAAACTGGTATACCGTTGTTGGAATGACAAACCATACGCGGTCCTTTAAATAATCTGTATATAGTACACCAAACAAAATCTTATATTTATCGTTCCATAGAAGTTCAGCATCTGTTTGAAAAGTGGACAAGACTTTGTAAATGCAGAAAGGAAGTAGTCCTATTGTAATTACTATAAAAATTATAGATGCGAGCAGGAGCAAAAGCCAGCAGTCACCAGATTGGGTCAGTTGATATAAACAAAAAAGGGTAATTGGAAAATACATCGTGTTGACCTGACAAAACGCCGTAGAAATGTGAGTTAGTTGTATGTAAATGTGCTAAAAAAATCTCAAATATGCAATAAAAATACATCACTCACTACACGCAAAATAGCACCTGCGTATAACGAATTACGAAAGTAATGGTAGAAATCATTAGATTATTAGTACTTTTAATTAAATAACAACATTAACCAAAAATCTTGCCTGACTTACCAAATACTAAAAAACGCATATTTTTGTTGACTTTTTCCAAAAATTTCAGTTTTTCTTTCATCGTGAACGCTACAATACCGATCAATAACATGATAATTAAAGCCACTCCAATAGCTAATAGTAATGCTACGAACATGACAAAGAATATATTGCTATTTGGTATATGGAGTGTGTTCGAGTAAGATTCAAATCCTGTAGGATCTGGAAAATACGTTTTGTCTCCATTGGTTATGCTTGCGGTGAACAAATGTTCTGGTGTTACATCAGAATTGAACCAAGATTGGCACGTATCAAACTGGTTTAATGATGAGGTGCATACATCAGATAAAAGCGGACATACTAGCTCTCGCAAATTACTAGCAGCATTGGAAAAAGCTTGAACATTTATTCCACCACCTGTTCCAGTTGACCATCCAAAATTAGAAGCAAATTGACGGTAACCAACCGGTAGATTTGGAAGTGTAAGTAATGCTATAGTAACAATCCATTGGGCAACACTTATAAGGTCATAAATGGATGGAGTTTGTATTAATGATGAATTTTGCGAGACGATAGTCGTAGTACTTATAGGGAACAACGGTGGTATGTTCCGATTTATATTATCATCGGCCGTTCTACCGACATCGGTTATACCTTCACCGATTGACACCCATTTCTTTGGGTAAATACTGTAATTTACTTCTCTTTTAAGAAACAATAATGAAGCGGCGGATAAAAGTATGAACGCCAATGCTATAGTCATTGAGATCCCAGTAATTCCATTTGAGTATGCCGTGCTTTGGCTACCAATAGGAGCGGTAACACATCCTTGGTTATTAGCGTCTTGGAAGGTAAGTACCGCGTAGGAACCAGTGCCAGGGACGTTAAATAGTGAATCTAATGTTTTCCAGTTTAAACGTTAATTACAGTTCCAAAAAATAGCATCCAGAAACCTCATATAGGTATAATCATTACCAGGGAATATATCATCAAAATTTGTTGAAAATTCATTCCTATATTTAAATGGTCCGTTAAATTGCACGGGAAAATTCTCATATACAACGTGTTCCGCATCAAAGTAAACGATAAATTTTGCTTTTTTAAATGACATAAATTATACAAATGTTTGCATATATAATTTTTTTTTAAACTAACAAAAATTTACAGTCAATTACCTTGGCTTTGAAGATTTTCGTCGCTAATGCCTTCTAAATAAAATTCTATATTATTCTTCTCTTTTGTATACCAAACTCTAAAATCGTTGAAATTAATGGTACCACAATTGGCATATCCATCCGGAGTAATGTCTCCATTAAGTAGATTTTCGGGATGAGGTGTCACAGTTGGCGTTGTTAATTCATTGTCATAAGATTTTGAAGGGCCTGGAAGCTTAGGAGTGTTTTCTGGAGCGTCAAATGCAATTGTGATATTCAATATCAAAGAGCTATCGAAGTTTGCTTTGACAATCGCCAACATTATTTTTTGTTTTGGCAAATTTGAATTGAATGATTTCTTCCCGCTTGCGCCGCAATTTCCGATACAGGAGGCATCTGGATAAGGAAAAAAATTGCAGTTTTCAACGATGATACATTCTGGATGTTCCATCAAATTTTTATCATCTATCACAAAAAAGGTTAGGGCGGAATTATCTCCTTCAATAGTATTCCACTCGTAATCTAAAACAGCAATTTTTCTTAATGTTCTTTGCCTGTGTCAAATTTGTATTATCACAAATCGATTTTTTATGATATTTAAAACTAATATTCACCTATTTTAGACGCTAATTTAACGGCAGTAAAAACATCCTTTCCGGTAAATGTTACGAGACCTTCATAATCGTCATCGACTGAAAGTGGCCCCGCTGATAAAGTTTGGTCAACCTAGCAATTTTTAATGTAAAATTGTTTTAATAATAAAAAATAAAATAAAATAAAATAATTATCGTTAAATTTGTTTTATTTCTTGCAAACATACCTGAAATGCTAAAAGCGTGATAGCGAAAAGTAACAACCAAAAAGATTGAATAATTTTCATTATCAATTACAGTATTTTATAATTTAAAATAATATGCAAAAATCTCAACTTATATAAATAAATGGAATTTACAGATAATAAGTTAATTCGTTTGCACGATTTCTTTGTTTTTTTTTTTTTTTTTTTTTTTTTTTTTGAAAATTACAAGTCATAGTCGTTATATCTATCTAGATTAATTTGATTAATTTTAATCTATATCAATCAGAAAATTTTCTCGTAATAATAATTTGGAATTTTTGAGTAAATAAAACAATAAAAAAAAATTTTTTTTTTTTTTTTTTGATACGCCTTTTTTCCGTTTATTCAAATTTCCTAATTATTTGAATTCATTTTATTTTCAAAATACTGACCCGGTAGAGTCATTTAGCAAAAAAATTTTATTTGTTTAATATAAATGAATTTGAAAAATATGAAATTAGATAGATGAACTTCTAAATTCGATCATAAGACATGAACAAAGTCGAATTAATAATTTTAATCAAAATGAAAGTTCTCTTTTAGGAACTTTGTTATCAGTGACTGATGGGACATAATAAAATGGGAGATTTGATAAACAAGAATATATTTAAGATTTAGTATTTAAAATTTACGCACAATAGATTCAGAAAAAATCATGTGGGTCAAAATAAATGCGAAAATCTTGGACTAAATGGAAATATTTTGGGCCACATGATTAAATAATAAAGTGTTCCTACCGATAAGAATTTATCAAGGGCGTTAATGTCATGTCTATATTAAGATTATGAATGTTTACACAGTTTTAAAATTCGTGTAAATCTTGAAGTGCCTGTGCAATATGAGCATTATTAATAATTGTGATCGAGCGAATAATATTTTTCTTTGGCGTAAAAAGGTGATTTGTACTGTATGTATTACATCATAAGTGATTGGATGATTGATATTTCACTACAACATGATTTAACTAATGCGCTACAGACTACACTTCATATTTATCCGTTGAAAATCAAAGGGGCATATTCACTTTTACCAAAGAAAAGTACTGTATCATCAAGAAAATTTTAATAATTAAGTAAAAGTTGTTTCGCAAGTTATGACAATTCATTGTAACAATAGAAGCTTTATTACTTTAAATAGCGACGGATAAATAAATAATTCAGCCAAAATCACATGAGTCAGGTCTTCAAATCAAAATTTGAAATATCCTTTTGAAATGATATGTTTGGGATATTTGAAATCGTACTTTATATTAATTCTACATAAGAATTGGGATGATTAGTGTACACGTATTAGTAACTCAAATAATCATTTTAGTGGTGTCCTCAGCAAATATATGTTGGTTATAACAATTATAAAACACAAATTGCGTACATTTTTAGAAAATTAGAGTTTCAATTCCCTGCCGAAGCGTAATTTTTTTTGATCACGCGTTGATTATTTTTCATGTTCTTATGTTTAACGGACAATTAAAATTTGAGAGATATTATTAATGTTTCGGGTCAACAAAAAAAAATAAGAAGAATAATCATGCACGCCAGCATTACGTTAGTATTATTTAGTATTGAAGCATACTTGTAATTAAGAGAATGAACATGAAAATTTAGGAATAGTTTCAATTAATAATATTTAACAATGATAATAACTATTGATTTAAAGAGAGGTTTTGACCATAATCTTATTAAATATAACAATTATACTTGGGTGGCGATGTAAGATTATTCCATAATAATGATTAGTCAGAAAATAATAATTTACGCTAATTTCTAAAAGCTAGACAATTCTTTGTAGATCACGACATAATGAGTAGAACAAAACTATGCTAAATTATACCATATTAAGAAGGTAATTTTTCTTATGTCAACAAATCATACCATATTAAGAAAGTATTTTTCTTATGTAGACAAGGGTCACTTAAATGTGGGTTTTATTTGACATATAGGGATAATAAAACATGCCACGTATTCTTCTTCATGTTCACATGTTTTAACCTCTTTACTATTAAGTCAGATTGTCCCGAAACTTGTATAGAAAATCATTTATTTATAGAAAATCATTTATTGTATCAGATTAAACAAAAAAATATTAATTGATCATGATAATCATTCAATAATCTCGAAACATTCAGGATTCTCTATATAAAAGAGAGTATTGTTACGATAATTGATTGTTTTAATAAGGGGGGCTTTTAAACACATGTAATTTTCGATTTATCTCGAGTTTTTTTTTTATAAATACAACTTTATTTCGGTCTTCCATCAAATACAAAAAAAAATCCAAAAAATTAAAACAAATCAAGAGTTTCTTCAAACGAATCGAACGAATCGAAACGAACGTAACAAAAAAGAACAAAGTCTCAAAACACTTTTCATATACCAATCAAAATGAATCAAACCACCATCGATATTACTACTGCTAAACCAGTTGTTATTTCCACTTCTGAATTGACGGAAAGACCTCTCAAACCTACTAATCAATGCTCCATAATGTAAAACGGAAGAGTTTTATGGAAAATTCTCCGCAGAACGAAAATTAATCGGCTTCTTTGCGATCTTTTGCCGAGTAATGAATAATTTATTTCGTTTACTTTTAAATTTTTTTTTTTCTTCTAAAAAGAAAATTCGAAATTCAGATTAAATATATCTTTAAAATAATTTATTATTTTATTTTATTTTATTTTATTTTTTTGGACCAATTATTAAATTTATGTAATTATTTGTATATACTGTATTTAAATGTTTCGTATCTTTTGTTTTTACTTTTTGTCCTTTTTAACGTTTAAATAATTTAATAAATTAATAAAAACTAATTAGTTATTTATGTGATTAAATCTTTTATTATTTATTATAAATTGTGATAATATATATTGTTCTTCCGAAAGAAGTATTCACTTGAAATACCAGTAAAATTCCAGAAGTCACGTGATAAACCGTCTAATACCACGTTTATAAATTGTCGAATTGAAATATTAAGGCCGAGCTACACTAGATGATTTACATTCTGCAGCGGTATAATGCACAATTATGTTAACTTTCCTAATTTGGTCTTAAAGTTGGGTTCACATAAACTTTTTTACTTGACAAGGTAGAACAATAATGGCGTATTATCATTAATAGCACAATACGAAATTTTTTCACAACAATAGTTTACTACTATAATCGTTTAGAAGCATTTAAGGGAAATAATAAACCTCGAGAGAAGAATATTCGATTCACTCGGTTATTAAAATAATATTAATATCTTTCGTTTTGTCTCAATTCTTTATAAATATAACTTCATTTTGCTTCTTCGTCAAGTATCAAAATTCAAAAGAACAAAATAAATTAAATTCTTTAAACGAAACAAGCGAAACGAAAATACAAAAAACTCTCGCACAAAAACTTTTCAAATAAAATAAAAACAAATTTAAAATGGATCAAATAACTAAAAACTTTACCGCAAAACCAGTTGTTATTGCTACACCTGAAATAACAGAAGCCCCACTCAAACCTACAAATCAATGTTCCATAATGTAACATTTTTTTGGATATCTAATTTGATAGTCCAAAATTTCAATTCTGGACGGACAATTATTTTAATTTATTATATTTTTTAATTTTTTAAAATTACCTTTTTTTTTAAAGAAAAAAAAAAAATTATATATATATATATTGTTTTAACGATTTTCATATGTAAAGTAGTTAGTTATTTTCTTTAATTTAATTTTTAAATTTTATTCCGTTTCGATTATTTTATTTTACTTGCAATATACGGCATATTAAAATAAGAAAGTCGATCTTTTTTGTTCAGGTTTATTTTATTTTATTTTTATTTTATTTTATTTTTTTTTTTTTTGGTTTAATTGAATTTGATGATTTCTTCTACTTGTTGTTACATGTTAACTAAAAATGGTAAATAAATTGTTGTAATCATTTTTCGTCAATTATTATCTCAAAATTTATGAATTAGTAAAAAAGATTTTGTTAAATGTATAATGTCGTCATTACGAAAAATATAATCAGTCAAAGATAAAGCATAAATACTATACGTAAAAAAAAGTATTTTTTTTTTTTTTTTTTTGAAATTGCATTCCTAAATAATTATTCCCGAGCGCTTTGTCTGTCGACACGTAGCGACAGTATTTATCGATCGATGAATTGATTAAATTTGTCGAATCCTATTAAAGATATTAGCGTTATTAAATTTGATAGCTGTAACGACTGTTCCACGAGTTAATACATAGAAAAGAAAGAACATTATAAGGAAAATGCAATTGAAAAGCCGCAGTATACACATGGCTGCATTCGGGGGAACGGCATGTGGGGATTTTGTGGGATATACAGTAAATGTGTAACCACAAAACACTTCTTTCAAAATAAATAAATATCCTTTTATTTGTTTATAGTGTTAATAATTGTAATTTTTGCATAACTAAATAAGCCTGATTGATGACCGGAACTAGCGCGAGCAGAGTCGAATATTCAAGGGTTGGTGAATAATTGTGATTTGATTCCGTCGGATAATTTATTAACGGTCGAATTATTATTGTGATTAAAAAAAACATGCATCTATCAGGAAACTAAATGACGAGCTAGTTGTATATTTTCGTTTTATTCATATTTGGCAGATTTTTTATAACTGTTACGTCTGTCGGCTTTTCACTTTTGTATTGCATCGATTTTTTTTTTTTTTGCTACAATCGTAAATAAAATTACAGTAATAGAGTTTTATAAGAATTGCTAAATCTTTCCAGTGATGACGACATCGCATTTTAACGTCATCACAGACCACTAGATGATCATATTTTTTTCCGAACTCAAATTTTCAGTTTTTGTGGAAGTGTCTTTTAGTGCTTGAAAATTTTAAAATTCCACCGGACTGCATATTTTTATGTCTATAACATTACTAGTTTTTACATTATATTTTACTTTACATTGACATACGCACTATTAGTAAAAAACATATACAGTATAACTTTCAATGGTTTGCTGGTGAATCATGAATTGAACCTTCTTTTAGTAACTGTGATATAGTATTCATCACAAATATAATAATTCTTCTTCAATATTGGTTTCCACACTACATTTTGATATTTGTATTTACTTCAACTAAAAGTCTTTCTCATCTAAATACTGATTTAGAAAGGTACTCAATACTTACAATAATTGTTGGTATTTATAAAATATTATACTATCGTTAAGTATATAAATGATCAGATGTTCGTAATTTATACATATTACATATCATGACAAAAAATACATACAAAAAATTTTATATAAACCGCGCGCCCGCGAATCTAAATATTTATTTTATTTACCGGCCTAAAATAACTTATTATTAGTATAGCTGAACCAACTATTTTTTTTATGATCTTATTTTTATTATTTAACTAAATTACATATAAGTTACACATTATTTACGTGCAAGTAATTTTACAACTTTTCAAAAGAGAGTGAATTTTCTTCTATTTCTTTTTAACGAAAAATCTCTTACTATATTACTTAAAAATAATTTATTTTCTTTTAAGTGAACTTAAACCATACAATGCTTATATCAATATTTTGGTTTAGATTTTCTTTTTGAGACATTCACACTTAAGTTATCACTATATTTTACCACTTTTATATTTAAATTTGTTAAAACTAAATAAAGATTAACAAACACAAAACGCGAACGAAATCTCAATGAAATACGAAATTTTTTTAAAACTAATAAAACGTTTGAACATATATGTAAGATCACATATTCTACGATGGAATAACGCTTCTGTCAATTTTTGTTGACTAAGTGTTGTGCACGTGTAATATGATAAATAGAATCTTATCTCATCAATCGTCTTAATATAGGAATAAAGAAATAATGTTTCATGAAGCGCATCAGTTAGCGAATTTAAAATGTAAATTGACAAAGGAGCGTTCGACTTCGGCTTTGATTTATGATATTGAACGCAGGTGTTAAATTTCTTTAACAATAATTTATTATGTTAGTTACAATATACAGTATACATTTAACTTGTAAAAAAAAAAAAAATTGTTATAAATTGACTTACACTTTACTCGAACCCGCAGAAACCAAATGTTGAGTTTCATGAATCATAACTTCCCACTCGCCATTTCTATTTATAATTAATAAAATATCTTAAACAAAGAATTTGTTGATATGTTTGAATATTAGGAGTTATTGTAATCTGAGCAGGATCAATGTTTTGACTGGTTATCGCATCAAATAAATCTTTGGAAATCACGATCATGAGGATTCAAAACATTCGTCGAATTATTAACAATGATATTGTTTAGTTAACACCAAGTTATAATATGATAATGGGTGTATTTGTTAAAGAAATTTGCTGATATTCTGGAGACGTTATGAATATTGTCATGATATATAGAGGTTCGCATTTGTGTCATTTACTTTTAGTGTTAAAATACGGATTGATTTAAAAGGGAATTTGTTTCAAATAATATACACTGTATAATGTATGATGATTTGAATGTTCATATGATCGATTTTGGCATTTAATGAAAGTGATTTTTGACGAGTCTTTGCGCATAATGTTAATTCTTATAGAATATTCTTAGGTTTTTTTTTTAGAGTATTTTTAAATCTTGATTAATCAAGACTACTTTTTTTTTATTTTTTATTTTTATATATATATATATATATATATATATCTTTTTCGGTCCTTTTGGTCCTTTTATAAAAAACTGATAGTTTAGTAAGAATAGAAAGAATTTTTCAAACCATCAAACCATCTGAAATTTATTAAATGAATATAGATTTAGAAATAAACCAGTCACGGGACAATGTCCCGGACATGTGACACAAAATATTGTAGAATCTTTAAGTTATAGAAGAGTACGGACAGAGTACGGACATGTCCAGGGCAACCAAAACAAGCTGCGGACATCAAAAATGTACAACACTGCAGTTGAAAAAAGAATTGACGTCGACGTAACACACGATTAAAAAAAAAACCCTCGTGTAAGAAACTAGGGTTAGTTAAACATACAAGGAAAAAAGTACAACATAAACCATAATTGAAAGAAAAATACTTTATGTATATTTATTCTAAGTAATTAACTATACGGGGGATAATTATAACCGACTAACCGTTTTTCATAATGCGCGACAATGCAAGAAGTGATATAATTAGTATTTTTTTCTTAAGCTAATCTAAGAAAGACTAGTGGAAATATAAAAGTTAAAGACAAAAACTAGAAAAAAAATTAAGGGTTGGCACAGTTCATATGAAATTATGTATAATACGCAAAGAAAAAGTGGTAACATCGAATAAAACTTCTTCAATTTATAGCATTCTACATAATTTAATTACAATTCGGTGAACTTAGTTCTAACCTCAATAAAATCCTAAAACTAGTTGAAAAGAACTACACCGAGAGATCAAGATTTACAAATGCTGTTTTTTTGCGTCACTATTATGAATCATTATTTGTTATGTGATAATTAAAATTTTATAATACATTCTCTGAACGTAATTTTCACGAGCAATTTGTGTGATTGCAACGTTAGCTGCAACTAAAAGCTAAGATGGTTTTAACTGGAATTTTGACAAGGCTATTGATATGTAGTGTATGTAGGTTGTGTGTGTTATCTTTCACAATAAATTTATAATTTTGACATCAAATTCCGTTGTCCGATCATTTTGCTTTGAATACCAAAAGAAATTGTGAAAAAAAAAAGAACTATTTTTTTCTTTTTTCTTTTTATTTATTTATTTATTCATTTTTTTTAAAAAAAAAATATATTAGTACAAAATTCAAAGGTTATTATTAATTTTATCTCGAGATTCAATTATTATTGTATTAATGAATTGGTGAATTATTACGTATGTTTAAATGTATATTGTATTTTAACTTAATGTAACGCACGCAACTTAATATATTTTTGACAAATACAGTGATTAAAACATTTATTTACTATCCAAAGCTGAAACTTTATTATCAATGTTTTTAACGTATTTTACATAAAAATTACAAAATGAAAAAAAAAAATAAAGACATCACTGGCTCCCTGCAGTTCTGGGGCCTTCCTAGTTCCTAGCGCTGGGCTTCCATAAATCACGAGATAATTATCCAATAAGATTCCGTCTTTCTTGATCTTGAAATAAAATAGCTAAGCCACCGTTATTTATTCGAAGCGCGATTTTATCAATTATGTACAAACCGAGGTTCAATCGTGTTTGTGGAACAATCTTGCCATCCATTCTAGGCAACCGAATCAGTAAATCGGCTAATTTTCATAGTAACAGTTATAATGTATCACTGTATCAGTACTCGGAATCGGGTTCATAAAAAATCATGTGTAAATTTTACGCAGTAAACACGCTATTAAACTCGCGTTTGTTGTGATTGTCGCGATTGTCATCTCGAGTATATATACCCTTTTGAAAAAAATAAAATATATAAATACTTTTCTTTCTTTTTTTTTTGCAAACTTTTTTTTTAATTCTTTATTATGAACGCCAAAGACAAGACTATCCATTTAGTAACGTCTTCAACTTAGACGTATAACATATACATTTATACATGTAAATCATTATTTACCTATCTAAAAACTATCTAAAAACTATAAACTATCTACATTTGGCGTTAATCTAAAAAATAAAAACAAAAAGAAAGCAGAATACATAATAAAATATCAATACTACACTAATACATTTACGAAGCTTATAATAAGTCTTTATATAGGGTATCATCGCTACACTCACTAACTGATCTGGTATCGCTAACACTATTTGCAACGATTACCGTATTCTTCCGTTTTTAAGCACCACCCGAATTTAAGCACCACCCCGACTTTTGTCAAAAAAACTTGAAAAACAAAAATAAGCACCACCCCAAATTTGAAAATTTTTTTTTTATATTTTCAAAATAAATTTTATTTTTATGATGATCATTTTACAATTCTTCTAATTCATCAGCTGAATCACTATCTATATCTACAATTTCCCTCTCATTTTCATTAATTTCCTCCTCCTTTTCATCTTGTCCAAACAAATCATCTTCTGACCCATCCATTGCATTACTAATACCACATTTTTTAAATGATTTTACAATCATTTCTCTTGGAATTTCTGCCCAAACTTCAAGTATCCATTTACAAATAATATCATACCCAGGTTTTTTTAAATTCCCACCTTTAGTATAAGAAAATTGACCTGAACTCATCCAAATGTTCCACTTTTCACAAAGTTTATCCTTAAATGGTTTGTTAAGACAAACATCAAGTGGTTGAACAATAGAAGTAAGACCACCAGGAATGATTGCTAAATCAGTGTTTTCACTACGTGCAATATTTTTTATAGCATCCGTTTTGTGACCTTCAAAACTATCCATAACAAGAAGAGATTTTCGTTTATTAATTTCATTTCCTCCTGGTCTTTTTTTCCAAACCTTATTGAACCAGGTTTTCATTCCAAATTCATCCATCCATCCTTTTGGATGCATCATTACAATAATTCTGGAAGGTAAATTTTTTGGCATTTGTTTACCTTTAAAGATGACAATTGGTGGTAACTTTGTACCATTAGCAAGAACTGTAAGAACACATGTAAACCGGTTTTTTTCATTTCCAGTTGTCTGAACCTGCACAGATTTAACGTCATGATTTTCAATAGTTAAATTCCCAACCATGTCAAAATAAACTGGCGTTTTATCCATATTGCCAATTTCGCAAAGTTCATATTCAAATTGTTTTCGTTTTTTAATAATAAACTGCTGAAACTTCAGGAGTTTTTCACTAAGTTAAGCAGGGAGTTTTTGGCCAATTTTTGTTTTACATCGCAATGAAAATCCACTCCGTTTAAGAAAACCATAAAACCAACGATCAGAGGCAAGGAAATTTTCACTATTCAAATAAATATGAGCAAACTCTTTTATCAAAATTTCTTTCATATAAATTTTAACCATTTTAGGAGTTACAGCAATACCATCCTTTTGAAATTCTATAACCCATATTTTTAAACTAGCTTCAGCTTCGGAATATTGTGGTTTTCTTCCTGCACCAACGCGTCAATTTTTCCCATTTGCTGACTTGAGTTTGTCTTCATGTTTTTTCCAACGCGAAATCATTGAGTGATCAATAGAAAAATTCCACGCAGCTGCTCTTTGTCTGCGTTCTTTCGCATATAACAAAATTTTAAGCTTCTCACTTGCAGAATATGATGACCTTTGAACTTTTGGCATTGCGTGTGAAAAAAAAATAAGGGGTAAAATGGATTATCATAATTATAAAGCACAAAAAAAAAATTTTTTGGCAAAAAATCTGAAGTGCGAATGAAAAAAATTTTTATGAGATTTGAAGAAATGTTTATTTTTTAAAACTTTTTTTAAAAAAATTTTTTTTAAATTTTCTTTTTTTTAAATAAAGTACCATAATAAAATTTTTTTTTTTTAACGCAGTATTATGTAAAGGGGTTAAAATGACTAATACGAATATGACTAAAAGCGCAAAAAAAGTGTAAAAAAAGTGTAAAAAAAAACTTCCAATTTTAAGCACCATCCTAAACTTTCGCAAAAATTTTCTACTAAAAAGGTGATGCTTAAAAACGGAAGAATATGGTACCCTATCTATTGTTCTCTCATTGCTTGATCTTCTTGTGACTTCGTGTCATGTGATAACCTGCTGGACGTACATGATTCGTTAATGTGATCATACTCTACCTGAATATTCATATAATTTTTTTCATATTCTGACCACTTTTTCTTCTTTTTTCACTTAGACGGTTCCATTTCTCAGAAGAAATACCAAAGGCAGCTAATTCCACTTCTGAAACTTTTACGTTTATCACCTTGGTTTATCATCATGCATGTGTCAAAGTGTCCTGGAAATTGTTATGTTCCTTCTGTATCCATTGGCCCACGAAATCCAGATTTTCTTCACAGATCTGCATGCGTTTATTTATTTGGGTTTCTGTTCTAAAGGTTGCCATTAGGTACGTTTGCTTTCACAGAAATTTTTCTAGCAGACATCAATTGGTATTTTTGTTGATACGATTAACTGAACTGAAAAGTTGAAATTCTGAGGCCAATTTAATTTCTTTCAGCGTCATTCTTCTGGAAATATTCGTGCTATACATTTGTATTTGTGGTCGAATAATAATACTGCGTGGCCACCATGGTATAAATCCTTCTCTTCTCGGCGGCACATTTTCACCTTACATTAGACAGTTTTATATTTGTATTGTCTTTTTATTGAAATTTCTTTGTCATATCTGACATTTTTTTTTTTGCAAATAACTTTTTTCGTTCTCCTTTTTTTTCTCATTTTATTTATTTCATTTTTAAAAATTTTAACAACAATGATGATCTTACAAGTTTTTTCTTTTATTATTTTAATATCATTCTTTTTTATTATCTAACCTTACTGTTTTATTTTTTTTCATTTTTATTTAAAAGGATGTCTGTTAAAGAAATTCTGTTGATGTAGAAACTTAAGACAATTATCCAGGATGTGCTGGTAAGTTGAATAATATTAAGATATGATTGTTTTTATTCTTATTATAACTTTGAATTTAATCTAGTAAAAATTCAGTTACTTAGCAATTTTTCAACTTTATAGAACTTATCACCTATTTAAATGACTGAGCAAAGCTTACATATTCAGACTTTTTTCATTATTACTAAGAAGTAGTTGTTGCCTCTTTGTTAGCTGAGGTAGGTACTACTGCTTGAAAGATACTTAATATCATTATTTGGTTCTGATGATTTCCAAAAAAGGAAATGAATTATTTGAAAAGGTGTGTTGTTTTTTATTTTGCAAAGGGTGGGGAACTCCTCTTCTGCTTTCATTTGGATTGGGAGAATTAATGTGCAGTTATTGTTGGTAACCACCCCCAGCTTTTCCTGCATGGGTACCCTAACTTTGTCATGGTAAAGTCTACTGATTCTCAAGGAGAAGTTGGTTATGTACCTTCTTTATCCTAAATAAATTTCGCATATTATTAATGATCAATCCTTTCTCAATAGGTTAATATGAAATATTATGGTTCCATTACCAAGAAGTAGTTGTTGCCTCTTTATTAGCTGAAGTAGGTACTATTGTACTACTGCTTGAAAGATGCTTGATATCATTACTTGGTTCTGCTGATTTTCAAAGAAGCATCATTGGAAAATGAATTATTTGAAAAGGTGTGTTGTTTTTTATTTTGCAAAGGGTGGGGAACTTCTTCTGCTTTCATTTGGATTGGGAGAATTACTGTGCAGTTATTGTTGGTAACCACCCCCAGCTTGTCCTGCATGGGTACCCTAACTTTGTCATGGTAAAGTCTACTGATTCTCAAGGAGGAGTTGGTTATGTACCTTCTTTATCCTAAATAAATTTCGCATATTGTTAACAATTAATCCTCTTAATAGGAAACATTCTGGTTTTCAAACACTCACTGTAATTTGCAACTCTGAATGAGATTTTAGTTATAAAAAACTAGTGTTTCATAATAATCATCAAAGTAATCAAAATAATTATTAATTTATTACTGGTCAATATCAAATACATTGAGTGTTGAGCAATAGTTGCCGAAGGTTAGTAGTTTATATATAAATAATTTAATAAATTTAAAAGGTTAGAAATTTGTGCATTATTTAAAACAAATTTATGTCATACGTTTCACTTTATAGTAATAAAGATGAGAGTCACGTGTAATTGATTGATTGGCTATATTTCACATGAGTTTATTACTTTAAGATGATTCAAAAACTTATTTAAGACATTTTTTGTTTGGAACTGTGATTGACAATATAAACAAGTAACACAACGTCACTTAATTAGGAATGCTGGATTCAACATAATATTTATCTCAAGAAAGACGACGATATGTGACTTATTAACATTACATGTTACAAAAAAAAATGTCAATTAAAGTAAATATAAAAGAGCTTTTCATTAGCTCTAACTCTCTGACTCTTAGCTTTTCATTTCTTAGCTTTTCATTAATTTTACTCTTTAACCTAACTTTTTAACTTTCATTAACTCTTATTAACTCTTTTTAACTTTCTTTGACTCTTAACTTTGATATAATGTTGTATCTCATCGAAGATTGTCTCAGAATTATTTTTAATGAATTGAAATATGATCTAAATTCTTTATATTCATGTATTTTAGTAAATAGACTCTGGTGCCGTGTAGCTATACCAATACTATGGAAAAGAAACTTTGACACAGAAATTTTATCTTATTATAAACTTTATAATGCAATAATTTATTTGTTACCAATAACTTCAAAAATGATATTAATCAATAATATTGATAATGAAAATATTTTCCCTTCAACAATTCGACCATTATTTAATTACATTAGGATTTCATCTCAAGTTCCATCACGTTTTATCGAGGAAATGATAGAAGCTCTAATTAAAAAAGAAGATAAATTTGTTTCATATAAAAGAAATTTATTGGAACAAGAAGTTTATAAATTATTTGTCAGTAACTGTAAAGATATCAAGCATTTTTTATTAAAAACAACACAACATCTATATCAATTTCCCGGTGCGTCAACTTGTTTCTCTCAACTGTGCGTCTTAACAATTGATATTTCTCGTGTAACTTCAACAATCCTGTTTGGAATGGCAATAATTTGCGAAAATATTGAAGATTTAAAAATATTTCAATGTGATAGAGATATTCCAGGCTTAAATAGATTAATTGATGTTCAAACGAAATTGAAATCATTACGATTACATGAATTTTATAATACAGAAAAACAATGTAAAGAATTAAACAAGGTGATAGGAAAAAAAGCCAATACACTTCAAGAAATTGAGTTAGTAGGTCCAAGTGTTACTTCACTTTTACCTAAATTTCTTCCATTATTAAAAAATCTACGAAGCTTAAAACTTTGCAATGAACTTTATGATGTAAGTGAAGAATCACAAGAATGGGAAAAATATTTATCAATTTCTTCTTTCCCAAATCTTCAATATCTTGAAACCGAATATTTACCATTTTATAACGATTGTTTATTAATTGAAAAATCTCATGGTAATATTTTAGAAATAAATATATCTCAAGATTCAAATTCTATTTATCATTATACTAAAAAATTAATTAATACAATTATTAATTATAACTCAAATATTGAGAGATTAATTATTAATATAAAATTTGAAAATTTTGATGATATTAAAGAAATATTTTTAAATTGTAATCAATTAAAAATGATAGATCTCTCATTATATAATGAAAATAATCTTAATTGTGATGGATTTTTTGAAATTTTGATAAAATATTCTCCAAAAACTTTATGTAAGATTTACTTTAGTGATGATGAATGGATTTTTACCGTTAATGGTTTAAAATCTTTTTTTGAAAATTGGAAAAATTGGAAAGCACAGATTTTATTTTATAGAGTTGAGTTTACAAATGAACATATGATGGTTATTGAGAAATTTAAAGTATTATTAAATTTATTAGTCATAAATGGTACTAACTAATTAGTTATTTGTTTTACGCGTTTACAAACGTAATTGTTAATACAAAAGTATAATGAATCTTTAAAATTCCCCAAATTTTTAAATAGTAAAATATTATGCATAAAAAATAACATAAACGGCTATATAATAAAATCCAATTAAATTTCACAATCTGAGTAATGGTCTGAAATTAATATAATTTGAGAACTTTCTGGTTCTAAACCGTTACTATAGGTATCTTGAAAACTAGTTGTAGTTTCAATATTCTCAAGCTCATTTTTACTTGAACGATATTTTAACTTATTTTCTCTTATCTTTTCGCACTCCTTTATTTGATTATAAATTTCACTAAAAACACCTATATCATCACTATCACTAAAGTCAAAATCTTCGATATTTTCAATATTTTCAAGATAAATATCTTCGCTACCTTCATTATCATCTTTATCACCACCTTCATTATCTTCATTATCTTTGTCATCATCAGCTTTATAACATTTAAAATTTTTTAAACCTTCCTTAAAATCGACGTAACGAGTACTTTTATTATTGTTATTACTGTTATTATCATTTTCCCGCACACTATCAAGCATTATATCAACTTCCCATTTTGCTAATATAAGGAACAATTCTTTAGCAGTTGGTCTATTTTCTATTTTAGTATCCCAACATTTTGTTATTAAATTGGCAAATAATTTTGGTATGTCTTTAGAAATTTTTGGTCTATCCCCATTACATATGTCAATAGTTAACAGATGATCATGAGGAATACTATAAAAAGGAATTTCTTCGGATAAAAATTCATTCATGATTATTCCAAATGAATAAATATCTGATGCTTTTGTATATGGTCTTTTACGTAAAACTTCTGGCGCCATATAAGGCATTATTCCACATATTTCTTCGTTTGGATTTTCATCATTAACTGGTCGGCACAATCCTAAATCACTAATATATGCATGTTTATTATGATAAAAAACTTTTTCACCTTCCTTACTTTGTATATCTTGTTCATCATAATGAGTACTATAAAATAATATATTTCCCGAATGGAAATCTTTGTGAACTTTTCCTGCATTATGAATCTCTAAGAGACCTCTTGCAATTTCTACTAAAATGTTAATTTTTTCTTTATAGTCTAAATCAAATTTATTTAAATTTCTTAAATTTCCTCCGTCACAATAATCTAAAACCATCATATAATTATTTGTGCGGGGATCCAGAGTTATTCCATAGCATACAATAACATTTTGAATAAAAATCTGAAGATGAGAACCAACCTAATTAATGTACATAGTAATAAAAATAAAAGAAAAAATTCAATAATGAATGTAAATAATAAACATATAATAAGTAATTCTTTTTAATCTTATTTACCTCATCTAAAAATTCCGAAGTTATGTTATTATTTCCTAAACTTTTTAATACACATTTTTCGTTTGTTATCCTATTCCATCTTTGATTATCTATATCCCAATAATTAATAAATCCTTCAGGAAAATCGGCTGAATAAATTATACCAAACCCACCAGTGGTCATATAAGTAACATTCTGAAATTTTTCAAAAGGAATCCATTCAAGACAATTTGTGTAATGTGTCGCCTCAAGTTGTGATTTCTGTATAAATTTGTCAATAGTTTCATTCCCACTAGTCCAAAATTTAAAATTTTCCTTCAATCTTTTAGCATTACAAGATTGACACCATTTTTCTCCAGTGCCAGGTTCGTTACATTCTCCACATGTTCCATATACATATTTTCTTTTTTCTAAATCTTCCATATAAATAATCTTATTCTCTTCATGTTTAATAATTGGATGAGAATCATGAACATAAACTCCTTCTTCCAAACCTTTTGTATAAATAACATCATCAACATAAGATTCTCCTTCTTTCAGACCTTCACATTTTTCTGATTTAATAGTTGAATCGATAATTGTGACATGATCCTTTTTTTAAAAAAAAAATTTAAAAAATCATTATTAAAATAATTAAAATAATGATAAAATTATTAATGATATGAAATGCTTTTTTACATGATAATAATCAACTGTTTTCCATAAATTTTTCGATCTTCCTTCGGATTTCTCTTTCAACATTTCCATGTTAGTAAATTATAATAAACTAGTAGTGTAAATATAAATTAATTAAAAAAGGTCAAAGGCTAAATAAATAAATATTTACGGAATTCGGCTAAATTTAATTTTTATTCGAAGATCAGCTATAAATTTATACTAGACCGTTTCAAAGCTTCCAAACCGGAAAGTTTGGTCACAAATAATTGGTTTGTGTAACTTATAAAACGCCGACTTGAATAATTTGAATCCTGATTGGATGCAACTGGATTAGGGTTAAGGTAATGATTAGGGCTGGGTTTTAGGATTAGGATTAGGAAATTTTGATTGGATTAGGGTATTTAAGTAGGTTATTTAGCATATGCAACGAAGGATAGAAATCAAATCATCACATCAACCCGAAATCAGAATCGTACGTTAATATAAAATTTGAAAAATCTCCATGGAATGTCAACTTCAACATCTCCAATCGAACGAATATTGTTACTGCAATATTTTTTTTAATAATATCGATAATTTGCTGGTTTATACCCATTAAGGATCCCAAAGTCGGGACAAGCCAAACATTCCAGTTTTCCTATCTAGAACTTGTGAGATACTAGTATATATTGTATAAATGTAATTATAATTATCATCAGTAAATATTATAATGATCTGAATAATAACAGTAATAACAGCCCCTCGCTTCGCTCTGTGTCAATCAAGAAGAGAATATAATACTTCTTCCATAAGCGGCTGATAAGAAATATCCAACTAAAAAAAATACAAAATTCATTAATTACCAAAGTTACTGAACTTATCAAAATTAAAATTTACAAATAGGTTTGCGTTGAAGAACTCGAAATTTGATAATTTTCTTTGAGATAAAAGAATGAATTTATATACATACGTTTAAATTCTGCTATAGAACTTTATGTAATGTTATGTTTAGCCTTATACAACACTTTGTTCACGTAAATAGTATTGCGAACGTTTCTAATGAAACACGATGTCCGATTTGCCGTTCAGATTTTCTTGGAAAATTTGGAGGAACAATATTTACCGGATTTATCCCATCATGAAACGATTAAATTTCAAGCTTTTAGTCATATTTGTTCTGGGTAAACGGTGTTCATATTTTTTATACCCAAACTCAATTAAAGATATCCTTTTTTTAATATTCAATAAAGAATTCAAGATTCCTCCTTTCATGTTCAATGTTCAATAAACGTGATCCAGTTTTACGGAAGGATCCTTGTCGCTATACTATTAATTATCGAAGGATATCAAAGAATTTTTGATGATATCAGTTGTTATTATTATGGTACTTAATACTACAATTACGACATTTTCTCAATTTACTTTATATAAATAAAAATTTTTCGGTTTATTTGTTCTTTTTTTTTTTTTTAAAAAAAAAAAGCGAAAGATATTAAAGATGACATAATTTCTTGTACCAGTTTACCTTCCAGACATCTTGAATCACTTTGTGAATTAACATATAAGACATCTATTGGTCCTAAATTAGCACGCGTATACAAAGAACTATCATTATTAATTAAAAGTCAATCGTGCATCAGGATTTAGGAGTAAAACTGCGGTGGCGACGAAGTACTACGGAATAACCCTACGGAGTATTCCAGTGTTACGTAGTCCTATACCATAGGCTATCCATAGAATTTCGAAAGGCTGCGATTTCTCTGCAATTTACCGTAATTTTACGCGTTGTACTTTGCAGTACTACGGAAAATCTACAGCATCCCTATAAAAAAAAAAAAAATATGGAATTTATACTGAGAAATATGGAAGATGCTGAAATATGCGTTTTATAATATCGAAGTTGGGCAATTTTCTGTCTGTATCTCAATATGTACGTTTTCTCGGTATTCTTTTTGTCCAATTCGTACTCGGCATATGCAGGACAGCAAGAGGCAGAGCTTTTTATAAAAAAGTTTATAGAATAGGACTACATAGTTCTAAATGGAGAATATTGTTGGAAACTATTTAAAAATGCTTATAAAGACGAAATTTTTAGCATGTGAAAGAGCACAAAAATACTTTCAAAATAAATATTTAGTATGATCGCAGTTGGTCATTGTGTTATCCCCCTGTAGTTTGCCTCCTTTCTCTCCTTTCTTCGCCCTGCTTTTTCCCTTTTTCGGCTATGTAGTGTAACACTTCAGTGTTAATATTCTGATCGATATCTTATTAAACAGTGTGATAGACTTTAATGGTTTCCGTTTCCCTAATAATTCAATTGTTAATTGAAATTGTAGAATTATAAAGATTTTATATTATGTATATACAAAAAATATTAGACCAGTCCAGCCGAACCCAGTTTACCCAATTTGATGATTATTTTATTAAATGTAAAATTAATTATCTACCTATAAAAGAAATTCATGTTTTAACTAGATAATTTAAACCATCAACGGCATTAATTCATGATTATTTATTATTTCTCATATATTGTATATACTTTCCCATATATTTCTTTTCTCTTATATTTCTTATCTAAAAATAAATATATCTTCTAAATAATTCACATCGAAAATCTTTAATCACACCATCATCATTTTTATATTTATTGATCAGGTTTACGTAATCTTCTCTTCCATAAATAGAATCAAACGTTAGTATAGTAAGTGCAGATCGACCTCTCCAATTTTCAAAGAATTCCTCCAAAATTTTCAAAGAAAATTTAAATTGATCAAAAAATCTAATTTCTCTTAAATTGGTTGACGCTGATCTAATTAATATTTTCAATAATTCTTCTCCATATTCATAAACTTTTTCATATTTTTCTTCTCTAAAATATGGTATAATTAATAAAGATTTTAAATTTTGACAAACCTTTAGTAAATTTTCAAATTCTATGAAATGTTGCTTTGAAGGTGAAAACGCAAGTGATAATCTTTCAATTGAAGGACAATGTTCATAAATTTTACGAATTAAAATCAAAGAATCTTCATCAAAATCATGTTCCTCATATAAATAATCATAATATCTTAATAAAATTTCCCTAAGTTGTCCACCACTATTTTCAATCATAATAGAAACTGCATTTAATGAAATATGATCTATATTAAGGACCTCAAGATCACGATAAACCAATGTTTTAAATTGTTCTTGATTAAGAAAAATGAAATCTTCAAGTATTAAAGTTTTTAATTTATGAAATTTTGGAAATATTTTTTGTGGTAATGTATGTTCAAAATCTTCAACGTATAAGAAGAAAATTCTTAAATGATTAAGAATTTCTGCATTTTTTTCTAATGCAAGAAGAACTTTTTCATAAGGATCTTCTTCTGTAAAATATTCTTCTTCAAAATCATCTTCCCATTCAAAATATTTTAAATTTCTTTGAGCTTCAATCAATTTAGCAATTCCATGATTAGCTTTTACAACTTTATTAATAACGGTTAATCTCTGAATATTTTGACAGATACGTGCTAATCCATAAAAGTATGAAGAATCAATAGATGTGTCACATTTTAATTCACAAAGAGATTCAAGACGAGTCTTAGCTTCCGGAAAATAAAATATTTGATGTTTAATGGATATCATATTTAAATGTTTCAACTCTGAACATTTTCTAATTATAAGATCATAAAATTCTTTCTGTAAAAGAAATTGATTATAAGTTGATGGTGATCCAATAGAAATTATATTATTAATAACAGTTACATTTATACTTTTACAGAAAGACAAATAATCAAATGCGACTGGTTGGTCTGGAATTTGAATTCCTTCTCCTGTTAAGAATTCCTTAATATCGTCAGATAAATAAAAAGTAATAATGGAATATAAAGAACTTTTATTATAATAATTAATAGAATAACGCCATGGATCTCTCCATAAAGTTGGAACAGCAGTTCCACACCAAAGTCTATTTATCATTAAGCATGAAAAGAGTGATCTTGAATCTTCTTGTAGTTCTTCAAAAATTAAGAAAAGAATATCTTTATTGAGTTCAGGCATTCTTTTACCAATATCCAATAAACAATTTACTAGAGTTTAAGTATTTTTTATAAGAAAATTTTTTGGAAATATTAAAAAAAAAAAAAATATTTTTAAAAAAGGAAACAAAAACCTAATGAAAATCAAATTTGTATAACAAAACACCGGGACACCGGAACAAATTCCTGACAAATCAAAATCATTACATGTGATTGTAACGCTGATCGTGTTTCACGGCGAAAAAGAAAATTATGGTGACACTATTGTAGCTATTAAGGGGGTGACTGAAACTTCCCAATACAAATTTTCACGTAAATAAGGAGGCAACTATTTATACCACGTTTCCTGATAGTCGTCCGTGATTTTCCTTATTGGTATTTTTTATGAATGATTCTTATCTATCAATAGTTAAAAATTGTATACAGGACGATTATCATCACGGTAATGAACATCTACGGTTTCCCATGAAATTATTTATGATTCTTATACCAAATGAGGATTGTTGCAGAAAATATTATTTGCGGACATTGAGAAAATTTTTTATACATACATTAACAAGAATCATTATATGAAATAGAAAAATGATTAAATAAGTACTGTACAAAGAATCTTAACCAATAAATTTAAAAAATGTCGCTAAATACTTTTTTTTTTTTTGTCATCATATTTAAAGTATATTCTTCACTTAAAGAATCTAATAACTAAATTGTGATTGCATAACTATTGGACCCAATAAAAAGAATTTCAAAACTGCCATTAATTCCTTTCATGACTAGGTTTCTATAAAGTAAAAATAGATAAATAAATAAATAAAATAAAATAAATAAATTTTTAAAACGTAAAAAAGATGTACGCCATGGCATAATAATGTATTAAAAATATATATCCAACATAGTAACGCATTTAAAATCTTCAATTACTCCATCGTTTTTGTATTTGTTGATCAGTTCCATATAATCTCCTCTCTCGTAAGAATGATCAGCCGTTTGTATGGAAAGTGCAGGTCGACCTTTCCACTTTTCAAAGAATTCCTCCAAGTTCTCCAAAGAAAATTGAAAATCATTGAAAAATCTAATTTCCCTTAGGTTAATTGGAGCTGATCTAATTAATATTTTTAGTAATTCATTTCCAGTTCCTTCTCTATCACTATTAAATATAAATAATAATAATAATGATTTTAAATTTTTACAAACTTTTAGTAATTTATCAAATTCAATGAAATTTTCTGATGAAAACGTAAGTGATAAATATTCGATCAAGGGACAATTTTCATAAACTTTGCGAATAAAAACGAGGGAATCTACATTAAAGTTTTCTTCATGATAATATCTTAATGAAATTTCCTTAAGATTTCCTCCGCTATTTTCAATTATACTAGAAGCTGCACTTAATGAAATATAATCTATATTAAAGATCTCTAGTTCACGATAAATCAGTTGGGAATCACTAATAAAAATAAAAACATTAGTAATTATTAATGTTTTTAATTTATGAAGTTTTGGAAGTATTTCATGAAGAAATTGGTATTCATAACCTTCGATCGACTGAAAGAGCAATATTAAATGATTAAGAGCATTTGCATTTTTTGATAATGCGACAAGAATTTCTCCATATGGATTTCCTATAAATTCATCATAATTAAAATCATCTTCCCATTCAAAATATTTTAAATTTTTTTGAACTTCTATTAATTTAACAATTCCACGATTGACTTTCATTTCTTCATTAGTAATGATGATTCTCTGTATATTTTGACAGATACTAGCTAACCCATAAAAGTATGAAGAATCAATTGTTGTGTCACATTTTAATTCACAAAGTGATTCAAGGCGAGAATTTGCTTCTGGAAAATAAAATATTTGGTGTTTAATTGATCTAATATTCAAATACCTCAATTCAGAACATTTTCTAATCATAAGACCGTAAATTTCTTGTTGCAAAATAAATTGATTATATGAACCTGCTGAGGATCCTATAGAAATTATAGTATTCAATATTTCTATATCAATACTTTTACAAAAAGATAGATAATCAAATAAAATTGGTTGTAAATGTTGTCTCATTAACAGTTCTTTAATACCAGTAGGCAAATAGAATGTAACAATAAAATATAAAGAAACTTTATTATCATAACTAATAGCATGGTGCCAAGGGTCCCTCCATAGAATTGGAACTACAGCTTCGCACCAAAATCTATCGACCATTAGGCATGAAAAAAGAGATTTTGAATCTTCATGCAATTCTTCAAAAATTAAAAGAAGAACATCTTTATTAAGTTTAGGCATTTTTTATCCGACAAATGAAAAAAAAAAATGCTTGTAAGTGGAGTATTTAGGAGTGACAATTTTTTACGGTGCAATAATATTCGTTTACAGAGAAAGAATTTTTAAAAGGACAAAAACTCGAAAATTATGAATGAAGACTAATTTATAAGCTAAAATAACGAAGGCCAAATTGGATTAGTCTGTGCAACAAACTGCAACTATAACGCTGATCAAATAATGTTCCACCAATAAGAAAAATAACTTTAAAAATTTCACTTAATAAATAAATGCAATATAATTAATGTATTCATTATCTTTATAAGAATAAAATAAACATTATCCTGAAAATGTTATGAATTAATTACTCAATGTCTAGAAAATATTCAAAACATGATCATTCAACGAATTTTGAGACATTTCGGAATATTTTCCGAATTTTAGACCAGTTTAATTCTGATCGTTCAGATTTTTGATCGCAAAATTCATTAACCAATCCAAACATTTTGATCGCCAAATAAAATTTTTCCCCAACAATATGCATTATATCAAATCAGGTTTTTGAGGATTGTGGTGATAAAGCAAGTGATTCTAATGAATATCTATAGTTGAAGATAAAAGGCGAGTTTTTCTTTATTACACTCTTGTTATTTGGAGTCTTGTCTTTAAATCTCAGCATTTAATTGTTCCTAAACATGACGACATTAGATTTAAAAAAGTTTCAAAGCTTCTAATAAAAACTGACCATGTCAAATTTTTCAGCCAATGGTAATAACCAACAACAGGTTCTTCTTGCAAAAAGTAGGTAAATTTTTGGTATACGTTCAAGATATGGTGTTTCAGAAGGTACCGTTATTAATACGGTCGCCATTCTTTTACTAGAAAGTGAATTGGTTAACGGCCAATAGGTGAATTAAGAATGATGGTTTATTTAGGATTTAATAATATTGGAAGATTATAATGATGAACCTGCTTCACTAAAATGATTGAAATATATTGAAATCATAAAATTGATCTTGTTTAATAATCAATAAAAACGCCACAGCAATGAATCGTTAATTTTTATGATGTATAAGTATTATATAAGTGTTTCTACATTTATAAAGGATGAAATTACTTACTTGAGATTCAGCATATTCATTATCTACTTTTCTTATTAAACCCCTAAATAATTTACAAATACAATTTAATGATATTTATACTTTACATCACGTAGTACATCATGTAGAAGTAGAAAAGAATTAAGTGTTAGAAAAATATCAACTGCAGTTCATCCGTTGAAATGTTTTATAATCTTATACAATTTTTTAGAAACAAATTAACATGTATGATAGTTGGGATGAATTAGACGAAAATGATGATGATAATGATGATGATAATATAGTGATAACGATAGGTATGACTTATGATAGTAAACAAAATAATAATTTTATAATTTAAATAAAAATATTTAGGGAGGAGATTAAAAAGAAATCAAAATAGATCAATTATGTTGTTATTAAATTCAATAAAAAAAAAAAAGACTTCTTAATAGAAGTAAAAAAATAAAATCGACTTACTGATCAAGTTATACAATTGCAATATTGCATCATCAACTTTAAGTTTAATGAGTTTTTTGGTCGAGACAATTAACAACCAATCAGGAACGAAATAAATCCTGAGCATTTTTTACGTGTCTTTTGTGGCTTTTACGCGGATTTCCTTTAATCACTTTAATTTATTAAAATGTCTCGTGATAAAGTTTCTAAGAGTAATCAAAGTTCTCAAATGATTAACCAAAATTATTTAGTACCAAAACCTACTGCTGCTTTCAAACGGTCAACAAAGGCATAAACCTTTAGCTTGCTTTAACACTCGCTTCTGCTCCTCTTTCATGAGAACTCACACTCCTCTTTACTGAACAAAAGATCATGAAAGAAATCTCAAATTTACATCAAAAAATAAATCGATTTATTTGCTAATTTATACTTATCTTTAACTTGATTGGCATAAAGCTAAAACAACGCGTTACAATTACGAAAAAACTACCTAAACATAAATCTCGGTGATATTTTAACACGTAAAGATAAATTTTGTACAACACATCGAAAAATGTGACCATTGTTTCTGATGAAGTTGTTTATTTATTTAAATCCAAAACCAATATACGCATATCTTATTCATATTTCTTATTACTATTTAAAAAAAATATATATATATATATAAAATAAATAAAATTAAAATTGTAGCGTGACTCAGTATCTAAAACGTAAAATCTTTAATTATTCATTCATATTTATATTTTTATAATCATCGCTTTTACTTTTATAAATAGTACCAGATGTATATATGGAAAGTGCAGTTCTACCTCTCCATTTTTCTAAGAATTCTTCCATGCTTTTCAGGGAGAATTGAGAACTTCCATAAAATTTGATTTCTCTTAGATTATTGATTTTTGACCTAATTAAAATCTTTAATAATTCTTTCCCGATTTCTTCGTCTGTCTTATGATTTATATCAGAACTTATTGTGGTTAATGATAATGATTTCAAATTCTTACTTGTTTTTAGTAACTTTTCAAGTTCAGTAAATTGTTCATCTGATGATGAAATTAACAACGCTAAATTTTCAATCTTTGGACAATTATTATAAATCTTACGAATAAAAATGAGAGATTCTTCTTCAAAATTATCCCAACAGTACTCATAATATTCATAATTTAATGGAATTTCCCTAAGATGTCCTCCGCTGTTTTCAATTACACTAGAAGCTTCACCTAATGAAATGAAATCCATATCAAAGATTTCAAGTTCAGGATAAACCATCATTTTAAATTTTTTCTCATCATGAGTATAAAAAGTATCACTAGAAACTATTAATGTTTTTAATTTATGAAGTTTTGTGAGTACGTCTTGTAAAATCATACTTTCATAATTATAAAATTCAATATATTGAAGTGATATTATTAAATAATTAAGAGTATTTCCACTTTTTTCTAATGCAAGAAAAATTCCTTCATAAGGATCACCTATAAAACGACTATTTTCTGATTCTTCTCTCTCAAAATCATCCTTCCACTCAAAATATTTTAAATTCTTTTGAATTTCGATTAATTTACACGTTCCATTATTAACAAATAAACATTTGTTTATAATAATGATTCTCTGTATATAATGACAAATACTTGCTAATCCATAAAAGTATGAAGAATCGATAGAAGTATCACATTTTAATTCACAAAGTGATTCAAGACGTGCCTTAGCTTCAGAGAAATAAAATATTTGATGTTTAATTGATTCAATATTCAAATATTTCAATTCGGGACATTTTCTAATCATAAGATCATAAATTTCTTGTTGCAAAAGAAATTGATAATATAAATCTGAAGAACCTACGGATATTATATTATTTAAAACGTTTATATTAATACTCTTACAAAAAGATAAATAATCAAATAAAAGTGATTTGTAAGAAATTGAAGGCAATTGAATTCCTTGACTCGTTAAGAATTCTTTAATATCATTAGATAGATAAAAAGTAATAATTGTAAATAAATATTTATCAAAATAACAAATATTATAACGCCAAGGATCTTTCCACAAAATTGGAATGGCAGTTTCACACCAAAGTCTATCAACCATTAAACATGAAAAGAGGAATTCCGAATCTTCTTGCAATTCTTCGAAAATCAAAAAAAGAATATCTTTGTTGAGTTTAGGCATTTTTTATCCAATAATAATCTATGATTACAATAGGAATATTTTTTTATAAAGTGATTAAATTTCACATTGAAAATTAAAAGGAAAAACTTTTAAAATTATGAACGAACACTAAATTTATATAATAAACACCGGAGGCAAACTCCGGCGACTATGACGCTGATCAAAGATAATGTTTCACATGTTTTAACATATGAACTATTATGGTGACACAAATATTCCTTTACAAAGGTATCGATTCGGTGACAATTAAGATCACGTTGTAATTCCGGTTATTCGCGCGCGATATTTAAATTCACATCTCATGAAATCGAAATAAAATTATTATCTTACTCACTAAGTTTCCAAAAAAAAAAAAGATTAATCAATTTTATTGACAGGATTTATTTATTATCGTCTTTTATGAATTGATAATTAAATAATATTTTTCGCCCTAAACTTAAAATGTATTCCATTTCATAATGCTTTCATTTTAAATTTTTAATTTTAACGGATTGAAATTTTGTTAATACTTGTAAAATATTATTTTATTATACATATATTTAGTTCTGCTGGTATTGCATTAATTCCCGCCAGAATTTACAATTTGTACCAAAAAAATATGCAAAATCACCCATTATTCCCACTATTAAATACTTAAAATAATAGAATTAATATCAAAAAGTTTGAACTCTAGATAATAAATATTTCCAAAGTCTAACCAAAATAAATACATTATAAAATATACCTAAGGATCGTATTTAAATTCTTTAACTACTCCTTCATTTATATATCCGTTGATCAAGTTCACATAATCATCTCCTTTATGAGTAGAATTAGTTGTATGTATGGAAATTGCATCTCGACCCCTCCATCCTTCTAAGAATTCTTCCAAACTTTTCAAAGAGAATTTAAAATTATTTAAAAATCTGATTTCTCTTAGGTTAGTTGGTGCTGATCTAATTAATATGCTTAATAATTCCTCACTAGTTTCTTCTTCAATATTTACTACTCTTAATGTTAATGTTTTCAACTTCTGACAATCTTTTAATACCCTTTCAAATTCAGTGAAATATTGATTTGAACATATCAATAACAATGATAAATTTTCAATCTTTGGACATTTTCCATAAATTCTGCGAATAAAAATAAGAGATTCATCATCATCAATATTATCATAACAATTGTCATAATAGTCATAACTTAATGGAAGTTCCTTGAGATGTCCTCCGCTATTTTCAATTATACTAGAAGTTTCACATAATGAAATGAAATCCATATTAAAGACCTCAAGTTCAGGATAGACCATCTTTTTTAAATGATCGTCAGAAAATGTAATAAGAACATCACCAGTAATTATTAATGTTTTTAATTTACGAAGTTTTGTGAGTAGTTCATCTTGCAGAGGTATTTGTTCATAATTATAATTTTCGATATACTCAAAGGTTATAATTAGAAAATTAAGAGTATCTGCACTTTTTTGTAATGCAAGGAAAATTTCTCTATAAGGATCTTCTACATAATCACCGCTCCCAAAATCATCCTTCCACTCAAAATATTTTAAATTCTTTTGTTTTCTAATTAATTTAACTAATGGATTGTTAAGTAACAAACTTTTGTTTATAATTATGAGTCTCTGTATATCATGACAAATACTTGCTAATCCTTCAAAGTATGAGGAATCAATAGAAGTATCACATTTTAATTCGCAAAGTGATTCAAGGCGTGCCTTAGCTTCAGGGGAATAAAATATTTGATGTTTAATTGATTCAATATTCAAATACTTCATTTCACATTTCCTAGCAATGAGATTATAAATTTCTTGTAGAATAGATTGATTACGTGGTTCTGAAGATCTTACGGAAATCATATTATTCAAAACGGGTACGTTAAAACTCCTGCAGAAAGATATATAATCAAAGTAAAGTGGAATTGAAGGTAATTGGATCCCTTTTTCCGTCAAGAATTCTTTAGTATCATCAGATAAATAGGTAGCAATAATTTCGAACTGTTGAACGCTAGTAATATAATTAATATTATAGCGCCAAGGATTCCTCCACAAAATTGGAACAGCGGTTTCGCACCAAGTTTTATTAACCATTAAACACGAAAAGAGAGATTTTGCATCCTCTTGTAACTCTTCGAAAACCAAAAAAAGTATATCCTTATTTAGACTAGGCATTTTTTTAATTAATAAATAAGTAGAGGCGGAAATAATATGTAAGAACCGATAATTTTTTACAAAAGAAAAAAAAAAATTAAAATAAAAATAAAAAATAAAAGAACAAAAATTCTGAAACTTAATGAATGAGTTCTTAATTTATATTAGAATCACCGGAATCAAACTCCGTTATTCCGTGCGACGTGCGACTATAATAATGTTTCATGTATATCAGCTGATGGCTGATTAGCCGTTAATTTTACTCGTGACTAGCCGGAATCAATGAATTACTTATAACGGCCATAAATAATTATGATCAACGTGAAACTTTATAAATTACAATTATGGACCGATTTAACAATATTAACAACAATATTAACACACCTCCTTTCACCGAGTCCTTTTTCATCAACGCCTTTCAATTATTTACTATTTTTATCATTCGAATTGTTGATTCCCCTTTTACTGAATCGCAAATTTCACATTGTGCATTATATTTTTCAAAACATACATACTATACAACAATAATAATAATTTATCATTTTTTTTTTTTCGTGTAATATTGTTTAAGAAATAAAATGATAGAACGGATGCAATAAAAAAATATGTATAGGGAACACTTATTTTAATAATAAAATCATCGATTTAAATTTAGTTTGCTTTGCATTCTTCTATTGAACAATATTTTCTTCATAAATTTTTATTAACATTTAGCATAAAATTTAAGCTTGAATATTCCCGATATCATTTATTTTTTATTTGTCCTTTGGAACAAAATCAGATTTCGTTAATGATGATAATAAATAAAAACGTAAAGTCATTACAAAATTAATAAATTTAATTAACTTTTTTGTGTAAATGTTTCTTGATACAAAACTTTTTAACCGTCAATTTTTTCATTAGTAGATAGGTTATTATCGTAATAGGCTTCTTGTGCTTGAACATCTGTTTTAACATTCTTTTTGAACGGGAACTTAAAGCAGCGCATAAAATATTAAGGAGGATTAGTTCGTCAACACAGACCGTCATTAGAAGTTGTAAGATAATTAACACAATGGTTAGGGAGAAGTAAGTTATATGCGCGATTGTAACATTACTACAAAGTCGATCCATGTTTTTATATTTCATCTTTTTTTCCGTAAAAGTCTCATATTTCCGGAATTAATAACCTTATATCACGGAATTATTGAATTATTTACATTTTCTGTGAATAGATTCGTAAAGAGCTCATTTTTACAGAGATTTTACAGAAATAGAAAAGAGGACTACCAGACGGCAGAAAGTGTAATATTAGAAATATTGGCCTAATTTCATTCAACCGGTTTAAAATAAGACTCAACCCGCTTCCATTGGTTATATTTGCAGGAAATAAGCGCTCTGGTGTTACATCAGAATTGAACCAACAGTAGAAACTAGCATACGCAAATTATTGGCAGCGTTAGAAAAGGCTTGAACATTTATTCCACCACCTGTTCCAGTTGACCATACATATAAAATCATAAATGGGTAATTTCGTGACAATAATAAATTACGAGAGGTGGTAACCGTAGCAATTATATTTTATATTGTGGACCATTTCTTTGGGTAAATAATGTAGGAACGCCAATACTATGGCCATTGAGACGCCAGTGATTCCATCCGAGAATACCGTGTTTTGGCTATTATAACACATCCTTGGCCAGCAACTTGGAATAGTGTAAATATTGCATAGGAACCAGTACCAAGGATGTTGAAGAGTGAATCTAATATTTTTTTTCAGTTTAATCGTAAAGGTTATTATTCATCATTCCAAAAGAATAGCGAGCATCCAGGAAGCTTATACCAAATAAATACCAGGAAAACTATCATCAAAGTATTATTACTGTAAGTAAATTCATCAAATTTCATAGGAGAATTCTCATATACAATGTAATAGACGATAATTTTTTCTTTTTTTAAAAAAAATACATATGTTGCATATATTTTATTATTAAATGAAAATTTACGATCAGTGAATCATATGTTACAAAAAATTTACCTCGACTTTGAAAATTTCCGCCATTGCCTTCTACTGTTCTACATAATAATTCTGCTCCGCTCTTTTGAATATCAAACCCTAAATCGTCGGAATTAATGGTACGTCTCCAGTAAGTGTATTTTCGGGGTGAGGTGTCACAGTTGGCGTTGATAAAATTGTTGGAGATATTATTGGAGGTGGCGATGGAGTCAGAATGTTTGTAATTAATATCATAAATATGATTGTTCATCCAGAGTACGGTATCGTTGAAAACTGCAAAATTTTTCTTATCCAGATGTCTCCTGTATCTCTTGCATTGAGAAATGCGATAAGGGCGGAAATAGATCTTTGAAACTGCTACCCTCTAACAAAATTTATGAGACCGTTATAATTGTCTCTGGTTTTGTCGATAAAGTTTGTAAAATCTAAAAATTTTACATGTTGTTATCATTAGATAATACGTATGTAATGGTAATAGTTTTAAATTTACACACTGTTTAATATTGTTAAGAGTTTTTCTTTTGCACCATACGCGATGAGTATCTACCAAAAAATCGAACATTCTCATTGTCAATTTTTTAGAAACTTCGACTTGATACGTTAGATTGATTATTATTCGTTCATTTATATTAGTTGATCCAAATTGTTTCTCTTCCACGATTTTTATATTGCGTTGTATAATTCATATTTATTTATATTAATCTATCGATAAATAAATTTTGATAATCTCGTATAATAAAAAAAAAAAAAAAAAAGATTTCTGATGTTCATTCAAACTTATTAGTTATTTGAATTCATTTGAAATTTACTAATCCAGTGGATTCATTTAACATTTAATAAATGAACTTGAAAAATTTGGAATTAGTCAAACATCTAAATCCGTCCATAAATGTATGCACACATGAACAAAGTCATATTATCATTGATAATTTGGTCAAAATGAATGGTTTATTTTAGAAATTTAATTGGAATTCCATAAAGAGGTTTAAATAAATGTATTATAAATACAAAATTGTATATTTATTAAATCTTTTTTTTTTTCAATTATCAAGCTGTATTAGTATTTTTTTTTTTTTATCAATGAGGCTGAATTTCCTTTCAAATTACAATTATGTGAATTGCAAAAAGACTTGATAAGTTTGTCAAACGCTATCGGTTGCTTTCTAAAAGCACTTTTTCGGATAGCAAATAAGAGCATGACGTAATAAGTATGCAAAAATTTCTCATCATGCATAATCAGAAATTAATGACATCAAAAAACGTCACGTGATTTTAAACCTTGACCGTCCCGTATGGCAAGCCGTTCAAGACAAAAGTCCGCCGCAATTGCAGCAGGTACCTGCTGCTTTTACAGCAGGTACCCGCTGAATTTGTGGCAGGTACCTGCTGGATTCGCGGCAGGTAGCCGCTGGATTTGCGGCAGGTAGCCGCTGGATTTGCGGCAGGTACCTGCTGAATTCGCGGCAGGTAGCCGCTGGATTCGCGGCGGGTAGCCGCTGGATTTGCGGCAGGTACCTGCTGAATTCGCAGCAGGTACCCGCTGGATTTGCGGCAGGTACCTGACAGGTTACAAATATGGTATTGTATTTTTTCTGGTTCAAAAAATCTTTTTGGGTTTCACATTTATAGTAATCTACCGAATTATTGGATCCAAGATTGATGTTTCCTTTTTTGGCTATGATTTTTGTCTCTAATTCTGCCCATCGCTATAAATTTTGCTGGAATTATAAATATTTAAAACTCAATTATGATTTCTACCTTCATTAACCAAAAAGATTTAGAAAATTTCTAAATTTCGCCTCAGATTATTATCAGAAATTATTATACTATTACCTCAGATATCACAATAACAATATTGAAAGAATCACATTAGTTTTTATATATGATATGACTTGCTGAAAAAATTCTTTTTCATATTATCTATTTATTATATAGGAAAATGCATTTTAAATTAAACGCTTAAAAATAAAACATTGAAAGAATGTTTTAACATTTTTTTTATTAATTACTTTAAAAACCGTTAAAAAAGAAGTTTTTTTAAAATTAGACGCTTTTAAATAAAGTATTTTAGTGTTTTTTTTTTAATTAATCGCCTAAGAAAAAAGCTTTTTAACGTTTTTTAAACTAAACGCTAAAAAAAACGTTAAAGAACGATTTAACATTTTTTTTTTTTTTATTAGCTCCACAGTTTATCTTATTTAGTTTCCTTTCATTTTTGACGTTCGGCACTATAGGTATGGGTTAGTTGGGCGTGTTTTTTAACGAAAGGTGGGCCTCGCCGCCTTATGGGATGTTTGTTGGGGTTAGTCGCATACATAGTTTTTTTTGTTATTGTACCTTTTGGGATGAATCTTTTACTTTGTATCGGTTACTTCCTTTTTAAATAATATAAATAAATTAACAATTTTTTTATTAATTACTTTAAAAACCATTAAAAACACGTTTTTTAAATTAAACGCTTAAGTAAATGTATTTTAGCGTTTTTTTTTAAATTAGCTGCTTAAAAAAAAACGTTTTTTAAGTTAACACTAAAAAAAACGTTTTCTTAAAATTAGACGCTTTTAAATAAAGTATTTTAGTGTTTTTTTAATTAAACGCTTAAAAAAAAAGTTTTTAACGTTTTTTTTTAAACTAAACGCTTTAAAAAAACGGTGAAAGAATATTTTAACATTTTTTTTTTAATTACTTTAAAAAAACCGTTAAAAAAAACGCTTTTTTTAAATTAAACGCTTAAATAAGTGTATTTTAGCGTTTTTTTTTAAAAAATTGACCCTTAAAAAAAAGTTTTTTTAAAATTAGACGTTTTTAAGTAAAATATTTTAGTGTTTTTTTTTTAATTGAACGCTTAAGAAAAAAGTTTTAACGTTTTTTAAACTAAACACTTAAAAGAAAACGTTGAAAGAGCGAGCATTTTAACATTTTTTTTTTTTTATTAATTACTTTAAAAAAACCGTTTTTAAAATTAACCGCTTAAAAAAAGTTTTTTTAAAATTAGACGCTTTTAAATAAATATTTTAGCGTTTTTTTTTTAATTATACGCTTAAGAAAAAAGTTTTTTAACGTTTTTTTCAAATTAAATGCTTAAAAAAACCGTTGAAAGAATGTTTTTAACATTTTTTTATTAATTACTTTAAAAAAGCCGTTAAATCAAATTTTAACATTTTTTTGAGCGATTTAGATGCAAAAAAAAAGATGTTTTAGCGTTTTTTACATAAAATTACAAAACATTTTTTTTTTTTATTTTATACTTCATTATTATAGCAATAATAACAGGCAATATTATTTCAGGTCGGGTCAGACGGGTCGGGTAACCCGTCTATCCCGACCTGACCCAACCCATTTGGAACACTACGTTTATATTATAAAAAAAATCAATTTCTTAACTAAAAATTCTTGTGTTATTTACTCAATTATTAATAAATTTTAGATGTACATAATAAATCCAAAAAACCTTCTAAACAACTAAAGAAGGAGTTAAAGACTTACTGGTCGTCTAAAAATATTTCTCAAACTGTCAAGAGGAAAAGAAGGAAAATGCCAAAAATTAACAACTAAAGAAAATGGTAAAAAATTAAAAGAGTGGGAAAAGATTACCACCACTTGAATAGTGTTAAGGAAAATCGCAGGAAAATTCAGAAGGTGCATCAGTATTTCTTCCTGAACAATCCTTTGGCCTTTTCCTATATTACTGACTCTCCCGTAATCCTGTTGTCTCTAAGGAATGGATTCTTGTGGGGAATTCATGATGGAAGGTGTTTATATTTTATCTCGGGGAAAATTTTCTCGTTTAAATGGTTTAAATTAATGATACAAAATCAGACGAATAATTTGATCGTCGGTTTCATGTGATATTAGCTTAACCGCAGTTGCGGTTTAATCAAATAAAGTTTAAAAATGCACATGAAAGATCAGCCTTTTTAAGCTTTTAACGAAACTTTAAAACGAAATCTCTAACTCAATTTACCTTTTCTTTCCCCTTATACTCGTCCTTTCCTCTTTCCTTCTTTCCCTCTTCTTTCCCTCATATAGTTGTTCCTTCCCTTTATCGTCTCGTTCCTTCTCTTCTTTTCTTTCCCACAAATTTTTGAATTTGTTTTTCTTTGAACACTGATTTCAGTAAGGGAAGAAGAATTTCTTCAAAATATTCTTCTTAACAAAACGTTACTAATATATTTTTATTTTATTTTTTAATTTTTTAGGTGCCCGGCCCTTGAACAATAAATTTGGTATAGAAATCCGAATTTTATTTTAGCAGCACTCAATAAATTTGGTTTTAGCTAAAGTATCAATTGAAGAAGTTGGTATGACGCCTTGGGTTAACTCTTTAATATAAGTATTTACGTTGATTTTTGCTAGGCTATTAATTGTTAGGGTTGAAAGGGAAGACACAAGTTTAGAATATATATCTTGACTCCAGATTATTAAGTCTAGTTTCGAAAGGAGCAAGATTAATAGCAGGAGCAACAATAGCGTGAGGAAGTTACAGGACCTGCTTGAGTTAGATTATAAGATTGTGCTTTCTGCATAGTTTCAAGCTTAGAATCCATAGAAGAATGAATTTCAGCGTTACGATTTTCCTTTCTTTTTAGGCGGCTGGGTCAGAATTTTGGTAAGGAGGTTCATTTTTTTTTTTTTTGAAATTATTTCCTTTAATGAACATTTACTAACGTGTTTCGGTTTTATTCTTTTATAGGCAACCAGGATTTTGGACGCATAAAATCTGGTAAGATTTCGGAATTTTTTTTTTGATTTTTTATTTTTATCGAACGTTTTACTAATATTTCGATTGACTCTTTATAGATTACTTGGACCTTAGATACATAGATTTTTGGTCTCCATATACACGGAATTGGGTAAGGTGTCCTTTTTTAAATTATTTTTTTCTTTTATTTTATTTCAACGAACTGTTACTAACAGTTCATTTTTCTTTTTAGAGGAATAAAGTTTGATTTTAACGCGTTGGATCCAGAATGTGGAATTTTGTTTGAAACTTGGATCTGGAAGCTGGATTCCGATGAGTTCAAATGGTAAACACGAAACTTAAATATTTTTTTTAATATATTTTAATTAGAAACGTTTATTAACGTTTCTAAATATCTTTTTTGTAGATTCAGATTTAGGACACTGGAACGAAACTTACGGTAAGTTTTGCGAAATTTTAATTTTATTTTTAATATTTTTGATTAGAAACGTGTAGTAACATTTCTTATTTCTTTTTTTATAGATTCGGGTTTTTAGGTAGAGAATTCTGCCGACATTTTTTTTGCTAAATTTTTTTCGTTTAATTTTACTTAATTGCTTTTATTTTGTAGGTAACCGGCTCCAATTTTGAAGCACAAGAGTCCTTTAGTAAATTTTTGAACGTTTCGAAAATCTTTAAGAAAAAAGTTTTAAAGAAACAAAAAAATAATATAGAAACGTTAGTAACGTAAGTCTCAACTGATTTCAATTTGATTTTGGACGGTAAGTTGAAGTTATCCTTGAGCTTTTTTTTTTTTTTTTTTTTTTTTTTTTTTTTTTTTTGATTAGAAACGTGTTTAACGCTTCTTTATTTCTTTCTTATAGGTTTCAAATTGGTACCCGGAAATCAAAGAAGGTATATTTCGAAAGGAAGCTTAATGTATTTTGTATTAATTAATATCGGTTTAACGGAGGGTTTAGAATTCGATTTGCAATAAGTTTCAACACGTTGTTTCATGTTGCCTTTGTAGAACAACGTGATTTTACGTTGAACAGTGCTCTATTAAATTCCACATTGAACAATGCATTGTTCCATGCTTTTTAAATTTACTGATGAAACATTTAATTATTATTTTTGATTAAAAAAATCAATTATTATGAAAAACTAGATCTTTATTACTTTAATAAAAAGAACTTTATAAAACCTATTTTTATTTACTTTATAAATTGAGATTCTTAATGATTATTTCTATTGTTCAGTTTTTTTTTAAAGTACCATAATTAAAAAAAAATGTTAAACCGTTCTTTCAATTTAAGCGGTTAATTTAAAAAAAAACCTTAAAAAACTTTTTTCTTAACATTTAATTAAAAAAAACACCAAAATACTTCATTTTTAAGCGTCTAATTTTAAAAAAATGTTACTTTATTTTTAAGCATCTAATTTTAAAAAAACTTTATTTTTAAGCGTTTAATTTTAAAAAAATTTTTTTTTAGTGTTAAATTTAAAGTTTTTTTTTTAAGCATTAAATTTAAAAAACTTTTTTTAAACAGTTAATTTTTTAAAAAAAAACGCTGAAATACATTTATTTAAGTGTTTGGTTTAAAAAAACCGTTTTTTTAACGTTTTTTTAAAGTAATTAATAAAAAAAACATTTTTATAACGTTTTTTTTAAGCATTTAATTTAAAAAAACATTAAAAATTTTTCTTAAACGTTTAATTAAAAAAAACTAAATACTTTATTTTTTTTAGCATTAAATTTAAAAATCTTTTTTTTTTAAGCAGTTAATTTAAAAAAAAAAAAAAATGCTAAAATACATTTATTTAGGCGGATAATTTAAAAAAAAGCTAAAACACATTTTTTAAACGGTTAATTTAAGGCGTTTAATTAAAAAAATGTTTATTTAAAGCGTTTAATTAAAAATGCATTTTTCCGTATAATAGATAATATAAAAAAGAATTTTTTCAGCAAATCAAACCATGTAAAAAATAATGATTCTTTCAATATTGCTATTGTAATATCTGAGGTAATAATATAATAATTTGTGATGATAATAATCTGAGGCGAAATTTAGAAATTTTCTAACCTTTTTGATCAATGAAAGTAAAATCATAATTGAGTTTTACAGTCTGTTATGTATTTATAATTCCAGCAAAATTTATAGCGATGGGCAGAATTAGAGACAAAAATCATAGCCAAAAAAGGAAACATCAATCTTGGATCCAATAATTCGGTAGATTACTATAAATGTGAAACCAAAAAATATTTTTTGAACCAGAAAAAATACAATACCATATTTGTAACCTGTCAGGTACCTGCCGCAAATCCAGCAGGTACCTGCCGCAAATCTAGCGGCTACCCGCTGTGAATCCAGCGGCTACCTGCCGCGAATTCAGCAGGTACCTGCCGCAAATCCAGCGGCTACCTGCTGCGAATCCAGCAGGTACCTGCCACAAATCCAGCGGGTACCTGCTGTAAAAGCAGCAGGTACCTGCTGCAATTGCGGCGGACTTTTGACCAGAGCGGCTTGCCATAGTCCCGTCCGTTATTGAATAATCGTCTACCTAATTAGGATTGTGTTTTTTTTTTGGCTTTTTTTTTTTGTATTAATTATTTAGAGTAGAGACGAATCGAATCAAATAGTGACAGATTCATCTTTTTAGATTAGTATTCTTAGTCGAAGTTTTATTTCTTTCGAAGTTGGTTTTTTAAGAGTAGAATATAGTCAGATTGTGCCGCTATGACAAATAAAATCAGATGAGACAGTTCTACTTAAATAATGGTTAATAGATTAGGTACTATTGTTTGCGACTTTGTTTATTATAAAAAAAAACAAAGCATTGAATAAACTATCCCGATATTATATAAATCACAATTATGATTTTATTACGCATCATGTACTATAATACCAAATACATCTAAAAAAACTTCAGTTTATATATATAAAAAATCCGCGCGCCCACGTCATTTTAATTTTATGTCCAGCTGGCATAACGTATATTCGATTTTATTTTTATTTTATAGCTAGTAGAACTAATACATAATATTTAAACAAATGTAGAGCTTGTCGTCTGCCATCACGCACGTAAGATTGATTGGCTATATATCATGCATTGCATTTATCACCGTTTTCAAAATTATGTACTGTACGCAGTTATATCTGAATAAAAAAAAAAAAACTCTGAAAACCGGATGAAAACCGAACAAAAAAATGAATGAAACCCGAACGAATATTGGTATTCGAATATTCAATCACGAATAAATACTCCCGCACCATTTTGAAACGGCGATAATTGATCGATCATATGGTGTCTGAGAATTAACTTAAAATTTAAAATTTCACTAGGCCTATTTCACCAATATTAACACATATGACAATTTTTTTGAGAAATTTTTTTGAAAAAAGTAGAATTTTCATAGTGACCTTGATTTACAATGATTATTTCATTCTAAAGTTATTAGAAATCTCGTCATTTTTTTTTTTTTTTTTGTTTATGAAAATGATCCCCATTTGAACTAACCAAAAGTCCCGCAATATACAGTATATGTATTACTTTTTGTTTTGTTGATTTTTTACGAAAAAATTTTAATTTTTTTAGCATTTTTTCACAGTAAAAATAAAATAAAACAAATTTATAAAGGAATTTTTTATAGTTAATTTCTTATTATAAGGCAATTGTTTAATATTGATATTTTTATTACGTTATAAAATCAAAGAAAAAGTGATAAATTATCGATCAAAAAATAATCTGAGTAGTAATATAAATAAATTAAAATTACGAATAATCAATGAAACTTCAGTGATTTTACTACCTATAAAATAACACTAATGTTAAAAATTAACTTCACAATAATTCTGGAGGACATGTTGGTCGCTTCCCTGTTCTCTACAAAAGCAAAAATTTCCAAGTAATGTTGAAAATCCAAGGCCAAATCTGCGTCCAGACGTTCAGATAGGTACCTACAAATGAAAAAAAAAAAAAGATAAATGAAATGTTAATAGTTTACTAACATCCCCCAAATTCCACTCCTTAATCCCACCTTCCATTGCTTTTGAGCCAAAATCCGAGTCGTCCAGTAGCATTATCCCCCTACATGAAAGATGTTAATTATCAAAGAGTTGGATATATTTAAAGAAAATGGAACTCATACATCATCTGAAGCTCCGGAAGAATGCACTGAATCCATTTCAACATTTCCAAATTCCACATTCTCATCTCCAAGATCCACCATTTCGTCACAGTGTTGGCAAGTGACATGAAATGATACAAATGATATTAGTGACATGTCACATGTCATTATATCATTTCAAGAGGCAAATGACAAATGATTGTCATTTAAAATATATCATGTGACCTGCAATATATTTCACATATTTATTCTGTTAACTTTTTATTACATTAGATATTTAATTCAAGTTTATCATTGAACTAACATAAACTAAAGATTCATTAAACAAATTAAGTAGCTTTCATTTAGCCAATGGATTATCTACTGGATGAGTAGAGTATCCTGCTCACCTACTTCAAAATTATAAGTTTCTTCATTTATAACATCATCGCTATCTAAATGATTTTCTTTGTCAACCAACTGACAAAAACGCGAAAAAAAATTAAAATCATTAGTTTCATTTTGCATAAAATAAAATGTTATCACTTATTTTTTTTTCAAATTTAATAAACGAAATATGTTCATTATGCTATTTTGGGTATACACCCCCTAAAGAATTACCATTAAGAAATATTTTTATCGCAAAATGGATCATCAAATGATAATGACATTATCATTTAAAAATGACACATGTCATTTCGTCACTTGTCATTTGTAAATGACATTTATTTTAAATGATACGAATTCTTATATCATTTTGATATCATTTGAGATCATTTAAAAATTAGCCAAATGACATTGTCATTTGCCATCACTGTTTCGTCATGTCCAAAATCCACATCTGACTGTCGTGAACGTGCTGGTGAGTTTGGAGGATGGGATGTTGATCGTTCTGGAGCCTATAGATATATATATAAAAATATAAGTAAATGGTCAAACCAATATTTATTTAATTTATACTTACAGGTTCTCTCTGTCGTTTTTTTAATGTATGACAGCGATTTGAGAGTCCTGTGTAAGTAACCCGCTTTACAGGTTGAAGGGTTCGAATGTCAGTCATAGTAGCTGCCGATAACCTTTGCCTTCTCCAAACGGCTTGGACTCCTATTTATTCAATGGCAATATTAAGAAATCAAAGTTATACTAGTTATTAGTGATATTATATTGAGCTTACTTATAGGTTCCGGCTGAGATATATTTAGTTGCCTGACACCTTCTGTTAATTCTGGAGTTTCATCATTAATATCTGGAATTTCCTCTTCCTCCTATAATGTAAAAAAAAAAATCAATTCTGCTCTGGCATGTAAAAAGTTTATGTATACATATAAATGCCATTTACCTGAAAATCAAGGAGGTGAGGGCTATCAATGTCAGAAGGCCCGGCTTCTTCAATTGGAGTAGGAGGACTATGAGCATCATCTTCATCCTCCTCATCCAAGTTGTATTCCCATCTCTGTGCAATAATGTTGAGACTGCCCTCTACCTCTTCTATTAGGGCATTAAGATGATCTCTTTCTTTTTTCTAAAATAAAATAAGGTAGTTTAACATAGTTATGGTGATTACCACTACATTGTCAATCATATCTAATATTTACCAACATGCACTCCTCCTCAACATCTTTCCAATAATTTTCCAAACCAAAACGTTCCTTATTAACCTATTAAGAGAGGGTTGATTGTTAATAGTGCATGGAATTTTATTTAGAATAAAGAAGGTACATAACCAACTCCTCCTCGAGAATCAGCAGTAGACTTTACCATGACAAAGTTAGGGTACCCATGCAGGAAAAGCTGGGGATGGTTACCAACAATAACTGCACAGTAATTCTCCCAATCTGAATGAAAGCAGAAGAGGAGTTCTCCACCCTTTGCAAAATAAAAAACAACGCACCTTTTCTAATAATTCATTTTCCAATATTGCTTTTTCAGAAAATCTGTGGAACCAAGTGATTTCAAGTGACTCCCAAGTAATAGTGCCTACTTCAGCTAATGAAGAGGTAACAACTACCTCTCGGTAACGACAAAGGAAACCTAAATATGAAGGATTCACTTGGTCTTTTAAGTAGGCAACAAGTTCTATAAAGTTGAAAATTTTGTGGGTTTGTAGGGAAAATAAAAAGATAGTGTCAATATCATTGGAATTAATGTCGTATTTTGTCAAGACTTCCTCAAAGCTGGGGTCTGAAAAAAAGAAACGGTTCTGGTTTTCCCTGAGATTCTTGGCCTCTTTTACGAATCCTGCAGCTGGTCTGAAGAGAGCAAAACTCTTCTTCGATCATGTCAATAAAGTCTCGACTGACAATTTTTTCTTCACGAAGTATTGTGAAATCATTCTCGTTGAGTTTTAAGTTTTGTTTCTTCAAGTAAACAAAAAGGGTATCCGTATCCCAGCTAAGTTATAATAAGAACTTACCAGCATGTCCTGGATAAGTTTTTACGTTATCAACGGGGATTCCTCTGGCAAACATCGTTTTGAATATTTGAAGAAAAAATAATAAAAAACAGTAATGATATTAAAATAGTAAAAGAAGAGTTTTGTAAAATCGTTTTGTTTAAAAATTTTTTTTTTTCAAAGGGTATATATATCTGAGATGACAATCATGACAATCGCGATAAATGCGAGTTTATTAGCGTGTTTACTGTGTAAAAATCGCACATGATTTGTAATTTCTCAAGCTATTTTCACAAGCTATTTCTTAATTCACAATTAACACCCCGCTAATCGTGACAATCATGACAAACGTGAGTTTAATAGCGCGTTTACTGTGTAAAAATCGCATAATTTTTCAAGCTATTATTTCTCAAGCTATTTCACACGCTATTTCTAGTTACCAATTAACACCCGCTAATTGCAACAATCATGAAAAATGTGAGTTTAGTAGCGTGTTTACTGCGTAAAAATCACACATGATTTTAAAAATTGACGTAATTTTCAATCAAGCTAATTTAATTTTACAATTAAATTATTATGAACCTGATTAATTGATGGTGGATTGTTCCACAATCACGATTGAACCTCAGAAAGGCAGAATCTTATTAAATGTTCATCTCGTAATTTATGGTAACTTGCTAGCGCTAGAAAGTGCCCTAGAACTGTCGTAGAACTTATTTATTAGTCCAAAGCATAGTGAAGGACTATATATGTTCTACTTCAGGTTGTACAAGATGTCACGTTGTCCACCTGCTCAAAAATTGAGTCGATGCATGATTGGTTCATTTAGTTGCATTTGTACTCTGGACTTAAAAACGGTTCTTAAACCATTTCCCTAGTTTATTTATTTAAATGTTATAGACTAATTGTTACATCATTAATACATATCAAATTAAAGAAAAAAAAAATATCTAATACTAATATATAAAACCCCCTCTCAAACGAGCCAGTTGCTGCCAGCCTATAGTATTACCACTAAGAAGCTAAGGCCGATTAGTGAACAATTCAGGGGATATGGGAAAACTAAAGTTTGGAATCAAAATGCGTAAATTTAGAAGGTGAATCGAGAGTCATGAACCTGAGTGAAGATAATTGGAGCCAACCGCAAAGTACGAGGTCGGTTAGGAGTAGGTGTGTCATAGAGAATTTCTATTTGGGGTGGTGAATTGGTCGTGTAGTTGAGACTTCACGTGATTCACGTGACCGGAAAGTGCCTGCGTCTTGCTTTTTCCATCTGTAAAAAGAAGTTTTGTGGAACTTCAAGTATTTCCGAGTGAAATCGAGCTAAAAATGATCAGGTCTTTTTTGAAGTGACGAACGTGTAAGATCCGTTAGTTCTTGCGGGATCAGGTTATGTATTAGAAGATAAATTGGTTGTGAATTGTCAGTAACGTGTTGAAAATGAATTGAGCGGGAGACATATGGCCTGATATCCGAAGTTAAAGCAACATCGGTATTGAATCCCAAAAGTGAAATAAGATAGGAGCATAATTGTTGAAGGTCTGCTGCAGAGACATTCAAAAGGTGTTGTGGCAGAACCCCAGTGTGAGTTATTATAAAGTTATGAATTACATTCCATACACTGTAATGGACGTGCTAGGGTAATTTCTTTATTGGATGCCCGCCGTCAATAAATTGTGGCTGAAGTTCTTGATTTTAAAGCCAGTTAAGCGGTCGTTAAGCTGACTACAGGGATTTTTATCTGTTGATGATAAGAACCACTTATTGGTGGCCTGTCAGTCTACTTTGTATTTGTTAGTTAAAGTAAATAAATGTTTCATTGCTTTGTTGTTCAGCATTTGTAAAAATGTTGAAGTCCTGATAGTAATATGACATTATTGCTGAAAACGAAATCACAGAAAACATTATTAATAAATGATACTGAATCTCTTATTGAAATTTTAAAAAAGAATATTCAAGTTAAAGAAGAATTCACAAGCAAAAAGTAACCGGTCATGCCTTTCTCAAAACAACAGAAGAAACATTTCGAAGTTATGGGACTGAAAGGAGGACCGGCAAAGATTCTCTCAGAATTTGCTAAAGCATGCGTGGAAAAAAGAAAAGGCCATTTACTTCATTTACAGACTTAAGTAGTGTCTTAAAAAAGTTTATTATTATAGTAACAGTTTATAGCCGCTATTTTCAATTCACACCATCTTCCTTCCCATTCACTGATGATGATGAGGAATTGCAACAATGCATAATAGAAATAAAACGTAAGTTGTGCAGCATGGGAACTTTAATTCCTGCTGATAATAACGAGGCAGTGCGTAATGAATATATTTCATCAATTCTTCACGCTGCAATTAATATTATCAGGAGAATAACCAGTAAAGAAATTAGTTTGTTTCCCGCCCAGCTTCAAGTCATGGGTGATGAAAACGGTGGTCGTGTTAATTATGCAATAATGTCACTTGAGGAACTAATTTGTATTACTGAAAGCAAGCAATATTCGGTTAATGTAGGTTTCGTTCAAAATGTTATTCAATGTGAAAGTGCCAATTTGTCAATGTATTTATCATCAATGCAAAGATGCCTTGCAAATTAATAAGAAAAACGTAAGGAGTGTATTGCTTTTGGGATTGTGAATAAATGGAACCGGATTGGAAAACTCAATCCGAATACTTGGATAAAAATCTGATTTGACTTTTTCAATCGAATTTTAATCTGAATTTTAAACTGTATTTATTTAATTTATTTTTAAAACCGGATTTGAACTCGACGAATAATTTGCTTGTAAGAGCAAATAAACTCATATGGCATGTCGCAAGATGAAATCTTTTAACTAAATAGTTATAATCTAACAAAATTTGTGAAATCGTAAGATACGTAAAACTCTATCTGGTATACATATATTAATAAGGGTGAATTTATTCCTCACCCCGGGTGAGATCTGATATTACTCACCCCTATCACGTGATAAATATTTTCGATTAGCTAATTTTTGATTGGCTAATTTTTTTAACTTAAAATTTATTCTCACGTAAAATTTGCTGTTAAAAAAAATTCCGTAGTATGAAACACAACTTTTATGTTACAAAATATTTGTGTATTTATTCCTTCAAAGTTTATTGAATAGAAGAGTACAATACATTATTCAAAACTAAAACAAGTTTATTGTATTCAAAGCTAAAACTTTTATCTTTAATCTAACTAGCGATAATGATGCGAAACCCAACAATAATGACAAAATGTGAAAAGTAATGAAATAAAAACAAAATAAACGGAAAAGAAGACAAGACCAAAAGGGAGCGAAATAACAATATGTTTGATGAAAGGAGAAAAAACGAAGGGAAGGTGAACGAAGAAACAAAAGAGAACAAAATTAAAACAAAGGGAAGGAGAACAGAAATGGAAGGGAAAATGAAAGGGTAAAGAGAAAAAAAATTAACATAAAGGAAAAATGAAAAGGGGAAGGATCGAAAATTAAAATAAAAGGAAAAACAAGAGGGAGGTAACAAAAAAGAAGAAAATAAGGGAAACAAAGAGGAAAACGAAACGAAAATGAAAATAAAATGAAAGAAAGGTGGAAGGGAACAAAATCAAAAATGAAACGCAAAGAAAAGATGAAAGAAAAAATTTTGTTAGTAATGAAGATAAAGGGATACAGTAAAAAAAAAAAAAGAATGAAACGGAATACCCACCCATTTTGAAAAGATCCAGAAAACCTAAAAAAACGTGTCGCAAAATAATAAAATCACCATTATAATTTTGTAATATAAAATGACGACAAAACGAAAGGTAAAGAAGACAAAAACAGAAGGCGAAAGAAAAGGGATGGAAAACGGATGGAAAAAATGGAAGGAAAAAAGAAAACAAAAAGGGAAAACGAAAGAAACAGAGGGTGGGGGACGAAAATGAAAACAGGAGAAAGAAACGAAAATGAAAATAAAATGGAAAGAAAAAGGAAAGTGAAAGAAAAAGGAAAAATGAAAGGGAAAATGAAAGGGGAAAGGGAACAAAATCAAAAATAAAACGAATACGAAAAGACGGAAGAAAAAAATTTTTTAGTAACGAAGATAAAGAGATACAGTAAAAAAAAAAAGGAATGAAAGCGGAATACCCACCCCATTTTGAAAAGTTCCAGAAACCCTAAAAATACATGTCGCAAAAGGGAAGACGAAAGGTAAAGAGGACAAAAAAGAAGGCGAAAGGAAAAGGGATGGAAAACGGATGGAAAAAATGGAAGGAGAAAGCGAAGAAAAAAGAAAACAAAAAGGGAAAAACAAAAGAAACAGATAGGAGGGGAAACGAAAATGAAAACGAGGGAAAAAATGAAAGGAAAAGAGAATAAAGAAGTGAAAAACGAAAGGGAAAGGGACAAAAACGAAAGAGCATCGAAATCAAAAGTGAAATGAAGACGAAAAAAGAAAAAAAAAACAAAGACTGTTGTTAGTAACGGTAATGAACACAAGAACAAGAGAATACAACAAAAAAAAATAAGGCCGAGTACCCACCTTCTCTCTCAAAGAGTTTCGGCAAACCTAAAAAAAGAGAAAGCCAGGAGCAGCCGAAATCTAAAAAAAAGAAGCCAAAACCTATAAAAATAAAAAGGAAGAAGGAATGAAATAAAGTTAGAAAACGAAACAAAAAAAATTAGAAACGAAAAAAAAATAATGTACCTTCGACGCGAAACCAGAAAAACTTAATAAAGGTCTAAGAAGGAAAGAGAAAGAAATTAGGAAGCGAAAAAAAGAAGCGAAAACGAGAAAAACGGAAATATCAAACCTTTGACGCGAGGCCAAAAGCTAACCGAAAAAAGAGAAACGGATGTAAACAAATAACTGGTCGATATGATGTAATTGTAAAATTACATTAGCCAATCGAAATGTTTACACGTGATAGGGGTGAGAAATCACCCGGGTGAGAAATAAATTTTCTCTATTAATAATACAATTGTGTAACCATGTATTGGACGAAAATCACACACTGATAAATTTTGCATTGACAAAAGTCAGTTAAGTTCCTAAATTTTTATGATAGGGAATGGTTTGTTATTACGTATATTCATGAGCACTCCAACCAAGATACGTGATTAGGGTTAATTCTAGCATGAATACATGAATAAGATGCAAATATATCATTTTGAACTATACAGCGTATGTAGATTATGAATATACCGGAAGTCTGATGCGATTAGACAATTTTAGTTAAAAGCCGGATTTTTTTTTTCAAACTGGATAAACTGTTTATTTAGTTTCAAATATTTAATCCGGAATTCGATAAATCCGGAATTTACGAATCCGGTTCCATCCCCTAATTGTTTATACCTTTATGGTTTTATTACAACAGCGATAGAATGGTATTTTTTATCATACAGTCCGGTAAAAATTTCATGTACATCTAAGAACCAAATCATTATCAAGTTTCCCGAGGCTGTTTTAACAAATTCAAAAGAGGACTCATAGTACATAATAATGTTCCCTTACCGGCTTACCATATGAATCGTTTTTTTTGTTTTTTAGAAGGTAATTTTTCATCCTCCAATTTATTTTTCAATAAACCAACAATATTCTCCAACACCTGTTTACATTTTATTACTAATTTGCTGCGTAATATTGGCTATCGGAGATACATCAAATTTTACAGTAATCCTAATTTCATCAGAATTATAACCCGAAATTTGTCCGAATTTGTAAATAACAAATTTATAATTTTAGGTTTAATAGTTATATTATTTGTAATTTATTTATTTTACAAATCTGAATAATCTAAACAAAAAAACTCCCAAGCAAAATTTTTCCCAATAGTTTCTCAGAATCCGTATTTTCTTGGACAGCCGTTTGTCTCTCATCAAGAAATGTCAGACCTTTAATGTAAATTACAACGACTAATAAATCAACCACTAATAATCAGAAAATATTTTACGAATATTAAGATAATTTTGATTTAAATAATGATTTTCTTCTCATCTGTACAATTTATGAAAATTGTCTATTAATTTAGAATAAATTGTTTGTTAATCGTATTTGTACTTATTTAAGAATTAAGGAGAATCAAACTTAAACACATATTTAACTGATTTTTTTTCACCGAAAACAAATTGTAATATCAGCCAATAGCGCACAACCAATCATGTGCTTGAAGATCCATCGGCATATGCTCCAGGGATTCCATGAAATTTATATTTTCCATATTTGTTCTGATGAAACATTACATATGGTCGTACGTCGGAGTTTTATTTAGTGCCACACTTAAATATTTTTTTTTTTCTTTTTTTTTTTTTTTGGTCGTTCATTCATTTTTTCATATTTTTATGATAACTGATAATATAACCCTTTTAATACGTACGTTCTCATATTTTTTTTATTAATTTTTTTTTTAAAAAAAAAAAAAAAAAAAAAAAAAAAAAATGTCTAAACTTAATAATGATATTCTTTACTTGATATTTGAGGAATTACAAGATTATTCATATTTCCTCTTTTCGTGTCTAATGGTTAATAGGCTTTGGTGTGAAACTGCGATTCCAGTTTTATGGAGGGACCCTTGGCGTTATTTTTGTTATCTTACTAATAAAAGTCCTTTATACTCCGTTATTACTTCTTATTTATCTGATGATATTAAAGAATTCTTAACAAAGGAAGGAATTCATATTTTAAGTCAATCACTTACATTTGATTATTTATCATTCTGTAGAAGTATTAATGTGGATTTTATATATGACATAATTTCTATCGGATCATCATCAGAATATAATCGATTCCTTTTACAAGAAGAAATTTATCATTTATTAATGAGAAAATGTCCAGAAATAAAGTATTTGGATATACGTGGTTCTTATCAAATATTTTATCTTCCAGAAGCAGAGTCTCGCCTTGTATCACTTTGTGAATTAACATGTAACACATCTATTGAACCCAATTACTTTTACAAATTAGCACGTATTTGTCAACATATACAAAGAATCATTATAATTAATAAAAACCCAGAAGTTAATCATGGATCTGTTAAATTAATCGAAGTTCAGAAAAATTTGAAATATTTTAGATTAGAAGATGATATTGACGAAGAAAATTATATTACAAGTAATTATCCTTATGCAGAAATTTTTCATGCATTAAAAGAACATGCAAATACTCTTGATCATGTTAATATAAGCCTTTGGTATGAATATAGTTATAATGATTCAGATTACATATTTTTACAATATACTCTCCTGGAGCTTTATAAATTGAAAACATTAGATATTAGTTCATTAATATTCTTATATAGTAAAGATTTTGAAGAAAAATTAGAAATGGTGGCTTATAATAATCTTGAGATCTTTGAGATAGGTGTAATTGATATTCATTACGTTGCTTGTATAATTAAAAATAGCAAATACCTTAGAAAATTGATAATCTATGATTATTATGAGGATTATGATGATGATTTTAACAATAAAACTCTTAATCTTATTCGAACAATTTATGAGAATTGTTATTTAATTGAATATTTATCAATTCCTGTATTTCCATTTATAGGGAGTCATCTCAATGAATTTGAAAAATTACTTAAGAAATGTCAAAAATTACGATCATTAGTTTTTAAAGATACAGAATGTTACGAAAGAAAGGTAGAGATAAAAGATGGTGAATATTTAACAAATCTGTTAATTAAGGCAGCATCGATGAGTTTAAGAGAAATTGTATTTAATTATGAAATTAGATTTTCTTTAAAAACTTTAGAGACATTCTTTGAAGGGTGGAGAGGACGACCTGCAATTTTTATAAGTGTTTATGGGAATTATTATCAAAGTGATGGGAATGTTTATCGAAGTGATAATTATATGAAATTAATTAATAAATATAAAATTGAAGGAGTAATTAATGAGTTTAGAAATTAAAGAAATTGATGAGGTATGATAATTTAGTGTCATAATTTTGTATTATTATCGAATTATAGCCAATTATTATTTAATTATTTATTAATTGCGTTATAAAATTTAGAAATAATAATTCTTTCTATAATTTGAAAATATTATCGGTATTGAAAGGATAATTTTGTGTAAAGCTTTTACATATTAGTTATGATTTGTGATAGATCAATTTAATAAAATTTTTATTTCATCGAATACTACTGCTATAATTATGAATATAAATAAAATTAATAAATAAAAATTTTCAATTTACGGTTGACGATATTTATCAATGAGTTGAATAGTTTATTTCAAGAAACATCTACTTGAAGCAATTAATTTATACTTTTACGTGGAAACAACGTAGAACCTTTCGGGGATCCGTACAAAATCCCGACAACCAGATCCCGACACCCATCCCAACTATCAAAATCCGAAATAAGAAATCTTGACTGGTACGAAATCCCGAAATTTAACATCCTGGATTTACTATGTTGTTTCTTAATCCACATCTAATAATATATTGATTGCAATAGGAGAGTTTATTCCTCAAAATTCAACATTTATATTCGTTAATGCATATTAAAGTGAAACAAATTATCATATTAAATTTATTTGTCCAAAGTTGTATATTCGTTTAAATTACTTTTATTCAATTCTTGGTGTTAATAATTTGGGTGTTGGTTATTTATATTGCTTTTAAATTTGTAAGTTAATTCTAATACATAATAAAGATTAATAGCAATATATTTTATAAAAATACTTATTATTTTACTAAGAGTAATGATATGAAATTTATAAGGTAATTTGAAACCGAATAAACTAAAATAAAATTTACTTTTTGTCATTATTTTTGTAGGTTCGATTTTAGTTTCAGGATTTTGTAACTATCGGGATTTCGTACTAGTCGGGATTTTCTTATTTCGGGATTTTGATAGCCGGGGTTACGGGATCATGGGTATCGGGATTTGGTTGTCGGGATTTCGTACCCATTATTCATAATCGTCAATCAATTTAAGGCATTCAACATATAAAATAAGTGCAAAATTGGACAACAATATAAATTATACCATTATTATTTAATTTTTCTTTTTTTTTTTTTTCGTTCGCTATGGACAAGAGAGTCATTTGGCCAGAATTAACAAATTCTTTAATTTTACCAGAAAACTGTAATAAATCAGGTGATCAATTGAGTAAGAACAAAATTGCCCCAGTTTGATAGACAAAAAAATTTATCTTTTTCTTTTCCCCTTGATTTTATTATAAGCACAAAAAAAAAAAAAAAATTATACTTAATATCCCTATCCATGGAAATCATCATCCCTTGAAATCATAGTTAAAAATATAACTCTAGACAATACATACATGTTGGGCAAAGAGTCATTATAGTTAATAAAAAATTGCAAATTCTTTCATCCTTTTTATTTTTATTTTTTTTTTTTTTTCAATGTAAAATTGCGTTATCATAGTTTTATCTAAATAATACTTTTTTCGACTCCCAGTTAAATTTCATGAACCTGAAAGGCGATCTTTGTAATACATTCACTTTTTAACTTTTATGCGTAACGTATCGACAAATCGACAATCGTCATAATATAATATAAAGATTCACAGATCCTGAAAAACATTTCGGCGACAAACATTTCTCCAACAGGACAATATGTTTTTAATGTAATTTTGTACTTATTACACATACATATCTTTTTATCACTCACATACAAGACGATTTTTTTTTAACTTTGATCGATTATCAAATTTACTAACTTTACATCGAAATACATAAAATAAAACAAAAACAAAAAACAAGATAGAAAAACTAACTCACACATACAAACACATATATAATACACATAGAGTTTAAATTATCTCTTTTCTAATTGGATGTTTCTTTCTATAATAAACATATTATCGGTGAAACGACTGTCGGCGAAACATTTCCAGCGAAGTGACCCTATCAGTGAAACGACTGTCGGCAAAACAAAGTACCCCTGCTCGGTGAGACGTTTGTCGGTGAAATAGATTATTGGTGAAATTTAACTTTCAGTGGAACTAACAAAATTACGAAAGTATTTCCATCGGAAAAAAATTTATTAAAAAAAAAAATTTATTCTGTAAATATTCAGTAAATAAATAAATTTATACTAAACCAATCTGAGAGAAATAAGAAATTCTAAAAAGATAACTATTTGAGGCTTAAAGGCTGATCCTCATCGGATCCTTACTTCTAATATAATAATTGAATAATTGAACGGGGCTATATCGGTCATAGACAAATGTGTTTACTTCTTGTCCAATAATAACATACAATGACGAGAAAAAAAATTCTAACCATATATCAACAAATAAAAAAAAAGATGATGCATCGAACAATATAATATGAAAAATGCGATTGTTATAAATTTCTTCGCTAAAGGGAAAGTCGAAATCGTTAAAAATAAGCAAAAAAAAAAAAAAAAAAAAAAAAAAACGAATTATTATTATAGACTAACCACAAGTTTTTAAATCCTATTTCAGTATTTTATTATTAACAAATCAAAAATATATGACGAAAATCAATGTACATAATAGAAAACTTGTATAATATATAAAGAAATTATGGGAACACATGCATTAGTCGATAAAGAAAAGACTTGCATAATTTAAAAATGAATTTAATTGAAACTTTGTTGAAATACCATATGAAATATATAAATAAATAAGCAAGAAAAGCACGAATTGACAGTCCTATAAAACGAAGCGCCTCTTACATTAAAAATATTGTTAAAACTCGTTGGTAAATGACGTAATGTTTGTTGATTATTGTGAAATCCCGGTGGAACATTGCCGATCAGCAATCATGATTAAAAAATTTTGGGATATATATACGTGTTAATTTATTATATATATATACACACATTATATATAAATTTTTTTTTTTTTTTTTTTTAAAAAAAAAAAATAAATAAATAAAAGATGTCCAAATTCCATAAAGATACACTTTTCTTAATATTTGAAGAATTACAAAATGATCCAAAATCTCTCCTTTCATGTCTACTAGTTAATAAACTTTGGTTTGAAACCGTGGTTCCGATATTATGGAAAAATCCTTGGCGCTATGCTATTAATTATGGCAATAAAAATTCATTATTCGTCATAATCACCTTCGATTTACCTAACGATACTAAAGAATTTTTATCAAGACAAGGAATTCAATTACCTTCAACTTCATACAAATCACTTTCATCCAATTATTTGTCTTTCTGTAAAAGTATTAACGTAGAAATTATGAACGAAATTATTTCTATTGGATCTACATCAATATATGATCAATTTCTTTTGCAACAAGAAATTTACAGTCTCTTGATAAGAAAATGTCGGGATATGAAATATTTGGATATGATATCACTTAAACATCAAATATTTTATTTTCCGGAAGCGACTTGTCTTAAATCACTTTGTGAATTAAAATGTGATACATCTATTGATTCTTCATATTTTTATGGATTGGCGCGTGTCTGTCGTCGTATTCAAAGACTCATCATTATTAATAAGGACTTAAAACCTAATCATGGAATTGTTAAATTAATTGAACTTCAAGAAAATTTAAAATATTTTCAATGGAAAGATAATATTGAAGATGATTATTTTTTAGAGTGTCCTTATGAAAAGATTTTTTTTGCTTTAACAAAAAAAGCAGATACTATTAATCATTTGATAATATTCTTTCAATTTATCGATGGTGGGGATCATACATTTTTTCAAAAAATACTTCCAAAATTTTATAAATTAAAAACATTAATGATTGGTGATTTTGTTTTAATTAAAGAAGAACAATTAAAAACGTCCGTATATCATGACCTTGAAATTCTTAATATAGATTATATTAAAATTGATACTGCAGCTTCTATGGTTGAAAATAGTGGTGGGAATATAAAAGAAATTTTATTAAAATATTATTATTATTATTATTATAGGGATAATAATTTTCATAAGGATTCCCTAATATTTATACGTAAAATTTATGAAAATTGCCCTTTAATAGAATGTTTGTCCCTTTTATTTTCGTCTTCAAAAGAACATTTCGCTGAATTTGCGCAATTATTAAGAAAGTGTCAAAATTTAAAATCACTCTTACTAATTATATCAAATATTTATGAGAAAGAAACTTATGAAAAAATTATGGAAAGTGGCGAAAAATTATTAAATATTTTAATTGATGCTGCTCCCCCTAATTTAAGAGAAATTAGATTTTTTGATTATTTTAGATTTTCTTTAAAAAATTTGGAATCATTCTTAAAAAATTGGAAGGGTCGAGCGCTTTCTATAATTACTTCTGATCCTATTTATAAAGGAGATGATTATGTGAAATTAATTAATAAATACAAAAAGCTCGGAGTTATTAAAGATTTTAGATCTGATTCTGAAAAAAATATATACTTTAAATAGCGAATTTAGTAAAATCCTCTTTACATTATTTCTTTTCTTTATTATTATTATTATTATTATTATTATTATTGTTTTTTTGTATATTCAGTTGTAAAATATATTTTGTTTTTTTGTAAGATATTCGTAAGTTTAATAAAATCAAATTCAGTAAATATTGTGGAAATTTACCTCTGCATATAAAAAAAATCATATTGCTTCCGGGTTTATTAGATTACACACACAAATAGAAATCATCAATTATGAAAATTACTATCTAACAATCTATCGATCTATCACGCAATACGCAGGCAATTTTAGCAAAATTCTATATTAAGTAAAGTAATACTTCTATAGTTGAAAATCAAGTTGATTGTCACAATGAAATGCCTTATCTAGGAATTACCGTGATGTTCCCGATTAAAAAAACTAATGCTACACAAAAATTACGAATGCTTGAATGCTTTACTACGGAAAACAGTAAATTAACAATGCACATATTATTTGTTTATCGCACAAATTTTGAAAATAGGAAAAGTTTAACTTAACAAAAAAAAATTTTCGTATAGCGAGTCGAATATATAATATGAAAAAAAAAAAACTTTTAGTTTTACACATTACCTGTTACAACAACTTGTTTAGCATTTGTATTTACTCAGTTAAGTAAATTTAAATAAATTGTGTAACTAGAATTGTGAAAGTTGCAAAATATATATGTAAATAAATGTATAATTTTTATAAAGAAGTTATAAAGTTTTTAGTAAAATGTAAATTTAAATCAACTTTATCGATCCAAAAGGTGGAATCCAAATTTTACCACGTTCACCTCTAATCGGCGGCATTACGGAAAAAAAATATGCATGCTTTGTTAAGTATTCAGTATCAATTACGGCAATTACGGTTACAGGAATGATATATAAAAGAAAAACAGTAAATAATAAAAGCATCAAAGACCACTAGCTAACTAATACTATCTTAGAAAAAAAAGCATTCAAAAAGCATCGTTATCAAAAACGCCCACACGAGTTGCTGCACGAAGTCATTTTTATAACATAAAACACAATTACATTAGATCATCACGCTCTTTTCCTTCAATTTTTTTTTTCTTCATTATTTTATTTTGTTTCTTCTTTATTGTCATTATTTTAAATTATTTTTTTCCTTTATTATCATTATTTTTTTTTTCTTTATTATATATCATTCCCCATCAACCAACAAACACGCGCCCATACCCTGTAAAAAATTTTATCCGTGATTTTCGTAAAATTCCGTAAAAATGAGACTTTTGTGGAAAAAATGTAAACAAGTCAGATAATTTCCATGATTTATACTTGTAAATTCCGTCAAAATGAGCCTTTCATGGAAAAATCACGGAATATGAAACACGGATCAATTTTTTTTTACAGGGATACCATCTTTAGAAAAAGAAGCGTCGTTAAAATTACTATCCTAGAAAAAGCGCGTGTTAAATGTTTTGATAAAAAGAAATTATAGAAATTAAATATGAAGAAAATTTTATTAGGAAAACAAGAATTATATTTGATAAGAAGAAACCTTTTTTTTTTTATGTAAAATGCAGTAATAAAGAAACTTGTAAAGAAACTTATTTTTTTTCATATCAAAAATTTTAGATTCTTCAACGTTACATAAAATATACTTTCACTATTTTTATCCGATGGATTTTTTGTCCAGTTCAGTTTAGGAAAAGTAATCTGTTGTTTCAGAACTCTATATTCACTTATTTTATTAGTTATTCACCGATATCCGCGGAATTGTGTTATATGCGGATATAGTTGATGGACATTAAATATCTTGTTTCATACAAATTATACATACTGTACTTCTGAGCGAGATTAAGCACGGTAAAATTGGTTTACCAGCACAACATTTGTTACTTTTAAAACTTTATTATACACAAATTAAAAATATAAAATATAATGATCTAATATAATAGCCATAATATTTTATTATTACGTGGTGCAGCTTGTTATATATGATATTCTTATGTTAACATTTCAGTGGAAGATCCTAAAAACTTTGGTCTTATATATAATTATTTTTTCGAGCGATACAATTCTATCTTAGCTCGTTTCTTTTCTGGCTCCTCATTTGAACACGCCCTATCCTTTATTAACCCTACAATAATACTCAAAATCTCCTTTACGCTACCACACAGCATTTGATATTCTTTGGAATTTTTATCTAAGGCCTTCTTGTTAAATTCAATGGAGAAGGGGATTTCGCTCGCTTGACTGATCACGCCTGGGGTGTAAAGCAAAAAATACCAATCACTAGCAGTTGTAATGATTCCATAGAGATAGTCATAATCATCTCCATCCCGTTTACGTTTTCTCTTATTCATTTCATACAAACTCTCAAATTGCCTAATACTTTGGGCGATACTTTCGAAAATGCCAAACCGGATCATATCTCCTGCAACACAAAGAAGATTTTCGTCCCCCTTATAGAGGATGCGGTATTAGTATTAAAAGTAACGAAATTTCAGCGACAGTTTCAAAAAAGCGCAAGAAAAACCCTTACCTTGATCACATAATTTTCTTCACCATTTATCCCGCATTTCAATCTCATACTAAATCCCTTATTCGTGGCGTCTCCTGCAATATGAAGGGCCGTGTGAAGTATGGTCGAGACGTATTCATTACGCATAGATTCCGGACTATTTAAAACCAACGACCCATAATGCTTCATCTTGAATAAAATATTATCTATGCAATACTCAAAGTGCTTGTCGGAGTCTTGAATTTCGTGGGTTTGTAGGGAAAATAAAGGGATAGTGTCCATATCATTGGAATCAATGTCGTATTTTGCCAAGATTTTCTCAAAGCTGGAGTCTGAGGAAAAAGAACGGTCCTGGTTTTCTTTGAGATTCTCGGCCTCTTTTGCGAATCTCGCAGCTGGTCCGAAGGAAAGGCCAATAGAGCGAAAATCATCTTCGGTCATGTCAATAAAGTCTTGACCGACAATTTTTTCTTCACGAAGTATCGCGAAATCATCCTCGTCGAGTTTTAGGTTTTGTTCCTTCAAGTGAAGGATAAGAGTATCCGTATCCCAGTTTTCAACCACATCAGCATGATCAGCAGGAACTGGCGTAGAAGCAGAGGACATAGTATTTATATTGACAAGTAAAAGAAAAAAAAGATAAAAAAGTAGTTTTGGAGGAAAAAAAGGAGTTAATGAGCTATATATGTAAAGAATTGGACGTTGTACAGGCCCGTGATTGTTACGTACGCAGTAACATTATGACTGATCAAATATTCAAGGTTTCATGTCATTTAGTCTTATATCATTTAGGATTATGACAAATGACGTCAATCAATTTGTTATTTGGTCATAATGAGATTGAATTATTCATTGTTTAATAATATGATAAATTTTTACAAAAAATATTGCCAATTTGAATGATTATGTTATATATAAGTTATGAAAAAATCGTATTGAATATGATTTTATCGCCGTATTTATTTATTATCGAAACTTATTAGCTACAAACACACTGTATTAAAGATTTAGTATGAAAATGTATGGCTAATAATAATTATTAGCAATTAAAAATAACAATTGATTTAAGCAGAAATTTTATTAATTGTATTTCCTCGCATCCTTCTCACCCGGCCAGCCCCGCCTATGCATAGCTTCACGCTGTCCCTTATCCGTTCCGTTCCTTCTCTTTGTTCTATTCGTTCTTTCTCTTCGCTCCATTCATTCTCTTCGTTTCATTTCTTTCCTCTTCCCGTTTCTTTTTTCTTCCTATTTTTTAAAATTTAATTCAAATTTAAAATAAAAGAAAGTGTTTACATTAGGTAGGTAAAACAGGATCTTCCTGTTTCTTCATTCTTCCCGCTTTTCTCTTCGTTTCGTTTCTTGCCTTCTTCACGTTTCTTTTTTTTTCCCATTTCTTGCCTTTTCATTTCTTCCCTTCTTTTTATTTCTTAAAATTAAATTGTTTCAGAATAAACATTCGAATTTAGATGAAAATAGTTAAAAGAAAAGTAATTATAAATATAAAAAAAGAATTACATTGATTGGATCAAAAAAGGATTCTCGTCTTTCCGTTTCTCGTTTCTTCTCTTCTTTCCGTTATCCCTAATTATGAGAGATAAATAAGTCATGATTATTGATCATGTGATTATCGGGCCACATATGAAACAAATTTGACAGTAAAATTTTTTATGCAGAGAATCGTGGTAACTTTAGCCGGTTCCTCAATTACAATTTCACTTGAGCACGTTACATTATTTTTGGTTTATTAAGAGTAATAATTATTAACGTACAGTACGTAGTATTACATTTATCAGTTTGTTTTAACTTATCAGTCACTCCTTTTAATAAAAGAAACCAGACACTACATCTTAGAAATGAAAATTCATATGAAATGTATATTAAATATTTGCTTATTAACAGCTCTTTGAACTTGGCGATAAATTTTCTTTTTAATGTATTCAGCGAAACTGATAAACATGTCCCAGATGCCGATAATGCGTGCGTTTTACAACTTCAAAATTATAATAAATATTTGCATTTATTTTGATGATAATGATGATGACAACGATGATGACAACGTTGGTGACAATGATCGTAGTGACGATGACAAAGATGATAATGGTGTCGATAACGATATATCACCAATGCAACCAACCAAATTTTCAAAACATTTCACATTTCACCAAATGAGCCAATAGTAGGAATCATATTAATTGAATCTTACGACAGTGAAATTCAAAGAGCAAAATTTTTAATTGTTTTTTTTTAGAATTATTTCTTTGATTTTTATTAATTATTTTAATTATTTTGAACTATTTCATAATAATAAATCATTAATTCGTGTTTTGTTTCATAAAACTGTGTGATTAGTTGCAGTGCAAAAAGAATTGGATGTTTAAATCTTATCATATAATTAGATATTACCTCTTCAATAGATCTCCATATGATACGACGAAAACCAACCATTAAAATAATAAATCCTTTTAGTTTATTAGGATTTGATTTGATTATTTTAATACATTTATCAAATACTCCTGAACTAATGTTTCATGCTTTGGATAACGAGAATGTTCTGCATCTACCTGTTAAAGAAAAAAAAAAAATTTAAGATAGAGATTAGTGTGTGCTAAATTTTTTATTAGTGATTAAAGAAGATACATAGCCAATTTCTCCTCCAGAATTAGCAGACTTTATCAACAACAAAGTTAAGGTACCTGAGTTGAGAGCTTGGGGTGGTTACCAAGGTTGTCAAAACAGTAATTCTAAGTGACTACGACCAGTATTAGGAGTTGCCCTAACTTGCAAAATAAAAACAAACACACCTTTTCTTAATTCAACAAAGTATTTGGTTCTAATAATTCCTTTGCTGTATTCTAAAAGCATTTGTACCAAGTCAAATTAAAGTTTTGCCACTTAACCAATGTTAATGAAGAATTAATTGGTGATGTCAGTGAAGCAATAATGGTATCTTGATTAAGATCCAAAAATCCGAATTTATGATTCTTTTATGTAAGTAGTAAGAGCTAATAGTAATCAAAAAGAATGAATAGAAGCTGATTGAACTTTTGCCAAGTATTGCACTTTGCACAATTTCTTACCCTCATATCCAATATAGTTTTCACTTGTTGCTGTACTCAACAAAATAATAGATATAGATAGTATTTATTTGAAAAAAGTAAAGTATCTGTAAAACAAAAGAATTAGGGAGTCTTAAATACAAAAAAAATTATTTGACTCGGACCGACACATCAATGCATAAAAGTTAAGCACTAGCTTTTGTCAGCTTTGTAATAGTAAGTTCAACTCATTATAACGAAGAATCTTGAGTGTCGAAGAATGATAAATTGTATACATGTTTATGTAAGAATGAAAAGAAACAAATTTATCACATTGCACGTAATTTATACATTCTTTTCATATTACTCTAGAACAAACTAATGATTATAAATCCATAAATATCATAATGAGATCTTGTGAGTCTAACGTATGTTTTTGAGCGTACGCTTTTTTATTTTGTGGCTAAATTTTTAGCTTAATTAAATTACGTGAAAAGAATTTTATTGGTTGATTTTATGGAACATATATTATTTTTTTCTAATTTTTTTAAATAATTTTATTATATATTAATTAATTATTTTCAATAAAATTTAGAAATTTTATTTCTTAAATCATTGTCTTTGAATTTATCATATTTGTTATTTTATCTTTTAAAATTATTTTAGCCAGAATTACATAATTTTTTATAATTTTGGCCTGCTTTATAATGGCCAAATTTGCCATAAACTTAATAAAATATCCTAATTTTTAATTCTATATATCATATTAATGGTTATTTAATAAAAAGTAAGCTCTGTTATATAAAAGATAGCAATCTAAACTATCATTTAACAGAGAGTTTATTTAAAATAATTTATTTTTTAATCACTTCTATACTTTTAAAGTCATATAATTAAAAGTGGTGGTTTTAGACAGTTTGCACCATGGAATTCACTAATATTATATAACAATGGAATTTATATTATACCGGCAAAAAATCACTGAAATTTACTATAATAAAATTAACAAATCTTTTAATTTACGTGTTAAGATTAAGATTAGAATTATTAGAATTTACTGCAACGTATTTATTTATCTTTTTATTTCTGGTTACAGTACGATTTCCCGAATACCATTTTCCCGAATGTACTTTTTCCCGAAGTCAATTTCCCGAATGCCAATTTCCCGAACTGGACAATTTCCCGAAACATACAATATCCCGAATGCCAATATCCCGAATGCCGATATCCCAAATCTCCAATATCCCGAATCTCCAATATCCCGAATCCCAATATCCCAAATCCCCAATATCCCGAATGCCAATATCCCGAATCTTTTGAACTTATATTGAAAATATGCAATTTAGTTTATGTAGTTAATATGATTAATTATTTAATATAGCATATTAATTAAATATAATGTATATGTGAAATAAAATGTTTTATATATGATATGTTCAAGATATTGTTTAGTAAAGATTAATAATGATTAACTATTGGTTATTTTACGAATTAATTTGTTTTATTTGTTATGATTTTTAGATCTTAGATTAGTTTAGTTTATCAGTTAAGTTTTTTATTATTTTTGATAATTGTTTGATTTTTTTTTTTATTTTATTTTATTTTTCATTTTAGTTATTTTATTTTAATATTTCTTATTATTGATTAGATAGGTTTCACTTGAAAAATAGTGATTCATATGTATAGATATATGCGTTATATGCCTAAGTTGAAGATGTACCTAAATGGATATCGTTTTGTCTTTGGCGTTCATATAAAGAGTTAAAAAAAAAAAGATATGTTCAAGATATTAGGGATTCGGGCCCTATAAGAAACCCATATACGAAAATGATGCATTTCGTATACATTTATCATACGTTTTTGTAGATTCCGTATAGCAATTCCGTATATTCAATACACAATTCATTTTTGAACATTTTTTCAAAAAAATTAATATATACGGAATGTATACGCCTATACGGAATTTATACGGAATTTTTAAACTTAACAATTTTGTTGTCAGGTATCATAACACGAGATCACGTGATTATTGGTTTGTTTTTTGTTTCCCTCCCCATTTTTTATTTATACCCTCCTTTTTTTATTTCCCATATTTTTTTTTCTCTTCTCCCTCTAACTTTCTTCTAAAAATATATTTTTTTCTCTTGATTTTCTTCTCATCCGCTACTCCTTTCTTTTAATATAAAATAACAAATTTTTTCTTTCTATTCTACTCTTTATTCCCCCCCCCCTTTTAAAAAATTTTTTTTTTTCCACTTTTTTTTAAAAAAGTTTTCGTTTTTGGTTCTTTCTATTTTTTATTCCCTATTTTTATTTCTCTTTATTTTCCCCAACTTTGTTAAAAACTTTTTTTGTTTTTATTATTCATTTTCCACCCACACACCTCGCTCCCCTTTCTTTTGTAAATTTTTTTTTTTTTTCGCTAAAGATAATTTTTTTACATTGAATTTAATATTTTTTTTTTGTTTAATTTTCTTATAGGGTGAGAGTCCTTTTCTTTTTAAAGATCAGGTTCAGGTTTCTTTTCTTTTGTGAGTTAGTTCATTCTTTTTTTTTTGTAAGATGCTTCAAAGACTTTCTTTTTTTGTAGGTTAATTCCGGATTTTTTTACTTTTGTAGGTAATTTAGTTTCTCTTTTTGTAGTAGATCAGTTTTGAGACTTCTTTTTCTCTGTTGTAAGTCAGTTCTTTTTGTAAGTTATTTCCTTTTCGCAGGTTGATTTTTTTTTTTCATGGGTTGGTTACTTTCTTTGTGGGTTGATTTCTTTCTTTGTGAGTTGATTTCTTTCTTTGCAGGTTGATTTATTTTTTCGTGAGTTGATTTCTTTTTGTGGGTTGTTTTTTTCATGTTTTTTTTTTGTAGGAATGCCAACTCTTGGAGACTAGCATAGGATAATTCTAGAATTACTGTAGTATAGGGAGGAGTTTGGTTTTTAATAGAGTTAAAGAAATGTAATAAGAAATGAAATATTTGTATTAAATAAAATATTATTTATTTAATTATTATTTAAATATTGATTTAATAATATAATAAAACATATTCAATGAAAATATTATCATTTAAAAATTAAAATTAAATAATAAAATTTATATTATAAATTACGTTAAAAAAACGTATAATTTATGTAATTTTCAGTATTTTTCAGTATATAAACCGTAATTTTATGATACGGAATTGGACAGATTTCCGTATCACGTATTTTTTTACGTATATATTTTTTACGGAAAATTCTACATTTATTATACGATAATCATACAATATTCATATGACTTTTTCCGTATAAAAAAACGTATAAATTCCTTATCCAATTTTTTTATAGGGGGGATATTGGCATTCGGGATATTGTATGTTTCGGGATATGGTCCAGTTCGGGAAATCAGGAATTCGGGAAATTGGGATTCGGGAAATGGTCCAGTTCGGGAAATCGGCATTCGGGAAATTGGCTTCGGGAAAAGGTACATTCGGGAAAATGGCATTCGGGAAATTGTCCGACATCGCCCATAATCATTCCGAAGACACGTTGTAGAATATTTAATAATAATAATAAAATGTGCCATAAAATTCATTTGGAAAATATATAATGCATATTCGAGAATTCGTTGGTATTCGAATCATATACATGGGAGTAAAATTTTCGATTAACGTAATTAACATATCAGATATGTGATAAATCACTATTGATTCAGGTGGAATTACACGAAGATATTGATGCAAGTATAATCAACCAACTCATTCAGCGTAATAGTAATCGTCTCAAGTTACAGTAGCCCTTTTCAATTCCGGTCGGTTGTATTTTACGGTTGGTTTGTGTTGTGCCAATAGGATTGTTTAATTACAGTCGCCCTAAAAACCAAAAAAAATTATTGGTTTAAAAGGTCGGTCACGTAAACAAATGCAGGAAGATCTGGCCAACCAAATTAAACCTCAACCAACCGAAAAATGCAACCGACCGGAATTGAAAAGGGCTAATAATTGAACAACATAATTACTAAACCAATGATATTTTTTTTATACAATACACGACTCATCAATGGATGAATGTTAAGCGTATCTATAATTAAAAAAATTCTCAGGTCATTTTCCTAGCAAAGAACCCAAATTTTTTTTGTTTTCTACAATACTTCGTATCCCATTTCTGTTTCGGAAAGTTTTTCATAATCGTTATTATATAGCTCTGTCAGAAATTTTGATGACAAGGCTGATAAAAGTAAAGTTCAAGGTTTGAATCAACGCCTTATTTATTTATTCATGATATTTCACGTACAGTATTTTTCCGAAGACGCAGCAAATTTGCGGCAGATCTGCGGGTATTATTTGTTCAATGTCACTTCGCTTGAGGTTTCCCTATATGATAAACAAAAAGATAAACCTACAAAGCGTTTCACCCAATGGATTTCGTTTAAGTCCGAACTATCCGAAATCTCCGAAACAAATTTCGCCCGAAACGTTAAACAAAATATGTAAATAATTTCATTTTCTCAATCCGAGATCTAATATTAATTAGCGTATCTATTTAAAAATTAAAAGCTGATTGCTCAAAACCTATTTTTAATTTAGAGTGAAAGCATACATATGATCCTTTATTTATAATTACATTTTCTGATATATTGTATGAATATATACACATATAATATCTGTAATTGTAAATAACCGCTATGATCCATTGCGAATATAATATCATTTAACTAAATGAAGGCAATTTGAATTGTTAGATGTACTATTAAATAGAACAATCAAAAAATAGGTCAATAATAACAAAAAACAGGTTACATTAAATAATAAAAAACTTAATCATATTATTAAACGGTAAAAAACATTTGAAATGTGAAGTATTTTACATTATATTATAAATCACAGAATTTTTTAATTTTGTATTTGTATCAAGTAATTACAAGTATTAACATGATATGTTTATACTAAAATCTAATATTGTCGGGCATGTTGTACATTCTTTCTCCATTACAATCAATTCTATTACTAAAAAAAAAAAAAATAAATTGAATATTATAACCAACCTAAAATATCTTTTACTGTAATTCTCGTTATTTAGGATAACATTCGCCATCGCTATAATAAAACCAACTATTGCAACAGCATTGTAGATTACTATATCTGATCCATAAATAATTACCACAAAAAGCGGACAAAACTCGCACTATTGACATAATCTAACAGCTCTGCTGCATAAATATTATCCTCATTTGTGAGAACATCCAGCTGATCATCATTTCTCACATGCTATCAACTTAAAATATTCAAATAATAATGAACGTAAATTAATATATAACTACAGTTTAAAATTCTTCGAGAAAAATGAAATAACTAATCATAATTCAAATGAAATGAATTTAACTTTGTTTTTTAATTATTTGAAATACCTCATAATCTTCTACTGTAAAACTTGTTGGAATTCCTAATTTAGGATGATAACATCCACCGGCACCATAATAAGACCAATTATTATTATTACACTGCAAATTACCCATGGTTGGCCCGTAAACATTGTCACAATAAACAGCATATCTTGTATTATTAACGTGACCTAACTCTGCAGTAGAAATAATTTTTCCATTTGTAAAGTTAAATAAAAAGCTATCTGCTGTAGTTTTCCAAGAATTTCCTCCCCAATCAAGTGGATTGTACCCTCCAATTAATTGTGTTGAATCCTTAATTTTTGCCACCCAAATAGTAGCTCCCTTATTGTCACAATTTTCATGAAAAGAATTAGTACCATTTCCATCCCGACTTGAACGATACAGTAATTTGAATTCATAAGGAATGTCTTTCTTATTATAATGCGAGGAATCTTTTTTGTCAATCCATGAAGCAAACAGCGAAATATGACTTGATTTAATCAAAGTTGAATCTTTCAAATCTGGATCCCTTGGAGGTGCTAAATTAGGTTTTGGTTTTATATTAGGAACTATATGAAATTCTAAAAGATCATGAATTAAATCTTTCGGTAATATATCTTTATAACAATAAACCTTGTAAAAGAAATCTGAAGGTTCAATATCATAAAATCGAATTAAAGGAATAAATTGACATAATTCTCTTTCAATATTTGTGATATCTTCTTTACTCCATTTTTCTGGGTCATTGCTTAGATTTTGTTGTGAAACTCCCCATTTAACCAAATTTCCCCAAAGTTCAATTTCATCAACGTTTAAATCATCTCTTTTTAATAATAACTCTAATAAAGGAGCTTTTAAATAAATGAATTTATCAGAATTAAACAATATTTTAGGTTCTTCGCAAACTTTTTCAAGACAAAAATTCCATAAATCTGTAAATGATTCATGTTGATAAACTGTTTCAAGTATTCCAGTAGGATTTTGATGTAAAAATTCACTTCTATGTTTAATTAAATATTCTTGAATATGAGAAATCAACGGATAGATGTTAAGCTCATCTACAGCTATCAACAAATTTAATACGTCAAGACCTTGTAAGTTTTTCAATTCAATATTTCCACAATATATAAACCTATAATAATAGTTTGAATTATTATTATTATTTTTTTTTTTTTATTTATTTAAAAAAAAAAAAAATAATAATTTGAATGTTTAGTTATTATTGAATTCATTACCTAAGAATGATGGTGAATAATTTTGGTGAAATATTCGGTTTCCTAAAAATAAATTTTCCGTCTTTTTTCTCGGCCCAATTGCTAGAAAATGCAGAACGAAAATATTGGGATCTAATACATAATATATTTGAATGAGCATGAATTTCTTTAATATTTTGTTCTTCTCCCGCATAAATAATAACGTCGTATCCTATTTCTGTTTCAAAAAGTTTTTCATAATCACTAGATAAATCTGCCCAAAAATTTGAAGACATTGTAAAAAAAAAAAAAAAATAATAATAATAAAAATAAAAAATTTTTGAAACAAAGCTTTATTTATATAATTTTATGGTGATCGTGTACCGTGAATTTCTATAACAGGAAAATTAATTATTGCAGATTTGTGTATATTACATAATACTTGAATCATGAAAAATTTTATTTTATTTGCTTAAACTCAGATCGTATATTTTTTTTTAATTGTGATTATATTTTTAAATTCATTCGTTTTACGTGTGAATTGTGAATACTTATGATAATTATATAAAATCAATTTTAAAAGCGTAAATTAATACTATAACTTAATTCGGTTGACATTCCATCATATTTATTATGAAAAATCGAGAAATTTTAAATTGGAGGAGCGAACACTTTTTAATTTAATTCAAGGAGAAAAGTTAATCCTTTAATTTTTTTTAATGTTTGATATTTCGATATACAATACTTTTTTAGTAGTTATAATAAAAATTAGTCATACATGCAAAAAGAAACAACAAACAAACAATACACAAGTTTGCTCAGAATAGAACGTAGATCATTCCTTTTGGATAATTCCAGACGGTAATATGTAATTCTGTCCTGAAAGAGAGATGCACAATTACTATAATGGAATGCCGATCTCTTGTTAGTTGTTTTCTATTTTTATGCGTAAAGAGCAAGATTCGATAATCACGAGACGATGATCAATCTTGCGTCGTAAAAAGTAAAAAATGGAGAATTTTTAAGAAAAACCTGTCTCTGTATTTGGAATTTTGGATCAATGTTCCGAATATAAGTGATACGATACATTCTTTACCCAGAAAGTGACTTACCATGTGTTACAGTTCGACGAGGAGTAAAATTACCGAATGAGCGAATGTCCCGGGACTTTTAAATTTTGTATTTTGTTACAATTTCGCCAAACCTGTACGGGATGAAAATAAGAAGATATAATGTGGCTGTGATTGTATTTTTACCTTTTAACTATTTATTAACCTATATAAATCTCACATAATTAAAAATAGTTATTTTTAAACAATTGTCGATTGTTAATATATCGACATTTTTATAAAGAAAATTGTTTTATGCATAATTAACCAACGAATCGTTTGATATTTAACTTAATCAATTTATATTTAAACATATGTGCTCGCTATTTTCAGATGACGTTAAAATTAGAAATTAGAATAATTGCTAATTATAGCAAAAATCTGTATTTAATAATAGAAATAAAGATTTTATTACTTAACTTATTTATCAGATATTTTCTCGATGGTGGTTACCTAGATTGGGAATCTTAAAAAAAAAAATTTTTTTCTAGTCTATATTTAGTAATAGATTGCCAGATTGCCATAATAATTTGGTAACCAGTTCCGCTTTTTTGTTCACTATATTAGGTGATAAATTTACTGGTACGAGTGCTATTGTGATTCTAATATAGTTTTAAATACATCTTTTAAGATATTTTACTGGCGACCGAAGTAAAAAGTCCAAAAAACAGACTTAGATTTATACTTAGTGATTCATGTTAAAAGACCAGTTTACTATTGATTAATAAAGTTTTCACCTGAAACAACAAAGAAGCTATAGTAGATCATAACAAAATAATTAATTATCCCTAAAGAAGTAAGTATTCCTTTCCAGCGCACGCGAAATACTCTCAAAAATCTATACTAATTTTTTCTGACATTACAGCATTACCATATGCTATAAAGAGGATATCCAAGAAGCTATAAATCACGTTTGTGCCACATTATCCGGATACAAGTCACGCAGACAAGATGTGTACAAAGAAAGTCTACAATTGAAGTGGGCGTTAAATATGCAACATGTAAAAGAGCAAGAATATTCAAATTATGAGATTTATGAGATACAAAAATATCTTGCGGAAACATTTACATTTGAATATACAGCATATAGTGCAACTGTTCCAGACAGAATGCATCATTTGACTTAGGGTTATTAATTATCAAGTTTAGAACATTACTTTTAAGCGTTATGGCCAATTAAGGCAAGATTAGTAACATCCAGGTGGTATTCTATAATGTAACTTGTGTTCAAATGTCATCAAAATACAAATATAAAATATGGAGTAGTATGAAAGCTGATCATCACCGTAAGTATCTAAGCAACTGTTTTTTACCAATCTGCAAAATATTTAGACGCAATTTGAATCGACAGCGAATAGTGATCACACGAAACCCTGGTCAAGTCTTATTCGATACGATTGAACTGACTCAAACTTAAAGTGAATACGTGAAAGAGAAACTCGAGACATTTTTTATTTTTATACTAAAAGAATTCATACCGTTCAAAGATCCAAAATATTGGCAAAAAATGGTAGGTTTATTTATACTAATTAGATATCGAAGACGATATCATAATTATTTTGTGGACCATAGTATACGTAATCATATCATAATTTGGACAAGTATCGCAAACGGAATCACTTATAATCATAACTTTGCCATTTCAGCACATCAATGTCGTAACAAGTTGAATGAGAAATTGAAAAACTATATGACAATAAGTTCTAATAATTTAAAAATTTTTATTATTATAATTGGTATGTGCGTATGTACAGTATACATGTACTATACATACAACGCACATATGTTTAACCTTATAGAGTGCCCTTCTTCTGTAAACGGTAGTTACCTATAGGGGGAGAGAGAATTTTTTTTTTTTTAAAAAAAAAAATGAACGTCAGTAATTACGAATTTTATCCTTAAAAATTTTTTTTTTTTTCATCGTTTGTTGCAAAAGAAATTTATTATAAATCAAAGAATTTTGATAGAAATTTAGAATTTCATTATTATTAATGATGTACTCGTTCGATACACGTGACATTTGATCTTGCCTTAATAGTTTCATAGCGCTAAGAAATTCTCTGGTTCCACAGTGATTTTGAATTTTTAATTCTTTAACTTCAAGAGTATTTCGTAAAATCTTTTTTATAAGAAAGTCCAACGTTAATGTTTTCGATAATAAAAAAAATTTGTTGCACTGGGGTAAAGATTTCGGTTTTCCGTGTGACAATGCCCGTTCTGTTCAAAAAATTCCGTGCAGTTACCAGGGTAACTAGGGATCTACCCAAGACAAACTACCCGGATTTTTGAATTTATACCATGATGTTCAATATTACGAACGTAATAAGTTCGGGTCTGTCTCTACATTTCTAAAATTCCTCCAGCAAGTTTTTAAGGAAAATTTTAAAAATCTAATTTCTCTAAGATTAATAGGCGCTGATTTTAATTCATATTTTAATAATTTCTCCTCAATTTCTGAAAATATTTCATGTTTCTTCCATTAATATTTGATATGATTAATTTCATATTTTGGTAAATATTTAGTAATTCTTCTAATTCTAAGTATCTTAATTAAAATTATCTTAAAAATCATAAAATTGTAATATTTCTTTTAAATGACCTCCACCATTTTCAACTATACAAGTGGCTTGTATTAATTTTAATATAATCTACTGTACATTAAGAGACTCGAGATTACGGAAGATCAACTTTTTTGATTCATCTTTTTCACTTAAAAAGATTATCAATTTTTTTTAACAATTCGAGAACAATTTCTTTATAAGGATCTATGAAATAATCCTCTTCAATATTACCTTTCACTCTTCTGAACCTAACACCGGTTAATATTAACCGGTTAATGTTTTCCAGTTAATTAACGGTTAATCGGTTAATTACTAAGTTAATTAACATTGATTAACCGATAATTAACCGTTAAGGATTTTTGTATCGGTTCCAACCTCTACAATCAAATAAAGGTGATTGGCGTGAAATTTGAGACAATTGGATTTTTTGTCTTGTTAATATCCATCGGTTAAGTAGTAAGAATGTCGTACAAATAAATTTGTTGAAATCATTAACAGAAGAAATTAAGAATGAACAAGATTTTTTCATAACACTGAAACTACATGAAAATAAAGATTTAAAATCATCTTATAATTCTTCAAATATCAATATAAGTATATTGTCGCTGAATATAATCTTTTTTTTTTTCAAATTTTTTCGTTTGGAATGGGTGATCTGATGCAGATTACATCATAATTTTTGGCGAATCAACGGCGTTTTTAATAAAAATATACATGTATATGATTATCCGGTCAATTAACCATCACTATTTCATTGTTATTAATACTCCACATATTTTTGTCATTAATTTTTTTTTAACATGTTTACGTTGACCATTCTTTTCTTTTAAAAAATTTCAATAACTTTACAAAAAAAAAAAAAGAATGAAAAATGGACAAGTGCATATTAATTAACAGGCCATGTAGTAAATTTTTTAAAAAAATTAAATTTTCTTTATTTACTGTCTTAATATGAATTTCTCGTTTTATAAGTAAAACGAAAGAATAAAAAAAAGAAAGGATAAACTATAATTGTAACTTTTTAGTAGAATTCCGTCCAATTAAAATAAGTTCATTGTAAGATATGTTAAGTAAATGCAATAGAACTCGTTGGATTTCTTTTTGTGTAATAAAGAAAAATCTGTGTTACCTATCCATTGCGAAAATCTTTATTTTTGTTGCATTTTTAACATATATTGACTTCATGCGCGCATATTTATCGTTAATTAACCGGCAAAAATATTCCATAACGTTTATGATTGAAAGAGCAATTAGTTAATTGCCGAAAACCCTTTCAACAATTTCGTGATTAGGTAATGATTAGGTATGGTTAGATGAATTGTAAATTAACCATATTTTTTTTCTATATAATCAATCCTTTCTTCCGTTATTTCCTCATAATCATTTCTTACATATTTAACAACCTTGCTATTTCAAACGTAATTAAATAAAATGGTACGAAAAAAAGGACCTGTTTGGGATTACTATGATATACAAAGTAATGTCGACAATTCACATCCTCATGTAAAATGTAAGTACTGTTCTAAGGAATTTAAACGGGCTGTTCCTGAACGAATGCAAGCTCATCTAAATAAAAAGTGTCCAGGAGCGCCAGATCATACAAAATCACAGTCCAGGCAACAAAATACTACGTCTAACTTGGACAATTTAAGTGATGAAGAGAGAAAATCTCTTAAGTTTTTATTATCCAAAGCTTTGGAGTTATCAAATAAAGAAAGAGTAAAAATGCAAATGGATGATATCGACCAATCGCCAGGCGATATGCGACATCTTGGATATTGTTATCAACGCGGTATAGCAACCGAAAAAAACGAAGAAAAAGCATTTGAATTATACAAAATATCTGCTAATAAAGGTCATATTACTTCAATAAATGATCTTGGTTACTGTTACCAACACGGAATAGGAACTGAAAAAAACGAAATTAAAGCATTTGAATTTTATCAAGAAGCAGCTGAGAAAGGTTATGCTGAATCAATGTATAATCTTGGATATTTTTATCATAATGGAATAGGAACTGAAAAAAATGAAATCAAAGCGTTTGAGTTATATGAAAAAGCAGCTGAAAAGGGTAATATCAATGCAATACATAAACTTGTGGAATGTTACCAACATGGAATAGGAACTAAAAAGAATGAAATAAAAGCATCTGAATGGGTTAAAAAGGCGGCTGAAAGCAATTACGCCTAACGAACCTAATCGTAATTAAATTTGATTTTACTCATTCCTCTACACTATAACATTCTCTTTAAATTTGTAAAAATTACGCTCACAGCTTTCTTTGGTGAGCAATTCACATTACACACTCGTAAGCCAAATTACTTATAAGGAACATGCTCGTAATTAAATTTGAAAATTTTAACTTTTAGTCGTTCCTTTACGTTATAACATTCTCTTTTTAAGTTTAATTTCTACATTATTAAAAATTCGCACAGAATTACGTTCATGGCCCCTTTGGGGAGCATTCACATTTACACATTTGAATGTATAATCATTTTTATGATAGCAAAAACGTAGTTATCTGTAATGTTAAGCTTATTCTTGGACTTAGATTTCTAATTAAATTTTTATTTTTTTACTGTAATTAAGAACATCTATTTATTATAATTATTTTATATATTTTTAAAATTAACACTTAAGACAAAATATTATATGCGAAAACAGTATTAGTATTTTATTTATCCTAAACTTATCCCATGTTTGTTTTTTTTTAAAAAAAAAATCATTTCAATAAAGATATTATTATTATCGCGTAATCCAATTTCATTCATGTAAAATATCGCCATGGTATTGATAAGTCCTTTAATCTTTATACTTTCTTTTGCTTATCACATTATTTCTTTCAATAAAACTGATGTTATTAACAATGTCGGGAATATATTATTAATTGCCTTTTTTTTTAGATATAGCATTTTCATTCCAATTATGTTTCTCGATGTTATGAACTTATTATATGATTAAAATACCAAACCACGCCACCTTAAGAACATATGCATTAGTTTATTATGAAATTCATAAGGGAAGAATATAATTAAACATTAACATCACATAAGACTTAGCAAATTAAATTTTAGATTCTCGTCATCAATTCAGTTTCAGAAAAAAATAAACTTATCACGTGATTTTACGTCATAAAATAGAATTATACATCTACTCCACTTCTTCCTTATCATCATCGGGATAAGGGCTGGTTTTTACTTGGTTACGTTGTCACTTTTTTTGTTTATAATTTAGATTTTATTTTTTCTTTTTTTATAATATGTATAATGGCAATGACTTTTTCCCGCAGTAAATAAATTAATAATTTATACATCTACTCGCCTTTTCTTAGTTTGATCTTTGAAATTTAAACTTTCTTATTTATTCTCTATCCTCTTTAGAAATTTTTCCAACTTGATAAAATTCATCAACATTTTTGTTTTCTTCAACTAGAAGTCTTTCCCATCTAAATACTGATTTAGAAAGGCATTCAACCATTACAATAATTGTAATAATTGTTTGCATTTGTAAAATATATAAAAAATATATAAAAGAGAAATTATTATCATTATGCATACAAATTATACGTGGAGCGTGATTACCCCTAAATCACCTAATATTACAACCATTCATTATTATAGCGGCGTAATATATTGAACCAGCATCGATTCAAATATGAATTGCTGCAATGCCAATTGCTATAGTCAACGAGATACATAAACTTATATTTTTATAGCAGTAATTTTTATAGCTATTTTTACTTTTTTTTTATTTTCTCTTTTTTTTTTTTTGAGGCAAGTACTTCTTATCGCCGTTTTCAAAATGATGAATGTAGTTATATCTGAATAAAAAAAAAAAAGAAACCCGAAAACCGGACGAAAACCGGATGAAATCCGAACAAAAAATGGATGAATACCGGACAAATATTGGTATTCGAATATTCAATCACGAGTAAATAGCCTACACCATTTTGAAAACGGCGATAATTACCATTTTTTTAGTGACAGTCCCTGCTGGACTTCCTTGGAACGGGTTTCAATCTCTTCGAAATATGGTTATTTACTACAAATACGTCTTTTAATAATTTTATTTCATTAATTAACGACTAACTTCTTAGGCGAGTTCCTTTCTTTAAGATTTAACCTATATTACTTAAAAAACAAATCAAGAAAAAAATATATAGTTATTATTTTTTCATATTAAAATGCATACAGCGTAAAAAACTAATTTGACAATACGGCAATTTGACAATTCGATATTACGGGAGTTGGAGACGCAATTCATTTCGATATTATGACAGAGTAACAATTACGACGTGAAGGAGACGCTTTTAAAAGTGTCACCTTATATTTATAGATCACGCGATCATAATAACCACGTCCAATATATATATAGCTAATTAGGCATTGCCTGATCTTAATTCAGAAGATGATCATTCATTTTCGGAACACAAATTTTCTGTTATTTACATTACAAAAAATTTATATAAAAATTTTATCGTGCGCCCGCGATATATTTTTGAAATTTTATGTTATGAGAATTTAAATATTTGATCCACCTTGAAAGAAGAATTTTAGTTACCCAAATAAGAATCCACCTATAACAACGACTATAGTAATGAAATAAACGTATAAAGTTAGTTTAACGTCCGTTGTAACTTTTTTTTTTTAGTTGGATATTTCTTATCAGCCGCTTATGGAAGAAGAAGAAGCATCAGATCAATCAAACACCGAATCGGCCGATCAAAAATTAAAAGATAAAGATAAAATTCAGCATCAATTGCCAAAGTTACCGAATTTCAAAATTAAAATTTACACGTCGAAATTTGATAATTTTCTTTGAGATAGGAGAATGAAATTATATACATACGTATAAATTAAACTAAATTAGATAAATTATCTGTTTCACATATCTCACAACAGAATGCATTTTTTAATTTAGTTATGCATTTTATGAAGGCATCCGTGCAGTTGAAGTCAACCTTGGTACGTAAATGCAAAGCCGATTAAATAAAATCGATAATGGACAGGATGAACCAGTGACCGTCGTGTACAAAGAAAAGAATTTGCAAGCTAAGAGATCTAAGAAAGCGAAAGTCATCAAGTAATCTTGTAGAAAAGTTGGGTTAAATAAGGAATAGGTTTTAATACAGAATAAAAGTGATTGTGTACAACCCCTCCTAATATACCAATCTTTATCATTTTTATAATTTTTTTTTTATTTTTAACTTAATCACGTAATAAGTTATTTTAGTTTTCTTTCGTGACATTCCCATTTAAGATATCGTTCATATTTTCATCACTTTATATTTAAATTTGTTAAAAAACAAAAAAAAACGGAAGATTAACGAACAGATATAAGTAGTATAACACTAATTAAATCCACGAAAATAATGAAATTCGAAATTATTTTAAAATGAAGGAACCGTTCGAACTTAAGAAAAGAAAACAAAAAAAGAAAGATTAACAAATACATAACACTAGCAAAATCTACGAAAACAATGGAATTCGAAATTTCTTACATATCTTACGATGGCAAAAGTTCTTTCCGTATTAATAACGCTTCTTCAATCGTACTGTTTACGTGACGCGTTTTACTTATTATGTTTACTATTTTCTTTATTTAATTAGTATTTACACTGAATTTTTTACACCGTGCTAATGCTTCCTTTGGTTCTTTATTGTTTATATTTAATCTACAAAAATTGTACATATTATTCGAGATCTAGCTATAAACTTTATTCTACAGATATTCGCCAATGAAGAAATAGAACTACCCCAGGGCACCCAAAAAATTCTGCGTATATCATGTGATCGTCACACATCACATGATTGTGATTTAGTAAAATAGTTCGGATATTCAAAAAAAAATAAAGTATTTAAAAATATCAAGCGGGAGAAAAAATATCAGACTGTCGCGTTCGTATAGCGTTGTCATCATTTACGGTTTCGTCTTTCGACAAAAGATTATGGACAAAACTATTGGGAGATATGCCGATACGATGGTTCCCAGGTTCCTGGACTTTGAACGATTGAAAATCTCGATCAAGGTTCCGACTATGTATACACCGGTTTCCTATGTGTATCGACAGGAACCAGCCGCACGAATTTTCCGAAATTTTATTAACGTAAAGCTTTCGAACTTGTTAAATCGTCCACAGTATCTTCAGAAAGGGTATCAATAAACTTAAGAGGTGGTACCGCCCCTACTACTTAGGAATTTACAATTGCGAGTTGTGTAGATTCATATTATTCATTAAATTTGCTGCGTTGCTTAATACATTATCTAAAAAAAAGTTTTTACAGCTAAGCAAATAATTTTCAATTTCAAAATTTTCAATTCAAAAATCAGTTAAAAACTTGTTTATCGACCAAAATAAAAGCTATGATAGTTGATTAAATGAATCGACCAAATTAATCGATTAGTTAAATTTTTTAAGTGTTACCAAATAATGTATAGGAAAAGTGGAATTCATAAAGTTTGGACGTTATATAGCTGTTTAGCATAGTATAATTTACATTACTGTACTATAAATTACATAGATTTTACATTTCCTGATAACAAAGTCCAAGACTTATCATAGGTTGAAGTAGTTAGTTAATAGATGAATTGGTCTATAATAGTATAATATAAAATTACACTTTAGCGGCATGTTAAAAAATTTTATAACACTTCCTCATTAACATTATGTTTAAAATTGAAAATTCATTGAATATTTGATAAGTTACAAAAAAAAAAGAATTATTTAAATTACAAATCAAGAAACTTGTAAAATATTTACTACTCTAATCTTAGTGTTTAAATAATTTAAAAGTAAAATTGAAAAAGAAAATACATATATTTATTATTGGATAAGTTATAAAAAAAAAGGAAATTATTTAAATTACAAACTAAGAAACTTGTGAAATATTTTACTACTCTAATCTCGATGTTTAAATAATTCTAAAAAATAAAATGAAAAACAATTTTTATTAAATATAATTCACAAACAAGCAATAAGCTAATCTTCATTTGTTTTATTATCTAAATAAACAAATAAATAAATTAATCAATTATATATAGATAATTTTCAAAATTATTATTTTTTTTGTTTATATTATTTATCTTTTCTTTTCTTCATTTTCCTTTAATTTTTTCATTATCTTTATACGTACCTGATGACTTTGTGTCATTAATTAAACAATCAAAACATTCACTTTCAAGAATTTCATTCAATTTTTTACTAGTAAAGTCAAGTAGGCGACTTGTATAGCATGCTTGTGGATGTAGTTCAACAGCAAGATGATTATGCACAATTGATGCATTTATAAATTCCATAATGTTGCTTTCTAATTCTTCATTAGTTTCATTCCTAGAAGGACGGTAAATCCAATTTCTAATAATATTTTCCACTCCTGATGCAGATGGCCTTTTTAATGGATTCTCATTCCAACATTTTTTCATCAAATCTACATAACATTGTGGAGTATTTTCAATAATTTCAGGTCGTTCACCTTTACAAATACTTAAACTGAGTTGAAGATCATGTGCTCTATCATTAAATGGAGGAATTCCAGACGTAAATTCCCACATAATCATGGAAAAACTATATATATCACTAGCTGGAGTATATGGATTACCTCTTAAAATTTCAGGTGCCATAAATGGAATAACGCCGTAAATATCATATTTTTTCAAAAAAGATTTACAGGTTGACATAGTCCTAAATCACTAATAAAAACCTTATTTATATTATTTATCATATTCATATGATTTAAAATATTGCCATCATGAAAATCACAATGAATAAGGTTTTGTTTATGTATTTCATTAAGGCCAGAAATAATTTTATATAACATGGATAATCTTTGATTCCAATTAATTTCAATTACATTTGTTAAATTCCCTCTTAAGTTGCCTTGATTTGCATAATCCATTACTACTATGTAATTTGAAGTATCTGGACTTCTTGTAAATCCATGTAAATTAATAATTCTACACGATCCCATACATTTTTCATGATTATCCCACTATTAAAGATTGAAATCGGATATTAGTATAAATGAATTATAATAAAAATTAAAAATAAATAATATATTATTATACTTCTTTTAAAAATTCATCTAAATTTTCATTCAAATTATTGAGACATTTAAGAGCTACTTCAATATTTTTATCTTTTAATAACCAAATAGCCTTGTATATAATACCAAATCCTCCTTTATTAAGATATTTAACATTTTTAAATTGATTATAAGGAATCCATTTTAATGTTTTTTCTTCAATAAATTTATCTAATATTGCATTTCCGCTTTTTCCAAATCTACATATAATTTAAATAATTGTAACGTATTAAAATTTATGTTAAAATTCGAAATTAAAAAAAAAAGTAATTGATAACTTACTCTAAGATTCAATTTAATTAGGAATTTAATAAATTTAATAAACATGAATTTTGTTTATATAAATATATTTATAATATATGGCCTAACTTACCAACTAAAGCAATAAATAGTATTAATTTGGTTAATGTAAATTATAAATAAATATTATATGAATATAATTATAAATAATATCTTACAAGGATCTAAAGTAAGTCATTAAATAATTTTTTTATAAAGAATTTAGTTAGTTAAAATTATACTGTATGTAAATATTATATAAATATGTAATAATAGACAACTTACTCCCTATATTATTAAATAATTTTTTAAATAATGAATTTGGTTAGTTTAAATTATACTGTATGTAAATATTATATAGTATGTAATAATAGAATTAAATAATAGCTTACTCTCTACATTATTAAATATTTTTTTAAATAATTTAGTTAGTTTATATTATATGTTAATATTATGTAAAATGTAATAATAGAATACGACTTACCAACTAAAATAAATTATCAAATATTTTTTTTAAATAAAGTACGTAAATATTATATAAATATGTAATAATTAATTTTTTAAATAAAGAATTTAGTTGGTTTAAATTATATGTAAATATTATATAAATATAAATATGCACGACTTACCATCTAAAATAAATTATCATATAATTTTTAAATAAAGATTTTAGTATATGTAAATATTACTATATAAATATGTAACAATAGAATTAATAAATAACTTACTCACTATTATTAAAAAAAATTAAGAATTAATTAGTTTAAATTATATGTGAATATTATATAAACATAATAATAGAATTAAATAAACAACTTACATCCTATGTTATTATTAATTTTTTTTTAAAAAAAATTTGTTAGTTTAAATTATATGTAAATATTATATAAATATATGTAATAATAGAATTAAATAAATACTTACTCCCTATAATTTTTAAATAATGAATTTAGTTAGTTTAAATTGTATGTAAATGATATTGTGTAAATATGTAATAATAGAATTAAATAAATATCTTACTCTCTATTATTAAATAATTTTTAAATAAAGAATTTGGTTACTTTAAATTATATGTAAATATTATATAAATATGTAATAATAGAATGCGACTTACCATCTAAAATAAATTACCAATAATTTTTTAAATAAAAAATTTAGTTTAAATTATATGTAAATATTATATTAATATATATAATAGAATATGACTTACCATCTAAAATTAAATTACCAAATAATTTTTTAGTTAGTTTAAATCATGTAAATATTATATAAATAAGTAATAACAGATAATAAAATATGACTTACCATCTAAAATAAATTACCAAATAATTTTTTAAATAAAAAATTTAATTAGTTTAAATTATATATAAATATGTAATAATAGAATTAATAAGTAACTTACGCCCTATATTTTTAAAATAATTTATTAAATAAGAATTTAGTTAGTTTAAACTTTAAATTATACTGTATGTAAATATTTATAGATATGTAATAATAGAATTAAATAAATAGCTTACTCTCTATATTATTAAATAATTTTTTAAATAATTTAATTAGTTTAAATTATACGTAAATATTATATAAATATGTAATAATAGAATTAATAAATGACTTACTCCCTATATTATTTAATAATTTTTTAAATATTAGAGCTTAGTAAATTAAATCATTCATTTAAATGACAAATATAGGTTACATATAACCCTTTTTTTCTTTTACTAAACGCCATTAGATAACATATAACTTACACCCTGTAGTATTATTTATTGATCAATTAGATGCAAATATTAGTATTACAAAGCATATACTGTAAATTAAATATTACTTACAATCTAATTATGCATGAGCATAATTAGTTTTAATTACATATGAATATTATCAATAAATATCGTATAATTAAATATTGTAACTTACCATCTACAATATAATTAATTATTAAATGGTTATTTAAACAAAAATTTAGTTATCTGAATAACATATAAAATTAATAGCTGATAACTTACCAACTATAGTATTATTAATTGTTAAATTAATGTTATATGGAATAACAACAAAGCCATTATTATTTAAATTGTAAGAATTATAATAAGATAATCCATCAACTTACAAGCTAAATTATTTAAATCGCATATAAATATATATATATATACAGTATAATAATATTTAAATTATTTATTTATTATATTTTACCTTCGGATTTCTTGGTGCTACTTAAAGCTAATTTATAATATTGACAAATTTGACTTAAAATTTTTGAATAAATCTAACTTTCTATTAAATAATCATGCTATATGTCTTTTTTTTTTACCTTTATTATTACCGTGAGCCATTATTATGTAATTACTTAAAGAATAATTTTTTCTTTATTAAATAGTGTTTTTTTATGTTGATCACAATGATCACAATGATCACAAGCATAATCACTGCATTTACGAATCATATCATGTGATCATCACATATCACATGAATGTGATCAAATAGTTACGTAAATTATAATAAATTAAACGTTTACAAAAGTTTATTGCAATTAAATCATTAGAAACACCGGGAAAAGTTTATCCTTAGAAGTTTTTATTAATGAAAATACCCAACAATTTAAAACTTGCAATATATATCGTCATAAGAAGCTTTGAAATCTAATCAATCTAATATATTTGAAAAGTTTTAAGAAATTGGCATAATGAATATTTAGAAAATGATATCCAAGAAGAACGAATCTCACTGAAACTTATAAAATGAGATTATTTACCCAAATCTTCTTGACCACGTCTTGATTTAATGATTTATATTCTTCTTACTCGGTTAATTCCACATCATCAACAACAATATAACAAGCCTTCATGGCGAAAAGATTTTAAAAAAGAATGGAACAATTTGCAAAAAAAATTAATAATGATATTTTACTTATGCTGAAAATGCATATGTTCTTGTTTGGGTCTTTTAAGGAATCGATTTTTCTTTGTAAGCATTTAATCAGTGCTTCCCAATTTACAATTAATCTTTTTTCTTTTCACAAAATTTAACATCAAGAGATATATCCATTTATATTTTTACCAGATGAAGAATCAATGCATACCTATCTTCTAATTTAATCAAAGGTAAATAATGGTTATACTGACATATTAATAATAACAAAAATAAACGTTTTTACAGCTAACTACCGGAGCGCTACCAGAGTTTCGAATAAGCAAGAACCTATTAGCTTTGCACCTTGTTAACAAGGTTGAAATATGTAAGAATTTACATGTTTTGCACTTCACTAACTGCCTTAGTAAGGTTGAAATAACTAAGAATAAACTCATTTCTGACTACATATTTTGCCTTTCATGAAAGTGAAAGTTCTTTGATTAATAAGGTCTACTAACTCAGGAGAAAGTGTGTTGGTTATGCAGCTCCCTTAATAATCAAGAAACCTTCTTTACTATGTTATTTAAATGTTTTAATACTAATTATTTTCTTTCTAAATTAAAAGAAACATGTAAAGCTCGCTAATGCAATTAATATGAGATAATCTGACGTTCTAGCATCAATCGACCAAAAAAAAAACATAACTATTTAGTTAAGCAAAAAAACAAAGATACTTTAATCTCAAAGAACACGAATTATCCATTAAAGTAAAATTCAAGCCCTGGAATTATCAAATATTGAAAAGAAAAGGAGTTGGGATTATAAATTATAAGAGTTGGTGATAAAATCTCGGGAAATAATATACAAAGATTTATTTTGTTTATTGTCAAAGATTGCCTCTTTGTTATACTGCATAACTGTTAAAAATCCTTTCATATTGTAATGTGTATCAGAATATCAAGAATTTTATAACTGGTATTGTTGTTTAAATAATTTTTAATAATGCACGAAGCCACGAACAAATATATCCAAAATGATGATTCGGTAAATTTATTTTATTTGATTTTGATTCATACGAAAAATAACTGTGATCAATTGAAATTTCACGTCTGCGCGTGCGATCATTATATGCATAATTTATTGATTTACTTTATAAATAACAACTTAATAATTTTATTTAATAACGAAATTATGAAAAAAATAAATTAAAAAATGGCACTTCTTTCATAATTTACACTTAAATTAAGTATATTTGATATATATATATTTTTTTTTTTTTTTTGAAACCATTTTAAGTATTTATAAGATATTTACTAATATTGAACATCATCGAGAGTTGACCGATTTTACGATCACGTAACCGTGAAAATTAATTACTACAACTAGTTAACCTTCAATCAGTTTCGGACTCCAAATCAAAATATATATTTCTCTCACAACTAAATTCTTTAATAACTCCATCATTTTTATATCTATCAATAAGTTCTACATAATCATTCCTTTTATAAATTGGATCAGATGTAAACATAGAAAGTGCGGGTCGACCTTTCCATTTTTCAAAAAATTCCTCCAATTCTTCCAATTTAAATTGAATATCATCAAAGAATCTAATTTCACTTAAATTAACGGGTGCTGATCTAGTTATTATTTCTAATATTTCATCTTCAGGTTCAAAATCATAAAATATAATCAATAATAATGATTTCAAATTTTTACAAACTTTTAATAATTTTTCCAATTCAATAAAATGTTCCACGGATGAAGAAAATGAAAGTGATAAATATTCAATCTTAGGACAATTCTCATATATTTTACGAATAAAATTTAGAGAAACTTCATCAAAATCATCATTATAAATAGCATCATAATATCTTGATAATAAAATTTCCTTAATTTGACCACCACTATTTTCTATAATACTAGAAGCTGTATTTAATGTAATACAATCTATATTAAGGACTTCAAGATCACGATAAACAAATTTTTTTAATAAATCTTCACCAATAAAAATAAAAACATCATTAATTATTAATGTTTTTAATTTATGAAGCTTTTGAAGTACCTTTTGTAATAATGTATGTTCAAAACAATCAACATATTGAAGAAATATTTTTAAATGATGAATCATATCTGCTTTCTTTTCTAATGTTAAAAGAATTTCTTCATAAGGATCCGTATAATAATCATCATCAAAATCATCCTTCCATTCAAGATATTTTAAATTCTTTTGAACTTCTATTAATTTTATCATTCCTGAATTAGCTTCTATATTTTTATTAATAATTATAAATCTTTGAACATATTGACAAATACGTGCTAATCCATAAAAATATGAGGAATCAATAGATGTGTCACATTTTATTTCACAAAGTGATTCGAGACGAATTTTGGCTTCCGGGAAATAAAATATTTGATGTTTAATCGATCTCATATCTAAATATCTAAACTCTGGACTTTTTCTAATAAAGATATTATAAAACTCTTGTTGTAAAAGGAATTGACTGTAATCTAAAAAGGACCCAATAGAAATTATTCTGTTTATAATATCTATATTGATACTTCTACAATAAGATAAATAATCAAATAAAAGTGATTTACATGAAATTTGGAGTAATCCCCCCTGTATTGTTAGAAAGTTTTTAATATCATCAGATAAATAAAAGGCAATGATAGCGAATAAATAATTTTTATTATCATAATTAATATCATAGCTCCAAGGATTTCTCCATAAAATTGGAATTACGGTTTCACACCAAGTCCTATTAACCATTAAACATGAAAATAAAGTTTTTGAATCTTTTCCCAATTCTTCAAATATCAAATAAAGAATATCCTTATTGAGTTTTGACATTCTCTAGATAGAAGAAATAGAAGAAAAAAAAAAAATAATAACAAAAAGTATTATGTTTTTAAAAATAAAATTTCGTAATTTTAAATTTGTATTACTGAAAAACAAATAAAAAAAACTATTATGAAACTAAATTTATATAAAAAAAACATCGGAAACCCCCGGCAAAGTAAACCGGGTCAATCTCAAAATGTTGATCTAATGTTTCACGGCGCAATTAATATTATACGCCATTTGTACAAATATGATGTTCATAATAGTAAGAAATACAAATTATGAAAAATATGCAGAATTACGTAATTACGCATTTAATATGACGATCATACGCAGTAGTAAAGTTGAAATCGAATAAATAAGAGCATCCATGAAATAAAAATAAATATAATTACTAAGATATGTCTTTTATAATGGCAATTTGCTGTATTTGTTTGAAAATTTACATGAGATTGCATATTTATTATTAAATTATTCAAATTATGTACTAAATAATGTCATTTATGCTCCAACTTGCAGCGTAAAAAAACTTCAAAATTGTAGGTCTTATTGTAGAATATCAAACTTACACATTGTTTAATATAACGCTCTTAGCGTTAAAAATTGAATTCTGAGGATTGTGGATCATGTGACTTCACGTTCTTCGTAATTATTATTTGTATGACTTACTTTTTAAAATAATTTTACAATTACCGATTATAATAATATTATTTATCGATAAATTAAAATGTTCTAGTAGTTGGTGGATTCCAGGTAAGCTCAAAATTCATCCGTTGATTCCATCAGCATTTCATCATTTATGAATTTATGGAAATTTTCTCAATATTTAATATAAAAACTCTTTTATTGTTATTATTACTATAAAAAAATAATTACTATAAAAGGATAATTTGAACGTTTATAAGAAACCCTATATTTAGTTTAAAAATGGCATAATAGTTTCATTACTTTATATTGGCGGTTAGCTGGCAAATTTTGACTTTATTATGATTAGTAATTGTCAAATTCTTTATATAAATATAAAAACTTGTATTATAAATTAAATATAACAGATTAATCAAAGTAGCAGGACGATAGACTTTTTTGCTTATCCTTTAAATAAACATCATCCATGAAATATCAATAAGGAAAATCATGGACGACGGAATTATTCAACAAATATAAAAATGAAAGAGTGATTAAGATTTAAATGTGTTTTATACTAAAAATACTTACTGTAATTTCTGATATTTATTCATCATTATATTTTTTATTTAATAAATATTTTTTAGGATCTTTATTTATACAACATAACGACTCCGGTTAATTCGTATAGCGAAGATTTCAAAGAATTTAATTGGCTGTTTCATTATCACGAGGGATACTTGGTGTATTGTCGAGAAAATTCGTCCATTTATCGAGGGCCGATTGATAAGTAACTTCATTTTGCTTAACCAGTTCTCGGCGTGGAGTCATGTATTAGAGTTTTCAGTCAAAACACGACGGAAGTACCATACGGTACGTTAAGCATTATGGCGGTAAGTGGCGTTTCCGCCTCGGTAATCTGGTCGTATGATGGTTCCCGTCTCGATGGACGTTAATAATCGCGTTACGTTCACTGCTTCAAATCCGCTGTTGCACCAGGATTTTAACAAACAAATCGTTTCTTCAAGGACTTTAATTTAAGTCCTATTAAATCATTAAACAGGGTCCCAATAGTAGTACGTAACACGTTGTTAGGGTTCTTCGAAACATATGAAGATATGTATGAAGACTACAATAGAGATACCCTACGTATGAAAAGGCTAATTATCATGGGTCTCGTACTAGTGGTCGGCCCACTAAGAAGAAGGCTGGTAAGTCTTCAGCAAGGCTCCCAAACTGCTACTGGAAAAGGCACCGGCACTAAAGTTTTTTTCACTTAAGTCTTCGAACAAGCCAGAGAAGAAATCTCATGCCTCGCACGTCCCGAAATCTAAGAAGGACAAACGGCAGAAGACTGGTAAACTGTAAGGCGGAACTGTTGAAATTAGTGTTGTCTCTTTAGTTTAGTAGTTTAAGAAGTAAGTTTGATGTAGCGTTTGACGCATCTTCCCCTTTTTTATTATTTTCCTTATGCTCTTTTTTCAAAAAAATTGAAATGTTAGAAGATATTTCATTCATTTCTTTTGTTTATTTGTTTACTAACCTTTACCTATTTAACGCTAGATACATGGTTAAAAGGCTGATATAGTTGGTCAATATCTGTTGGTTAACCATTCAGATTTATGACGAGGTAAGCTGAGCCCTATGCTGAGATGATCTTGATTAGTGGCAGCTGTATATGGAGTCTTTGTATGACTTGTACACGCGTCCTAAGTCTTTATCTGGAATAAATAAATAAATAAATATCTTCGTTTAATCAACATCGTTTATTATAAATATTTCTAACCAAACAAAATAATTTGCCCAGTACCATGGATAATCTTTGATGTAAGACTATCATGTGTGTAGCCATTCACTAGTCAAGATGCAGTACTTGGTAAAGCTATAATGCCGTAATTCGTAGGTCTTCATAATTTTGATCTCCTTCCACACCTAAAAAATATTCTTGGCGCAGGACTAAAAAAAATTCGTTAGTATGATGAGAATTTGGTAGATTACATAACTTGCATTATAGATAACTTATGTAGAATAAATATATATCTTCGTCATGCATGTTAAAAAAATTCATTATCTGTTATGAAAAAAAATTCGTTGTAGAAAGAGTCATTTTATATATTTTACATATACAGTTTATAGATTTACTTCGTTAAACAATAAACAGTATTTATTAGTAATCTTCGATAGTATATATACAAGATTTTTTTATAAAGTGAAATTTTTTTCTATTTACTTATAGAAAAGAAGTAAATAATAAAAAATGACTTATTTTTTCGACGATTGTTAGAGGTTAGATCAAACTGTTAAAAAAACTTATAACATCCTCATGCTTGTTTATTATAAAAAAAAATATTACTTGAAATCGGTGCACGCTATACTATGAAATTCGTTAAATCAGAAATCCTTAAAAGCGTGTAAGACTATAATTTCTTCAAGTTCTTTCAATTAATATTTCTTCAAATATTCCGTCCGCAGTCAAAGAAGTAAATCTATTAGCATATAGCGTCAAATCTTATCAGTTAAAAAAGAATTAAAAATGGGTTCATTTTTAAAACTAGCCAATCAAATTCACACTGGCAAATTATGTGAAACATTATTTTGATCAACGGAACATTCCAATTTGCGGAGTTTTCCTCCGGTTTTTATTATATAAATTTAGTCTTAAAATTTCGAAAGTTTTTGTTTCATTAATTTTTTTTTTCTACCAACATCAAATATTTCTATATTATAAAAAATCACCACTTCTAAAAATACCAATTGGAAGGATAAAAGAATCATGTCTAAACTTAACAGAGATATTCTTTTTTTGATTTCTGAAGAATTAAAAGAAGATTCAAAAACGCTCTTTTCATGCCTAATGGTTAATAGACTTTGGTGCGAAACTGTTATTCCAATATTATGGAAGAATCCTTGGTGCTATAATATTAATTATCAAAATAAAAAATCATTATACTCTGTTATTACTTCCTATTTAACAGATGATATTAAAGAATTTCTAATAAGACAAGAAATCTTATTACCTTCAATTTTACATCAATCACTTTTATTTGATTATTTATCATTCTGCAGAAGCGTTGATATAGACAAATTAAATACTATAGTTTCTATAGGATCTTCAGATCTATATAAACAATTTCTTTTGCAACAAGAAGGTTGCAAACTTCTAATGAGAAAATGTCCTGAATTAAAATATTTGAATATTGGATCAATTAAACACCAAATTTTTTATTTCCCTGAAGCCAAAGCTCATCTTGAATCACTTTGCGAGTTAAAATGTGATACATCTATTGATTCTTCATACTTTTATGGACTAGCAAGTATCTGTAATTATATACAGAGACTCATTGTTATAAACAAAATAATGCAAGTTAATCACGGATTGGTTAAATTAATTGAAAATCAAAGAAATCTAAGATATTTTGAGTTGAAGGATGATTTTGATGATGAAAATTTTGTAATAGATCCTTATGAAGAAATTTTTCTTGCATTATCCAAAAAGGCGGATGTTCTTTATCATTTAATAATATCCTTTCAATTCATTGAACCTTATGAACACGCAATCATACAATATTCACTTACAAAACTTCATGAATTAAAAACATTAATAATTAAAGATGATTATATTTATTTTACTGAAAACCAATTAAAAATGTTGATATATAATAAACTTGAAATCTTTAATATTGATTTCATTTCGTTAAATGACGCTTCTATTATAATTGAAAATAGTGGAGGTCATCTTAGGGAAATTTCATTAAGATATATTGATTACGAATTTTGGTATAGTAGCATTGATGAAGATTCTCTTAATTTTATCCGTAAAGTTCACGAAAATTGTCCTATGATTGAATATTTGTCATTATTATTTTCATCAACGACGGAACACTTTAGTGAATTTGAAAAGTTATTAAAAACTTGTCAAAATTTGAAATCATTATTATTAAGTATATCAGGTGTTGATGATAAAGAAGAAACTGGAGAAGAATTATTAAAAATATTAATCAGGTCAGCACCAACAAACCTAAGAGAAATCAGATTTTTTAAAGATTTTCAATTTTCGTTGGATAACTTGGAGGAATTCTTTAAAAATTTGGTGGATCGACCCGCACTTTCTATACTTACATCTGATCCTCTATATACAAAAGAGAATTATGTGAAACTGATCGATAAATATAAAAACAATGGAGTTATTAAAGATTTCAAATGTTCTTATTTTGTAAGAAATATATACTATCAACACATATAATGTTTATATTTTTTTATTCTTCAAGTGTTCAGATTCACTTTCTGTATTTTATTTATTAGTATATTATTCCATTGCGGTATAGAAAATTATAAAAAATATCTCAATATCATGTTTGAGTTCATATCAATACTTTAAATTTTATCAATTGCGATTACCGCGTCACTGCCAGTTGTCATTTAATATATTTAAAGGATTATAGTACAATTTATTATTCTGCCGCAATAATAATAGTATTTTTTTTTTAATAATTATTTAAATAAAAAATAAAAATTAGATCAAGGTATAATTTTGTCCGCATACTTAATATTAAATATTACTTGGAAAAAAAATTATTTTGAAAATACGATATAAAGTTAAAGAAATATCAAAAAATGATTTGTAATATTTATACTATTTATACTATTTATTTATTTATTTATTTCATTTGCACAGAGAGCCACAGGAATCATTGATCATCACGGCGGAGCCGTGATAACTGATAATGAGATCAAGTCTGATCCGCGAAATAACTAATTTATACACAAAGGATAACGTTCTGTATGCGAAAAATATCAAAAGAAAAATAATGGACGACTATTAATCAAGGAAAATGATATAAATGGAATTATTCAACAAATATCAAATGAATTGATTAAAATATAAATGCGTTTCTCTACTAAAAATATTAATTTCTGATAATTTTATTCACAAAACACGACTATTATTATATTTTTAATATTTTTTAGAGGCTTAATTTATAGTACAGTCGACCCTCAATATAACGCACCGGTTAATTCGTAGAGCAAAATTGGCTGTTTCGTGATATTTAGTTGGTTAAATGCCACATGATGAGAGAAATTCGTTATTCGAGAGCCCGTTGTATAAGTACACTCTTCGCTTAGTAATCGTTTATTACAAATATTTCTAACAAGCTAAAATAATTTGAAAAACGATATACAGCAATCTTCGGTACTACGAGATTTTTTTTATTTTATTTTACTTATAGAAAAGAAAAGAAGAAAATAATTAACGATGACTTTTTTTTTAGATTGCTAGTAGAGATTAGAGTTAAAAATACTCACAACATTCTAACGTTTGTTTATTATAAAAAAAAAAATTAGAATCAGTACACGCTATACATAAATTCGTTAAATCAGAATTCGTTATAAAGCAAGTACTAGACCATATTATTATACCGGGCTTTATAATTTCTTCAGATTCTTTCACTCATATAATATTTCTTCGAAAAATTTGACAAACCATTTTTTGGGCAAAATATGGTATTGTATTAAATATTCCGCAGTCATATTAATAAGCATGGCGACCAAATTTTATCAGTAATATTTTGCTAAGAATTAACAATTAAGTTCAAAAATGTGTTCATTTTAAAATAGCCAATCAAATTTCACACAGTTAAATTATGTGAAACATTATTTGATCAACGCAATTTGCACGGAGTTTTCCTCCGATTTTTATTATATAAATTTAGTTTCCTTTTATAAATTTTTGGAGTTTTTGTCCTTTTAATTGTTTTCTGATATCATCATATATTTTTATATCATAAAAAATTACTTTTAAAAAAATACTATAAAAGAATCATGTCTAAAATTAACAAGGATATTCTTTTTTTGATTTTTGAAGAATTGAAACAAGATTCAAAAACTCTCTTTTCATGCCTAATGGTTAACAGGACTTGGTGCGAAACTGTTATTCCAGTCTTATGGAAGAATCCTTGGTGTTATGATATTAATTATCAAAATAAAAATTCATTATACTCTGTTATTACTTCCTATTTAAGTGATCATATTAAAGAATTTCTAATGAGACAAGAAATATTATTACCTTCAATTTCACATCAATCACTTTTATTTGATTACCTATCTTTCTGCAGGAGCTTTGATATGGACACATTGAATACCATCGTTTCTACAAGTTCTTCAGATTTATATAATCAATTTATTTTACAACAAGAAATTTACAATCTTCTAATGAGAAAATGTCCTGAATTAAAGTATTTGAATATTGGATCAATTAAACACCAAATTTTTTATTTCCCTGAAGCAAAAGTTCGTCTTGAATCACTTTGCGAGTTAATAAGTGATACATCTATTGATTCATCATATTTTTATGGACTAGCAAGTATCTGTCGTTATATACAGAAACTCGTTATTATAAACAAAATAATAAATGTTAATCGTGGATTGGTTAAGTTAATCGAAAATCAAAGTAATCTAAAATATTTTGAGTTGAAAGATGATTTTGATGATGAAAGTTTTGTAGAAGATCCTTATAAAGAAATTTTTCTTGCATTATCCAAAAAAGCGGATGTTCTTTATCATTTAATAATTTCCTTTCAATTTATTTTCCGTTACGAACACACAACCATACAAAATTTACTTACAAAACTTCATAAATTAAAAACATTAATAATTAAAGATGTTTATATTTATTTTACTGAAAACCAATTAAAAATGTTGACATATAATAAACTTGAAACCTTTAATATTGATTTCATTTCGTTAAATGATGCTTCTATTATAATTGAAAATAGTGGAGGACATCTTAAAGAAATTCTATTAAGATATATTGATTACCATTGGTTTGAATATGATGACTTTGATGGAAATTCTCTTAATTTCATTCGTAAAATTCACAAAAATTGTCCTATGATTGAATATTTATCACTTTTATTTTTATCATCAAGGGAACATTTTAATGAATTTGAAAAGTTATTAAAAACTTGTCAAAATTTGAAATCATTATTATTAAGTATATCAGATGTTGTTGATAAAGAAGAAACTGGAAAAGAATTATTAAGAATATTAATCAGATCAGCACCAACCAACCTAAGAGAAATCAGATTTTTTAAAGATTTTAAATTTTCTTTGGAAAACTTGGAAGAATTCTTTAAAAATTGGAAGGATCGGCCTGCACTTTCTATACTTACATCTGATCCTCTATATACCGGAGAGAGCTATGTGAACCTGTTCGATAAATACAAAAACAATGGAGTAATTAAAGATTTCAAGTGTTCTTATCCTGGAAGTAATGTATACTATCAAGTTTAAATTACACATATAATATCTATATATTTACTTTCTGTACTTTATTTATTAGTATATTCCATTGCATTGTAGAAAATTACAAAAAATATTTCAAATGTATCAAGTTTGAGTTCGTATATGACGAATCGTTTCCAAAAATTTTGTTGGATTCTTTCAAATAATATGCATCAGAACTGTAATATATTTTATTTAGTATAATATTATTCATAAAAGAATATTCCAACAAAATATACATACTAGTGTAGTAGGGATAAATACCAAAAGAGAAATTAGTAAAATTTTTTTTCCTCATTTAGTTGGTTTAATCTATTAAAATGAATTATTAAGTATTAATAGAATAAATTATTATGTAAAAAGATAAATATAAGTAAGTACCTTCAGAATTAAGGTTAAGTTTTGTAAAATCCATTTTTATGGATTCTGGTATAAAAACAATAAGTTAAGTATTTTATTTCAAGATTATTTTAATAAAACAAATTAAACAATTAATTACCTGAATATTCTTCAAATGAACTATCATCGTCTTTATTATCAATAGCATTTTTGGATTCTGGAAGATTTTTAAAGTCTAGAAGTCTACTTACTTGTGTAAACTGATTGAGGATTTGTAATATATGAAAGAGTAGTACCAGTATACAATAATGAAGAGGAAGTTACCTTTTCATTAATTTTATCTGCTTCTTCAATTTTCTTATCGATCTCATGATTAATATCTCTTGTCAAATTATATAATAAATCATTTATTAGAACATATAATTCTTTTGCTTTAGGTCGCTTTAAAGGATCAGCATCCTAATTATATCCAAAGATAGTTGAGGAATTTTATAATTAGATTTTGGCCTTAGTCCTAGGCAAATCCTAATAGCTAAGAATTCATCATGGATAATATCATTATAAGGAGGTATCCCTGTACAAGCTTCATATTCAATAATTCCAAATCCGTAAATATCACTTTCTTGAGTATATATTTTTTTTCTCTTAAAACTTCAGGTGCTACATAAGGTAAAACTCCATATATTTTTTTATCTCGAGAAGGATTTGCATTTGCCGGTTGACATAAACCTAAGACAGTAATAAAAGTAGCAGTATTACCTAAAATATCAAATTATCTTTCCATTTCATTGAATTAAAACCATCATTTAGATGTTTTCTTAAAATATCATTTTTTGCATATGCCATTACTATCATAAAATTATCAAATTTTTTGGATCTTTAGTAATGACAATTCAATCTAAAAAAGAATTTATAATATTAAATAGGACAAATATCTTGAAATTATATAAATACGTAACTTACTTCTCTTAAAAAATCCGAGGTAATATCTTGTGAGTTATGTAAACATTTTAAATCAACTGGAAAATTCTCATGCTTCTCAAACCAAAATTTACTTCTTTTCCATTGATTATTTTCAGAATCCCATCTTTCTATAAATCCATCCTTCCAAGTTGCTTTATAAATAGTTTCAAATCCTCCTTCTGCCAAATATTTAATAACTTCAAACCTATCATAATCAATCCACTCTAAAATTTCACTTTCATCTTTAGCTTAAGTTGTGCTTTTTGAATGAACTTATCAACTTCATTATTCCCATTAGTCCAATTTTTGAAATTTTGCTGAAATTTACATTTACACCACTTACGAGAAGCTTACATTCCTTGCATAAACCATTATGCAATTTATGTTCATTTAATATTAGCTCAATTAACAAATTTTGATCTTCATTTAAATTCCGATAGTTAAAATCTTTTATTTATTCAATTACTGTACATCGTCACTGAGCTTAAATTCTCCCATATTGGATTAATGACCAATTTATGTACAAACGGAATAAAAGGTTTTTTTTATAATTGAATGACGACCTTATTAAAACGTACCACAGTTGCACAACAGCGATCGGCAATCACAACAGATAAGGAATAATGACTACAATTTATCGCCGTTTTCAAAATGGTTGATGTTATTTATTTGTGATTAAATATTCGAATACCAATGTTCGTCCGGTTTTCGTCCGGTTTTCTTTTTTTTTCTTCCAAACACAACAGTATCAACCATTTTGAAAACAGAGATAATACAAAAGTTAAGTTACTGTGAATAAATACTCTGAATGCTTTTTCCGCAAAAAGAAAAAAAAGCTTTATCAATCATATAGTACCAAAATTATTTATTATATTATTGTGAGAACAGTAAATGTAATTAATAGCAAAAATAATAATTTTATAACAGTTAACATTTCTAATTGAATGTAATTTGATACCGATAATGAAATTCTTTATAGATTTAATATGTTTTTCAAGGTTTAATAAATAAAAATATGTTGACATAGTTAAGGAATGAGCTCATTCTTCATATGAAATAATTATATTTTATGAAAGAAAAAGAAAAAAATTTAATATTTTTATTTTGTTAATTTTGAAATTATTTTACATTATCATTTGATATTTTAGTACTTTATTTATATCAAAATAATCTTATCTTAAAAGCATTGTATCAGGACAAATTTTCGGGAATAGATTTATTAGCCATTTCACTTAATGTTATCATAAATCATAAATTATTTTAGCATTATTGGTTTCAATAAGTGCTTGAATTATTTGAGAAAGATGTTTCATACGCGTTTTAAGAGAAATCCTGCACCGTATTATTTGTGTTAATAGGCAAGTTGTAATATTGGTTAAAATTTTTAAAATAGTTTTTCTTGACGTTTGATTAAACGGGGATTACATGTTTTGACAAGATCCTATTTAATTTCTTAAAATGCTTGTTCTGAACGCATTACCTTACAACTTTTGCATAAAGGTATTGTATCGTATTATGTTATGCAAATCTGACCAATCAGGTTTTGCGTAACCTCAAAGGTCGCTGTACGAGTTAACTAAGATACAAATGCTTCTGTGCATGCATCATTGCAACAACGCTCATTTGCAATAATAAAAAAAATTTTTTTTTTTTTACTACTGTGAGTTTTATGACATTATGACATTGATAAAAGAATGGATTGAAGAAAAGATAAAGAATGGAAAAATTCGTTATTTTGATAATGATAAATTTAGTCAAATAGTTAAAATTGGTGATGGAGATTTCGGTCAAGTGAATAAAGCGAATTTGGCTGACATAGGATTAGTCGTACTAAAGTTTTTTCTTAACAAAAATTCAGATAAGGCATATGATAAGTTTGCTAATGAGGTAATTATGAGGTGTTATTCAGTATATTAACTTGATATTATTACAAATAAATTATAAATTTTTTTAGCTAAACCTTCTTCATGAGATTGATTATCAAAATATCAATCGTGTTCTAGGAATAACAGAAAGTTTGCGTTAATTTTATGGTTTAATTACTGTATATAGTTCATCTGATTTATTTATATTTAATTATTAGATTTAGAGTCTTATATTTTGGTATCAGAATATGCAAATGGTGGAAATTTACGAGATTATTTAAAAAAAGAGTTTACCTCATTGAAATGGAGTGATAAAATTCAAATGGCATTGGATATTACTAACGGATTGAAATTTTTACACTCCAAAAAAAATAATCCATGGAAATTTGGTAAAGGGGATTTATTTTATTTGTAACTTTATTTCCAAAGATAATTTTAATATTAAAATATTTTCAATATTTTTTATAGCACTCAAATAATATATTAGTAAATAATGGAAAATTATTAATTGCAGACCTTGGATTAACTAAAATGATAGGAGAAATTAGAAGTTGTTATTTGATGGATGATGATTATAAGATGAAAGAATATATTGATCCACAACGTTTTAAAAATATCGGGTGTAAAAAAGACAAGAAGTCTGATATTTATAGTTTAGGTGTTTTATTATGGGAAATTTCAAGTGGATATCCTCCTTTTCTTAATCTTTCAATACATGAAATAGCTTTTCACATTCTTTATATGAATCTTAGAGAAGAACCAATCGAAGGTACACCTGCAAAGTATCAAAATCTTTATCAAGAATGTTGGGATTTCGAACCAAAATCAAGGCCCGATATTGAAGAAGTATACGAAATTTTAAACCGATTGAAGAATGATCTATAACAATGATGATTTGTTATAATTTTCAACACTATACGATAAACACAATTACTGAAGAAGGAAGAAACGTTAAATTACGTATATTAGCGAAATAATCACGAATTGTAAAAAAAAAAAGCCATTGTTTTATAACATTAGTTGTGAAATCTTAAAATAATAATATTTATACTTAAATAATAAATATAGACCGATTTCCAAAGATGTAATTTTTACGAAAGTGGTTTATAATAAAACAATATTAAATTAATTGTGTAAATGTTGTGAAAATAAATATATTTTTTTTTATGATGTATCTCACCAATATTAAGAATTTATCTGCAATTGAGTTGACTTATTCAAATCTACCAAGAGTTTGTATGTGAGAGGTTATTCAATCTAACCACGCTTGATTTTAAATAAGTGGCTGTTCTCGAATTGACTTTGAATTAAATGATTTGGAAGAAGTTTATTAGAAAGCTTACTGATCGTTCTAATTGTTCTAAAAGTAAAATTACTATTCTTAACCTATACTATTGTCTCGAAAATATTATAATCGGTTTCACTGGTTGATAGAACTGTAGTAGTAGGCTGTGTATTATTTATCTTTGATTATTTCAAAGAGCATCATTAAATTACATTACATTAATTGGACCACAATAACCGTCCTATAATTTTACGGAACATTTAATAGAGTAAATTATGATTGTTATATCAATAAATTTCTTACGATCCTGATTATTAATCTACTGACAAATTGACCGACCGCCGACCATTCCTCTTCTATCTCAGTATCACATCTATTAAATGTGTCTGATTGTTGTATTTGCTTTGACAAAGATTTTTGATACAACTCACCTAATTTTATTAAAATCATCGATTTAAATACTGATTCTTATTTTTAAAAAAGAATAGTAATTAATAGAATAAAGTAAAAGACGGTAATTGCTAATATTTTAAGACAACTATTATTAAGCTACTTTTTATAATTACTCTCTTTTTATATTGTTTTATAATTAGTATAGTATAGTAATTAAACTTTATGATAGCTTATAATAAACTTTATAAACTATTGATTAAATCATGTTAAATAAATTATTATTATTAAATAAACCACATCAAATATTTCACGTTCAAGTTAAAAAGAAAGTCTGCTTTAAGAAAATATTATAAAATGGTTTACGCTCGTGCAACTCAAAAATCGAAGAAACATATTTATTATATAACTCAAAACATAAATAAACATGCTGCTTCTGTAACTCAAAGTCCAAAAAAAAATTCAAGTTACCACAAATTAGTAGTAAAAATGAATAAATATTTTGAATAATAACAATACTCTGATAGAAAAAGAATTTTCATCGAATACGGATCCTAATGACAACCTTTCTCTAAATATTCTACTAGTGGAAAATTTAAGTTATACTGACGAAATTCTTTCTGTTTATCATGAATTTTCACATATTGATATTGATATAAATAAAGAAGATTGTTAGCAACATCAAAGAATCAATAGAAAAGACGGTATTCAAAGTATATTATTATAACATTAACAATATTTTTTTTTTACATTATTCACATTCACTTTAGAGCCAATTGTCGTCAAAGTATTGATATGATGTTTCAGTTTGTACGAAAAGGAATTTAAGCTGCTATAAAAGCTGAACAGGCTGCCAACGTCGAAATTACACAGAAATACAAAAATTATTCGTCAGGTCATACATTTTCTTTATTTGTATCTCACATTAAGTAAATAAATTGCTAATAAGTTTGTATTAATATATACAATTTATTTGACCATTATTGCCATACTACCTGTGGTTCATTTACTGGATACTGTATATCAGGTGGAAATCTGTCCACTGTCAAGTTAACGGTAGGCGGTTGAGCAAAGTGGAAGAAATTACACCTTATTCAACTGAAACGTAACGGGCTTTTGATCATCTTGACGGTCTAATTGGTACATGGAGATTATAATGAGAAAAGTATTCCCCTCAAACGATTCAACAGTATTTACTATGACAATTGTTGAATTATTCTTGAACCCTCATAGTGAAAAAATTGTGGCATCAAAAATGTTAATTTATCTGGTAGGTTTGTACTATGTTATGATTTATATTCCACATATTTATATAACTAATGCTGCTCTTTAATAATTCTGGATCTCCTAAACGAGGAATTTAACTTCTTACAGCAATACTAGTTAAAATTAGCAGAATTCTATGTATTTATTAATAATTATTTATTTTATTTTTTTAACATGCATAAGAAAAATACCATAATATTTGCGTAATGTAATCAAAGACGTATTTTAGTATTTTCCGTAAATGAACATTTGTACTAACTAAATGGACAAACTAACAGTTTATGGACGTGAGATACGTAACTTCCAACCTACGGAGGGTACGTTAATAATTGTCATTGGCAACACTAGCATTTAAAACAAACTAGCGATTATAAATTATGCGTATCTTTTTTTTGTAATTATTCATTTATTTTTTCTGAAAAATTTATCATAATGAAATTATAGCTCTCTTCATATTCTTATTCTACGTAGTAAATTTAAAATTTTTTTCGCCTATAGTCGCTTTAGAGTTGACACACCATAATGATCGTTAAAATAACTATAGTAAATCACCACTAAATTAGGGTATGATTTTTGCAACACTATTTGTGTTATAGTCGCACGGAATAATTTAATTTGCTCGGAGTTTGGCTCCGAGTTTTTTTATTATTTATATAAATTTAGTAATTTCGGAATATTTTTTTTTCCTTTTTAATTTTTTTTTCTCGTAAATAATTATTATTTTTAAAAATATTTTAGTCGGAAAGAATCATTAAGAACGGGTTTTTATTGGATAAAAAATCATGTCGAAACTTAACAAAGATATTCTTCTTTTTATTTTTGAAGAACTTCAAGAAGATTCAAAATCTCTCTTTTCATGTCTAATGGTTAATAGATTTTGGTGCGAAACTACTATTCCAACATTATGGAAAAATCCTTGGCGTTATAATATTAATTACAGTAATAAAAATTCATTATACTCTGTTATCGCTTTTTATTTACCCGATGATATTAAAAAACTTTTAATAAGACCAAGAAATGATATTAAAAAACTTTTAACAAGTAATGGAATCTTGACATCTCCAATTTTACATCAATCACTCTTATATGATTATTTATCTTTCTGCAGAAGTTTTGATGTAGAGGTTTTGAATTCTATAATATCCATGGGACTTTTAGACTTATATAGTCAATTCCTTTTGCGACAAGAAATTTATAATCTTCTAATGAGAAAATGTCCAGAATTAAAGTATTTAAACATTAAATCAATTAAGCATCAAATTTTTTATTTCCCGGAAGCTAAAGCTCGTCTTGAATCACTTTGTGAATTAAAATGTGATACATCTATTGATCCTTCATACTTTTATGGGTTAGCACGTATTTGTCAGTATATACAAAGACTCATTATTATAAACAAAAAAATAAATGTCAATTATGGAGCGGTTAAATTAATTGAAAATCAAAAGAATTTAAAATATTTTGAGTTGAAGGATGATTTTGATGATAAAGAATTTATAGAAGATCCTTATGAAGAAATTCTACTTGCATTAGAGAATAACGCAGATGTTCTTAATCATTTAATAATATCACCTCAGTCTATCAGTTTATATTATGAACACACAATCATACAAGTTGTACTCGCAGAATTTCATAAATTAAAAACATTAATTATTAACGATCACATTCCTTTTTCTAAGAAACAATTAAATATGTTGGTATATCATGAACTTGAAATCTTTAATATTGATTTCATTTCTTTAAATGATGCTTCTATTATAATTGAAAATAGTGGAGGAAATCTCAAGGAAATTCTATTAAGATATTATGATTACGAATATTGGTATGATGACTTTGATAAAGATTCTCTCAATTTTATTCGTAAAGTCTACATAAATTGTCCTGTGATTGAATATTTGTCATTACTACTTTCATCAACAACAGAACATTTCATTGAATTTGAAAAGTTATTAAAAACATGTCAAAATTTGAGATCATTATTATTGATTATATCAGATGTTGATGATAAAAAAGAAATTGGTGAAGAATTATTAAATTTATTAATTAGATCAGCACCAACTAATTTAAGAGAAATCAGATTTTTAAACGATTTTCAATTTTCTTTGAATAACTTGGAGGAGTTCTTTAAAAATTGGAAGGATCGGCCCGCGCTTTCTATACTAACTTCTGATCCTCTGTATAAAGAGAAGGATTATGTGAAACTGATCAATAAATATAAAAATAATGGAGTAATTAAAGATTTCAAGTGCTATTCTGTAAGAAAAATATATTATAATTCTTTTGATTAATAAGTATCATAATTGTAGGTTTATTACATGTAAAAATTTTTATCAAAATTTAATTATTAAATAGACGTACAGTATTTTTGATTAATTTATTATATTTTTAAAATTATTAATAAAAGATCACGTTGCTCATGATTTTTTACTCGATTACAACATTATGTGCTAATTATCAATCTACATTTTTTAAATACTCTTCTTATAAAAATAAAAAAATTAATTGAAAACATATCTATATTTCGAAATTCTCTTCGTGAAATAAATATAATAGGTGAAATGTAAAGTGTAACCATGTAATATACTATCGTATTAAAAGAGAAATAAACCAATAATAACCTCACTCACATAGCTCGCACTTGAGTGTATGTGATCGGTAATGCTGGCAATAGATTGAATTTCTTACAATAAACTTCAATTATTCATTTTGTGGCTGAAAATTTTTCTTTTGATAAAATAATTTGAAAATAAAAAAATTTAATCGGAAATTTGATTGAACAAAATAATTTATTTTAAGAAATTTTGTCGTATCACTTTTTTTTTTCAGATTTCATGTACAGTACTTGTATACTTTATAAACAGGCTTTAATATAAGCTGGTGATCGTTTAAAATGAATCAGTAAAATCACGGTAAATCGGCTAAATCGGTTAAATCGCTTTAAAAGGCATAATGCTTTAATGTTGTGAAACATTACTTGATTAGCGTTACAGTCGCACAGAATAATCCAATTCGTCTTATATATACTTAATTTATTCAGAGTTTATTGTTCCTTTTAACTTTTTTTTTTTTTTTTTATAGAAGAATGCCTAAACTTAACAAAGATATTTTTTTCTTGATTTTTGAAGAATTACAAGATGATTCAAAATCTCTCTTTTCATGTCTAATGACTAATAGATTTTGGTGTGAAACTGCTATTCCAATTTTATGGAAAAATCCTTGGCGTTATAATATTAATTATAATAACAAAAATTCATTATACTCTGTTATTGCTTTTTATTTACCTGATAATACTAAAGAACTTTTAATAAGACAAGGAATTCTGTTACCTCCAATTTTACACCAGTCACTTTTATTTGATTATTTATCTTTCTGCAGAAGTTTTGATGTAGAAGTATTGAATTCTGTAATTTTTACAGGAACTTTAGATTTATATAACCAATTTCTTTTGCAACAAGAAATTTATGATCTCCTAATGAGGAAATGTCCTGAATTAAAATATTTAAATATTAAATCAATTAAGCACCAGATTTTTTATTTCCCGGAAGCTAAAGCTCGTCTTGAATCACTCTGCGAATTAAAATGTGATACGTCTATTGATTCTTCATATTTTTATGGATTAGCACGTATTTGTCAACATATACAAAGTCTCATTATTATAAACAAAAAAATAAGCGTGAATTATGGAGTGGTTAAGTTAATTGAAAGTCAAAGAAATTTAAAATATTTTGAGTTGAAGGATGATTTTGAAAATGATGACTTTATAGAAGATCCTTATAAAGAAATTTTTCTTGCATTATCAGAAAAGGCAGATATTCTAAATCATTTAAAAATATACCTTCAATATATTGAATTTTACGAACATGGAATTATACAAAATTTACTTACAAAATTTCATAAATTAAAAACATTAATAATTAGTGGTATTTTTATACCTTTTTCTACAAATCAATTAAAAATGTTTGCCAATGAACTTGAGATCTTTAATATAGAAGACATTACATTAGGTGAAGCTTCTACTATAATTGAAAATAGTGGAGGGCATATAAGAAAAATTCTATTAAGATATTTTGAGTTTGATTATTATGATGAAGATAATTTTGAAGAAGAATCTCTTGATTTAATTTACAAAATCTGCAAACATTGTCCTTTGGTTGAATATTTGTCGCTATTATTTTTATCAACAACAGAACATTTCATTGAATTTGAAAAGTTATTGAAAACTTGTCAAAATTTGAAATCATTATTATTAAGTATATCAAATGTTGATAAAGAAGAAACTGGGAAAGAATTATTAAAAGTATTAATTAGATCAGCACCAACAAATCTAAGAGAAATTAGATTTTTTAACGATTTTCGATTTCCCTTGGAAAATTTGGAAGAATTCTTTAAAAATTGGAAGGGTCGACCCGCACTTTCTATACTTACATCTGATATTCTATATACAGGGGAGGATTATTTGAAATTGTTCAATAAATATAAAAATAATGGAGTAATTAAAGATTTTAGGTGTGATTTTGAAGGAGGTATATACTATTAATTTTTCAAAAAAAAAAATAACTCGTTTATTTGTTATTTCTTATATTTCTTATGCAAATTATAGAAACATTCTCATATAACATACTTTGTAAATAATGAATTCTTTTCGGTTAATAGTGAGGTTTATTATGTTTATCATAATTAAGTAAAAATTTTTCACCAAACTTGATCGAATTTCAACACACGTATAGTCGTATAGTTGTGTAGTACTTTTCCTCGTTATATAAATTAAAATATTTTACTAACATCAATTAGTTAGTAATGACATCATGGATTAAATAAAGTGACTATTATTTACATCTTTTATCCATTCACGGATTAAGGTATTATTATACTTCATATGGAAATAAATAATTATTGCGGGTTAGGACTTCCTTTTGAAATTAGAATATTCGAATATTCGGATATTCAAATATGATTATGAATCGAAAACATGAACTTTAACTCAATTAAAAGTAGAAGTAAAAAAAGACGCCCAATACGTGTTACAATTTATCACGTTTTCCTTTTTCTTTCAATAAATTGTTACCTTTGTGTGGGAATTTTGGCCCTAATTATATCAGCTAAATATAAATATAATAAAGTACCATATGATTTGAATATACCAGAATATTCCATATGATTCAAATATAAAGTTATTCAGCAAAATGATGATTTGTACAACTTTACGTGTCATTATATTTTCTTTTTTTCTGAGGTTACTATATCTGATATGTCGATCCAATAAATTTTTTCTTTAAAAATTCATTTTAGTTTTTAAATAATTTATTTTATTTTATTAAAAAAAAAAACTTCAATTAAAATGTTAAATTTATTATTCAAAAATCACATGAAAGATTCGAATATTGGGTAGGTTCGAATCATATTCGAATCTACATTTCAAAAGCTTTCGAATAATTCGAATCTCATTATGACTTTCAAATGGAAGCTCTAAAATGGGTGTGAAAGTGTTTTTTTTTCTAGACATTTTCCGAACATGTATTGGAAAAATTCAGGATGTAACATGGAGAATTCTAGATTGTGTGACACTCTCGATATTTTGATGATACATATTAACAAACTGGTACAATCAAGTAAGGATTTCTCAATAGGCACGAGTTTCTCGCGTAACGTAATATCGAAAATAAATTGATTCGCATCAAAGTTTTTTCACGAATAAAGTTTTCAGACTTTAGAAACGGTATATTGAGTCACAGTATAAGTATCATACTTGATTTTTATTTGTAATGTATAATATTTATTATTATTATCGGAAAGAGTATACGCATTCTAATTGCCGAAACAATTAGCTTAATTGCATAGTTTACAAATTTATAATATCATCGTTTTTTTAGATCTGCTAAAAAAAAATCCTCAGTGAAAGAGGTAGTAAGGCAACAATGGGATTTGACGTACCATATACAGTATAATATATATATGTCGTATTAGTACAAATAGATTATAAAGTCTAATTATTTAATATTTTATTGTAAATATTTATTAAGTCACTATAATTCAAAAACTGATTCTCTAAAACTGAGCATAATTTAATATTTCGATATTAACCGTGCATCTCATTTTATCCGATTTGAAATTGACTTTATTATCCAAGATAGTTATAAGGTACGTATTGACTATCGATTATATAACGTGATATGTACTAATGCAATACATCATACGGCAAGATTTACGTCATGCGTCAAGGGTGTGACATAACTGCTACGGCAATCGGCAACTGTGACGTATTTTACCGTGACGTTTATCTTCGAAAATCTGGTATGTTGCAGTATTAATTATATCGATCTATAAACATAGTGTCGCATTTTTAGCTGCGTCTATAATTTGTAGTTTATGACGTCACTGACGTGCAGATATAAAAAAAAATTACGAATCAATTTCATAATAAATTAAGAAAAATGAAGTCATAAACGCTTTATGAAATTTGGCAATTAATATGATCAACATATGATAACCTCTTTAAATGCATAGTACTTTTATGAACAAGCAATTCTCAGTAAATCACTACTAAATCAGATGATTATCATCCTAAATGATTTGAATAACCGGAGTTTGGCTCCGATATATATACAAATTTAGTTTCATTCAAGGTTTTGTGCCTTTTATTTAATTTTTTGCCTTTTTTTTTATCGTAATCGAATATTTAATATTGTAAAAATTATTTCTTCTAAAAATAATCTTTGTAATAAATTGTTAAACGTTTTTCTTTCATTTAAAAATCATGTCTAAACTTAACAAGGATGTTCTTTTTTTGATTTTTGAAGAATTGAAAGAAGATTCAAAATCTCTCTTTTCATGTCTTATGGTTAATAGAATTTGGTGCGAAACTGTTATTCCAATTTTATGGAAAAATCCTTGGTGCTACAATATTAATTATCACAATAAAAATTCATTATATTTTGTTATTACTTCCTATTTAAGCGATGATGTTAGAAAATCTTTAATAAGAAAAAAAATCTTATTACCCCCAATTTTACATCAACCAATTTTATTTGATTATTTATCTTTCTGCAGGAATTTTGATATCGACATATTGAATGCTATAATTTCTATAGGAAATTCAGACTTACATAATCAATCTTTTTTACAACAAGAAATTTACAACCTTTTCATGAGGAAATGTCCTGAATTAAAATATTTGAATATTAGTTCAATTAAACACCAAATTTTTTATTTCCCGGAAGCCAAAGCTCGTCTTGAATCACTTTGCGAGTTAAAATGTAATACATCTATTGATTCTTCATACTTTTATGGATTAGCAAGTATTTGTCAAAATATACAAAGTCTCAATATTATAAACAAAATAATGAAAGTTAATCATGGGTTAGTTAAATTAATTGAAAATCAAAGAAATTTAAAATATTTTGAGTTGAAGGATGATTTTGACGATGATGATTTTGTAGAAGATCCTTATAAAGAAATTTTTCTTGCGTTATCAAAAAAAGCTGATGTTCTTTATCATTTAATAATATCCTTTCAATTTATTGAACATTATGAACACAAAATCATACAAAATCTACTCCCAAAATTTCGTAAATTACAAACATTAATAATTTATGGTGGTTTTATTCCTTTTTCTAAAAATCAATTAAAAATGTTAGTTCATCATAAACTTGAAACCTTTAATATAGATTATATTTCGTTAAATGATGCTTCTACTATAATTGAAAATAGTGGAAGAAATCTCAAGAAAATCCTATTAAGATATTATGATCATGAATATGGGTTTCTTGAAAACTATAATAACATTGATGAAGATTCTCTCAACTTTATTCGTAAAATTTATCAAAATTGTCCTATGATTGAATATTTACCACTACTATTTTCATCATCAACGGAACATTTCGTTGAATTCGAAAAATTACTTAAAAGTTGCCAAAATTTGAAATCATTATTATTAATTATACCAAATATTAACAAAGAAGCTGGAGAAAAATTATTAAAAATATTAATTAGATCAGCACCCATCAATTTAAGTGAAATACGATTTTTCGAAGATTTTCAACTTTCTTTGAAAAACTTGGAAGAATTCTTTAAAAATTGGAAGGATCGACCCGCGCTTTCTATACTTACACCTGTCCCTCTATATAACGGAGAGAACTATAAGAGACTGATCAATAAGTACAAAAACAATGGAATAATTAAAGATTTCAAGTGTGATTTTGAAATAAATATATACTATTAAATTTAAAATAAAATAATAGTTCGTTTATTTATGTTTTTTTTTTTAAAAAAAAAATTTGTCAAAAATTCAAATTATTTGTTATAAAAAATATTCTGATACAATGGGTGTCTTCACAAATTGCGTGATTGAGATTAAGATTGAGATTAAAGGTTAATCTGGTTTCACGGAAAACGTATGTAATTTCAATCTTGCTCACTTAGTAAGATTAGGAATGAAAATTGAATTTTTCTAATGTAATATCTTAATTTCAGTCGAATTTATAATGGATAACTAAATTCTGGCCGATTTAATGCTTTAATAAATTCAATCATGATTAATTTTGTGAAGTAAGATTGAACGTTAATCTTAATCTCAAGCTAATCCTAATCTTAATCCTAATCTGATCCTAATCATGCAATTTGTGAAGACGCCCATTGAACGTTAATCTTAATCTCAAGCTAATCCTAAACTTAATCCTAATCTAATCATAATCATGCAATTTGTGAAGACGCCCAATAACATATTAAGTTTTGAGTTTATAAATGGTGAATTTTTTCTTGATTGTAGGCTCATTTACAAATTGTTTAATTGTAAATATCAACTTTCAAATATACATAAATATTTTTGTGATAAAGTCCATACCTGACACTAAATTCTTTTAATAATTTATAAGTTTCTTCATGAATCATGAAATTATACCATGTATTTAATACGTTAAATATATTGTACGAATATTAACTGGTACGGATGTCTCAATGCTCACCGCTCACGAGTTGTTCGCGTAACATTAAAAATAAATTGATTCGTTAGAAATCAGTATGCATTATTCTTACGTGAATACAGGTAATTACATAGTCACTTCTCGATATAACGAGCCCTCCTTTCTTCACCTCGTTTTAAGATTATAGCGAAGAACTTAGAGAATTTAATCGGCTGATTCGTTATAACAAAAATAGATATTTGACTTCATTTGATTGGTTAAGTGTCACGTGTTGAAAATTCATTACATCGAGAGTTGACTTTCATTATCGCTATCCCTGTTTTATTAACGGCGGATGAGTCCATTCAATTTATTGATCCCATTAGCTTAGATACTTAGTTACATAATTATCATCGGGTCTGGTTCATTTCACCGACAATTACTTCACCGACAATCACTTCGCCGACACACGTTTCGCCGACAAGGTCATTTCACCGACAAACATTTCACCGACAAATTCTTTTTATAAAGCATTTTCCCCCCTTTTTTACCCATTACAGCTAATATAATAGTTTTTTTTTAAAAAAAAAGTATTTAATATGAGAAGGTATAAAACTTAAACATTAATCTTATGTTCATTACTAATTGGAAGTAACAATTAAAAATATATATATATATATATATATATTGAGATTTAATCTGAAAATATAAATTAATATTTTATATTTATTCTTATGTACACACTATCTCGTATTATATAATAACAATAATTTTGGCTGTCTTGTACAGTTGTATAAAGAAAAAAAATTAGATTTGATTTTATAATGATATATGTAAGTGTCGGTGAAACGACTTGTCGGCGAGATGTCGGCAAAACGTTTGTCGGTGAAATGATTGTCGGTGAAGTGATTGTCGGTGAGTTAAACGCGACCCTTATCATTAGATCCGCAAAAGCGAGCATCCTTATACGAAAGAATTTACCGAATTTTCAAATACTCTCGACTTAATGGACGATAATCAAATTTGAGCGTGATTTAGATATAATATATTTGGTTGAAGGAATACCGAGGACCATTTCTAGTAAAATATCGCGCTTACAGCAAAGAAAAATATGATGATGTCCAAATACTGCGCCTCAAAGTGATGGCGACACAAGATAGAAGAAATGTACTGTAACAATTAAAGAGTTAGAGTTCGTATGAAAGAACTTAAAATCCTTCATCTTTCATTGATTCTTTCTATTTAATTTCAATATGTCTACTCTTTGATATGAATTAATTGTTGCGGCAAAAAATTATTTTAATATTCACAGAGAAAGTTATACATGCATAAAAGATTCTTGGCGTGTACGTGATAATATTTGCGAAAAGAAAAAAAAAATTCGAAAATTAAAATATGAGAAAATTAATAATTTATTAAATTCTTTTCAAAATTCCATGGAAAATTTTCATTTTATTATTGTTGGTTAATGCATTTATAATAATATGGCTTTTTAATTATGTCTAGCAAAAATCATGAAAGCCTTCCGGTTGTTATATTTCTTTGCAACATTTTTTTAGCTGCGCCTAGAATCTCGGAGTAGTGAATTTATGAAGTCACGTGCAGACGTTCATTATTTTTAAAAATTCTTCTCTCATCAAATTAATTAAATAGAAGGAATTTACAAGAAATTATGAAGCAATTCCAGTAAAATAAGGTTATAACCGCTTTATTAAATTTGGCAACTAATAACATATAACTACCTCTTTAAATCAAGTTTCTTGTGCATAATATTTTACTTCCCATCTTCACGCGAATTCTTACAATAGTTCGCAATTTCATTATAAGCTTTAATAGTCGGTCCTCTAATAATAATAATAATCAATAAATCACTGCTAAATAAACATAGGTCCAGAAATTACGTCATTTGCGACTAATTTTCGCCCCAGGTTCCCATTGGATCCGACGTATAATTAGCTCGGATTTCATGTAATAACGACAGAAAAAATGTATCCAGATGATTACAAAATCAAAAAAATTCCACAGCAAAAATCGATGGAAGTAGGGGGTGAAAATTAGTATAACCAGGGGTCAAGCCAGGATGACGTCCCAATTTCTATAATAATATATAAGAAATTTCCTAAAATGGATGATGACAGGGGAGTGGAATGACGTAATTTATTGAGGGACATTTTGTGAAATATTATTTGTACAGTAATATAGTCACACAGAATGATCGGAGTTAGGCTCCGTTATAAATTTAGTTTCATTCATACATAAGTTTGGGTCTTTTGTTCCATTTTTTTTTCATATAGTTATATCGTCGTAAAATTATTCTAAAATTACTTGTTGTACCAGATTAAACGTTTTTTCTTTATTTAAAAATCATGTCTAAACTTAATAACGATATTCTTTTTTTGACTTTTGAAGAATTAAAAGAAGATTCAAAAACTCTCTTTTCATGCCTAATGGTTAATAGACTTTGGTGCGAAACTGTTATTCCAGTCTTATGGAAAAATCCTTGGAGTTATAATATCAATTATCATAATAAAAATTCATTATACTCTGTTATTACTTCCTATTTAACCGACGATATTAAAGAATTTCTAATAAGACGAGAAATTTTGTTACTTCCAATTTCACACCAATCACTTTTATTTGATTATTTGTCGTTCTGCAGGAATTTTGATATAGACACATTGAATGCTATAATTTCTATAGGAACTTCAGACTTATATAATCAATTTCTTTTACAACAAGAAATTTACTATCTTTTAATGAGGAAATGTCTTGAATTAAAATATTTAAATATTAGATCAATTAAACACCAAATTTTTTATTTCCCGGAAGCCGAAGCTCGTCTTGAATCACTTTGCGAGTTAAAATGTGATACATCTATTGATTCTTCATACTTTTACGGACTAGCACGTATCTGTCATTATATACAGAGACTCATTATTATAAACAGAAGAATAAACGTTAATTACGGATTGGTTAAATTAATTGAAAATCAAAGAAATCTAAAATATTTTGAGTTGGAGGATGATTTTGACGATGATGATTTTATAGAAGATCCTTATAAAGAAATTTTACTTGCATTATCAAGAAAAGCTGACGTTCTTAATCATTTAATAATATCTTTTAGATTTATTGACTATGAACACACAATCATACAAGATGTACTCACAAAACTTCATAAATTAAAAACCTTGATAATTGAAAATGAATTTATTTATTTTTCAGAGAACCAATCAAAAATGTTGACATATCATAAACTTGAAACCTTTAATATTGATTTCATTCACTTAAATGATGCTTCCATTATAATTGAAAATAGCGGAGGACAACTTAAGGAAATTCTATTAAGATATATTGATTACGAACATTTGTATGATGACGTTAACGAAGATTCTCTTGATTTTATCCGTAAAGTTCACGAAAATTGTCCTATGATTGAAAATTTATCACTACTATTTATATCAACAAGGAATCATTTTGATGAATTTGAGAAGTTATTAAAAACTTGTCAAAACTTGAAATCATTATTATTAAGTGTATTAGATGCATTCGATAAAGAAAAAACTGGAAAAGAAATATTAAAAATATTAACCAGATCAGCACCAACCAGCCTAAGAGAAATCAGATTTTTTAAAGATTTTAAATTTCCTTTGGAAAATTTGGAAGAATTCTTTAAAAATTGGAAGGATCGGCCCGCACTCTCTATACTTACATCTGATTTTCTATATACAAGAGAGGACTATATGAAACTGATCGATAAATATAAAAGCAATGGAGTAATCAAAAATTTTATGTGTAATGCTACAAATAGTATATACTATTAAGTCTGCAATAATATAGTTCCATATCATTTTAAGTTTTTTTTTTTTTTTTTTTTTAAAAAAAAAAAAAAATTGTTTTGTATAAATTTATAAGAAATCCTTCAATATAAGGCCTAACCAAGGCCATTACAAATTACAATTTGAAATCTTATTTGACGTCAAATTTTTCAAAAAAAATTGGAGCAAATTCAAATTTGTTTCATATTATGAATTTAAGAAAAATATGATAAGTTTATAAGTGATGACTGTTAAACAGAATTTTATTTTATGAATTTTTTCCAAAAATTCGTTTATTTCTTTCGATTAAGAATTGTAATTATAGATTCATTATAAATAAAAGACTTCAAGCTGTTAACAATTCTATATTCCTGGAACAATTACGAACATATTGAAAGTATGAGAACGAATCGTATCCAGAAAAATTTTTCGATCACGTGATCTATTTTAATCAGTAGCTGCTAGGGGTTAGATAAATAAACGGGGGGACCAACTTAAGGTTACACAGGCTGATCAATAAAAGCCATAACTGTCGCTCTCATATATCGGTTACACAAGCGAAATTTCATATTAAAAATTCACTTTTTTCGTTTTTTTCCAAGTTAAACGCATAAGAAAGTAGCCGATCCAAAAAAATTAAGGTTGTATATGTTAACTTTATATAAACGAAGTCTTTTTATTCAAATTAGACCATTGGTTACTTTCTTTTTAGTTTTATGTATTTTTACTACTTGACAATAGAAATTAGAAAATTTTTTTTTATTTTTTTTTAGATCTCCAATAAACAAACTATAAATAGTTTTTTAAAAAACGTTTAAAAATAGTGTTTTCTTCTTTTATTGTGTATTTTTTTCAAATATTTAATAAAATTTTATATAGTTTTGAGGTATTTCAAATAGCCGATCCTGTTTTTTAAAAGATATAGACGCGAAACTTTGATAAAAATCATATTTTTTTCATAGATTATTGGAATTTCATGATCAGCCTGTGTAACCTATGAGTTTGCCCCCCCGTTTATTTATCTAACCCCTAGGTAGCATGTTATATAGATCACGTGTTAGTGCATAATGCCCCAAGATTTTCTGGGTGCCGTTGGGATATCGCCGCGATTCGCGAAACGTGATTTGCAATCATTATTACCTGAATTGTGCACAACGACTATAATGTTGTAAAACATCAAACAAGGTTTTAAACGCACTGATGAGTCTCAAGGTTTTTATTCCCCTTAATTTTTTTCTGCAAATTGTCACTTCTAAAAACATTCTATTTTTGAATGCGATAGAAAATGGCTAAAATTAACAAAGATATTCTTTTTTCAATTTTTGAGGAATTGCAAGAGGATTCAAAATCCCTCTTTTCATGCACATTGGTTAACAGGTCCTGTTGTGAAATTGTTATACCAATTTTGTGGAAAAATCCTTGGCGCTATAATATTAATTATCATGATAAAAATTCATTATACTCTCTTATTATTTCCTATTTAACTGATGATACTAATGAATTTTTAACAAGACAAGGAATCTCGTTACCATCAATTTCTCATCAATCACTTTTATTTGATTATTTATCTTTCTGCAAAAGTTTTGATGTAGAAGTTTTGAATTCTATAATTTCTACAGGAACTTTAGACCTACATAAAGAATCTCTTTTGCAACAAGAAATTTACAATCTTTTAATAAGTAAATGTGAATTAAAGTATTTGGATATTAGATCAATTAGACACCAAATATCTTACGTTCTAGAAGCTAAGGATCATTTCGAATCACTTTGCGAGTTAAAATGTGATACATTTGTTGATTCTTCATACCTTCAAGGATTAGCGAGTATTTGTCATTATATACAGAGACTCGTTATTATAAACAAAACAATAGACGTTAACTATGGATTGGTTAAACTAATCGAAAATCAAAGAAATTTGAAATATTTTGAGTTGAGGGATGATTATGACAGTGAAGATTTAATATTAAGTGATCCCCATAAAGAAATTTTTCTTGCATTATCAAAAAAAGCAGCCGTTCTTAATCATTTAATAATATCCTTTCAAGTAGAAATTCATTATAAACACACAATTATACAAGATGTGCTCGCAAAACTTCGTAAATTAAAAACGTTAATAATTAATGAATTTTCTATTACTTTTTCTGAAGACCAATTAAAAACGTTGGTATATCGTGAACTTGAGACCTTAAATATTGATTTAATTTCGTTAAATGATGCTTCTACTATAATTGAAAATAGTGGTGGACAACTTAGAGAAATTTCATTAAGATTTGACGGTTGTGGAGATTTGTTTTGTGATAGTGACTTTGATGAAGAAGATTCTCTCAACTTTATTCGCCAAATATACAAAAATTGTCCTTTAATTGAACGTTTGTCATTACTATTATCATCAAAAATACATTTCATCGAATTTGATAAGTTACTAACAACTTGTCAGAATTTAAAATTATTATTATTAAGTATATCATATGTTAATGATAAAGAAGAAACCGGAGAAGAAATATTAAAAATATTAACAAGATCAGCACCAATTAAATTAAGAGAAATTAGATTTTTTGATGATATTAAATTTTCTTTGGAAAACTTGGAGGAATTCTTTAAAAACTGGAAGGATCGGCCTGCGCTTTCTATATTAACATCTGATTTTCTATATACAGGGAAAGATTACGTGAAACTGATCAATAAATATAAAAATAATGGAGTAGTTGAAAATTTTCAGTGTTATGAATTTGAAAAATATATATACTATTAAGTTTATAGAGGATTTTGAGTTGGTTTCACCATTTTATTATTTCTTTTACGAATTTAAGCTTGGTAATTACGAATTTTTTTCCAAAAATTTGTTCGTTATAATCATAGGTCTATTATACGTAGGTTTATTATAAATAGAAATTTTACTAAGACTTAAATTTATTTATTCTATTTATTCATTCATTCATTTATTTATTTATTTGAAATTTGATGAATAAAGGTACAATACTTTTGCCATAAGAACATTGTGAAGACTGTCATATTGAAGTAAGATAATAAATCAAGTAATAAAGTAATAATATTACCGATTAATAAATCTTACACTTTATTAATCGAAAATTGATATATGAGGACTTGGGACTTAAATGAATTTTTGCGTTCAAACATTCAAAAGCTTTGCCGAGCAGTTTACGAATTTTTTTTTTTATTACGTCAAATTGATAGCACCAGTTTATATTACAAATATGTAACAATGAAATTAAGAATTGAAATATTTAGTTATGTTTATGGTGAATACGGTCTTAATCTTCTAATCTAATTACCTTACCTTATGAGAATTATTATGAGTGATTTTACATTATATCGGTATATTATTTTTTAACTAGGGAGGATCGGTTCAGTACCAATACAACTACGAGCGTTTTTCATCCCTAATAATAACATCCCTGCCAAGTGGTTATAGCGGCTTTTTTTTTGTATCTAGCTAGAGTTCACCTAAGATTCTCCATGAAAAATTTTATTTCATATAAAGATAAAAGAATGAGAAGTTATGGACCAAAAATTGGAAAAAATGTTACAAACACTTTATAATTTAGGTACTTAATAACGTATGATAATATTTTTAATTTTGATTTTCCACGCATAATATCCTTTCAGCATATGTCTGTGTAAGGTGTGCCCATGATTCGAGGTATGAATCTAAACTTTATATATAATTTTCATATAAATTTTTCATGAACAAGCTTTAATAATATAATCCATTAATGGTCGAAAACAGAATTATTAGTCGCGCTTATTGAATGGTAAAAAATCTGTCATACAATATTAATAATATTGTTATACCTCTTTTCATTCATCAATTAAGAATATGGGGCATAAGTGCGTAACACGAAGAAAGGCGGATAAATAGAAACTCCGTCATCCACAGTGGTCGTAGATAGAGTTAACAATTACCAGAGATAATGACACGACCGAAAAGGTTTCGGCCGTTAAAAAAGGATAACGTACCTATTACGGAGAAAGCGGTAAAGTGATTAATAAAGCTTCAGAAAGAAAGGACGTATGATATGAGAACGTAATCCATTGGACGTATCGGATAGAGAATCAAACGGGTTAGATAAAATTAAAATAGAATAGATAGCGAGACACCCGTCCGTAATACATAAATCTGGTGCACCCGGGTATCTTAGTTCTTTGAAAATTTAATTTCATCATAACATTGGTGCTGTCCCAATTAATACTCTTCATGAGTACATATATTGACACAAAATTAGTCTCAGTTGGAAACTGGTGTGATAAATATTCAACTAAAGGACAACTTAGAAAATCTTCATTTCCATATAATCTATATTAAGATTTCAAAATATTATAATATTATCTTCATTTTCGCTAACAATACTACTTTTCTCATCAAGAATTTATAGAATTCTTCTATTGGTTATAAGTTGTAAAAGCTCCGATAATTGTTATTTTATTCACAATGCTCACACTGTGAAAATGGATAGCAAGTGAAGAGTCCTGTAAAGTTTTAAACGAAAAGTTGTTTAAATTTTGCTCACATTTATAATAGTAAGTTTGGTTCCGCGAAACCTAAAGATCATGGTTTAACTAACTTTTATAATTGTTGTTTATTGAAATGATGTAATAATCCCATTCCATACAATTACTTAAGCCGAATTCAAAGAATTAGAATCCGTAGTTGAAATTAGGGCATGAGCTCTTGGTTTTGTATTTATTTATTGCGTACTCTGAACTCGATATAACGAATATACCTCCATTTCGTTGTGATGAGTCGAAACTCTGGCCAGCATGAAATTGGTTTTGGCCTGCATTATATGCACAGCTGATCAAAGATCACTTGAACGGAGAAGGGTTCGAGTTCTAACTGTATGTATTTATTTTCACGGTACATTAGTTAATTTTAAACAGATTGTACTTTGCATCTTAAATACTTGATTAATTAAAATAAATTTACAGCCCTCGATATAACGAACCCTCCAGTTTTCACTTCACGTTTTAAGATTATATCATAGAAAAAATTTAATTGGATGTTTTTTTATAACGAGAGATTTTTGGTTAATATTACGAATTTGTGCATCCAACTTTTTCTCATCAAAAGATTATAAAATTCTTGTTGTAAAAGAAATTGAGCATAAGTTGATGAAGTTCCAATAGAAATTATATTATTAATAATGTTCACACTAATACTTTTGCAAAAAGACAAATAATCAAATAAAAGTGATTAATATGAAATTGAAGGTAATTGAACTCCATGTCTTGTTAAATAATTTTTAGTATTATCAGATAAATAATAACAAATAATAATGAATAAATAGTTTTAATTAATGTCGTATCTCCAAGGATTCCTCCATAATATTGGAATTATAGTTTCACATAATGTTTCACCGAATGAAAAAGAAATTTTCTCATCTCCACATATTTATATCATACACCAGAAGTCTAACTAAAACAGGATTAATGTAACCCATCATTAACGCCTATCTTAATTATTCTCGACGTAAGTTTTGTACGGAAAAAATCATTTAGGATGATAATTAATAAATTTAAGTAATTTGTTATTTCGTTTTGAATTGTAAGTTCTTTATTTCATCAATTTACAAAATAAAAAGTAATAATATTACACAAAGAATATCATAATGCCAAGGATTCACGGCAGTAGTGTTTTGCCAAATCTATACGCAAAATAATTCCGATAAAAACTTTCATTTTTGACATTGGACTTCAAACTGAATCAGGATATTCTTGAATCATGTACAAAATATCTAAAGTGAAAAACGTGATGAGAAGATTGTTTGTACGTGTAATTCCGCAGTAGGCGATGATTTCGCTCTGAAAAGTGAAAAATCCTCCGTAGTTATCTTATTCGAAATTGTATAGACGAAGCATTATGAGTTGTCTGTTTAAAATGGGTTAGGCAATCCTTTGATTTTATCTTGTTTTTTATACATCTTTCTTACCGTTGGCATTGCATATAGTACTCGTAGGTACTTTGTGAGGAACCAAATACTATTTCTGGGGATATATTATGTGGGAGTACTATATGCGGAGGGTCCTATGTAGTCCTTGTATACTAATATTCCAGTACGGTTAAAATAAATAGATTTATACGGTCATTACAGTGTGAATCCAATAATATTAAATTTTTTTTTTTTCCTTATTTTTTTTTTAAAAAAAAATAGTTAAGAATGACAAATAAAATAAAAATTGAGAAAATAATGTAATAGCATCAAAAAAAAAAAAACTATCACATAATGTTGATGTACAATCTTTAAAAATTTACAAAAATTCAACCTTGAAAAGTACCCGGGTACTAACTGTGATGAGATCACCATACCCGGGTCTTAATCATGAAGGGGTATTATTTATTTTCGGGGTACTTTATGCCAACTCCCCATGAAATAAATAATACTTAAGTTTCGTGCGCTTGTTTCTGATCTCAGATATCCCTGGTACAATATACAAAATATCTAGTATAACGTACTACAGTATAAAGACAATATGTAAAAAATTTGATTCATAATAATCTTAGATTGTGAAATAAACAAATGTATGTAAATAAATCCACATATTACAAATGGTATATTGAGTGGGTGTTTTAAGAGAGACAATGACTATTCAGATGCACTATTATAGTTAGCGTTAATGGAAAATTTAATGGTTTGACTCAAGATCAGTTGCTACCGCTGACATGGTTATTGGAACGTCTTTAGCATTTTCTTTTCATAATTCCATATAATTTCTCAGTAAAACAAAAAAGACACGCAGTCATCTGATCAATAGAAGTAATAGCAGCAGTATATATGCTAGTATATTATTTTACGTGTGGTATACTGTATCTCTACGAGCGATGGAGCGAGGAGAGGATAAAAGAAAAATTCAGATCTTACAAATCTGTTCTTATTTTTTCACCTCCCTATCTTATTTCCTCTTCATGACTCTAACGTTCCTTTTCGTTTTTTTTCTTTGGAAACGGCTTCTGAACTTGGATTTCAGCCTGAAACTCCGGAATGTACGTTTACTACGTTCTTTTTTTTGGGATGGGGTTTGGTCTCCTTATTGCCCTTTTCTGCTATTTCTGCTAAGCGTTATACAGTTTATTGTGACGGGAAGTATTTACCTTCTTGCATTTGTGTAAATTTTTCGGCACTTTGGCCGACCCGCATAAATTTTTATATGTATTTTTGAAATAATAAAAATAAAAAGCACTATGTATCTCGGTAAAGCAGTCGTGTATACCATAAGTCGGATCTCTTCGTTCGACGAAGAACCTAGATTCAGAACGAGAAGCAATAATAAAATGGTGATTTTATCTGTGAAATACTTTTTATTGAGGTGAACGGATGATCATTTAAATTTTATAAATAAAATATCTTGTCAAAAGAGCAAAAATCTAAAGTTTTGTAAATTTATGTTATTTTATTCGAATAAAACTACTGTACGTCATTGTTGATATGCAAATTCAGTACAGTTTGGTATATAGAGATTTTTTAAAGAAAAAAAAAGGATAGGTTATCAATTTTTGTCACGAATAAATCAAATAAATATATTTAAATAACAACCAAAATCCAGTAATAAAATAACAACACGAAATATATATATCGAAATTAAAAACAATTCTCAATTCTATGTATCATCAGAAATATTATTTACTTTGTAAAGGTTTAATATAGTGCAAGAAATTAAGAAGATAAAACGAAACAGCGTAATTTTTGTAAATTTGAAAAAGAAAATTTGAATAATTAAAAAATCCTAGTACTTTCTCAATTTCGTGAAACGTCATAAAATAGAACGCCCTTTGCCGGTTTAACCCGTAAACAATCTTGATGAGAAATTAATATTGTGTGGTAATATTACGAGAAAAAATTCACGTCATGAAAAAAATCAGCTTGTGAATGAATATAATTAATCAGGATTGTTCTCAGATTATAATTACGCCAAATCAATTACTTTTTATTCGTTTCATTAAAATGAATAAGCGTGTAATTATTCGAAATTATTACAATATACGTAGATTGTTGTAAAATTATAAAAATATTACGTATTGTAATTTATTGAAAATCGGGTAATTGAAAACGTTTCGAGATTTTATTATATATTCAGTAAAAAAAAATCCCTTCTCCCCATGGAAAAAAAAATAATAATGATAATTTTCTAATTTATTCGAAATGTCTAAAGACTAAAGGATCACTTTCTTTCTAACTGCGATAAAGATTTACGTTACAATACTTTTTTTAATAATAACAACGGTAGAAACTATTTAAATGAAATACTTTTGAAAATATTTCATGAGAAAGATTTCTCATCATCTAAATCGATTGATTCGTCGATTCAAATCTTTCGACATAATCACGTATTCCGCCTTTTCGTGCGATAAAGCATCTTCCCATAAAGAATTAGTCACTAGTCCGATGGCGAGTGGATGAAAATTACGACCTTGTGTCGTTACGAAGTATTTCAGGATCCCTCGACCAGTTACACTTCTATTTCTGGGATTTCTTCGATTGACATAGCTTAAACGTCTCATCATATCATCGACACTTCTGATTGGAAGAGGAAAAACTACTGTTCTATTTGCAAGAATCACATTTAGCAATAATTCACATTGTTGGATTATCATACGTCTTCTTTCGATGACATCCATTTTTTCATATATATATATACATATATATGTACGAATTGGTTGAAATTTTTTTTTTTGGCGTTTTTTTTTTAAAAAAAAAAAATTTTTTTTTTTTTATTTATTTATTTATTTTTTTTTTCCTTCCCCGTAAAGAGAAAATTTTTGAAAAAAAAAATTTTTTTTTTTTAATTAAATTCTATTTATATACTTTTTATTTAAACTCGGACTTATATCTCCGCCTTTTTTTTTTTGAGTTTTTTAAATGATTCTCTTTGTATGTATGCTATAGTAAGGTTGTCTAAAAAGTAAATAAAAAATAAAATCGATAGTTAACTGGTTTTTTACAGTTACAAGAAATAAAACCTGTTTGTTTTTTTATATGTATATATATGTAAAATAATAAAATTAACTGGTTAACTTTAATTGAGGGTATTTCTACTGGTGGAAGTAACAAGAACAATATAATAATATTGTGTCAAAACAATATGCATGAAAGCGCATATGTATTAATTAATCACAGAAAACTACTTTTTCGTTCAAAAAATAAAATAAAATAAAATAAAAAAATAAAGGAGAAACAAAATTTATTCAGACCTTTATGGACAAATCCGTTTAACTTGTTTTATTACTTGAAATTACAAGAGTATAAACAAATATTTTTAACTGGTGAGTTGACATCTGTATTTCTGCACGCACAGTCTGGGAACTAATTTATTTCCCTTTATTTAATCAATTATATCATTTGGAGTAACAAATAAATTGCTATAAGATTTTTTGTTTATATGGATTATATTTTTTACCACTATAGGAAATTACATTTCAGATTACGTCATCGATTAACGGAATATTATTAACTGTAAAAACTTAATACTTTTATTTTTTTTTAATATTTACGATTTAATTTTAAATTTTAATATTTAATAAAACAGAAATATCCATTACTGATTTCACGATAATTTGATCGAAAAGTCAAGATCAATTTATTTCTCTTTTTTTTTTTTTTTTTTTTTTTTTTTAAAAAAAAAAAAAAAAAAAAATTGAGAAACAATCAATTTGAACAATCAAATATATAAATATGGAACACACACACGGCAATAAATAAATCATCACATGCCACTATTTAGTTTTCCCTAATCATTTCTCTTTTTATAAGATTCATTGAATATGTATATTATTATAGGTTTATTATTATATTTTTCTAAAAAGAACTTCGTATACATACTAAATTTAAACGCAAATTTGGTAATACTTAAATTTATTTTACAACGCCACTTACGGATTGCTCCGCTTCAAACATTTAAAAAACGGACTTCATTATCCGTTCGTGTGACCAATTGTCTTTCATTTAAACTTGTCTAAAAGAGGCTTAGAAAATTGTAAACACAATGTAAAGTAAAATAGTTATTATCAAACATATTTATAAATTCAATGAGGCGCGGAATTAATAAAAATTGTACCTTTATAGTAAGAATTCTATTATGCTTGAAAGATCAAAGGGACTACGCTATGTTCCACAACTTAAAAAAAGAATTGCTATTTTAATATTCATGCATGATTGAATAATAATATAATAATATAATATAATAAAATAATAGCGTACTGATATTATTTTTTTTTTTTCTTTAAAAAAAAAAATATCATACTAGCGTCGTTCTTCCTCTTGAATATTCCTTAACGTGAAAAAAAACTTCCTGTTCTTAATTTATATACTAACCCTATTAAATAATAAAAAATTAATGATTACATCGTATCCTAGTTAATCAGGCTACACTTATCCAATACAAAAAAAATTACCAAATAACTATTTCACACGTCATCAATTCCGCAGACCTCTTACGTTATAACGATATGTCGGGATCCATATAAAAATCTTTAAAAAAATGTCTTTATATCGATCAAAGATAGCAGAAAGTGTAGAAAATGAATAATATAATAACTCGAGCCACCGAGCATATAGTTATCACTGTAGGTTTTTTTAAATTTACATTATTCTAATTAGAGAGAACATCAATAAATATATACGAGAGAACAGAACAATATAATTTTTTTTCTCACATATTTAAGCCTCTAATCAATTTTATATCTGATCTATATTCTGATCTATATTTATTATTTCGCAAATAGGAGCTAAATATCAATAAAACTTGGATTTAAATTCTTTTTTTTTTTTTTCTTTTAAAAAAAAACCCTTATAGGTTTAAATTTTACCTTGGTCTTAATTGGTGCTTCACTCTTGTTTAGGGAAAAAAAAATCTAAATATAAATCTATAATTATCAATTAACCATCTCTTAAACGCGGTGTCTTTTAATCTTTTGAAGCACAGAGTCCTGAAAAATTAATAATATTAGATTAACTGAACGTCGTAAGTACCTGAACTTCTTCCTCTGTTTAAGATGATCATGAAAGTGATCGTGAATCTAAAAATTCTAATCACGCATTCGATTAAATTAAATATTATTAAATTAAATAGATATCTATATAACAATCACCTTACATCACATTTTCTCACACTATAAAAACGAGACTCCAATTTAATAATAGCAGCAGTAAATAGATCCGAAGATTATAAATTTCTGGTGTTATGATAAGAAATTTGAAAAATATCAGATTATAAATTACCTATACTATATCATAAATATAATAAATCTAGGAAATTAAACATACTATTTTTTTTTTTACATGTCACCTAACTACTAGAGCCCATTCCTGTAATACTCTTTCATAAATTCCATAATAAACAAGCCCCAATTCCGTGAATGTCACAATAACTTTATGTAGACCTAAATTGTTGGTCCACAAAGTTCCTTAAGGTGAGTTTCACTGTACTTTTCGCTAAGCAAGTAATAATTTCCCTCCTGCTAATTTTAATTTAACTTAAGACTAAAGTTCCTCTATAGAAGGATTCTTGCAAGAGTCTTGTGGAAAGTTCTAACGTTAGTTTAATGTAGATAAAATAATTAGAAATTGTGAAAACTCTTACCGTAATGTTGCAGACTTTCAGAAGGAAAACATTTTCTGAAAAAAAAAATGATTATCGATCTCTGAATCAGCTGACAATTTATGTTACACAACCTAATCCAACTCATGAGCAAAAGTTATTAACAAAGTTATTTAATATTCAACGATTTATTATCGTCAAAGTTAATATCGTGTGACCATAATGAATGACAAGATAAATTAGATGAAGCTGACAATTAAATCTATCAATTGAATTTCGACGATTGATTTTTTTAGGATTATATACAGTAACACTTTTTTATAACCTATATGCATTTATAGAGATTACTATACATGGAGATCAGGCTATTCCGACGGTGTAATTATTACTCTGCGTAACGACGAAATTAATTACGTCTCCGTCGAATTGTATAACGCAATCTTCTTACGTCGATAAATCATTTTGATATCGGATAATCGGATTTAATAAAATAAATTTTGTAATAACTATATATTCTTTTCTTATTCTATTAATTTCATGGAATTGAGTGAGAATCGGTCACTTTTACTATAAAAACACAAAGCTGTAAATTAAAGTTGGAATAGAAAATTATCTTTAAAAAGAAAAAAAATAGAATCCAACTACTAGAACTTGTAAATTTATGATTAGTTTCTTTAAAAATAAATAAATAAAAATTAAAATATGCGTTGATTGACGTTCCTAAAATCTTAAAACGATATTATCAACCTTATTGAACTTACCAAAGACTTTCCAAAAGAAGTTCGAACTAATCGGTAATTAGTTTCCTTTTATGAAAGTATGCAATCATAATGTCAAGTTTATGTCGGCGTAATTACCTGATATTACAGTAATTAATTCATGTAGCCCATGTCAAAATTAAATTACGCTACTGTAATTTGTCATAATGCCAATTGCCGTGGTCAACGGGATGTATTTACAAATGTAGCGAGTAATTTACCGTATATTGCGGGTCATAATACCCCGGCGGACATCTTGCAAATTTTAGGGGGTCGGTTGACGATGTATCCAGGTCCCGGAGTGTACGAAATTTTTAATTATAAGAAGGCTTTAAAAACCTAAATATTTAAATGTGTCGCCAGGGCAAATTAGATTGTTTATAGCCGATTTCATAATGTACAGGACACATTTCTTGCCAAGAGTAACTCAGTAAAACTCAGTAGAAGACAAAATGAAATAAAAACTATACCGCTGCACTCAAATCAAATGCTCCGAATCTAATGATATAACCTTTGCCTTATTCTGAGTTTTACCGAGGTTTACCGAATGTAAATGTGTCCCGTACATTATGAAATCAGCTGTAAATAGTAAAATCAAAAGAAAATGGAGATTTTTTTTTTCCAGAAAAAAGAGGGGAATATTATACATGGGTACAGTGGCCCGCGATATACGGTACTTTGTTAGCAATAATGCCTTAAGCAATATTATAATTCCAATTATTAGTAGAGTATTGCTAAACCTCAACGCCAGTGATTATCGGCCAAGCTTTAATTTTGGTCATAATTAAGAATCGCGTCTATTATTATTAAATTCCAGCCGAAATCTATAATTTTTACCAAGGTCACGAATTTTTAAAAGTATGGTTAAAAATTTTTTTTTTAGGCAAAAAAGCATAAAGTCAGATTTTTATGTTTTACTCCTTTTTAGCATAGAAGTAACTTGTTCTACGCATTTCTTTTTACATATAATACAATCAATTGTTTATATTATGACTAAACAGTCAAAAATTTTAAAGTTCAAAAAATTTTTTTTATATTGCCAGTGACCGCCAGTGAGATCTAGCAATACTCTTATTAGTTTTACAAAAAATAACCAACATCTGCTGATGCGCAGTGCACGTCAGTTATCGAAAAAGCATATATGCATATAATGAGATTAAGTAATCATGTAATATGTAATTTTAATTGTGAATGTGTGCTGCTAGAGCTATGATATTACACTAAATAAAAATTTTATTGTAATTTTTAGGAATTATTTAGAGGCACTCTAATGGCTAATAATTAGTGTCATTTTTAAACATAGAATATTCTCGCTATTGAATATTATCCCTTAAATGGTAAGGGTTAAAATTAATTTTAAAAATTTTGGCATTTTTAAGATATCTTAAGATCCTGTGATCATAAAAAGATGAAATTTAGTTTATTTGATTCCTCTTATTGAGACGCGTCTAATGGTAGCAAAATTGTATCTGAAAATTTGGTAAATAAAAGGTTATATTTATAGATTTTTAGATATTGAAAGATATCTTATCACCTGATGATTATAGAAAACTAGACTTTATTTTATCAGATTCTTCTCATCAAGATGCATCAAATGGTGGTAGTTTTACGCAGTAGATAAAAAGATATTTCAATTTTTAAAGAATTTAAGCCTTATTTGTAATAATTTGTAGATCATTTACTCATATCGGCTGATCAGAAAAGTCTCCATAATTTTATATACTAATAATGACAATAAAGTAACCCATCAGTTATATAATGAACCCATCAACTAAGCTTAAATATTAATTGGACAAATTTTCCAAATAGGCCGATATGTTATGAACTTTTTTTCGATTTTTACTCAAAAAATACCATAGAATTTATTACAAAAATATTATTTTATTTAATAAAATATCTAAAAAAGCTTAAAAATATCCTTAATTAAAAAATAAAATTGCAGGCAAATTTGCCTGCAAAACAGTCTAAGGGATAAGGTTTTATGTTTGATATGAAAGAATAATTGCAACTTTATCTTTAATTATTATTATTTATGTCTTCAATTTTGCTGTTGATTATTCTTTCAACCAAATTAAATCGAATCAAGTTACGGTCTGGTTCGGTTTGACTTGGCCTTTCGAGTTGATGGAATAAAACCGTTGCCGATAGTAATGACTCCATCGGTTGACTTGCAGTTCAAGTCAGTATGATCAGACTTGACTTCAGTCTCAAGTTGGACAGAACCGGATGTTGCAACTCCTGTTGTTGTAATGTATTATTGTTCTATTCATAAATTGATGTTATTGAAGAATTTTAACAACTCTTGACCTTCATAAATTACTAGTAATAAATTTTTTCTCTACCATACAACGCAGACATACTAGCAGTACATCTGTAGTCACTTTAACTATGAAACATAATTCGAAGGAGTTAACTTGCAATACATCTAAAAAACTACTCTTTTGCTTCGAATTTAGTCAATAATTCAATATTTTCGTTGCAATTCGGAACATGACTTCTTCGATTCTTCGATTCTTTATTGTCAGAGTCACCCGGACTTCAGCTTTGTGTCTTCGCTCTTCTTTTCCGTAGCCCTTGTTTCCGGTTAACTTTTTTCGATATCTTTGACGAAGAATTCTTGGAACCCTTCTTTTTCTGCGAAAAGGATGATAGAGTCCATTTATAATTTTTCCTTGATACTTGATACGTATAAAGGGTGTTTCTAATGTCTGCCTTAAGTTCTCATATGTTTCGAAATACCCTATTAGTAAATTTTTAATTATTTTGTAGCTCTTGAAATTTAAATCCAAGAATAATTCGTTGGGAGTGTCGCGTCTAAGAAACAGCTGTTCTTTCATTTTTTTTTTTGAAACGTTCTCTTTCAGTTATTTTTTTTTGCGAAAACCAGGATGCCATCATTACCTATCGTATACGTCCAAATTTCTCTGTCGAAACTGGCTAAGGTAAATGAACTTTCCCGATATCTTAACGCAAATCGTTTGATATTTCTTTTGTCTCTTGACGAACATAGATATCGTGGTTTCCAAGTTGTCGGTTTATTATATTTATGTTTATTTTATTTTATTTTATGAAAGGAAACGCATCATACATAAGTAATAACCACATTAATATGAATAAATTCATTATCCTTAGATTAGGAAAACTTAATGTGATGTCGGTACGAAGCCGACCGTTATCCTATCTCAACTTGTAGAACTTTAGTCCTAAAGTTACAAAAACGAAAAAAAAAGAAAGTAAAAAAAGGGGTCATATATTAATTATATAATTAGTATATGATTTATATCTCGGATATTCGGTTTTAATTCTTCCGAGATGCCTATGCACGTGATGGTCCTCTGTCTTTTTTGACGATCGGGATTGTTAACTTTTTCCCTTCTCCCATCCACTAATATCGAATTTAAATATTACTAAAATCTATTATGATGATTCGTGTTTTACATTAACAAGATTACGATGAAACAGTTATCCGGATAATATATAAATTATTTAATCCGGATAAAAACCATAATTTTAAATAAAATTTGGAGTCAACCGCAACTGCAACCTGAAAAGATTTTCCCTTTTTTTTTTTTTTTTTTTTTTTTTTAAAAAAAAAAAAACCAATTATTATTTTCTTTTTACGTCTTCAAATTTATTAATGCATATAATTAGTTTCCAAAATATTTTAAATTATCTGATTCGGATAAAACCGGAGCACTACACGTGAAAATGAGAATTTCTTGTCTGATAATATTCTGTTTTTTGATTCATTACAAAATTAAAGATATTTGCATATATTATATTCATAATAAATTTATCAATCATTGAACGAGGAAATTTATTTATCATAAGCATATTAAGATAATTGTTAAATACGAAGAAGAAAACGTGAATTTGAAATATAAGAAAGTTCGTTTTAAAAAAAATAATAATAATTACGTTTGGTCAATGCAGTTTTACGAAAAATATGTATGCAAAAGTCCGTAAAATTAAAAATTTTTGTTACATTGCATAAACCTAAAATTTTTTGTCATTCTATAATAATAATATTTCGCCGATAAAAAAAATATATATATTATACATAAAAAAAAAAAAATTTACAAGTAATTTGCAAGAAAGTATGTTGTTTATCACTCTTATTATATTAAAAAAAAATAAAATTTTTTTTTTTTTAAAAAAAAAAAGTTAAAAAATGCTATATACACTATATTTCATAACGAACGGGAAAAATAATGGGAGAAATAAAAAAAAAATTTAACCATGTAAAATTTCCGGAAATTTTTATAGTAAAGAATACGAAGTAGTAAATTTATCCAATGAAATAATATCATTTATGATATTATTTCTAATTTTTCGGTTCACTTTTTCGAATTTTTTTGGAAAAAAATTTGTTACATGCGTATACAACAAAAATCGTAGGTATTTTTCGAAGGATATCCTGGTAATAGGATAATAGGATTATGTCGAGAACTACGAATGGGAAAAATTATTTGTAGGCATCGATATAAATAAATAAAAAAAAAATGGCATGTATCTTAATTTATTAGAAAACATAATTTTAAATTATTTGGGGCATAATTTCTTAAAAAATGTTTTTTTTTTTCCGCCGTAAAGATTTCAATGTAAACCAAGCGAATTTATAGCAGATATAACATGTACAAATTATAATGATCAATGGGCTTGATTTTTATTGTAATATCCTTATTTTTTTTCTTTCAAAAAAAAAAAAAAAAATAATAATTGCCGTTCATTAATATGAATGAATAACGCCGTGTAAAAGACTCTTAAAAAAATTTTCTGTCGCATTCAAACACGCCAACCTTTCCGAAATGTACCTTGAGCATATGATTCATGTGGTTTTTTTCATTAAATGTCTGGTTTCTTGGGCTGAGCAGATGTACCGAAATTTTTTTATTTATCTAAAAAGGGAATAATTAAAAACAGTGGAACTGTGTTATTCATGCATTAAAATTAAAAAGTTGTCACGAAAACTGGAAAAAACCAGTTTAAACAATAATCATATGATCAACGGCGATAATAATACCCTGATAAGGTGGTATTATGTTTTTCATCAGATCTTAGTATTATTGGTCATCAAAGAATTTATATCATTGGTCGATAATTCGACGGTAATTGATTAAGTTTAATAGAAAGTATTGTTTCTAGTTAGAATACATGCGGAATGAATACTTTGAGATAATAACCATATTGTGCTAGTACTCCCGAGGTTTGCATAAAAGATAAGGTGCGAAAGCAGACATCTTTCCTTTTTTGGATAATTCCAGCCGAAATTATTTCGTATTTTCGTTATTATTTTCGTCATACATTATACTGTAAGAAGGGAAGAATGAGATGTTTCCTCGTTTCAAATCCAAAAGAAGCTACATTACAATCATTCTATGATAAACAATAGCTACATTTTGAATAAAAGGATTTAAATCATTGACTGAAATTATCATATGAATCTAATCTCGAATAAATGCAAAATTCATTCCATTGTAACCAAAATAAATTAGATATTAAAAATTAATTAGTAATTATAACGAATAAAGAAATTTGACCCGTTACTCTCTCATAAATTATATTACATTATTCATTATTTTAGTGAATAGATTAGTGTTGCCTGCCGTAAATAGTTGTAAGTCCAAAAATCAAGTAATTATAATGGTTGTAAATCATCTTTCAGTTAACCACAATAGCATAATGTTTACAACCAAATTACAACTTATGTTTATAATATTACAGCCCGCCTAAGTTATAATTCGAATATAATTATTATTACTTACGGCACGCAATCTTAGAATAGATATTAGTATCCCGGAATTATTCCGATATTATTATCGTTTTGATATTCTCAATATAGATTTGTTGCCCGTTACAATATATTCTTTCGATATCCTCAATATAGATTTATTGCAACGACTCGAGAAACTCTACATTTTGTGTTTAAGATTATGAAATGAAAAAACGTACGTTTTTTCATACGCATAACAAAGCCGTTTAAATGTAAAGTCTTTCGATTACTCTTTAATATTTATTCGTTCTCGTTTCTTAAATAGTTGAAGGGCTTTGCCAACGGTATATTGCAAGCTTAATTTAATCATTTGACCAAAGATTTTTACCAACTGAATGATATCAGATATCCTTGGAGAACGAACAGCCTTTATCTCAATATCGAGGAGTATTATTAAGTTTTTCTTCAATTATTGACTTTCAATTCGTGTCATAATGAAATACATTATTGTTACAAAACTTAATTATTTTCATCAATATATAGTACAAAGAAATCTACGAAAAGAAATCGCATAACATAGAAAAGAATAGTATGTAAAAAGAATATTAAGATTACTAGTAGCATAGCAAAAGATATATTGGAACTTCAAAATTTCAATTTTAAAGTGTTTAAACAAATTGACTAGTTTAATATTATTTGTGACTTATACTTACTTCATCAAGTGGATCAATTCTGCTCAAAATCGAAGTATTTATTCTAACTTTCGTTTTATAACATTTGATGAATTTGGGAAACTCTAATTCCTATGGCTGCTGCTCTTTGACATCTCGGGATATTTTAATTTTCACAGATAAATACTTCCCCAGAAAGTTGCTCCGCGACTCTAGTTGAAGGACCTTTTATAACTCTAAGTCTAACATTAGTCCGTTTGATTTCACCAACATTTCTTATACTTACTGCCACAAATGATTCGGTTCCTTTGAAGTTTGGATTCCTATTGACACAACAAATAATGGAATAAATATCATTTATGAAAAAGAATACTGTAGTTAATCTTAAAGAAATAACTTAATAGAAGGTTTGAAAAGGTGACAAAAAGTTTCGAGTTCGAAATTAATATCGATAAAGAATTGCCGAGTTCAAAAGAAACCTAAAGAAAGTATTGACAGATAGTCGACTGAAATAGATGATAAAACGGATATTATAGACAAAAAAATTAACAAAATCGAAATTATGCCAAATAGACCTCAAACAATTCAAAAAAAAAAAAAATAATCTTTGAAAAATTTTCGTGGCGAGTAAAAGAAACGTGACGTAAAAATTATTTAACTATGCATAAGCAGTGGATCATACTACACCACCTCGGGTATCATGGGTGATCTTTATGCCACGTGGTTACGTGACGACCGCGTTATATTTATCTTAGGGACAGTTTGGGGTGCGAAAATTATCTGTCACCTGCATAATCCCGTTCACTCATATGTAGTGTCACCAATATCATTAATAATTGTGCTACCCGGGGTGGTGTGTTAATTATTAAGCAGCACAAACCATACGATACTAAAAATACTAAAAAGTGCTCATAATGATATTTTTTTTTTAATCTCCTATTTTATCGGGATGGGCTGCGACATTAAATTTAGAAATCTGCAAATAATGTCGTACTTCTTTACAACTTCGTTTTTTATAATAACAATTTAGAAAATTGTCTTCAACTGTACAGTTCACAATCATTTTCATGTTTTTGTAAAATATTAAAATTAGATCTACGATGAGTGAATGACACGTTCAACGCATAATCAACTACATGCACTATTAATATGTATGCAGTAACATGTTCCTTTCTTAGGTTGTTACTAATATTTAATTATTTAATAATAAAGAATTGAAATACGTTTATTTAAAATTTAAAATTTATAGAATTACAATTAATTAATTATATAAAATTTATGTTATGCAAGATTAAAATACTTGACACACAAAAAGATGTCACAAAGTCACATTTTTTTACACACAGTAAAAATTTAAGTTTCATCCTTAGGAAAATTGATTGTATTTATTGGCCTTCGGATAAACGGAAGATTTACCGACACTTTTGGCCTACATTACCAAGTACTGTAAATTCAATTTATTTGGTCGATTATTCGATTTCTCTCCAACCAATATTTGATTCCCAAGTTATTCTGTAAAAAAAAAAAAAATAGAGCGATCTATCTGGAATTCCGAAATACACCCGCTATGCTGGAAATATGAAAGGACCGAGTTCCGTAAAATATGTGTGGTATACCAATTAATTTTTCATCCTTTACCATTTTCGTTCATTAAATATAAATATATTTATGTCTTATTACGTACTATTAGGCCGGAATTGCATAATACTAAATACTCAGCCGACATTAACAAAAAAGGAAATACTACGTGATTATCCGCAGTATAAAATACTTGACAACTGAGGTCTTGTACCATTGAATACAAATATACTGACCAAAAATCACAGAAAAATTACTTGCTCATTAGAAACCCAGCAAGATGAATTTAATAGATACCCGCATACAAGTATATTTATAATTAATCCATTTTACTTATAAAATAAAATATAATTATTTATTTATTAAAATTAAATTAGGCCTAACAATTATTACTGTAAAATTATTTAGAAAGATCACTGCAAGAATAAAGAACGTATAAAGAATCAAATATAAATAATAAACAATAACGTAAAATAGATAAATAAATTAACTTTTTAAAGTTTGAACATGTTAATAATTACAGCATCTTTAGTCTTTCACATATGAACTATTGTTTCCTGTTTTAAAATACTTTGCTTTTATATCCTTAATTGTTATAATTAAAAATTTTGCATAATGAAAATTTTGCCGTATAAGGCGCTATTTTGACCATCACAATAGCAACAATAGATCAATAGCAACAATAACATCTCCAAATGTATCTGATCATCCCCCGCAGTATATGGTCTAAACTACATAAAACCCGAGTTTGGGCGTATCAATTATTTAATTATTAGAATTGGTAATTTTGTGATAAGAAAACCATTTTTTGTTTTTACGAACAGTTGGACAAATTTCGAAATAATGTCACATCTGATCGAAGATTGTCTCATAATTATTTTCAACGAATTGCGAGAGGAACCATCTTCTCTATATTCATGTATTCTGGTAAATAGATTCTGGTGTCGTATAGCTATGCCAATCTTATGGGAAGATCCTTTTGAATACGATATTAATAACGGGGATTCCCGTTCGCATCATAAATTGTATAATTTAATAGTTTCTTTATTACAAACATCTTCAAAAAAACTTTTATCGGATAATAACATTGAATTACCTATACAAGAATTTTCAAACAAACCATTATTCAATTACGTAAATCTTTCGCCCCAAATTTCGTCAAATTTTATCAATAATATGACAAAACAGCTAATTAAAGAAGATGATGGATTTAATAAGTATCAAGAAGAATATAAAAAATATCTATTGGAACAAGAAATTTATAAGTTATTTATAAATAATTGTAAGGATATTGTCCATTTTAATTGGAAAACAAGACAACCTTTGTCTCAATTTCAAGGAGCATCAACATGTTTCTCTCAACTTCGTTCCTTAATAATTGACCTTCAATGTGTCACCTCAACAGAATTATTTGCAATGGCACAAATTTGCCAAAATATTGAAGAATTATCCGTAGCTGATTGTTATGGTGACATTTCAGGATTAATTTGGTTTATTAATACTCAAAAAAAGTTACGATCGTTAAATTTATATTTTAAAGGTACTAAAATATTACAATGTGTACAATTAAGTGAAGTAATCGAAAGAAAAGCTGCTACACTAAAAAAACTTAGCATAATAGGACCAAATATTATTTTATTACCGCCCAAATTTCTTTCATCGTTAATTAAATTAGAATATTTAGAACTTTACGAACAAACATATGAAACCGAAAGTGCAGAAATGTGTGAATGGAAGAAACATTTATTAATAACTTCTTTTCCAAATCTTCAATATCTTAAAACTGCAATGTTAACGTCTTGTGAATATCACGCAATAATTGAAAAATCTATTGGAAATATTTTGGAAATTAATATACTTCATATGTTTGATCAAGATCGAGAATATACAAATAAATTAATTAAAGCGATCGTCGAAAAATGTCCAAAGTTAGAGAAATTAACTATTAACGTTGAACTTGAGAATTTAGATGGAATAAAAGGAATTCTCTTAAATTGTACACAATTAAAAATGATAAATCTTTCAATGGATAACAAAAAACAATATAATTGTGATATATTTTTAGAAATTTTAACAAATTATTCCCCAAAAACTTTATATGAAATTTCTTTTAATGAAAATTGGAAATTTTCAAATGAAGGGTTGGAAAATTTCTTTAAAAGTTGGAGAAATATAGAACCAATAACATTTACTATGAAATTTATTGGTGATATAGATGAAGGTTACAAAAGGATTGTTGAAAAGTATTATGAAAAAGGAATAATCAAAGATAATTTACTAGATGAGCATGTTACATTTGTACAACAATAACGTTATTAATTACGAATTGTTCTGATAATCTGATTTTATTTATTTATGTATGGTCTAAACCGTTATAATTAAATGAGTCGTTGAACACAAACTATAAACTCGTATTTTGTTACTTAATTGCGTTAATAACATAATTCTACATGTAAACCTGTCAAAATATGAAATAAATCGATTATTAATCATGTTCATCTAATCTGTTTATGGTCTCAAAAACCTTCAATGTTAAGGTATAGATCAACGCAAAAAACACAAGATCATGTTACACATCTCAAGTTAATTTAAAGACTGAGTCTGAAAAAAAAAATTTTTTTTTTTTTCTTTCGTTTGTCGAGAACAACTTTGAGATAATAAATAATGTCATATCTAGTCGAAGATTGTCTCATAATTATTTTTAATGAATTGCGAAAGAAGCCATCTTCTCTATACTCTTGTATTTTGGTAAATAAATACTGGTGTCATGTAGCTATGCCAATCTTATGGGAAGATCCTTTTGAATTGTTTAACGGAGGTTCATCTTCTCGCCATAAACTTTATAATTTAATAATTTCCTTATTACCAACACCTTCAAAAAGACTTTTATTGGATAATAATATTATTGAATTACCTATACAAGAAAGTTCAAACCAACCATTATTCAATTATATTAACTTTTCATCACAAGTTCCATCAAATTTCATTGATGATATGATAAAACTGTTAATTAAGAAAGAAGATGGATTTAACATAATTAAAGAAACATCCCAAAAATATCTGTTGGAACGAGAAGTTTATAAATTATTTGTAAGTAATTGTGAGAATATTATCCATTTTAATTGGCAAACAAGACAACCTTTGTCTCAATTTCAGGGAGCATCAACATGTTTCTCTCAACTTCGTTCCTTAATAATTGATCTTCAATTTGTTACTTCAATAGAATTATTTGCGATGGCACAAATTTGTCAAAATATTGAAGAATTATCAGTATTTGAATGTTATGATGATATTCCAGGATTAATTTGGTTTATTGATACTCAAAAAAATTTACTATCATTGAGTTTATATTTTAAAAGTGATGAAAAACAATGCTTACAATTAAGCGAAGTAATTAAAAGAAAAGCCAGTACATTAAGAAAATTTTCTATTGAACCGTTGATCATTTCAATCTCACCTAAATTTCTTCCATCGTTAATAAATTTACAACATTTGGAACTTAAAAACATTTATGGACATGATAATGATAGAATGGATATATTTAAGGAATATGAATGGGCTTATTCTTTATCTCTTGCATCTTTTCCGAATCTTCAATATCTCGAAACCGCATTTTTACCATTCTCCAAAGAATGTGATTTGATTGAAAAATCGAATGGAAGCATCTTAGACATTGATATATGCCGTATGAATAATAATATTGAAGGTATCGGATATAATAAGAAATTAATTAAAGTGATTTCTACAAATTGTCCAAATATTGAGAGATTAAATATTGAAATTGAAATTGAAAATTTATGTGGAATAAGAGAAGTTCTTATAAATTGTTTACGATTAATAAAGTTACAATTATCAATAACAAATAATGAGGATAAATGTGCTTGTGATGAATTATTAGAAATTCTAGTTGAATTTTCACCAAAAACTTTATACAAACTCACTTTTTGCACAAATTTTATTTTTACTCCTGACGGCTTGAAAAATTTTTTTGAGAATTGGAAAGGTAGAAAACCACTCATTTTAAATACACATTCTTGTACGGGAAATTATCTTACAGATGATTATAAAATGATTATAGGAAAATATCTTGGTGAAGGAGTGATTAAAGAAATTATTTAGTTTGAATGTAACTTAAGATATAAATAAAATAAATGATATTTTTTAACACGTTTTCAAAAATATATGAACAGTATTTTTTTTTTTTTTTTTTTATAACGTGTTTTCGATTAACACGTTTTCAAAAATATATAAATGGTTTTTTTTTTTATAACGTGTTTTCAAAAAAAAAAAAAAAAAATTAAAATGAACAGTAACTTGACAAACTTGCTAAGGTTATCTCAAAGCATCAAATTAAGGTAAAGAAAAAAACTTCAACTTAATTCTTGGTATATGCCTCGAAAAAAAAAAATTTATTTTGTGTTTTATAATACAAGTATTATAAATGAAAAAAAAATTAACTGGTACTCTCGATGGCCTGAAAAATCTAAACTAATTAAATTCTTTATTTAAAAATTTAAAAAATTATTTAATTTTCTTGAGAGTTGGAAAGATAGAAAACCATTCATTTTAAATAAACATTCTTATACTCTTACAGATGATTATAAAATGATTATAGGAAAATATCTTGGTGAAGGAGTGATTAAAGAAACAAATTTTAAATATTTAGTTTGAATGTAACTTAAGATAGTAAATAAAATAAATGATATTTTTTTAACATGTTTTCAAAAAAAGCATAATAGTGTCAGTATTTTTTTTTTTTTTTAACGTGTTTTCAAAAATAATAAAATGAACAGTAACTTGTAAAGCATCAAATTAAGGTAAAAAAAAACTTTCAACTTAGTGAAGTTTTTTGGATCATAATCAACATGCCTCGAAAAAAAAATTATCGTGTTTTTTTTTCATAAAATACAAGTATTATAAATGAAAAAAAAACTACCTGAGGTGTGATATATTGAATATATCACGGAGACATCCAATAATCCAGGTTAGATAAAGAACGTACTGTACAATCAAAATCAGATACATGCAGAAAATGTGAAAAAAAACTGTAACATTTCTAAACATGAGTAATTGCAGCTTTGACATATTTTTTGCACGGTTAGTTAACGGATTTAAACATGGGTAACAAAGATATATCAGATATATCAAAATGAAACGCCAGAATAGATCAATCTCTCGCCCACTTGCATAATCAAAAATCTTTGTGAAAGAGATTGTTTACTTCTTTTTATTCAAAGATAGTGATTGCGATGGATAATAATTTACTTATGTAGCCAAGCATGTAAGAACCAGCCATTTTGTAATCATGTAAAAAAAAAACAATGCTTCATCTTGATTAATTTCTGATTTCTGTTTGAAAAAATGAATGTATATATTTAACATTGCTTAAAAATAAAAGTTGCAACAACATTTGTATTTGCATGCTATTACCTTATCGATTTATGTTTTGGGAGAATTTCTAATTTATATAACACAGTGCCAATCGCCAACAATGTAAAAAAAAATCGGAAAAAACTCCGTTAAATGATTTTTTTGACTTGTTTATTCCGAAAAATTCAGGACAGGTTTACGAATTTATAATTCAATGAAACATAAATCACATTTATAATTCGTTCCGTAGTAAGCAAATGACGGAATTACTTAAAAGTAGATTGATGCATAAATTTAAAATTTCAAAACTTTCATTAATTTAGCATAGTTTCCAAACATTAAAAATAAATTCAAAATCGTCGTATCACTATTTCAATATATCAATAATGTATTATATCTATCATGAAAAAGGAAATATATTTATATATATGACAAGCAATTCCGAATTACCTTTGTTTTTTTTTTGCACAAAGAAATTTGACTTCATAACGCTAAGACCTGCAAAATTACACAATCACGAGATAAATATGCATTGATTCACGTGAAACACAAAAAAAAATTCAATATTCAAATCAAATTGTACTTTCAAACTTAATAATTTATATTTTATTTACAAAAATGTAAAAATAATGCGATTATCTAAAACAATTAATATCATTTTCTTATTATTATAATTATGTAAAAAGGATGATGAATCGAATAATGCATAATTATTAACTTTGCATAATAGGAAATTTTCTATTTCATAAATTACAATAAAATACACTATGAAATATTATTCTTATTATAATTTATCAAATGGTAAAAAAAAAAAAATAATTAATTATACATCTAAGAAGTACGTTATTACACTCTTACGCATTAACGAAAAAAAATTTTTTACAAGAAAGATTTTTTGAAAATATTTCATGAGAAGGAAATTTGATCCGATTGTGATTGAGAAGGATTTCTTTTATGGAAAGAGAATCGAATCATGTGCTTCACTTAAAAAAAAGTTTGAAACAAGAACGAGAATCTAGTTAACCAATGAAATGAAGCTGTCGACGCATAAATCGATTCTCCTTAAGGTATTAAAGAGCGGGGTGCCACGGTAATCGGTAATTTTGAACCTTGTGATGGAACGAAATGTCAAAAGTCCACGTCCGATTACACTAATATGTCTGGGATTTCATCGATTAGCATAGTTTAAAACGTGTGAATATAGTATCGAGGTCCATAATTGGGAAGAGAAAAACCCAACAACCTGTCTAATCTGGTATGTTGGTTTATCAAAATATATATATGTATATATACATATTTTTTTTTGGTGAACTATATTTTTGTTGAATTGAGAGTTTATATTTAAATTATTTTTGCATGCATTATGATATAATAGTAGTTAATTGTAATTTCGGATATACTTCATTTTAGGAATTTCACGCGGAAATATCTCCGAGATAAGTTCCAAACATGTGATTTATTTAATCTAAAAAGTGGCTGAACGCTTTCTTCTTTCATAAAAGAAATTTTATGATACAATGGAGAAATTTTAATAATCTACGGACTTCCCGGACTTTCAAAATTTTACTTTTATGATCGGTTTTTTTAATGACTTCTGATAATATTTCTTTGATCTTTATTTTTATTTTTTTTTTTTCATTTGTACAATTTTTTATGTAAACATTGAAAAAGGAATTTTATTTTGAACATTGATAATAAAGTTTCAGTTTTAGCATTGGCTGAACTACGTAATTTAAACGCTTTGAATAGGGTCCAAATAAGGATAAATTATGAGAATATTATATTTGATGATCTTTTTTAAGTTTTCCAATTAAATCAATATAATATAAACTTTAGTAAAACCTAAAAATTCCCGACATGATGTTTAGAATGGCGACGTCACTTCTTTATCGCTGGAATCTATGTAACACGTGGCTTTTCCACTTTTTAAAATACAAATTTTTTCAGATCAATATCACCAATTTTGTCATTTCTTTCTTTCTTTTTTTTTTTAAAAAAAAAAAGAAAAAGGAAAATAAAAAGAAAAAAACTATAGATAGTAAAAAAGGTACAGCCCGCGCAAAAAAAAAAAAAAAAACATTTGGTAATAAATTAATTGCATGAAAAGCCATGAAAGCCGAAAATAAATATTGTTGTAGATCATGAATAAAATTGGTTGTTTACCATTATTTGTCAATGAGAAAACTTCAGCCTTTTAAACAAATATATTACGGTACATTAATAAAATATATATATTTTAAATATATGTATGATATTAAATTCACCAATTCATATGTGGCAAATCTTTACAATTAAATCTCGTGATAAAATTAATGAATTTTGTACAAATATATGTATATATTTTTTTTTTAAAAAAAAACAAATAAATAAATAAGTAAAAAGAAATAATTCTTCTCTTTTTTTCACAAGTTCTTTTGGTATTCAAAGCAAAATGGTCCGAAACAACGGAATTTGATGTGCAAGCGGTAAAAAATTCACGTTTCTAGTCATGTGATCAAGACAATTATAATCACTATCATCTGTTAATCTGATACAATCAATATATATTAAATAATCATTTAATTAAACCATTATATACAAGTTTGTTTGAGAATGCCAAAATTAGATTTCTAGTCATGAATTTACTGTGAAAGACAACACACACAACCTGCATACATCAAAACCCAGTTAAAAACATCTCGGCTTTTAGTTGCAGCTAACGTTGCAATCACACAAATTGCTCGTGAAAATTACGTTCAAAGAATATATTGTAAAATTTTTAATTATCGCATAACAAATAATGGTTCGTAATAGTGACGCAAAAAAACAGCATTTGTAAACCTTGATCTCGCATGCAGAACTCAGTGAAATTAACTGGCTTTTTTTTCAATTAGTTTTAGGATTTTATTAAAATTAGAACTAAGTTCACCGAATTGTAATTAAATTATATAGAGTGCTGTAAATTGAAGAAGTTTTATTCGATGTCACCACTTTTTCTTTGCATATCACGCGTATCACACATAATTTCATATGGGCTGTAATCCCATAATTTTTTTTCTAGTTTTTGTCGTAAACTTTTATATTTTAAACTAGTTTTTCTTAGAATAGCTTACGTATTATCTAAGAAAATATTCAAATTATATCACTTCTTACATTCTCGCGCATTATGGAAAACGGTTATAATTATCCCCCGTTTATAAAATATAGTTAATTACTTACACAAAGTAATTTTCTTTCAATTATGTTTATGTTGTACTTTTTTCCTTGTATGTTTAACTAGCCCTAGTTTCTTACACGAGGCTGAAACTGGCTTTTTTTTTGTGAATTCTTTGTTTAATCTGATAGAAAGAATGTTTTTATGTTTGAAAAATCCTTTTTGTTCTTAAACTATCAATTTTTTATATATAAGGACCGCGAAAGAACCTTTTTTTTTAAAAAAAATTAAATTTAAAAAAAAAAAAAAAAAAAAATGTGGACTTGATTAATCAAAATTTAAAAAACATTTAAAAAAACCTCTTAAGAACACTTTTATAAGAATTAACATTATGCGTAAAGAATCATCAAAACATAAGAACAACGAATTTTTCGTTACTCCTAAGCATTCCACACACAATAAATTTGATTATAAAATTTTTAATCGCGTTAAAAATTTTTGGAACGTTCTATAATCAAGAGTACGAAAGAATAAATCAACCCAATGAAATAATATTATTTATTTATTACCTCATAACTCGATCTCGCTTGTAATTCGTCGGTTCGATATTATTATATATTCAAATTAATTCTCAGACCTTATGATGGAACAAAATATCGAAATTCTAATTCCATTTACACTTTTATTTCTGGGAATTTTTTCTTCGATTAACATAGCTTAAACGTAGTTTATTTGTATCGTGATCTATAGTTGGGATATGTGGCGATGAACCACTTTGCCCTTTCATAGATTTTGAAAATATTTCCGTAAACATCGAGATTAGTTTATTGATTATTAAATTTATATACAATGAAATAAAAATAAAATTTTGACTTTTAAAACATTGAAATTAAATGTTTAATTAAATCTTTTAAATACATGAAATAAATACAAAGATAAAAATCTTAAAAACTTTGTTCAATTACAAGGGATACCCTGGTTTAATTCATGTGATATTTCACATTTTTTAGCATCGTACTTATTCTGCACGTATATATATATATCTATTTGCTTGTGATATAATTTAAATCCGGTTTAACCATCTGCTTTGATCTTAGTAAGTAACTGCATATTAATTATCACATTTAATGCTGCATTAAAGAATTTTATCATAAAATATATGCTATATCTAATTAGTCAATTTTGCAAAAACTACTTACCTTTTAATTTAAAAGTACACGCAGAATAAATAATTCTTCTAAAGAATATTCTATTTTTCTTTTTTTTTAACATTACATTGTGCAAAAATATTTTGTTCTTTTTTATCTTTTATGTATTCTTTAAAATAAAGTTGGTAAAAAAAAAAAAAAATTGTTTCACAAATTTTAAAATTTATCCGCTATTGGATAAAGAAATTAGCGTGGCTCATTTCTAACCAATCATTCATATCATATAATCCATTTATTTTTTGAATTTTCATGTGATTAAAACTGTTTATAAAAAAAAAAAAAAAAAACGAATTTCTAAATTTTAAGAAATTATAACTTAATTTTTTCCAAACTTTAATTTATTAATAATATTATTTATTTATTTTTATTTGTTTACCTAAAAAAAAATCAGGTGAATAAGAAGAAAAAAAAAAGCAAAAGAAAAAAAAAAGAAGAAAGAAAAATAAGATTACTATAATTAGCTTCGCGGAACAAACTGCAAAAGGAAATAACATTCAAAGAAGAAGAAAGGATAAAAAAAATAATATTGTCTTTTATGTCGATCACAGTAAATATTTATCACTTATCACTTAATCTTTTTTTTTTTTTTTTTTTTTTTGTTACAAGATTTCAATAAATCAAACATATTTAGTAATGTAAATATTGAGTACGAATAATTATTAAAAAAAAACAAAAAAAACAAAAAAAAAATAATAAAAAAGTGTATCAAAACTCCTTGGCGCGTTTTTTTTTTATTCATTCGAACTATGTAACACAACCGACTTAGATTAAATTAAATTACTTATTTTGTAATAAAATCGGATACTATCATCCGGATTCGTCCTATACGCCCATAGGTAAAACATTAAAACATAGTATAGTAAATATGGAGTTTTATATCCGAAATTAAAGTTTTGTGGGGTTTCAATTGAAACATGTTTATTTGTTCTAAAAGATCTAGGCCCTAAAAATTCTTGTTCATAATCTTTTAATTGCGTAGATAAATTAATTCGCAATTATTTTGTAGAATTTTTTTTTTAAATTATAAGTTTGACAAGTTCATTTTTTTTTCCAATAATTTTTTTATTTTTTATTTTTAATCCGAGAGAGATCAGTAGTACAGTTTATAAAAGTATACAATATATATAAAAAGTAATACTATATAAATCCGTAAACTACATATAACTAGAAGAAAACCCCCAGCTCCCACTCGCATTTTTTTTTCCAATAATAAAAAACTGACGGTTTATTGTATTATAAAAATGTTGTCACATGCATAATCTTACTTGCATGTCTGATCATGCAACAATAACACCAGCTAAAAATTTACCAAAATTCATAGATAAGATAATTCAAATTGTTTACAAAAGTAACACTTATAATTAGTAAAAATTATATCGTTTTGGGATAACATTTTTTTTTTTTTCTATAATCGTATAATTAAATTCTTTTATATTGCGCGTAAAATACCATTTGAAGTGCTTTCACGGTACTTCTCATAGAACCAAAGGAATCATATTAAATTATCGAATTACATTGACCGAATGAATTTGACTATTTAATTTGTGAATTTACTTTTATCAGAAAAATTGAACATAATAAATCTTAATCTAAGATAATTAAAAAATCTTTGCTTACAAGTAACTTTTCTCGTGGTCAATAATTTTAAACCATAAAAAAAACCATAAAAAATCAAACTTTATTTGAAAGTTGTTAAAATTCTATAACAATACCAATACTTTGTTACAAATAATGAACTTAAAAAAAAAACTTCGAAATGTCGAAATATCGAAGAAAAAAAAATTCCTAAAAACCTTTAAATCAGAAGAAACCAAAGAAACATGTAAATAAACCTTAAAACTTTAAAACAAAAATAAACTCAAAAGAAAATACCTTAAAAACAAAAAAAAAAACAAAAAAAAAAAAAACCTTAGAGGCCAAAAAAAAACACCAAAAAAAACCTCAACCAATAAAACAACAAAATTAAAAAAGCAACCAGATATTTATCTAAATATAAATTCAGGTCAAGGAGGTTCTTATATGTAAAAAAACTTAGATGAATTTGAGAAACTGTATAAGTATGCTTAGATTTATGTTGATTGTTTCTTAAATATTATGTTGTCCTGCGATTAACATATTAACATGGCGCGATAAACTTACATATTCTCTTTTCTCAGCTGGAGTGGCCGATTTCCATATTTCACTGGTAACCATGTTAATTACAGCTTCTGTGCAATTTATAACTCGGCCTCTTAAATTAATGTAATACTTTAAAATGCCACAGCCAGTGGTCTTTTTGATTCTAGGAGAGCGACGATTAACATAGCTTAAACGATTAAGTGTGATGACAGGATCCATCACCGGAGGTGGAAAAATTTCCAATCTATTTTGTTCAATATTTTCCAGCAGCGCTCTACGTTGCTCCTCAAAATTCTGTTCAATATTTTCCAGCAGCGCTCTACGTTGCTCCTCAAAATTCCGTTCTATATTTTCCCGCAGCGTTCTTCTACGTTGTTCCTCAAAATTCTGTTCTATATTTTCCTGCGGCATTCTACGTTGCTCCTCAAAATTCACCATATTATGAAACCTTAAGTGTTTTTTTTTTTGAAAATCGAAGAGTAAAAGAAATTTGGGTTATTTATAGTAATTTTCATGAAAAAAATGACATAATTGTTTTGATCCAGTGTATTATAGTTATTTGTTATACAGTTTATACCTACTATAAGTATCAATATATTCGGTAACAAAAAAGAGCAATATATTTATATAGACGACTTAAAAAGCGTTTAAATCTTAATTTCTTGATTTAGAAAATATAACACGGAATTTACTCCGAATTCAATCATATAACTAGTCTAATAGAAAATATTTAAGGTCATAACTTAATTTAACTTTCTATCGATTCGACAAATAAAAACTGGTTCACTAAAAATAGTGAATAATATAACCTATTTTAACTTTAATATTTGATTGGTAATAAATAAATGAAAAAAAAACCCCCCGAAAAAAAAGAACGTGTAGAAAATTATTATTACAAATCCTTACTAATCAGTGTAGCGCCGATAACAACCTAAAATTAAAGATAAGAGGAATTATATATTTCCATGTCGCAGTTTGATGTGTTAAATCATTACCTGATTTACCATGATTACATTTTGTTTTGAATAAATAACTATTTCTTCTGAGCAATATATTCCTCGTTTTAAATTATCAAAATAAATAATATAGTCGTAGATCATATTTTAAACGAATCAAAGAACCCTTGCAGTATTTGGTAATAGTTGAAAGGAATACTCATATGATGCAAATATTTGGGGATTTTGTTATATCAATCAGAAGGATCTAAAACATAAGATTTAAAAAAATAAATTTTATAATATAAATTTTACAGAATTTTAGTTATTTGAATATAATATATCTAGAGTAATAAAAAATTTGATTATAACATATTCTATTTAATAAAAATGGATATGAATTTGAAGTAATAATATAATGTACTAAATAAATTTATAAATAATTTTTAAAATTTTAAAACATTTCAAAAACATTTCCGACCGTAACCATTTATGGAGAAGGAAAGCATTCTTGTATCACAATCCCTAATCCTAAATAATGAATCTACAAAAAGCCTATGCTGACAATATAAAATATTTCATATTGTCGTGTAAATAAAACAATGATGATGATGATGATCTCAAAGTTTCGGACATTTTCGAAAGGATTCTTTAAATGATACGAAACTTAAATTCTATAAATTTGTTTGAAATTTGTTCTGATAAGAATTAAAATAACTTGTTGAGGTCGATTATCCATTAAAATGAGTGAATAAACTACGGGTTTAACTTGTTTTTTTAAAAGGAAATTAATTGAATTATCCAATATTTCTAAAAATGGTTTGACAGAAAAATCTTAAATTCTAGAATTCTTCTAGAATTATGATTTTCTGTATACTATATTCTAAATAATTAATTATATAATTCATATTATACAAATATAGTATATCTGATATATTATATTATTTATAATAAATATTTTCATATAATTAATAGTCATTCTATAAAAATTTACTATATATCAGTAAAATTAATTATATATATATCGACAATTTTCATAAGTGCACACTTTTCCTTAATATCTCCGAGGATCAACACTTTATATTTGCATTTACAATCCAGTAATTTTATATGTAACATTAATTTATGTGAAATATGATATATCACACACACTTCACATATATTTAATAATAATAACCTTTTTGATTTTTCTCAAGTCCAATCAAAATAGAAAATTCTTAGTAATTGATCTTTTTTTAGAGTACTCATTCGTATATGATTAATAATTATGAGAGTATATGTCTATATGCTTTGTTGAAATTTCAATATATATTATACTTGACTAAGCATACTATAAGTTGTAAAATATATATTTATATTGACATTTACTTATTCTTATTTTGACATTTTTAAACTCATAATATATAATCTCGTATAATGATTACTTACCTGAATTAGCAAGTATTTATAAATTCCGTTTGATCTGTTAGATTGTTACATAATAATGTTTAGACGTATACCTATAAAAATATAATATATCACTTTTTACTGTAAAACGTAAAATATAATTATTTTTTTCTTCCTTTTTGTATTATATTTACATTATCCCCCTTTTTCTGGTGATTTGTTTCCGATTTTGCTTTCTATCTTTTCATCTTTCTGTTCTACAATTAGTTCTTTAAGTTCATTTTTTCTTTTTCTTATTGGTTTGTTGCATATTCTTTTCTTCTTTTTCTGCAACCCATGCTCATATAAAACAAGATCACGAACCAGAGTTAAAAGAATCTGTCAAATTCTAAATAAAGAAAGTAATCAATAATAAAAACAATGTTTTACTGTACAATTTATTCGATATTCAATCTAAGATTCTATGGTTGTGAATTATAAAAACTTGGAATATAAATTTCATTCTTAACTGTTTCTTATTGAAGGTGGTCCAAAATACATTAAAATTATAGCATACATTCAAATTGAAATAATGATTATTCAGGCCGCTCCAATTTAATTGTTTGTTTAACATCCAGATTTTATGAAAGGTTTGAGTGGAAGAAGTTTACAATAAACAAACATATTGTATATAATAAATTTTTGGAAATTTCGGAAAATTTCAGAAAATTATAATTTTGAATTCTAATGAGGGCATTTAAACATAATTTTAGGGGCGGGGTACGTTAAACAAACAATTAGATTGTAGCGGCCTTACTAAAATTTTTTTTCAAAAAAAAAAAAAAATAACCACAATAATGTCAAAGACAACTTTCTGTCATAAAATCGCGTATTTTATGCCGTATAATAAATTAGATTATCTCGCAGATCATACATGTAAACATCAGGATATCAGATGGATAGGAAAATCCAATATCTTATCTTATCAGATAGCCAATTTGGGTAAATTTTTAAGGATAAATCTTTCCAGTCAAGAATCTCTTAAAATTGCGCGATTTGGATATTTGGATAATGATAATAAATCTGCCGGAATTAATATTAAGCATCTGTAGTGTAACAAAGCGAATAATCCCTTTTCGATTAGTTGATTGGTTCCATAAATTTTTGATCTCGATTTATTTTGCATGTATTGGAGTTTATTTGGAGTTTTGGTAATGAAATCAAGTTAAATTTCCACAGCTGTTTCATCCTCGAAATTAAGGTAACAATGGAAGGTTAACAACAACACAGCTGTTCATTTCTCTGTCTAAATTTGTATATTAATGGTAAGCTGCTTACAAGTAAATATTTATAACAGTAAAATTTTTTCAACATTCTCAAAACTTAAGTAAATGCAAGGTTCATTCTTATTTGCGAAATTTATTTGCTGCTTATGTTTCACATTAAATTATCAAAGAAAAAAATTTTTTTTACGACTAACATTGACAAACCGACAAATTTAGATTTAAATATTTCTCAATTTAGTACAATCAATTAACCTTTTATTGGAAGAGTACTGTCTTTTCGTTTATAAAATAATTGAAATTTATTCTCATTAAAGAATTTAATGAAAAGTGGAAATCTTTTCATAAAAGGTTGATTAACTTAATAAACAAAGAAATTTTTTAATAATACATGTGACATGCCAAATCAGTTCCACTTACGACTTTTAAAAGTTTCTTTGACTAAGGATAATCAGTCCTTAGTTAAAAAAAAAAAGCTCCACCTTCACGAAAAGGACACATCCAGATCACTTATAGTATCTATTTTATCCTAGTTGTTACCATTGCTAAAGACGCAGCTGCTAGGTAGGAATGAAGTAGACAATACTAGGAAGTCATCAGCTAATGTTGGCAGGATTGTTTAATCGAGCGTTACCAACAGGTATTAGCAAGAAGCAAAGTAAGCAAATGCTAGCAAAGTCATCAGTTGATGTTGCTAGGATTAACTAATTGCAAGCGTTGCTAGGACCGATGTCGGTAAGGAACGAAGTAGACGAATGCTAGGAAGTCATTAAGCTGATATTTCTAGGATTACATAGTTGATACGCCACCAGAACTGGTTCAGCAAGAAACGAAGTAGGTTAAACAGATAACTATAGAGTTCTGAAGGCCTAGTTTCGTCAGACATGGTAAGATAGAACGTGATCATATTTAAGGACTTACTTTTGAGCTTGAGGCTTCAGTTTTTACCATAAGCCTTTCGCCTTATAGACTTCCTAAAGTAAAGAGAAATTTACAGTTGGAAAAAGGGGGATCGGGAAGAATCTGAACTAAAAGAAATAGATAACAAAGAAGAAATAATAAACGAAAGGCAAACCAAACTATTTCAAGTACTCTCATGTAATTGACTCTTTAGCCTTTTCGCAATTTTTCCATAATTTTACATTCCTAGGAAATAAAAATTCTCTCACCATCAAAATTGGTGCACTGATCTAATCTTCTTTCTACCACGTGCTTGAACTCATCATTTCTTCTCTCTTCTTTCCTTCCTTTTCTTCTTCGGCTTATGCAGAAGTCCTTATTAAAGAATCTTTTCACAAAAGTTGACTTCCTTTTTAATGAACAAAAAAAAAACATGTTAATACATGTGAAATGCCAAATCAGGTTCACTTACACCTCGGAGCTTCTTGATCTCCTAAGGAATATAATCAATCCTTAGTTAAAAAAAAAAAAAAAGCTCCACCTACACGAAAAAAGGACACATCAGGAGTTACTCGGATCACTTTCAGCATCTATTTTATCCTAGTTGTTACTATTGCCAAAGATGCAGTTGCTAGTTAGAGATGAAATAGAACAATACTAGGAAGTCATCAGCTAATGTTACCAGGATTGTCGAGTTGCGAGCGTTACCAACAGGTGTTAGCAAGGAGCAAAGTAAGCAAATGCTAGCAAAGTCATCAGTTGATGTTGCTAAGATTGACTAATTGCAAGCGTTGCTAGGACCGATGTCGGTAAGGAACGAAGTAGACGAATGCTAGGAAGTCATTAGCTGATATTGCTAGGATTGCCCAGTTGTTACGCCACCAGAACTGATTCAGCAAGAAACGAAGTAGGTTAAACAGATAACTACAAAGTTGAGTGCTGAAGGCCTAGTTTCGCCAGACATGATAAGATAGAACGTGATCATATTTAAGGACTTACTTTTGAACTTGAGGCTTTCAGTTTTCACTTTAAGTTTTCGTCTTATAAACTTCCTAAAGTAAGGAAAATTTTATAGCTGAAAGGAAGAGGATGGCGGGAAGAAACTGAACTAAAAGAAACAGATAACAAAGAGGAAATAATAAACAAAAGACAAACCAAACTATTTCAAGTACTCACATACGGTTGACCTTTAGTCTCTCGCAATTTTTCCATAATTTACGTAAAAATTCTCCCATCATCAAATTGGTCCACTGTTCTAATCTTATTTCTACAACACGCTTGAACACGTCGTTTCTTCTCTTTTCTTTCCCTTGACTTATGCAAACAATCCTTTCTTTCACAAAAGTTGACTAACATCATCCCTTTTAGTGAACAAAAAAAAAACGTGTTAATACATGTGAAATGCCAAATCAGGTTCACTTACGCCTTAGAGCTTCTTGATCTCCTAAGGAGGATAATCAGTCCTTAGTTTATAAAAAAGCTCCACCTTCACGAAAAAGGACACATCAGGAATTACTCGGAACACTTCCAGTATCTATTTTATCCTAGTTGTTACTATTGCCAAAGATGCAGCTGCTAGTTAGGGATGAAGTAGGACAATACTAAGAAATCATCAGCTAATGTTGCCAGGATTGTCTAGTTGCGAGCGTTACCAACAGGTGTTAGCAAGGAGCAAAGTAGGCAAATGCTAGCAAAACCATCAATTGATGTTGCTAAGAGTAACCAATTGCAAGCGTTGCTAGGACCGATGTCAGTAAGGAACGAAGTAGACGAATGCGAGGAGGTTATTAGCTGATATTGCTAGGATTGCCTAGTTGATACGCCACCAGAACTGATTCAGCAAGAAACGAAGTAGGTTAAACAGATAACTACAAAGTTGAGTGCTGAAGACCTAGTTTCGCCAGACATGGTAAGATAGAACATGATATTAAGGACTTACTTTTAAGCTTAATAAAGTTTCAGTTTTCAAACATGACTTACAAACTTCCTAAAGTAAGTAGCTGAAAGGAGAAAGATAGTGGTAGACAACAAAGAAGAAAGAGTAAACGAAAGACAAACAAAACTATTTCAAGTGTTGACATACCAAAAATATACACCAAGAAAAATACGCTTCCCTCTATTCTGCTTGCAGAAAAGAATGAAAGGAATTGGAAATTGGAGAAATCAAGGGTATTTATATTTTAATTGAAATCAGTATTTGAAGTCAATTTCATGTGAAAATATTAATTGATTACGTAATATACGTAATGACGTTTCAATATGCATGAAAATATTTATCGTGATTCAGATACTCGGAGACTCAGATGTAATTGATCTGTACGCGTCCGTGCGTTGCATAAAAATTTCCACAATTTAGGAATAATCATTATGAAAAGAGGAGACTGATGCATTAACACACTAGTATACATAATTTAATAATAAAATTATAGAATACAAAATATAATTATACAAATAAAAAAGGAATAAGATGTTATTTCTTGCTTAATAACTCCAGTAATTTATCAAATTTTTCATTTAATTTATGAACTTCATTTTCAAGAAATAATTGCTTTTCAGAAATTTTCTTAATTAATTCATTAGTATTTCCAGAAACTTCTGAATTATTCGAAGTACTAGCAGTATTAGCATCGTCATTATCATTGATCGTTATCCAACTTTTTATATTATCTCTATTTACAGTATAAAAAATGTGTCTATTATACATTGAATTAAAAGTTGTTAAATGATAAAACTTGAAATTAAAAGAAGATTCTGTGCCTAAATAGAAATACGATCCAATTTTACGAAGATAAGAATAATTTTGGTATTGAGCTTGTATAATATAATCAGCTTTTGATTTAAGAGATGCTATTACACTATAATTCCTTGCTGTAGAAATATCTTCACTATTAAAAAAAAAAGGTATATTAATGATTGATATTTCAAAATAAATTAAATTCAAAATAATAATTTTAATAAAATACGTACGCCATTAATGCCACAAATACATTTTGCATAACAATAACAATAAAAAAACTTGCTAAGAAAGCTAATATTATAATGGGAGGATAATCCCAATTTTTAACATCATCCCAACTTCCAAATAACCAAAGATAAACGGTTTCCAACGTTTTAAAAAAATTAAGAGAATCAATTTTTTGTTGAATTCCTAATATTGCAGCATTACTAAATATTATAAACCTAATAATTAACAAAATATTATTTAGTATAACTGATAAATAATAAAAATGAATAAATATATATATATATATATATACACATTAAATAATATATAATTATATTCTTACAAGGAAAAACCAAAACCAAAAACCATTATCATCATTGTAAGAAAATATGGAATAACCTTTGATATTAAGAAGGTTATAATAAAAATATATTCACCAACAACTTAATATATATAAAATAAAAATATATTAGTAAATAATTATTATAATATTTTAAATAAAGTATTTTACCTGGAATTATTCTTAAAAACAAGAACTGTATTATAATTAAAAAATATTATTAGTTATAACCCAAAAAGCCTAACAAAAATTATATTAAGAAAATATACTTACAAACTCTACCCATAAAGTTAACATTGTAAATGTAACCAAAATTACGACTATACTTAAATTACTAAAGAAATCAAATAAATGTAATGTTGCCGCTAACAAAGCATAATTGAACATATAAAAAATATAATAATAAAAAGTTCGTTTTGTTTCTGAGCCTATAAAATTTATAAGCTTTAAACTTTGTAAAGATGCAAGGGTAGCACCGATATAGGATTGTCTAGATATGTTTCTGTATATGGGGTAAAAAGAATAAAGTAACAAATGTACGTTAATACCAATAAAATATATAACATATAATATTAATTTAGGTAAAGTTATTTTAAAAATATGAGTATTCCAATAAAAATTTATAATAGTTTCAATTGTAGAATTGTTATAAATTAAATTTGAATGTCTTTCTGACATCAGTTCAAAAAAAGGACTGCAAACAATTTGCTTAATTTCGTGTATTTCTACATGTTTGCTAAAATCTGGTAAAGGTATCATACGTATTTTAATATTATCATTTAAATAATCGTTAGAATGTTCTGAATCTTTACGAGATAAAGATTGATTTATATATTCCTTTTTTGTTAGCGAAGGTAATCGTGTATCTACAATAAATATATTATAAGATGGATTTGATGCCAAGATTGATTTGATTCTTGACTTTTTTAAATGCATCTGTTTTTGATAAAATATCGGTCTCTTAAATAATTTAATTACATATTCGGGAAGTTTTTTATTTAATTCAGGTAATGCTCGAGTTAAAGTAAACATCCATCCCGTATTTTCTATCGCATTACATAAATAATAATTCGTAATTTGTTGAATAATTTCAATATTATTTTCTTTTAACGCAATTAATAGTTCATTATTAGATCTTAACTTCCCATTCCAATCATAAAGTTGTGGAATATGTAATTTTTGAGTACGTTTAATATTATTCTTTTCAATTTCTTCAGTTGAATTAAGAATAAATTTAATAATATCATTTGATTGGCTGTAAATTAGATTTTCCATTAAATTATATCTAACGTCTAATAACTTCCAAAGATTTGGTTTCTTAATAATAACATTATAAATAATTCTTTTCGTTTTTTCAATAAATTCATCGATTTTAAGTTTATATGCTATATTTGTTAATTTCAATTTGAAAAAAAAGATCAAAGTATTATAGGCACCAATTGCGTGATCTTTCGTATAAGATTCATTAACAAGTTTACTAATTTGTAGTTCATATTCAATATCAATACATTCAAATTTTGAATTAATATTCCCATCATCATATTGTGATATTTCTAATAATTTAATATTTTTTGTTGATATTTCATTAAATAAATTATAATTATCACTATTATAATCAGACCAAATATAAATTAATTCATCATTATCCCAAATTTGAATCGTATAAAATCCATATGAAATTCTTATTGTTTTATTATAATCAAGCCAATAAGATATTTGATAATGATCTAAATCAAGCCATGGTTCAATATCAAATAATTTATTGTCCTCCATTGTTATTTTTTCACGTTTATTATAATTTCTAGTAATCTTTTCCGATAATTCTAACAATTCTTGTCGAGTTTCGTCGTTATTTTTTATTTCAAATTCTTTTAATTTTTTTTCATCAAGTAATTGAATATCACCAAAATTATTTATAAAAGCCATGATACCAAATAAATCTATTATTTGAACATTTTCATCGATTGAATATATTTTCTCAGTATCTTCAAAAATATCCCAAATGATTAAGATCTTGTCTTCTTTTCGTATTAATAATTTTTCATCATCTTTAAAGAATGTCATATAGATTATTTTTTTATTAATTATTGAACAAGTTGTAAATTTTTTGTTAGCAATGTTCAAACTATTTTCATTCAAATATAATGCTATTGAATCGTTATTAATTGTAACTGCCAATAATTTTGCGTTCTTTGAAATTGCAAAAATATTATTTGTTAATTTCGTTTGAAAATCGGAATGATGATATAACATATCAATATTCTTACTTAATAAATTGTACATTTCAATATTATTTTCTTCGTTAAGGATAAATAATTTCCCACAAACAATACAATTTTTAACCAAATTTAATTGCTCCTCTTCATTTGAAACTTCAAGATTTTCTATAAAATCGTTAGGATATCCAAATATTTCATAAAATTTCTTCTCTTCTTTATCATAAGATTCTGATTGTTCATGATAATTAATTATATGCTTTTTAAATCGTTGATTAAATGTTATAGGATAATGTAAATCTTGATATATAAATAAAGGTTTGTCAATTTTATTATGTCTATCGATACATGTTTCATAATATCTAACATATCTTGATTTTGATTTTCTTTTATCATTATCCATATAAGAAGGTTTCTCTATTATATAAATTGGTTTCCAATATTTTTCATAAATATTCATTTTTTTTAATTTTAATCTTCTTTTCATTGAAGTACAATTATTATAAAGATTTGTTAAATCATCAATATCTGACTTATTATCAATACATAATCCTCTTACAATTCCTAAATGATTTGATATTAATAACATATTTCCTTGAAAAAATTGTAAAAATCCATAAAAATTTTTGATCTTGTGCCAAACTTTATTTCCTGATGTTGATACAACTCGAGTTGAATTTATTTGAATCGAATTTAATATTTCTGTGGCCATATTATTATTTACTTTCTTCTCATATATTTTATTAGAAAGTTCTGTAATCGTGTCATTAGAATATTTTGAATTCAACGAAAATATCTTTTCTTGCATATTAATTATATTAATTTCATTTTTATTTTCATCCTCACTTTCATCTTCATTATTAGTTACTATATCAATTTCTTTGAAGTTATTATCATTCGCTTTAAATCTAAAACAAGAAAGCGCAATTAATGTATTTCCATCAGAATCTGCATCTGAAATAGCTAAAGACCAATTGATCCCTTCTGTTTTAATTCCAATATCTTCTCGTAATTCACATTCGAAATTAGTAGAAATTGCTATCATATCCGGAGTAAACCGCCAGGTTTTTAAAACATGTGTAACATAATCGAAAACTACGATCTCTTTACCGAACGGACTTGTAGCTACATGATAGCGTTGTTCTACGTTGTTACCGCACGTTGATGCCATAAACTTTATAAAATAATAGCAATAATACGATACTGCGCCTCAGAATCCTTTAGAAAAAAAATTGGTCGGAAAAAAAAAATTTTTTTTTAAAAAAAAAAACGTAAATTTATAAACATTCTATTTAAAGAAATTTCTCATTATCCTGTTCATTGTTTGCTGCAAATTAGTTAGTGATATGTACAAATGAATGACGATTATTGATCACGAGATAACGCCCAAATACTTAATTAACTTGATTTAGAACATAAGGAATTATTGTACCAATAGTACTTTAATTTTGGCCAAGCAAATCAGGCGATGTATTCGTATATAATTGACCAATAGAACTGCAGCAAAAAAATAACTAGTACTGTAACCGTGTAACGAATATATCGCCAAATGGAATTACTGAATTATGAGAGTTAAATTACAAATGAATTATACACGTGTCACGCTGCGACAATTCCTCGGGAAGTCTATCAAACTGACAGAAAAACTAAATCTATTACAGCCATATATTAAAAAAAAAGGAATTCCTATTCGTATTTTATAACGAAGAATCAAAAACAATTATTTCTCTTGGCCGGGTTTGTTAATAGATCCGCTAAAAATAAACGACTGCAATTATCACGCGAAGTCAATCACAAGATACACTGCAAATTTCGATTTTCAATGTCGCACTTATTACTGCGCATAACACATACTGCGAAAGAGTTTTTTGACACTCACATGATTCGAAGCTCGAAAAAAAAAAAAATAATAATTCAGTACTGGATCTTATATTCAAGGCTGTTAGCGTGAAATAATCAGACTCATCATTAGTAAGACTATTCTTTCGTATCTTCCATCATCATAAAAATGAGCTCCATCATATCTATCATCTCTTCCACTTTGAATCATTTTCTCCATTCTCATCCAAAAGGAATTGTGTCAACTGGAATCATATTAAGTGATGCCGAATTTTCTGCGGCTCTGATTGAGGTATTAAGTACTGTTTAGCTCTATAAACCAACATGCGAGCATCAATGAAAATTGTTAAGATTACTTTATATCATAATTATGTAAAATCACGTAAATAATTTGGTCATTTGACTGTTTTTTATTAATAAATGCATTTATTTTAAAAACATATAATTAATTTCAGCAGATTTTTTTTCCTACAGTAATTGTTATGATGTTCTTCGCACCTGAATTGTTATACGAACGTGTAGAATATCAAGTTATGGAACTCTTTTAACAATTACTATATTGCAAATATTCCATATTTTCCTTCCTTTATGATTTTTTCGAAGCATAATAATGATCTTGATCTGTAACTTTCTATCAACTTCTAACTTTCTTGGCTGAATGGTTTAAAAGTCCCGTAATCATAGGGAAACCCTTCTACTCAGCTGGGATGTTACGAGCTGGTATCCCCTCTGTTATATTTACTGCATTGATAATGTATTCTTTTCCATCGACTATTCCAGGGTAATGGAACCTTGTCTCCAAAATCTTTCCAGAGATCTAGTATGACTTTAACCATTTTTTTATATCACAAACGCGAGAAACCTTGCGATTATCAACTATTGGAGTTATAAACATTCCATATTATTTTTAATTTTTAATATGTAATGCTGAAATTAATCATAAAATCGTTGCAAGCTTGCTATGTGAGGTTGCATATATGATAACTCTCGCTTAATTATCTTGAGTTGTTCAACGATTTCATTGAGATTTTACTAATTCAACCAAACTTCATTTCAGCCTTGTCTATTGTAGTTTCGAAGTCTAAATCACTGGTCTCTGGATATTGATAGAGATACTCTCGAATAATTTTCTTCGCATTATTCTCTTCACCCTTTTCTAGGAAATTTGTGTTAACTATGCATTTGTGGCGTCTTTTCACATATGCATATACAGGTACTGTATTTATCCGGTCTCCATTTCGGAATTTTCTTAATCTCTTCAGAAAGGAGCTCTTTGATTCTTGCGTGTCCTTCATTCGAGTCTTTTCTAATGGTATTATTATGGTACACACAAAAACAGAAAGAGATCAATCATTTTTGTCACTAACAGTATAGATGAAGCTTTCTTAACATGAGGTATTTATTTTTATTAACACAACATCATCATGATTCAGATGATCAATTACACGTGTCGTCCAACTTTGCCTGCTAAATGGAAATTCACTACTAACTAAATATATCCATATTTAATTTTTTTAGTAATTTCGAGGGGTTAGGAAGACATACTAAAAATTAAATATCTCTGAGAGCAATAATTATGTGTATTTGAAACTTTGGATGTTGTGGATAACAATATCCTGTTTTTGGTCACACACACATAGAAGAAAAATCATTATCCATCTTTCTTGCCGATCACGATTATCAATATCCTCAATTTTTAACATCTTTATACCAGCTTCGGTGCGATGCTGACTTTTCTGCACCTTCAATGCAATCCGATATTTTTGGAAGAAGGCATCAAGCTCTAATCCATTCAAGAAAGGAGGGTGATATTTGATCATAGATTTCATTAAGAATTTCCTTAGCTATCTGGATCTGGTTTTTAATCTTGGCCATAATTCTGTCTAAGTCAGTCAATCTCAGATTCCATTTCGAAAATATTTTTTTTGCGCTATATAGGGATTGTTCAGAACATAAAAATCACGTGAAGATTTATCAAGAAAATATTTTTATTAATTCACGCGAAAAGAAATACTAATCGGAACGTATCCCTGAATAGTGAATACATGTCGAAGTTTCTATTCTATGACTGCACCCCTCAATTGAAGATTTTGGGGCGAGATAATACACATGATTATCTAACTGATTTGAAGATTGATTAAAGAAATATTTTATTAAAAATGAGTATTCTATCTCTCCCGAAGAAAAAAAGTTTCGAGGGGATGTACACGATCACTTTTTATTCTATATTTAGACCTATATTCCCATAACCTGACTTTTTTGATTTTTAGCTCCTTAGAGCTTGCAAATTCTCATCTTTGTACACGACGGTCACTGGTACCGTGGTACGTATCGATAACAATCCTAAACACCTATCTATTTGCGTTTACGTGTCAGCGTAAACCTGTTACCTAATTCGGTGTTACAAAATCATGTGAGATATGTGAGAGTTCTGAGTAATCGAATTTAGAAAAAATTTATTTTTTTCTTGTTTGTTGCAAGAAAGTCTAATAAAATGATTCTTTATTTGATTATTTATCAAAATATATCATATATTTGATCATTTATTAACGATCAAAATAAAAAAGCTAACAGACAAATTCAAGAAAGCCGTAATCTAAGCCTCAGTTATTTGTCATAAGCCATTCTTGATAAAATGAGTAAGCAGAATTTAAACGTATGTATATAAATTCATTCTTTTATCTCAAAGAAAATTATCAAATTTCGAGTTCTTCAACGCAAACCTATTTGTAAATTTTAATTTTGATAAGTTCAGTAACTTTAGTAATTAATGAATTTTGTCTTTTTTTTTAGTTGGATATTTCTTATCAGCCGCTTGTGGAAGAGGAAGAATCAGAGCAATCAAGCAATGCTTCTTCTCCAAAACAAACTTCACCACGAGATATTGAACTGTCCGATCAAACATCAAAAGATAAAGATACAGCGGGCGTTACTCTATACGTTTATTTCATTGCTATAGTCGTTGCTATAGGTGGATTCTTATTTGGGTAACTAATATTTTTTCTTTCTTTTAAAGTGGATATATTAATGACTAATAACTAAATTACCATTTTTTTTTTTTTAGATACGATACCGGAGTTATAAGTAGTGCTATGTTATTGCTTGAACAAGAATTTACTATGACTGCATTGCAAAAGGGAATAATAGTTGGTGGCAAGTAGCGTATTTTAATTAACAGAGAATATTTAATTTAGCAATAAATGCAATATTCTAAAATTAATTTTTAATAAATTTGACAGCCGTAACGTTAGGTGCCGTATTTGGTGGAGCTGTAGCTGGTAAATTAACTATTAATTGTTTTTAAATGAACTTCAATTATCAATTTCAAATTTACCCTATCAATTTACTAGGATATTTATCGGACTTGGTTGGAAGATGGGCAACATCAATGTTTGCAGCATTAACATTTTTAGGTGGAGCAATTGTATTATCAGTAGCATATACGTATTCACTATTAGTTGTTGGAAGGTTGATAATTGGTGTGGGAGTGGGATTAGCTTCGATGGTAGTTCCCATCTATATCAGTGAAATTTCTCCAAGAGAATATAGGGGAAGATTGGTAACATTGAATGTATTATTTATTACTGGTGGGCAAGTTATCGCTTATCTCATAGGAATTGCATTTGTAGAGTTTGGAGGGTGGAGATTGATGTTTGGTGTCTCTGGTCTTCCTCCTCTAATTCAATTATTCTGTAAGTATTTTAAAAATTTTGCTTTTAGATTTAAGAATCTAAAACATACTAACTTCTCCCAAATTCGGTATTACACATCGTAGTTATGCCAATTATACCGGAAAGTCCAAGATTTCTTATTAAAAAAGGGAAAGATGAAGAAGCGAAATCTGTTTTAAAAAAAATATATCCAGAATCTTCACAAGGATTTATAGATAAAGGTAATTCCCGTATAAAACGAGACTATTTTTAGTTACTAGGTAGGAAATGGAATAGCGTGAAACATTTTTTTTTCTAAATAAGTCTTAATTCCCTTCGTTATATCATAGAAATTGGTATTATTCATGAGTCAATAGCGGAAGATGAAACAGGATCATATAAACAATTATTTCATTATCCAAATTTAAGACCACTCATAATTGCATGTGGATTACAAGCTATTCAGCAAGTTTCTGGATTTGATACTGCAATGTATTATGGTGTAAGTTTGGATCCTTCAAATAAAGTTTAACTATTTTATGAGGGAGGTATGTTGATCTGATTTATAATCTAGGGAACCATAATGAAGATGGCTGGATTTGTTAATATTAAGGACGCTATTATCTTCTCACTTGTGGTTTCTCTTACTAATTTCCTTATGACAGGTAATGTATATATATTTTACTCTGTAATCTCTTTGTTAATAAAATTAATTTCTCACTGATTTCTATCTTTTCATTAACACTTTAGGAGTTGCATTATATATAATTGATGGAGTAGGTCGACGTAAAATACTTATATATACAGTATTTGCTACAATATTAGGATTATTTTTATTAGGTTTAGGATTTTATTTCACAACAGGTTTTACACCTAAACAACTGAATTGTATAGATTATGGAAATAAATGTGGTGCATGCTTATTAGATGATAGATGTGGATTTTCTAAACGTGATGGTGGGACTTGTTTGCCTAGAAACACTAAAAGTACAGCAGCTAGTATTGGCAAAGTTAATTTCTTTTCACCGATAAATGAAAATAAACAAGAGAATGATGATGATGGATTTTATAAGAATTGTCCATCTTTGAAACCAATTTATACTTGGTTTACTTTAGTTTCTCTGGTCATTTACGTTATGGGTGAGTGCAAAGTTCGTGATTTAAGTGGTTGATTGTAAACGTTTGAGCGAAGCTAAACCATTCCGTTTTGAATTTAGCTTATGCTTTGGGATTAGGACATGCGCCTTGGTTAATACAAAGTGAAATATTTCCATTAAATGTACGTGGTAGAGCAACAGGAATAGGAACAGGTATGTTTATCCTAATATATATTTTCTTCCTACTCCGGTTTAATATCTATTAAAAATAAATTATTTAAAATTCCTGTAGCAACGAACTGGTTGTTTAATTTAGTAATTTCAGTATCTTTCCTTCCATTAACTGAATTAATAACTACAACTGGAACATTTTGGTTATACGCTATATTTATGATTTTTAGTTGGGTTTTCATTTATTTTATGGTACCTGAGACTTCTGGGATATCTCTTGAAGAAATTAAAGGGTTATTCTATTAAAACATTTGTTGATCAAAGGTAAAGTGTATTATTTTTTTACTTATTACTCCTTAGTATAATTATGATGTATAGTAGTATTAAGTTTATTTGATTTAATTAGTTTAATTTATAGCCATTCAATTTTAAATAATGAATTTTTGTATAATTAGCCACCAAAAATATCTATGTAATAAAACGTTTGTTACAATTCAAAATCTTGCATATTTAGGTCATGAATTATATCTATATACATAGATTTGCTTTACATAGTGAAATAGTTACTAGTGCCTCTAGTTTTGTTCGTCTAAACTATCCATACTAGCACATTGTTACTCAAGCCCGGATACATAAGATTATTTCTTTCATCTGATGTAGAAGCTCCAAATGCTACGCGATGCAGATAAAAAAAATTAATCTCATTATCACAAATCATTGCAAATAAAAAGTATGGAAAGAAGCGCAGCTGGCGTTGAGCGTACCATCTTGGTCGAAGATGAGCAATTAGCAGACAGACTCCCAAATGAATGGTAATAACGTCTCTGCCTATCCATGATGGATACGCCGAGTTTTTCCCAAACTTCAACTTAATACCTAGCAGACGCTTACACAGGGATTGTGTTTTAAAAACGTCCATAGAATACAAACGAGGCAAAAGTATCGAACTTGACCGAATAACACTGAGTTTTTTCCACTCCTGTGCTTTGAAACGGAAAGTTGTTTCTTGAAATGTTACGTGTTCTTGAGTATGTCGTAAAAAGTAACGCAATTTCAAATTTTATTGGATGTACGCGATTATCAAAAACTCTCGCAGTAAATTATATTACTCCGCTATTAAAATGAGTAATAAGCGAGATTAGAAATCGATTCCCTATCTAATTACCCAGATCCTACTCCATTAAACTTTTGTATAAGGTTGGGATTACGCAGCAAGCAAGTCGTCAGCCAAGATTATAAATCATGACTGAAGCAAGCGAATGATTGTGTTCTTAATTCGAAGAAATTACTAGCTTTGGAAAAATTTTGGATTTGGGCTGCTATAAAATTGACTGGACACGTTATAAAGATCGAAGAGAAAATAGAAAAACAAATTTGTGTTTTTTATAAAAGGGGAAGATTTTCATCTCGTACAAGTTTATCTTGAATTCGATTGATCTTTTCAACTCTGACTATACTAACGGAAATTGAAATATTAATAGAGAAAAATATCAGTTAGATAACGATCTTAATAGTAAAAATTTCTTATATCAAAATTCATCATTAATTCCTCTAATGCTTGTGCAGATGAACATGAGGACAAATCTTATGATGAAGATGAATCTGTATGAGATAATGTAGATGACGATAACGTTTTTCATCTATCTCCAGAGATAGTATTTATGCTGCATGATTTAGACATATAATAATCTTTTTTCAATTATTTCTTAGGAGATACAGGCACAGCCATTCTACCCAAAGATCCATGAGTGAAAAGCTAACAATTATAGTATCCGACATGTTTTTGTCCTGGGAACCAACGTACCTCCGAGTTGCCTAAAGAGTATTGCCAAATACCCTTTTCGAAGGAAGCGAGTGCAAAGAATGATAGACAAATTTTGATACGAAGCATTTGATATTTCCTTTGCTTAAATACAATAGTTTTTCGCCCTTAAAGAATGTAGAATAATTATATTGAAGAAGAGGATCAACGCGGGAGACTCTTCAAATTACTTACTTGGTCAGTTGTGGACAGTAAACAGGATCTTATATGCTATTTAGACCTATTAAATTTTTGGTATTATAATTGCAGCTTTGAAAGATACTTGACATCAAAAACCACACAATGTTATCCCAGTATTAAATAGAATCATAAAAGAAGGTAAAAATAGGAATAGTACAGTCAGGTGTCCCGGGTACAATACACCGTTTGTTGGGCTTAGAACCTGCTGGTTTCATTATTGCATCAACAGCTTTGTCTTCGTTGACATCAGTCCTACTGATCGTCTCTGAAATCATTTTGATCTCAGCTATGGACAAAAATATTGTTTCTATTAATGTTGGTCCTTTTGAATCTATATGGGAGCTGTCAAATACGGTGATAGTGGAAAGATGGTTCAGCCAGGTCAAATTCTACATATGTTGCTATTTTCCTTATCACAAAGGACAAGTACTCTTTTTTTTTGTCTTTGGAGTTTTGCTTACAAGTCCATAAAGATTTGCAGTCGTTGCTGAAGCAGCTCATGCTCTAAGCCGTATACCTTCAACATGTACTTTTTCAGAATCGGAAATATCTTCTTTGATCCAAGTGCAAATTGCTTAGTTCAATAATTCTCATATACGTCTTGGTATATTAAGACTTCTACAACCAAGAATGTTCATATACTTATGATTAAGATATCAAGTGCTTAGGTTGCATTGGAACTAATATTGAAAATGTATTAAATTTAATTGTTTATCTGCGACAAGTTGTTGGTTGTTTGTAAGAATGGCCTGTATTTAAGAATTCTTCTTGGTAGAAGGACTTCCGGAAAGTATTTTATTGTGAATTTTCAAGACTTCCATCGGAAGAAGAGAAATCCAGAGTACCAAAAATTAATTTCACAAAAGAATAAAATATGAACCGCACTGAGGATAAAGGAAATGATTCAATAATCATTCAATGTTACTTAAGAAGTTGGTTCAAGAAAAGCAAATTAACAAAATGATCTATCCAGTCTTAATTGCTTCTTCATCAATTAAGTTCAGTAATTATTGAATTAGGTTTGTTTGATTGTAAGTTTTTTATCTTTACGATTATTTAAATTAACGGTTTAATGCATCTTAATAAAGTAGAAAAATATTTTGATTGTATCAATCAATTAACGTGTACACCACATGTAGCAAGTTCGATATGGAGGTTCGGTAAGCAAACTTCCAAAAACTTTATTAAATAATATAAGCGTTACGTTTTTACAATCTCTGAGACTGCTATCACGTGACCAAGTAGGTACATCTCATTCGTTGGACATTAACTATCCGCCGGATTTTATCGTTTCTTTATATGAAAAACAGATCACACTTACAGACATCGCACGTTCAATCAAATTAAAATTCTCATGTATGAAAATTAAAACAAAAGTACAGTAAAAACTTGAGATTGTAAATAAAATAAAGATTTATTGTGTTTAAAATAAAATGTCAAAGTATGTTCATACTTCATACATTACAAGGAGAGAGAATCAAAAGAGATTTATGAATTATGTAATATATCTATCAAGTTTTTCATTTAATTTTCTAACTTTTTCATTTAAATTTTCTATTAATTCATCCGTACCATTAGAAATTTCCTTTTTCCAACTTTTTTTATCAATTTTAATATAAAAAATGTACCTATCAAGTAATAAATGAAAAGTTGGTTGACGATAAAAAATTTGATCAAAAGTAAATTCTTTTTTCCTTTTAGAATAAAATTTTTCAACTATCACAAATAAAGGGTAAAGGTAAGATTCTAAAATAAAATCAGCTTTATATTTAAAGGAAGCAATTTCACTATATCTTATTGCTCTATTAATATCATCCCTATTTTTTTTTTTTAAAAAAAAAAAAAAAAAACGTGTTAAAAATTTAAAATATAAATCATACATGTCTGATATAAAACTAATTACTCACGTCATTAATGCCACAAAAATATTTGACATAATCAATATTAAAAAGAAACTTGCAACTATAGCCAATATTTTCACAGTAAAATAATTCCAATCTTGTACATTATTCCAGCTTCCAAATAACCAAAGATAAACCATTTCCAATGTTTTAAAAAAGTTAGGTGCATTTGTCTCTTTTTCCATGTATACGTACGAATAATTTTTTTCACCTTTACCAGTTTCAATAAAATTATATTTTACTCCTTCAGGTTTAATTCCTAATTCTTCCGCACTAGTAAAAATAACAAAACTAAAAAAAATTATAAAGCTCCTAGTTATTAATATATATATATTAATAATTAATAAGACGAATTGTAAATATAAAGCTTACAAGGAAAAACTAAACCCAACAATCATTATCATCAACGCAAGAAAATAAGGAATAATAGTTGATACTAGATAAGCAATAATTATAATATATTTTCCAACAACTAAAATGAATAATAATAATATTAATAAAGTTTCTATTAAAAAGATTCATAAAATAAAATACGTATATAATAAAATTAATACTTGCCTGAGTTAAATCTAAAAAATAAAAACTATGAAATAATAAATTAATACTGGTAATAAATGATAATAATAAAATTATTGAAAAATTTTTAAATTTCTTACCAATTCTATCCATACAATTAATATCGTAAATGAAATAAAATTTAAGGATATACTCAAGAGTATATTTGAATTATTTAGATCATAAAAACGGGTAAAAACGAATAGAAATAATGTTAACAATTGTAAAATACTAGAAAGTCCATAAAAGAATTGATATCTAGTTGGTTTGACTTCTTTTAAAGTATATATATCAACAATCTTGAAATATAATTTAATACAATGAAATAAAAGATGAAATATATTTAATAAAAATACTTTTAATTCGCATCTCTTATTAATAAAATAAGAAATAAAAAATAAACGAGCATTAAAAATAATAAAATCAACAATATAAAATGATAATCTTATCATAAATTGGAAAACATGAACTTTCCAATTAAACCTTACAGTTGCTTCAAGGATAGGATTTTGCTTATAAAATAGATCCAAATTTTTTTGTGACACCAATTTGAAAAAAGGACATTGAATAGTCCGTTTACGACCTTTTAGGAATTCATTAAAATCTGGTAAAGGTGTCATATATATTTCAATCCTATCATTTAAATTGTCATTTAAATCAATCGGGATTTTATCATAAAGCCAATCTTTCGTAGGTAATCTTGTATCTACGATAAATGTAGGATAAGGATTTGATGTCAGGATTGATTTAATCCTAGATTTTGCTAAATGCATTTTCTTCTCATAAAATACCGAATGATTAAACAATTCTTTCATAAGTTCTGGAAATTTTTCGCTTATTTTGGGTAATGCTTGAGTTAAAGTAACCATCCAACCTGCATTCTCTATCGCATTTTTAGAATAATAATCAAATAATCGTTGAATAATTTTAATATTATTATTTTCTAAAGCAATTATTAATTCGTGTCTTGATTTTTTACGTCCATTTTCCCAATCATAAAGTTGAGGAATATGTAATTTTTGATTACAATTAGTATTCTCTCCAGTAGTTGAATCAAGAATTAGTTTAATAATATCATTTGATTGGCTATAAATAAGGTTTTCCATTAAGCTATATCTAACATCCAATAATCTCCAAAGATTTGGCTTATTAATAATAACATTATGAATAATTTTTTTTGTTTTTTCAATATATTCATCGATTTTGAGTTTTTTATATATCATTCTTTCTGACCTCAAATTGTAAAAAAAGATCAAACTATAATAGGCACCCATTGCGTGATCTTTTGTAAAACATTCATTAACAATTTTACTGATTTGAAATTCATGTTCCCTACCATCACCACATTTAACTTTAGAAATAATATTCCCATTATCATCTTGTGATATATTTATTTCATTAGATAAATTATATTTATTAGACCAAATATAAATTAAATCATCATTTTTCAAAACTTGAATTGTATGAGACCCATATGAAATTCTTGTGGTTTTTTCATCCTTATCTAACCAATAAGAAGATATTTGAAAATGATTTATATTAAACCATGGTTCAGTATTAAATGTATTGTCTATTATTCTTTCAAGTGTTTCTAATGAATTAGTCGTTAATATGTTTTTGTTATCCTCTTTTAATTCAAATTCTCCGGGATTTCTTTCATCAAATAATTGAAAATCTTTACCAGAATCATTTTTATATGCTATAGTACCAAATAAATCTAAGATCTGAATTTTTTTATCAAATGAATATATTTTCTCAGAATCTTCATAAATGTTCCAAATGATTAAATTATTTTTGTCTTCATCTTTCTCTGTTAACTCTAATAATAGTAATTTCTCATCATTATTAAAGAATGCCATATAAATTATTTTCCCATTAATCATTAAAAATTCCTTGCGTGCGATATTTAAACTATTTTCATTTAAATACAAAACCACCGAATTGTTATTAATCGTAACCGCTAATAATTTTGCATTCTTTGAAATAGCTAAAATATTATTTGTTAATTCTTTTTGAAATTCAGAATGATGATATAACATTTCCATATTTTTGCTTAACAAATTATACATTTCCAAATTATTTTCTTCATTTTGAATGATTAATTTTCCACATAGAATACAATTTTTAATAAAATTCATTTGTTTCTCTTCATTCATAATTTCAAGATTTTCAACAATATTATTAGGAAATCCAATTATTTCATAATTTTTCTTTTCGCAAACATCTGACCGATTGTGATAATTAATAGTTCTTGATCTAACTTGTCTAGTCAAAAGTTTATGAATGTATTTAGATCCACGTGATAAATCTTTTAAATCATCATCGCATACTCTTATAATTCCAAAATTATTCGATATAATAATTGACGAGTCTTTTTTAAAGAATTGTAAAAATCCATAAAAATTTTTGATGCAAGGCCATTTATCTAATCCTGTTGAAGTTGATATTACTCGAGTAGAAAATAATTTAATGGAATTCAAACTATTTATAATACTATTATGACTCGAGTGTTCGCTAATCGAGGCTCCACCTCTTAAAAGTTCAATCGAATTAGAACGAGGCGTGTTCATTAGCGAATTAGAAGTGCTGGTAGTCTCTTGCGTATCTATGATCACTTCGAAACTACTCATTTCTTTGAAATTAAAACATGAAAGTGCAATATAGATGTCCCCGACGTTATCCGAAATAGCTAAAGACCAATTTTTATTTTCCGTTTTAATTCCAATATCATCTTGTAACGGAAATGTAAAGTTACATTCTATTGCATTTTCTTCAGTAACATGCCAAACTTTTAATTCGTGTGTATTGCAATTGAGTGTTGCAATCTCTTTACCAGATGGGCTTATCGCTATATAGTCCATAATAATTTAGGAATGTTTTTTTTTTATAAAAAAATTTACAATTTACACTATATCATGAATAATTGAAAAACAAAAACTGAAAAAAAGGTAATTTTCTGAGAAAGAAACCATCCTGAATTTATATTTATTTTGCTCGTAAAAAAAAAGAAAAAAAAAAAAAATATAGAAGTATAGAAAGATTTTGAAAGATTTTGGGTGATTCTAATGATTTTAATAAAGGAATAAACGTCAATTTAGCATTTAATGAAAGAAGATGTATGTTTTAGTAATTTGAATAAGTTCTTTTTTCGAACAATGCAATGATGTTAATAAATTTAAAAGCGCAGTAAAATCTAGCGTGCTGTAAGATTACCAATTTAAGTCTAGCTTTAAACTCTACTGCGTATTCTCGGAGTTTACAGTTAGATTTTATTTTGGATAACTTTCAAATTTTGCCAAAAATGAAATAAAAAAGAAAATGCACAAACATACAGTGTGACACTACTATTTTGGTGGTAAAATAAGTTTAATATTGTCAATTTTTGGGGACAGTTCTCAGATTAGATCAGATTAGATTGATAATACAAAAAAAGTAATTAAATGAATGTATGTTTTGTTTGTTTAATATTTAATATACAAATAAAACGAAATTCATTTTTCGAAAAACGTTCTGGAAATCCTGGTCAGATCAAGAGTGATTTAAATTTATAACTAACCAAATTAACCTGCAGCAGTCCTGCAGCACTAATTGACATTATCAGGCGTATATAAGTTATTAGTATTCATGTGATATCAATAAATCCAGAATGTTAATACATAAAAGAAGGCTAATAGTAGATAATGAATAAATGAAATAGCTGCAATTGAAAGCCGCTTATTGTCAGGACCATACAAATCCCTATTATGGCATTATATGAAGTAAAATGTTCCTTTCTTCTTTTTACCCGATACAAATATAACAAATGTGTGGGCAGTTTGATTATTAGAATACGTGTATTAATAGTATAAAGGATATTATCAAATCAAAATAAAATTTCTTTTAAAAAAAGAAATGCATGTTACAAGCTGCTGTCATAGCCCCTTATTATTTTTCATAAGAGATAACTTTTTCCGAGGATTCTGTTAAATTGTTACTTGTGAGAATCTTAATGAGGTATGCATTAATCGGGTTTTCTACTGTAATCGGTCAGCGAACCAAAAAATGTCAGCGGACAGTAACACGATCATATGCGAATATATGCACTTTAATAGATTTTTTACCTTAACATGTTTTATTTAGGTCAGTGTAATTGTTTATGATAATTATTATTTCCATATATCTGAATACGAAGTTATACGAACATTAGTAAGTACATAATGTAGTACATATTAATGATTTAATATCATCATTTTCCTTTACGCGGCTTATCTTTAAAACATTAAAAATAACTGGTGTATTTATATGAAACAAATCCTGCAAAGCCCATTATTTTGAAACTTTTATCCTATTATAATCGCTTATCTTCATTTTTTTTTTTATTTAAAAAAGTATTAAATTTTTCATTACGATTAGATGGAATAATTTTTTAATTTGACGAATTTACCACGTGAAATTTTTCAGTTGTACGGTTAACTGTAAAATCTGTATTTGATTCCTGTCTGATCTTTCCCTGCAACTTACAAGACGCTCTAAGTATCAAATAATAAGAATATAATTGTTCTTTTTTCTTTAAAATACTAATGTACTTCTTTTTGATGGTTATAATAAGATTTGTAACTTTAAAGTTGGTCGTACAGTCAGACCTCGATATACTCATATACTGAATGCATATTTAAAAACTCGATAAAATTTTACTTCCAATATATACAATATACCGTATATTCCCAGGGGAGTTAAAATCAAAAAGAAAAACTCAAATTCAGCACTGTCATATTGTAATAATGGCCTTAAATAAGTTTATTTTTTCTTATAAAATGTTTTTATTCTATTTTTTATTGCCCATTGTTGAAAAAAAAAATTTGTTCTAAACATGATCTAGATTCCATAAATTTTTTTTATTAGAAAAACTCGTAAAACCATCGCTATCGCTAACATTATATATTTCTCGGGCACTTTATTCCTACTCTTATTGAATGATATAATCATTAAAGAAAATTAGTTAAATAATTTATTTCTAATCACGATTTTCACTTTTTAAAGATCAGGATAATCGGCTCCAAGCATGAATGAAGTCGATAATATTACAACCGTATCAAGTTCATTATCATAAGGTGGGAATTGTGTAACAAGGTGGCCTTACACCTGTGCGCGCGCTCTGCCCGGGAGAACCAGAGCATAATGGGCATCCGTAGTATCGTTAGCGTCAGTCTCAAGCCTCCAGCCTTCTCAGGAGTTTCTGTCTTGTGTAATGACACACAGGTTTTCCGACGGCTAATGGTATAGTTAAGTGTGGTTTTGCAGCTGCAGTTGCATCAAGATTCAACAGTAATAGCTTAAATACAAATCATTGCTTCTTTTTCCTATCCTTATAAGTTATTACAAGCACCCAAGAAGTACAACTAGACAGTTTAGAGAAATATTTTATCATGGCAATTTTTCATGCTGCCATTCATACCATCATGAATGAGGATAAAGGAACTCTTTCAAATTCCCATTTGTGATCATAATAATGTACTTAATAATGTGCAACGATTTCAGAATTATTCTTACATACAGTAAATATAAATGTTCGACAGAACTGATGGTGATAATATTAGTGTCAATAAAATACTAATAAATACACAGCATAAAACTGATCGGATGTCTTTAAAATTTTTGGTCGGGAATACCTTTTTTTTTAACCTTGTGTCACCTAATTTTCAATTCATTCTTATTTGCAAATTGTGTTCTGAATGCATTTCAATTAGCTATTACTCATTTTATACATACCTTAATAATTGTTAATTACGCTATAAATATTTAATACGTTAACCTATATAAAAAACGTGTAAAAACGTATCCAGTTTTTTCTCATTCACAAAATATATCATATGACATTTTTTGTGAGCACAGACATAGTACAGTGCACCAATCTCTTTACCAATTAATCGAATTAATTTACTCCGTAACTCCGTAATCCCTTTCCTTTAAGGTTAATAAGTTTAAAATTGGAAATTTGTATTATTGTTATTATATTTCCTTCATTTTACCGTTCGAAAACAAAATTTTTCAAAATTTTTCATTAAAAAAAGAAAAATGTTTAGTAAAAAAATATCAAAGTCAAAAAATAAAAATATTGAAACTAAAGTTTCAACAAGTTCAGATAATGAATCTCTTGATACTTTAAGTTTAGATAATGAATCTTTCATATCATTTAAAACAAAAAATAATTCAACTGTAGATTTTTCAATAAAATCCCTTTCATATTCCGTATCTAGACTTAGTCTTATGACCATAAAAAGAAAGAGGGAACAAATTATTACATCAGTTAAAGATAAAATGAAAAAGGTTTCACCAAATTTTAGTAATGATTTTAAAAATTTAATTGCTAAACAAAAAGAAAAAAGATTAGAAGATAATTTTTTAGGTTATTATGAATGTATAATTCCTAATAATAAAGAATTATATATTCCAAAAATTTTATTGTCTACAGCTAGAATCGATTTACATGAAGAAAAATCAGGGAATCCTGAAAAAGCAAAACGATTGGTTTTAACTAAAATTAAAGAATCACCATTTAATCCATTTAATAGTAATAATATTATTTCATTATTTATTATTACTGGTAAAAGTAAATTAAATTCAGAAGGTACAGGATGGACTGGAATAAAATTTAATGAATTACCTGAATGGATGCGAGATGATACAATTAAACATTTAATAAATGGTACACCTGTGAAAGGACTTGGAGCTTATAAAATATTGATAAAAAAAAATGGAAAAATGGATATATATAAAGATATTAAATTAAAAGATTTAGAAGAAAATGCGAAAAATGAGGAAGGTTTTATTCATAAAATGACATTAGTTGGATATTATATGATAGGAATTAAAGAGAATTATTCAAATTCTACAAATTTGACCCCAGAAGCTGAAACCTGGTATAAAGAAGCTGAAAAATGGTGTCAAGAAGCCGAAAAAGCAGGATCTATAGAAGCAAAGTTATGTTTAGGATATATGTATTCTATTGGTTACAGTAAGTCATTTTATGATCCACAAAAAGCTAAAAAATTATTTAAGGAAGTAATTGAAACAATAGAAAAAAATGTGACTACAGAAAAGAAAACAACAGAAAAAACGAACACAATAAAAGAAATGATCATAGGTAAAATCACAACGAAAGAATCCACGACAGATAAAAATTTAACGGAAGAAGCAACTGCAAACAATAATTCAATTGCAGATAAAAAAACAAAAAATGATTCAGTTGCAGATAAAGAAACAGCGGATGATTCGGCTGCAGATGAAGAAAATGAAATTACAAGTAAAGAACTAGCCAGAATAGCAATGAGAAACATGGCAATAATATATCATAGTAGTTATGTTATAAAACCTTTTGAATGGAAAAATTTTATTAAAATCTCCAAACCAAATGATTTAAACATGAAAAAGTTATCTAAAACAAAATTAAACATAGCAATAAAATGGTACGAAAAATCTTGTGAATTAGGAGATAGTCAATCCGCATACAATCTTGGATTACTTTATGAAAGTGATCATGAAATTAAAAATGAAAATGAAGCAGAAAAATGGTTTAAGAAGGCTATACAATTTGATGAAAATAATTTATATGCAAAAGCCAGACTTGGAAGAATTTTAGTTAATAAAGATGATGTAAATGAAAGTGAAAAAATGAATGGGATACAAATGTTGAAATATGCAGCAGAAAATGGATTAGTTATGGGTCAAACATTTCTTGGTGAAGCTTATGAAAGAGGACAAATAGGTAAGAGAGAAAATGCAGAAAATGTTAAAGAGGCCATTAAATTCTATTTTAAAGCTGCAGAACAAAATAATGGATATTATAGTCATGTTGCACAATTTCGTCTTAGAGAACTTCGCGCTTTAGAGATTATTCCAGCAGGTGAAAACATCGAAAATATTCTAAAATTATATGTAAATGAATTAAAGTATTACTATAACAATAATGAAGAAACGCTTAAAAATATCCATTAATGAAGTTATTATCAATAGTTGTTTACATAACTTAAATTTATTATTTTTAATTTAATTGCTTAACAGCAAATATTTGTATTCTTACATAACCTACTTAATATAAAACGACATCAATTATTACGATTTGACTATTTCTGATTGTAACTGAAATATTTTCTTTTACCCCATTTCATGCTGTTATAACACACAGAGAGAGAATGTATATTTGAAATGTCGCGCCCTCCTTATCTGCAGCTAGAATTGAGCGTGACTGCAAATCTTTACTTGATACTATATATACGCGCATACAATAATATCATGTGACTTGTTTATGAATTTGTGAACGAATAATATTTATATCATATGAGTATGTGACGTTGTATTTACGTATTAATCGATCTTCAATTACGATTTACGAATAATCTAAAGCTAGTAGCTATGTAGCTGGCAGAATTATTAACTTCGGCCAGAATTTCTAATTTAGTGCCGATTTAATACTGGTAATAAACATTCAGAAAAAGTTATATACTTTTGCATAATACGATTATTTTATTTAAACTACATAAAAAGCTATTAAAGTTATTGTATTTTTCAATAAATTCTGTTAAGTTCCTATTTCCCACTTTTTCTTCTCCCGGGATATTTGATAACCAAAAAAAATATGATGAAAATATTTAATATTATATAATTCTTGTATGAGCAAAATAATAATATAAAAAATAGAATATAATAAAAGATAGAATATGTAAAAAATAGAATAAGTAAAAAATAGAATATGTGTAAAATAGAATATATAAAAAAAATGGAAATATAATAAATTCGTTAAAAATATATATATATATATATATATATATATTAATCTCGGTTTACTATTCCTCCAATATTAATTATTATTATTCAATAACCCAAATTTCAAGTTTGTTTTCTTTCTTATATAATTTAGCAGCAGTATCAAAATCAACGTTATCGATAATTGTAATAAATTCACCTTCTTCATCTTTATATTTTAATTTTGATATTTCGGCGATTCCAAACGCTTCTTGTATTTTTCGTTTTATTCCTTCATATCTAATTGGTAGAATAAAGCTTAATATACGAATATCTCGGCCAACGTGACATTTTAAAAGAATTTCATCTTCCTTCATCTTTTTAATAAAAAAAGGTTAATTACCAATAATTATATCTTTTTAAAATAAATACGATAAATTTACTTACTAGAAGACATGGAATTGCGTTAAATCTTCCCCAATTAGAAATGGGGAATCTTGGTTTGTTCTTGTTATTTATATTAACAAGATAATGAATATGTAGACCAACCATATCTATAACTTGTTGAGGAGTTGATTCTTGAGCTATCATACTAATTGATGTTGCTTTATCTGTTGGATACTTTAGTTAAAAATTTGAACATAGAAAAATAAAATTCAATGAATTAAAATATATATCTCACATATATTTTCACGGATAGGATCATCTATAGAGTATCCTTCTTTTGAATTATAATGAATCTATTCACCAAAATAAAATTAATGATTAGGAATGCTCTTTTGACGAATTTTCAAACATCGAAATATCTTACCGAGGTTGTTCTATCTTTGTCTTTTTTCAAGGTTAAAACAATAACATTTGGTTGTATCTTGGAGATTGCTTCAATATTATCAACAGGAATATAAATTTTACATTTATTATCATTTAAAAAGATCGATATGCCTTCTTCTAAATATTTATAACGAAATCTTAATTTGTAATTTTCAACATTAAAATCGACCGATTCACGATATTCTTCAATAGAAATACTTGATAGATTAAATTCAATATATTTAGATGGTTGTTGATAGGAAGTTAGACGATTTTGATTATTATTTCTTTTGTTATTATTATTATTGTTGTTGTTGTTGTTGTTGTTATTATTATTAGAACGTTTTGATGATTTTTTATAATTATAATTTCCTCCAGAATGTTTATTATATTCATTAGTAAAATTTTTTTGATAAACCTGCGATAAGTAGAAAGTAGAATCAATTTACAATCACACGAATAACAAAGAATGATCATTATCATCGACTTACCCAAGGAATAAAATCTTCATCCATCTTTAATGATATTTTTATATTTCAAAGTACAATAATTAATTATTATTTACACTTAAATCCGCACGAAATATCTAAGGTTATTTGAATTTGTTATAACTAAAAATAAAAGCATTTAAAAATAAAACTTGGTTAGTTTCACGCAAATTACTTTACCATTTAAAACAAAGTAATAATCTTAGAGCCAAAATTTTTGTATCATTAAAATAATTCTTAAATGTACAAGAGAAAATTTTGGTCTAAAGAGAAAAAGAAGAAAAAAAAAAAAAAATCGAAATAAAAGGCTCCATATGAGAAAAAAAAAAAAAATTTCGGATCAAATATGACAAATTATGATAATAATTGACCAGAGAGAGATTATTTTCTAACTTGGGTTATGAATTTATCAGACATTTTACCTAAATTGGACGTTAAACTTTTTTTTAATTTCTTTTTTTAAAATATTTTTTTTAACGCCAAATAAATTGTCACGACAAACATTGTTTAAAAAAAAAAGTATGTTGTGAAACGTTCATGGCACAATACTTTTAAAATTACCAATTTTGTGGCTAAATTATCTGGTTTGTTTGATTCTTGTTCACATGTCAATATAAAATCCTGCTTCCTTTCTTGAATGAAATATTTTAATACTTATTTTTATAAATTCTTTCAAAAGAACTTTAATCCATTAATATTGTTTATATTGTTTAATAAAAAAAAAAAAAAAAATTAGCAAATAGTACAAAATTCAAATTACAATTTAATACCTAATCTGTTACAAGTATAAGAAAAAAAAGATTTTGATTTAAGAGATCGAAAGAAAAAAAATATATACGTATATATTTTTTCTCACATCGATCAAAGATGTTTGATGATCATATGTTTAACATTGTTGGTGTAACATTTTCATCAAAAGTCAACTAAGCACTTCATTATATTTAATTCGAGATTTTTATTGATCTCCTTTCATCGGCAAGGCAGATATGATGAGCAGTTTTTTGATAGCTTCCTATATAGGGTTATGATGATTGGCTTCGCCACAATGAATTGCTACGATCTCAAAAAATATTACAATGCGATTTATTTCGAAGTATTTTTTACTTAATGTGTGAAATAATTTAATCACTCATTCTTAGTCATTGTAATAACTGTGATAACTTAAATCTGATCATACTAAAATGAGTAGGAGTACGATCACCTGATCGACTATATATGAACGCGAACGCGCTTTTGAAACATGTTTCAGTAGCTCTTCCCTTTGTCAATTCTTTTTTTTGCATTTATTTTATTTATGCACGCAATAGCGCAATACATAAATATTTTGAGCGAAAGTTTACGAGTCGGAAAATTCGGAGGTTCTTTGATGAATGAGAGGAGAAACATTCAAACGAAAAATTGAGGTTTAAACAGAATCAGAGACATGATAAAGCCTAACTTTTACTAAAAAGAAAAGTATGACAATTGGTGTGGTAGTTCTGTGAGACTTCTATCATTCAAGTTTATGAGACGAGCCACAAAGTCAGACGTGGAAAATTAATAATAATATCATTAACAAATATACCCTAATTTACACACTTCTTGTAGAATTAACATCAAATATTAACTCGCAGTTTATTTGATGCACCAGTGTATCATCTCGATTTGAACACAGGGAAACTCGTAGTTTTTTATTGTACCCACAAGTTTATATTCAAAGAAGTTGGCGGACCTTCAATTCACTTCCACTACCAAAAACCGCGATCATTGGGTAATAGGGGGTATACGTCTGTTTAGAATTCTTTATTCTTTGAACTCTAATACTATATTAAACAAGAAGTTACTTCAACCTTTAAAACATGCAACCAGATTTATTAACCATGCAAAGATTTATTATTCATTAATGGAACTAGTAATAACAGAACTTTTGATATTCATTTATCAAAAGAATCCAAGAAAAGAAAGATCGGGAAGAAAAAGAAGAGGACGAGAGAGTAAGTTCTTAATTTATGATTATTATATAGCTTTTTAGTTTCATATTAATTCTTTTCTTTACTACATCAAGATTGTGATATCGATTAACACTGCACGAGAAGGTAAAATGGCCTGTTTAATAGCATAAGTACAGTACATTCACTAACATGCAATCCTGCTCCTGCTGAGTTGATCTTATCTCTGTGTCCAAAATATCCTCGTGCAAATACAGAAGTTCCTTGTTAATTCTGTTTTGCAAAGATAATCAACAATTCTTTATAGTGAGGAAATTTATTCAAACGCAGCTAGAGATGAAACTGATAGTAAAATTTGTAGGGATATTCATTATCAAAGGTACTGTAAGTAATATGAATTTGACTAGTATTGCTATACTAATAATATTTTAATATTTTAGGTATAGCACATGCATCGGGCAACCTAAAGTCTTAAATGACGCGCTATTTAAACTAGTTAGAAAGGTTGGATTAATGAAAAACGTGTACTCTTCATATTATGTCGTTATAATATGTCTTTTACAGAATATATTAACATGGTTCAAGGTCATAATAAATTCTTATCACACAAAGGAAACATTCAACTTTTTGATAATATATTATCCAATAAATTTTATTCAAGTCAAAATACTTAAATTTACCTAATTACCAAAATTACCCAAATTACCCAAATTACTCGTGCATAGAAAATACATACATGAAAAAGCGAAATAATAAATATGATATATATTATAATAATACAAAAATACAAAATAATTGTGTAGGGGGATGATTAAATTTGAGCGTGAATTAATATGATAGTTCTAGAATTTTTTTATTAAAGCATTTTCTCTCTAAATACTAATCTACACCTTAGTATTTAAAGATGATATAAAGAGCGTGAACGATACCTATAAATTATATATATATTTTTTTCATTAGCGTTTGGTTTTTTTTTCCTTCAAAAACAGAAATAATTCGCTAATTAAATAAATACATACCAGGAATATAACCAAGAATTGTTAAAAGTATGTTAATACAGAGGTCAGCACCACATCCTCTTTCTAATAAGACACCTAAGGGTGGAAGGACGATAGCGAAAGCGATCTTGAAAATATCAGAGAAAGTAACAGCCATTTTTGATTTAGACTTTAGTTTTTAGAATTTAGTTTTTTTTTTGTTTCTTTAATTTGTTTCTTTGTGATGTGATTTTGAAAAAGTTGAAAACTTTCGGGGGCTTTTATAAACTTTTTTTTTTTCGAAAAAGACACATGACATCATTATTTTAAACTAAATAAGGACATATTTAATGTGAAGATCAGTTTTAAAAAAATATCACGTAAAAATGATGTATTTATTAAAAAAGTTAAAACCTCTTTAGTTCTATACGTTATATTGACATAATTGTTTAGAATAGAACAACAAAAATTTCTTTGACACATGTGATTTTCTCGTATTATAAGCAAATGAAGCACAAGACTTCATCACCTTATTAAAATATAATCATCTTATTTCTTTTTGTCTTATAATAAAATAATTCCCTTATACAATTTATTTTTTTTTTTTGTCAAAATAGTATTTCAAAAGAATACTTTTTCACTATTAGCATCTCTTGGCATTGGTTTCAACTTTCAACTAAACTCGCTAGGGGGTAAACCAGCCACTTTATTTTAAATGTCGTACATATTGTGTCATTAACTTAATTGAGAAACGTTGTACAAAACTGTAATAAGTTACGTATTATCAACATCATAAATCACGTGATATTAAAATCGTTAAGTTGAAAGTAATCAAAAAATTTTTGAAAAATAAAATTTGCATAATTATTTTATTGTTTCCGACATAAGTGGAAAACAATGGTCGACTACTGAAACGCCGGAACGCTTATTTATTGAATCAGATTTAGATTATGGCTTAGTATTAATTGTTTTGCGTGGTTGATGCGTGTGTGGCGAATTTCGTGTTATTGAATAAATTGAATTTAATTCTAGTAATCTAACTAAAAACGCGTAATTTGCTTTAAAAAGTGGGGTAAAAAGAGCTAAAAAATTGTGTTAAATGTATACATTTTAAGTTTAAACAATTAAAAAATATTTATTTTTGGCATTTTTGTTCGACAATGATTTAAAACTAATACTTATTTGAAGTAAATTAAAATAAAATTCGCTCCAATAATAAACAATGGTAAGGTCATGTTAAATTAATATAGTATGATAAACATGATAAGTTTGCGCAGCAATAAAGAGATAATCGAATTATGATGATATTTAGTGATGGAATCGGATCAGTTCAAAAAAATCCATCCTAGGAGCAGTTCAAATATTGAACATTTTATGCAAAGTAGTTTTAAAAATACTTAAATCACAGCTCAGTTCAAGCCGTTGTCAAGGTTATTATCATTTTATAATCTTTAAAATGTAGTATTATTGGCCGTTATTGAAAGATTATAAGGACTCCTTTACTTTTGTTCAATTAAAATTCTAATAATTTTTTAATTTAGAATACGAGATGCTTTTTCTCTGGTAAAACACTTATTTATTATTTGCTGGGCCTAGATTCAATAAATAATCGAATTTGAATTACAGAAGCCTAAAAGACGTAGGTCAAGTATTAATCAGATAATAATAACATGATTTCAACATCGCATATAATCGATAGAAACAATAAGAAAAGCATTTTTTCCTTAATTCGTAATCCGCAACAGAAGTAGAGATCGGCAATAATAAAATTCGGGGCTAGATTTACCAAATTTGGTAATATTTATGTAGATCATAATTATTCATAAGAAGGATTACGCAATCATTTACATAGGGAATATAAAGGAGAAATCACATTAATAGATAGCCAATTACTGTAACTTTTTATTCGTAAAAAATCTTTTTCTCAAAATCATTTCTTAAAAACTTTTATCAGATATAACGTGAGATTCCCCATATGCCGATCATTTATTACAGATCACTAATTAAATGTGATTCGTGGCTGCATAGTGAAGATTATAGAAGTATTCGAGATTATAATTTTTCTAATTTTGATACATTTTATCTTTAGCTAAAATTTTCATAAACGTACAGCACTAAAATGTTATTTCAAAAGTAATATTTATACTGCGCATATATACGCTTTCAGTATCATCAATGGTTGAATTCTGATAACAATAACATAGTGGAACTCCACAAAATGAATACAATAAATTTCACAGATTTTACTATAAATAATTTGCTACGAAATTAATACATAGAAATACAGAGAATTTTCTGGAACAGCCTGTCCTAACTTCGTATTCTTATTGATGGGCAATTTCATGTAACATCATATCGGCAACTTTTTAGGTCGAATCAACAACATTACATCACAATCACTAATGAATGTTACAAATATTGATTTTGCTTTTGTTCTTTCATATTTTTTTTTTTTTATTTTTATTTTTATTGATAAACAATAAATTTATTAGGAAAATATAGAGGACTTTAAGTACATGCATGTTGGTGAACTGATTTGACCTCAAGCTTTAACTAATAAATAATTTCCTATGAAATTAATTATCCGTTAAACCAGGTTAGAGTACCGTTTTTTTTTTGTAATAAAAAAATGCGCAGGTCTCTAAACTCTGAATGATCAACACCGATTTTCCAAACACATTCGCATCATCACTTTCATTAAAAAATGAAAGTGAATGAATGAAGCGGGCGCATGAAATGAAATTAATTGTCTTCCCAAAAAGGGCAAAAATCAATGTAAGTCCATCATGTGGCCTATCGAAAAAGGGGCTAATTTAATTGAAAGCAATGATCGGAAAACTAATTGCGGTATCTTTATTTGCTGCGTTACATCCAAAAATTTCAACAATAACATGTATGCTGCGGTGTGAAATAAATGTAAGCTATATATAATAACAGCGTCTGGTAAAGGATTTTCAAAAATTTTTATCACCACTATTAAAAAAAAAAATTATTTTTAACGATGAGTAAAATTAAACAACAACGAAAGCGTAACAAATCTCCCGTGCTTAAGAGAAATAAAAAAAATTATGTTCCCGCAGACCCGAATAAACCAGACGAGGATATTGCTAAGGAGTCAATTCATTTACTTTATGTAGATATTGATGAGTTACTGATTAATTCGAAAACAACTCGACGTTATAAAAAACTAAAGAGAAATGGAATTACCGAATTTGAAGACCCACCACGTCCTCAGAATAGATTTATTTTATATAAGAGAAACAAATTGCAAAGTCCTAAATTTAAAAAAAGAAAAAAGGAAGATAAAAAAATTAAAATTACATCGAAAGAAGTATCAAAACTTTGGAAAAAAGAAGAGGAAGAGGTTATAAAGCTTTTCTCTGCTCTTGAAAGGATGGCCGAGGAAAAGCATAAAGAAATTTACGATGGTTATAAATTTGAAAAGAAAAAAAAGCAACCAAGAAGTCGAAAAACTAAAAATAAAGAGTCATCGATATCATCCCGCTCTTCTTCCCTAATCGAGAATGACCAACAGTACGATGTTGATAATACAAACGATCCAGACACTTCTCAAATATATGGGAGAATCGAATTAACAAACATTCCTCAAGGATATGAGAGAACCGAATTAGCAAACATTCCTCAAGCATATAATGATTTTGAATTAGCAAACATTCCTCAAGAATATGAGGGAACCGAATTAGCAAACATTCCTCAAGGATATGAGAGAACCGAATTAGCAAACATTCCTCAAGAATATGAGGGAACCGAATTAGCAAACATTCCTCAAGGATATGAGAGAACCGAATTAGCAAACATTCCTCAAGAATATGAGGGAACCGAATTAGCAAACATTCCTCAAGGATATGAGAGAACCGAATTAGCAAACATTCCTCAAGCATATAATGATTTTGAATTAGCAAACATTCTTCAAGCATATAATGATTTTGAATTAGCAAACATTCCTCAAGAATACATTCCTCAAGCATATAATGATTTTGAATTAGCAAACATTCTTCAAGCATATAATGATTTTGAATTAGCAAACATTCCTCAAGAATACATTCCTCAAGCATATAATGATTTTGAATTAGCAAACATTCTTCAAGCATATAATGATTTTGAATTAGCAAACATTCCTCAAGAATATGAGGGAACCGAATTAGCAAACATTCCTCAAGCATATAATGATTTTGAATTAGCAAACATTCTTCAAGCATATAATGATTTTGAATTAGCAAACATTCCTCAAGCATATAATGATTTTGAATTAGCAAACATTCCTCAAAGATATGAGAGAACCGAATTAGCAAACATTTCTCAAGCATATAATGATTTTGAATTAGCAAACATTCCTCAAGAATATGAGGGAACCGAATTAGCAAACATTCCTCAAGCATATAATGATTTTGAATTAGCAAACATTCCTCAAGAATATGAGAGAACCGAATTAGCAAACATTCCTCAAGCATATAATGATTTTGAATTAGCAAACATTTCTCAAGGATATGAGAGAACCGAACTAGCAAACATTCCTCAAGCATATAACAATATTGAATTAGCAAACATTCCTCAAACATAGCGTTATCTCTATATTCACTATGCATATCCATTCCATACGTATTATATTGACTTTTCCAATATAGATTAGGAATTTCAAAGTGTAATTTGTTTTAGGTATATACTTAATTTTAGCAATAAGCATGAATGAATTTTAAATAAAATCAATATTTATTTTATTTTATTAATTTTATTTATTGGGGGATTGAGTCATCAATATGTACTTTAAATAAAATCAATAAATAAAAGGTGAAATTTTATCAGAATATAAATAATATCATGTGACATAAATATTGCGGAATATCAAAATAAAAAGATGTTAGTATGATTATACTGTACTTGAAAGAAAGTCAATATCAATGCAGAAGGCAATTTATAAGCTAAGAATCTACTAACCGGTTTTAAATAACTACATTGAAACATTGTAAATACACAATATACCAGAATACGTTATAAATTTTTATATCAAAACTACTTGTACAAAACAATAGTTAAAATTTATAATATTCATTGGTCCTTGAGGATATAAAAGAATAATTCTACATACTGATTTTGGAAAGAACTTGCCGTGTACAATTGCCAGGCCTTCGTCATGAGAAAATTTATAACGGAATTGTTCGGTATAGTGGAAAATTTTGTATAATGCTGTAAAATATAGGAAATCAATGCATTTATAAGACATCATGATCATGAGGCAAAGGAAACTGCGAGATATAAATAAAATTGCTTATTTGAGAAAAATTTTCATGAAATCCAACATCAAAATTGCCCTTTATATTAAAATTTATCTGTAAAATCTTCGTTATACTAAAAAAAATTCGTTTTAATGAAAATTCGTTATAAAAAGGATTATTTTATTATAAAAATTATTTCTTATCGGTGCCACGCGGAAGATTCGAAATTCGTTATATCAAAATTCGCTATAGAAAGGGTCGATTGTTTATCGTTCATTCTAATTTATTAAAGTAACACTTTCGTATTCTTAATTTAGATTTCATATTTTTATTTATCAAATTGTAATATAATAAATAAATTAGAAAACTGATAATAATAAATAAATAAATAAGATAAACATAATGAATACTTATAAAACTAATATAAAAATAAAATAAAAATAAATAATATAAAGAGAAAGTTCATTTTTAAAAAGTGACAGGAATGTCATTGCATCTCCATTCACTAAATCAGCATTATTAAGATAACGCATATCAACATTTCTGTTGCTATTATAATTACTGATCGTTTAATATATTGAATATCGGGGGTATTAATAAAGTATTATACTGTACTAATCTCAGAAAGAAAGCCTTGATGTAATTGAAATGAGTGATGTCGTATAAAAAATGAACATAGCAAACTATCAAAACCAAAACTAAATTCTCTGAAATCAACACGCGTTGATTTCAGAGAATTTAGTTGACTGTTTTGATAGTTTGCTATGTTAATTTTTTGTAAGGACATCCATCATCCAGTACAAAAGCATTTTGTTGTAAAAAATTATTTATTTGTTGTTGTTCATAATTATACATTCTTTGTCCAAAATTATCAAAGTTGAGATTAAGGTTAGACGAATAATACATTTGATCCGTAATTAACAAATATGGTTGGTCTAACAAGTAGTAATATTGTATATTATTATTACAGATGAATTCATTATGTTGCGTTGAAAGTATGTCGGATGGCATAGAATTTGTTGAAAATTGTGAATCATCATTAAATAGGTGAGGAGATGCGGGTTCATCAAACAAATTGGATAAGATAGAATCCGTTGAAGATTGCGGATTATCGCTAATAAAGTTATCGTCGTCCTTTAAATAAGGTTGAGAATTATGAATCTCTGGAGATGTTTCGGTTGGAGGAGAAGAGCAGGATGATATCGATGACTCTTTGTCTTTGGTTTTTCGACTTTTTGGTTCAAATTTATAACCATCGTAAATTTCTTTATGCTTTTCCTCGGCCATCCTTTCAAGAGCAGAGAAAACCTTTATAATCTCTTCCGTTTCATTTTTCCAAAGTTTTGATACTTCTTTCGATGTAATTTTAATTTTTTTATCTTCCTTTTTTCTTTTTTTAAATTCAGGGCTTTGCAATTTGTTTCTCTTATATAAAATAAACCTATTCTGAGGACGTGGAGGGTCTTCAAATTCGGTAATTCCATTTCTCTTTAGTTTTTTATAACGTCGAGTTGTTTTCGAATTAATCAGCAATTCATCAATATCTAAATAAAGTAAATGAATTGACTCCTTAACAATATCCTCGTCTGGTTTATTCGGATCTGCGGGAACATAATTTTTTTTAACTTTATTATGCGCAGAAGATTTAGTGCGTCTTTCTTGTTGTTTGAATTTACCCATAATGAAAAAAAATTTTTTTTTTTTTAATTTTATCGAAATTCAGGAGCTATTCTTTTTATAGTTTTATTTACTGTACGGCTCCAAAATTAAACGCCCTTTCCCGAAAATAAGCATTGTGGTAATTTTGCCCAGAATTATAGGGACTTTGGCCGGAATTAAGTTCAAAAAATGGTTGCTTAATTCGGAACAATTAGCATGAGGTATGTAATTGTTTCAATGTTGTTCTCGTAGTTGGTTTTCCGATTCCTTTTACATAATCAGCATATATATAGCTTATCATTGTCGTAATACCTTGGCATGTTATTGTTGAATCACGCATGTATTGTTGATCATATCTTTCTTCGTAGCTACCCGAGCCTTATCATTGATGTTTTTCCTTATTAGATTAGATCAAGGCTAATTGATGTGACAGAAATTTTTTAGTTACTTGGTGCAACAGAGATATCTGATATGTGTAATTGTTGATTGCTCAATTGATAAAGGTAAAAATAAAATAATCATCGGCATAATTATATTAAAAAATAGCTCATTTTTAAAATATCTTATCTTTTGTCTTTTGTGGCCGACGTATGAATAATTTATAATGCTCACATCAAGAAATATTGATTTTAATACATTCAACAAATTCTTTAGCAATAAACAATTTTTATAATTTTTCATTTGTTAGTTTTAATAAAATGATATTTTTATTATTATAAATATATTATATAAATATATTATACTGTATTTCAATAAAAACGAGATAAAAATAATAAATATAGATACTGTATAAATATAAATACGTATTTGTGTAATATAAGGATAAAAAATTTTTTTCATTTTGACTGGTTTAATTAACAAATTGCACGCTTCGACAGCGTACAATTTATTAACTAGACCAATTAAAACGAAATTTGCATTATTACTTAATGAATAGAACAAGAGTTGATCGGCTATTGGGTTCGAATTTGTTAATAAAGCATAGGCCTTGAACGGCTCGATTCGTTAAGAAGTGATGTTCCTATGCAAAGTCAACATAGCAAAGTATCAAAAAATCAACTAAAAAGTTTGAAATCTTGCATATATTTTCAGTTGTTTTTTTGATACTTTGCTATGTTAACTTGTCAAAGGGTGTTATTTCAAACATTTTTAATTGATTAACTTTGATACTTTGCTATGTTGACTTCTTATAGGAACATCCAGAGGAATAATCATCTTGTTCAGAAGGGATTTGTCCAAAGAGTATATTACTAAGCATTTGTTGGGGAAGGTTTAAACCAGAGGGGAAATCATATATTCGTTGAAAATTATTTGCTAATTCGTAATCATTGCAATTTTGCTGATTAACGATCGTTAATTCAAAATCATTATATGGTTGCTGATGGGCGGTCGTTAATTCAAAATCATTAGATGGTTGATGTTGAGCAGTTTCTAATTCAAAATTATTAGATAATAACCGATGAGCGGTTGCCAATTCAAAATCATTAGACGGTTGTTGATGAGAGACCGTTAATTCAAAACCATTAGATGGTTGCTGATACATCATTTCAAAATTATTCATTTGCTGATGAGTCTTTGCTAATTCAAAATCATTATATGCTTTCTGGGTTAAACCATCCATTTCTTCAGTTGTATTACTAAAATCATTAAAGTTGATTAGGAAATAATGACCCGTTTTAATATTGTATAAGTATGGCTGGTTTAATGTGTCGTAAATAATAACGTAATCTTGTATATCATTATAAATGAAGCCGTTTCCAAAAGGATCTGTTGATTCATCATTAACTGAAAAGTTGTTCTGCAGATAAGATAATGTGAGTCCATCTTCTAATCTCGAGGTTGAAATAAAATCTGTTGAAGATTGTGAATTATGCTGATAAGGAGTTATGATTTCATTTGGTTTCAAGTTGGACGAGACAAAATTTGTTGTTGAAGGTTGAGAAGCGTCAATCTGTGGGATAGGGGGATTATTTGGCAACGGTTCAGAAAATATTTCAGTTGAGGAAGAACGGGACGATGTAGACGACGACTTATAATTTTCTGTTTTTTGAATTTGTGGTTTGTTTCTTAAATTTCTTATATATTTATAATTTTTATAAATTTGTGCATGGTTTTTCTTTGCCATTCTTTGAAGAGCATAGAAAACTTTTTTTACATCATCTGCTTCTTTATTCCAAGAATCTGCTATCTGATCTGAAAGAAGTGTCGCTTTTTTATCTTCAGTTGATTTGTTTTCAAATTGAGGACTAGCCATTTGATTCTTTCTATATAACATAAATGCGTTCAGAGGACGCGGTGGATTTCCTCCAGTTTTCAGCATTCTTTTATGACGTCGAGTTGTATCTGGATTAATTAGCAACTTATATATATCTATGTAAAACAGATGAATCGATTCATTAACAATATCCTCGTCAGATTTACAAGGATCAGGTCCAAATTTATTATTCTTATGCGCAGAAGATTTGTTGCGTTTTCGTCGTTGTTGGTCAAATTTATCCATTGTTAAATAAAGTATATATATATATATTTTTTTTTTTTCTTGTAATTTCAAATAAGAAATGGGTGGATTTTCGAACTGGCTGCGGCTGGGAGTATTACATATAGAATAGAAGTGATTATAATCTAGTCCTATCTAATCTAATAAATGTATATATGTTTTCAACACCTTAAAAAAAAAAAAAAATTTCAAATAAGAAATAAGAACAAGTTCATAAATGCTATGGTCTTTTTATAAGAAAGTTGTTTAGTTTAAATTTAATTAGGCCCTTTCATACCGCAGTTTGGTTATTGTTTGAATAATTGAACGTGTAACGTATATTTTATTTTATACTATATTGATTTTCAAACAGAATTTTTTGTCTCACATTCATATAGCGTCATAATAACGCTTGTTTCCAAAAATATACAAATCGCCGAGTTATTGTTTTCTAAAATTATTTCAAAATAAAGATATGATTATTTTAATTTTAATCATGTCATCATATCTTGCATTATTCTTGCTTAATTATTTTAATCCCTTGTAGTTGTTCCAGTAAAAAATTACCAGCATGCCAAGACTTCAAGAAAAAAAAAAAAAAAAAAAAAAACTTGCAAAAGAATGATACCATTTTGCAGCGATATATGAAACCCGAATTCGCATATTTTGCATCGTGATTTTTTTTATTTTAACGTTAAAATTTCTATGTACTGATAATGTTATTTTGAGGAAAAAATATAGGTATATCCAATTATCGGTATGTTAACGATATTACTATTATATTGATCCATATCGGTATAAGAAATCTTGTATTCGCAATATGACGAAAATCTCAATTAAGCGAAAATAAATTAACGGTATAACAAACGAAATTTATTATATTTATTATTATATTATATTAGAATATTGGCATAAATGAATAGTAACATATTATATTGAATAAAACTATCTATTGGATAAAACGATAAAACTATTGGCTCTTCAAGATATTTAATTCATTTGGATTAATAGAGATATTTGATGAATATTCAAAAAATAAAACAAGATCATCCAGACGATCTAAGGCTTTTTTAGTTGAAATCACTTCAAAGGTCCCTCCCTCATTTGGATCTATTTCTGGTTCTTTATTCTTAGACTTTACCATAAACACAATTTATCTTTTAAACTGCCATCAATATGAAGAAAATCCAACGGGAGTTGATCAATCAGCACTCGTATCTCCATTTTATCACGAATTTAAACTCAGGCACTTTTGCTAAAATTAATGGCATCATAAATGTTTGGAGTCCTCAATTCTTGTGAATTTTATACGCCTCAATCCTATTCTTAACAAGTATTTTCGATACTATGCCTGAATTACTAGAAATACATAATCTCAATCTAGCTTTAAAAATTCTATGTTAATTTATTGCTGTTTTTAAATTTTTAATTAATAATAAATATTAAAAAGTTATTACTGACCTTAAAAGAATTGATAATTTGCGCATCACAAGGTTGTAAATGTGATGTAGTATTTGGAGGCAAAAAACAAATCGGATAGGCAGGTGCGATTGCAAAATCGCCACTTTCTTTTTACTAGTTGATAATGCACCAGTACATATAATAGACGAAAATGTAAATTTGACAAATGTAGCTGTACATAAGATAATCGTTCCGTATCGAAATCTGCATCCATAAAGTTGAATCTCAATAATAACTAACTTAACTAACTGGTAAATCTTCCTTTTTTTCCCATGCAATATTCATGTTTGATAAGAATTTTTCGGTTCCAGTTGCGTTGAAATGTAACACATTTTTTTGATTTCTTGTTTCCTGAAAGTAAGTCTTACACTAGTGTTTTAGTTTAAGATCCAAATACAATCCTAAAATAAAGAGAAAATATTAAAATATCATTCAATAAATTTTAAAAAAATTGAAGATTATCTGTTTCATCACAACTGAAAACATTATTCAAACCATAATCCTTAATTATTTCACGCAAAATTTTCCTTTCTTTTTCTAACGTTTCCAATGGCGCGCTTTTGCTTCACCCCATTTAATGTACTGTTTTAAATTATAGCGTTCGTTAAATCCGTTAATGCTGTAAAATTATTAACAAGGTCTGCAGCAAGTGCATTAGTTGTCCATAATGAAAAAGCCTCTTCTATTTGAAGAAAATGAGCAGGTTTTTCTCTCTGTTTGTTTGACTCTTCTGAGTTTGGATTTACATTCAGCCACTTTTCTTTTTTTTTAAAAAAAAGATATTGTATTTTCCTCTTGAACGGTTGCGTATTTTAAACAATTTCTTTGTTTGAAAAGCAATTTGAGTTGACTTTTTGCCTGTAATGGAGACGATTTCCAGTACAAAATACAGACTCGGGTATATGCTTGTGTAACTTAATATATTTTATTATTTTTTATATAAAAAGAGTTACATTTCGATAAAATTAGAATTCAATAATAATAAAAAAAAATAATATTTAAATAAATAAAGTAATTATAAGAGCCAAATTAGTTTTATTTAATTTTAATAATATAATAACCAATATCCAAAGCCTAATATAAAATTATATTGTTACTATCAGCATTCGTTATATTCCATGATGAAAAGCAACATAACAAAACCAACCAACTATCCATTAAGTATATATCTTCCATATCATTGTCAAGACAGACCCACCATTCTGTTTTGGCAACGATATGGAAGATGTTATTTAATAGATAACCAGTTGATTTTTTGTGCTATATTAACTTTTCAGGAGGAATAAGGAACAATTTAATAATTGTGTGTTTTTAGTGTTCTTGTCGGGTATTGTTACAATCAAATCGTGTGTTTCTTGTGCTGTTCTATCCCTCCATTCTAAGAGAGAAAATAGTGTCCTTGTTGTAGTGTTGTTACAATCAAATCGTGTGTTTCTTGTGCTGTTCCATCCCCTCCATCCCAAGAAGGATAATAGCATTCTTGTTGTGGTGTTGTTACAATCAAATCGTGTGTTTCTTGTGCTGTTTCATCCCCTCCGTCCCAAGAAGGATAATAATATCCTTGTTGTAGTGTTGTTACAATCAAATCGTGTGTTTCTTGTGCTGTTCCATCCCCTCCATCACTGGAGGGATAATAGTATCCTTGTTGTAGTGTTGTTACAATCAAATTGTGTGTTTCTTGTGCTGTTCTATCCCCTCCATCCCAAGAAGGATAATAGCATCCTTGTTGTGGGGTTGTTACAATCAAATCGTGTGTTTCTTGTACTGTTCCATCCTCTCCATCCCCGGGGGGATAATAGTATCCCTGTTGTAGTGTTGTTACAATCAAATCGTGTGTTTCTTGTGCTGTTTCATCCCCTCCATCTCCGGAAGGATAATAGTGTCCTTGTTGTAATGTTGATACAATCAAATCGTGTGTTTCTTGCGCTGTTTCATCCCCTCCATCACCAGAGGGATAATAGTATCCTTGTTGTGGTGTTGTTACTATCAAATCGTGTGTTCCTTGTGCCCCAGAGGGACAATAGTATCCTTGTTGTAGTGTTGTTACAACAAAATCGTGTGTTTCTTGTGCTGTTTCATCCCCTCCATCACCAAAGGGATAATAGTATCCTTGTTGTAGTGTTGTTACAATCAAATCGTGTGTTTCTTGTGCTGTTCCATCCCCTCCATCCCAAGAAGGATAATAGCATTCTTGTTGTGGTGTTGTTACTATCAAATCGTGTGTTTCTTGTGCTGTTTCATCCCCTTCATTTTCGGTTCTTTGTCCATAAATTTCGGAATTCATTCGTTTAGCTATTCTTGCAAGAGCACGGAAGAGTGATTTTATATTTTCTGGTTCCCTATTCCAGAGGACAGCTATTTCTTTCGAAATATCACAAGCTCTTTTCTTTCGAGCTGGTCTATTCTTAAATTCGGGACTGGCCATCTTGTTATTCCTATATAAAATAAACGCATTTTGAGATTTTGGCGGATGACTTAATCCTTCTCTGTTTGTCAACAAAGTATTCATATCCAAAAAAAATTTATAAGTCGATTCATTAATAATTTGTTCATCAGATTGGAAGCTTTCGGAGAAGGTATATTCCATTTTGTAATTATTATTCGAGAAAAAAAAAATTTTTTTTTTTTTGAATTTTCAGCGGGAATGAACGTATATAAAACCGTGCATATAGTATGCGTAGTATGCGTCGATCGCGTTATTGATATGTAGTGTTACTTTAACAACGAAACCAATTAAATTTAATTATCTTTTCTTTAAGGAATCATTTAACCTTATAAAGAATTTATGAAAGGAAGCATGAATTATTGATACTTAAATAAGTTAATGCTTGTTTCGGATATACTACTCCGATTTCTAAAGATAGTTATGCCATAACATTGAAAATCTTTATTTATACTGTGCAAGTGTGCAATGCGTAGCTATGAATGAGATAATGAGATATGAATTAGCTATGAATGATGTTATAATTTAATTTCAAAAATTGATTTTCCAATAGTACAAAAGAGTCGATAATGAAATGATATCATTTCTTCATAATTCAGTGCCTTATTTACAATAATTTTCATACAAAGAACAAAAGGTTATTGTGTAATTAGTAAATCTGTTGGCTACTTCCGATTTTTTATTTTTTTTTAATAATAAAATGATAGTTTTCATTACAAATACGTAATATAGCTAAATAAGTTAAAGAAATAAAAAAAAGGTACGGCAATAAAATAGAATTTGCATTTCTATAAATGAATACGTATAATTTATCCTAGAAGGAAAAGAGTCAATCCGTATAATATAATTTGTAAATTTTTTAAGCGTGAAAGTGTATGAAAAGTAAGTATAATAATATACAAAAGGAACCGCAAAAACAATCCGAAAGACTTCCTTTGAGCCGCGGACATAAATGGCCCAGCTTGGCTCATTTGTCAGGGCCCCGAACACCTCTCATGTATCATGTATGAGTTACATGAGAGGTGTTCGGGGCCCGCGAACTCCGTTATTAGATATAGATTATTATCCATGAGAGCCTGAGCAACAATATAATTAGAAATAAAACAATTAGTGAGTTATTTAGAATCTGGATAACGACACGGAAATTCCTTACATGCAATGACAAATAATCCAAATTAGGCCATTAATGTCAGCGGCTCAAAGGAATCCTTTCGAATCATTTTTGTGGATCTTTTTGAAAAGTTATTATATTGACTTTTTATAGACTTCCAGTTAAGTTGGTTTTTGTAGATTCCCTGAAACAGAATGTTTCAGGTTCTATCGGATTTTCCTCGGTTAAGGTAGGAGGATTAGTTAAATTGTCATTCTGTAAATTCAAGTTGGACGAGGTAGAATAGTTGGTCAAGTTGTGATTGTGTGATCTCGAGTAATTTTCGAGGGGGGCATTCAGATTCTGAGAGTTGGGTAAGATATAATTCATTATGTTTTGATTTTGAAAGATGGCTAAGACAGGATTTTCATAATACATTATGTTTTGATCTTGAAAGGGTAAAATAGAATTTCCAAAATTTTCACAATTCATTATGTTTTGATTTTGAAAGATGGGTAAGACAGGATTTCCAAAATTTTCACAATTCATTATGTTTTGATTTTGAATGCTGGGTAAGACAAGGTTTCCAAAATTTTCATAATACATTATGTTTTGATCTTGAAAGGGTAAAATAGAATTTCCAAAATTTTCACAATTCATTATGTTTTGATTTTGAAAGTTGGGTAAGATAGAGTTTCCAAAATTTTCACAATCGAGTAAGACAAGGTTTCCAAAATCATCACAACCGAGTAAGAAGACAAGGTTTTCAAAATTTTCATAATTCATTATGCTATGATTTTGCGAAATCAAGTCGGGGGCGTTATTAATTAAGTCTTGATTCTGTGAATTCAAGTTGGGTGAAGTGAAATTCTCAAATGAGCAATTGGTCAAGTTGGAATTGTACGATCCCAAGTAATCTTCAGAATTGGTACCATCTTCCGTGACGTTTTGATTCTTCGAAAACAAGTTGGGTGAGGTAAAACCTTCAAAAGCGAAGTTGGCATCTATGATGTTTTGATCCTGCGAAATCAAGTTGGATGAAGCAAAATTTTCAGGAGTGTAATTGGCCAAATAATCTTCAGAATTAGCATCTTTCATGATATTTTGATTCTGCGAAATCAAGTTTGGCGTTGATGAGGTAGAATCTGTCGAAGATTGGGAAGCATGTGATTCGGTTGAAGTATAGTCACATGACACCGATGATTCTTTTTTATTTTTAGATTTTCGTCTTTTCTCTTTTATATATTTATATCCATCTCCATAAATTTTTCTATGCCTTTTTTCGGCCATCCTTTCAAGAGCACAGAAAAACTTTATGACCTCTTCCGTCTCATTTTTCCAACGCTCTGCTATTTCTTTTGATGTATCTTTAACTTTTTTATCTACCTTCAGTCTTTTTTTAAATTCAGGGCTACGCAATTTATTCCGTTTATATAAAATAAACCTATTTTGAGGCCGTGGAGGTTTTATAGATTTGATAACTCCAATTCTTTTTAGTTTCTCTTGTTGTTTAAAACGTCGAGTTACTTTCGAATTAATCAGCAATTCATCTATTCCTATATCATTAAGCAAATGAATAGACTCATTTGCAATTTCCTCGTCGGGTTTATCCGGGTCAGGTGCATAGAACCCGCCAACTCGTTGATTTTTAGGTTTACCCATTGTTAAAAAAAAAATGGCCAAACGTACCTAAATGTACAAATGCCTTTTTATATATAAAAATCTTTATATTGCTTTTGTATTTTTCTCAATGCATGATGTAACGCAGTTGGTTATTGTTTGAAAAATGCAACGTAACGTCGTAACGTTTCAACCGGTGATCCGGATAAAATTTTCTAGAAAAATCGAGGGTTATCACTTTGTTTTTTGACCTAATTAATAATATTCATGATAAAATTATGTAATGAGGTAACTGAAATGTAACCATATGATACAATAATATTTTTTTAATTTCCATTCTTAGTAAGTTTTATTGTTTGTTAAACGGTCCAGACTATTTTATTATGCGCAGTGAACTCTCATTTAGGAAAATCTCGGAGAACATACTACGATCCTAATAATAGTTCAAATTAAATGATTAATTTTTTGAAGTACAATAAAAAAAAAAAAAAAAATTAGCTTACAGTATGCAGTAAGTAGGCTTTATGCTGAATACGTGATTTCTCGCGTTAAAATTTTTTACATGTAATGAATAATAGAAACCAAAAATGAATAATAAAAATTTTATTTACGATATAAATTATATTTAAATAAATAAAGACCTATATGCTCAATCATTTTTAAAGTAACAAAATTTGAATGTCTAAGATAATTCGTTTAAATGAGGTTGTATGCGTAATTTACTTCCTTGTCTTAATGAAACAACAGGAATAATTTTAGAAGTTATTTTCCAATCAGAAACAATCGGATGTTTTTCACCATTAATCGAGAAGGCGACAGATTTTTCAGTCATATTCAAATGAATAGTAATAATATCACCTTCTTTCAATTCAGTACCATAACGTTTACAATCTTTCTTATGATAAATATAACCATCAGAACAAAGAACCCATCCATGATATTTTTGAATATATATTATAACATTTTCTTCTAATGTTTTATCATAATCACATATTCCAATCCAAACAGTTTTATGTAATTTTTCAATCACGATATCCCATTCATAAATTCCTTTTCCTTTGATCAACATATCCGCTATCATAGATTTAATGGAATTATCATTAACTTGTACAGTGAATCCATCCTTTGAAACTTGAAAACCATAATTTAATTCGATGATTCTTTCATGATAAGCTTGCCATCTAAAAATAGGAATTCCACGAATTAATCTTGATTCATTTTCTTGAGCGGAAATATTTTCATCAATTTTACAACGATAAGCATCTAACATTCTTTCAGAAGGAAAAATATTTAAAGGTTCAATATAATTCATGATACACATGAAATCCATTCGATGTAAATCAAAATAAGGTAATAATGGTTTCAATTGTTTTTGTATTCCTTTAACAATGATTGGTTCATAATCCATGTTAAATGTTGAATCATGAGTAGGTAAATAACCTTTGATGATCAATTTTTTAATCTTGATTAAAGTATATTTAAATAATTCAAATTCTGTAGTAGCAAAAGGTACTTTGATTTCAAATGTTTTTGATAAAAGATATTTTAATCCTAATAAAGATAAAGAATCATCTTCTAAAGGATTTAATCTAAATTTTGCCACAGAATCAATCAATAATTTTGACATTCCATTATAACTTTTTATAGCAAATATTTCAACATATTGAGATAAAAGTTGTTTACCCAAATCTTTATCACCATCTTTTAAAATTTTCTTGGTAAATTCTATAATATCTTTTTGAAGTTCACTCAATTTAAAACAACTTGCTGCATAATACATATCTATAAATTCTTTAACTGACAAATCCACTTTTTTAATATTTGAAGTATATAAAAATTCCAATATAACTTTCATAATTGTAGAATTAATCCTTGTAAATATAATATTTTTAATTTCTGCTTTTGATTTGTTAAAGATAATATTATTGAATACATCACTACGAGTTGCTAAGATATTTTTACATGCACGTAACGTAACTCCATCAGAACATTTTAAAGAAATATCAAAAGATCTTTCATCATTTAATAAAGCTCTCAAATCATTTTCTAATGATTTTCCTCGTACAGATGGTTTATTTTGATTTGTTTTTGTTTTGAAAAAAGTTGTCATAATTTAAATTTTTTTGAAGAAAAAAAAGAATAAGGAAAAGAGAAGAAAAGATTTTTTTTTTTTTTTTGTTTTTTTTTTCGAAATTTGGAGAAATGTTGTGGCTTAACAAATTCGGATAACATGAGAAATTTTTTATTAAAAAGCATATGATTTGAAGACATAAATGTTATTTGTTTACTTTTTTAAAAAGAAAAAAATAAAATTCCTGTTATTCCCGTTGATTTACCACATGTGACATCTAATAATAAATTTGAGGGATTTAAAGAAATATATATTATTTATTTTTTTTTGGTAAAATTTAATTTAACGCGACAGTAACTTCAATAATACAATTTAATGTTAGCATTGTAATAACGTAATAGAAAGAGGTTGCACGATCAAAATAATTCGAGAAGAAAAATAATTTAAATGAATGAAGAAATATGAGAAGTTTAAATATGGAAAGAGTTAGAATAATTTAATTTTACTAAAAGGATAATAGATTGTATTACATATTATACACAGTAGTACATAATAGTAGAAAATCAATTTTAAAATTAGTGTTGCAGTGATTATCAAAGAAATTTTCCTACCTAATTAAACTACTGATTAAACTATTTCATAAGCTAACGATACTTTTTTTCAATTTACAAAAAAAAAAAAATACGTACTTTATCGCTAATAATAATTTTCTAATTATATAAAAATATACTCCCACAAGATCTTGTCAAAATATGTGATAAAGTTTGTAATCTTCTTTAATGTTAATGTTAAGAAAGAGACTTTTTTACTAAAATTTGCAATTTCTTTATATGTTTTATATCTCATAATTTTTGGAACGGCTACTTTTACTATAAAACTCATTAATGTTTCTAAAGCAGCATCGCGCAAAACATCTTCAACAAATTTTGTTGCTTCATTATTATTATTATTATTGTTATTATTTCTATTGTGTATAATAAAATAACTTGAACCATAAACTAAGGTACCAATCACCATCCCGCTATAAGCGCATTTACAATATGACTAGAAATCACAGATTTCAAACACCAACGAATTACTGTACTTGGTAACACCAATAAAATAATATATATTTGTTACGCATTTGTGGATTTATAGAAAGATTGCGATAGATTTACAGGGAAAGCTTTTCTTTTTTTTCCTGTTTTTCTTGGGAGTTCAAACCGAGCAAAAATCCCTTTATTTATTTAACAGTGTTGTTATTAGACTGATATGGTTAATCAAATTCTCTTCACATGGCAATCTCACGTCTTATATAACCACTATCATCTTTATAAAAATTTGTTCCTCTGCTTTAAAAAAAAAAAAAAACAAAATTTTATTTGTGAAGAACAAAAAAAAAACATCTTAATTATTTACCAATTTTTTCTGGTTCGTTTATTTTGTATTACATATAAAAAATGCGATTTAGAAAGAAAAGGAGGAAATGCGCGCGCACGAACGATACGATATTAAAAAATCTTGAAAACCTAATGATACTACTGTATTTATAATATTCACTAATATCAAATTTACTTAATACGATTCATAGTAAAAATGATGTTGTACGCGTAATCTACTACCTTGTTTCAATGAAACAATAGGGCAAACTTCAGAAGGAATATTTTTCCATTCACTAACATAATCATTCCTAATATTATTAACCGAAAATGCACAAGTTTTATCTGTCATATTTAAATGTATTGTAACCTTATCTCCTTCCTTAAATTTTTCGCTTGTATATTTTTTCCAATTTTTTTTATTATAAACAAAACCATCTGATCCAAGAACCCATCCATAATATTGATTATTATTATTGTAACATTCTTGGTTAAATTTTTTATGATCACAAATACCAATATAAATAATTTTACATAATTTTTCGATTATAATATCCCATTCATAAATTCCTTTCCCTCTGATAATTAAATCTCCCATCACATGTTTATACGCGTCAAGATTTTGATCTGCTTGTAAGGTAAATCCATCTTTAGAAATATATAAATTATTTCTCAAATTATTCTCATTCCATCTAAATATTGGAATTCCACGAATAGATCGAAATAAATTATTTTCTTCTTGTAATTTGAATCGATAAGCGTCTGTTATCATTTCAGATGGAAATACGTTCATTGGTTCAATTTTTTTAATAATATAATCGGATTCAATTCTACGTAAATCAATACAAGGAGTTAATAATTTTAAATAATAATTCATTCTTTTTGCAACAATTATTTCATTTTCTTTCTCATTTTGTTTATCTTTGATTTCCAAACTATTTAGGATAATTTTGTTTATCTTAATAACGATATATTCAAATATGTCAAGTTCGAATGTAGCAAAAGGTTTTTTGGTATTATATGTTTTACACAAAAAATATCGTAATCCTATCAAAGTTAATGAATCTTTTTCAGCTTCATCAGATGTCAATGAAATCTTTGCTAACCATTCAATCAATATTTGTGAAATTTCATTATCAGTATTAAAAGCGAATTTTTTAACAAAATTTGATAAAAGTTTTTTTCCTGAATCATCATTTTCATATTCTAAAATTTGTTTAGTATATTCAATAATATGTTTTTTAAGAACATGTAATTCAAAATATTCGGTCGCGTGATATATTTCAATAATATTATCTATCGTCAATTTTTCAAGATCAATCCTACAGGTATATAAAAAATTTAAAATAAATTCCATTGCATTTGAATCAATCTTTTCAAATTCAATATTATTAATATTTTTATGTTGTATAAGATTATTGAATATATTAGAACGAGCGGATAAAATATTTTTACACGCTCCTAAAACGATGCCATTAGAACATTTTAACGTGATATCAAAAAATCTTTCGTTATAAAGTAATGTTTTCAAATCATTTTCTAATGATTCTCCTCGTATCTTAATAATTTGTTTCTTTATTGGATTAGTTAAATTCGTCATTGTAGGAAAAATTGGGTATTAATTTTTATTTTATTTTATTTTAATTTTTTTTTTTTTTTTTTTTTTTTAAAAAAAAAAAAAATAACTTGTCCATTTATAATGAATTTTCTAGGGGAGGACTACTTCAATGAATTTTAAGGTATGATTAACTTGTGTAATTACTATTATCATTAATATGTGCTCCCTCATATGAAGATAAGTCGTTATCAATTATGTATTAACTAAATTTAAATAATCGGCCATCAAATGACTTATTATCCGTTGTACGCGAAAATTTATATATTTATATTGAAATAAATGTTAAAAATAATTTCCGAAGAGTGGTTTATTTAATTATATTTAAAAAATGTAGCATATCAGGAATTATTGTATTGTAAAAAGATGAAAAACTTCATTCGGATTTGCCTATACTAAATTGTTAAAAAATCAGTTTAATATGATATTAATCGTAATTTACTGCCTTTTCTTAGAGAAACAAAAGGGTAAATTTCACCAGGGAACGAATGAGCAATATTCTCATGACGAATATTATTATTAACACCAAAATAACAATGTCTAGCGGTCATGTCAATAATAATGTTAACAACATCACCTATCTTATATACAGAATTGTTCCATTTCCAATTTTTTTCATTATATATATAACCATCTGAACCAAGGGCCCATCCATGAAAACCTTTATCACCAGGTTTATCAAATATTTCTTCAAAACCACATATTCCAACATAAATAGTATCATTCAAGTTTACAACTAAAATATCCAATCTATGAATTCCATTACCTTTAATTATTAAATCTCCCATAATAGATTTGTAGTTTTTAAGATTTGAATCAGTTCCTACGGTGAATCCATTGTTGCTTATGTATAACTTATTCTCAGCTTGCCAATAATCTCTCCCAAAGTTTTTCCATTTAAAGATTATCCGTCCACGCATAGGTTGTAATTGTTCTTCCTTTTTGCTTAATATGAAACGATAAGCGTTTGTGATCATTTCCGATGGAAATAAATTTAAAGGTTCGATTTTACTTTTGATGTCGTTAAAATCTATTATACGTAAGTCAATATAAGGAAGTAAAGGCATTAAACGTTCCTTAATTCTTTCGATCACATTTGAATCATATTTCATGTCATATGGATCCTTTTTCAGACCAATTTTCTCCTCTAATACGACATGTTTCGCCTTGACAAGAGTATATTCAAAAAGTGTAAGTTCATAAGTTCCAAATGACTTATAAGTATAAAGTGTTTTCTTCAAAAGATAATGTAATGCCTTCAATGATAATAAATCTTTATCAGCTTCATGAGGAAATAATTGCATCTTAGCTACCCAATTAACTAAAATATTACCCATATCATTATTCACATCTAAAGAAAATTTTTCAATAAAACTTGTTAAAAGATCTTTTCCTAATTCTTCATCTCCATTTCTTAAAATTTTTTCCGTAAATTCAATAATAATTTTTTGTAATTCATCAAGTTTAAAATAAATTGAAGAATAATAAATTTCTATAACATTATTTTTTCTTAATATTTCTCGTTCATTTTTAGAAGTGTATAAATATTCTAATATATATTTCATCGCCTCTGAATCAATTTTATTAAATTCAAGTTGTTTTTTTGGTTTATCGCTATTATCAAAGATAAGGTCATTAAAGACTTCAGAACGAGTGGCTAAAATATTTTTACATGCACGTAATATCTGACTATCGGAACATTTTAAAGAAATATCAAAAAATCTTTCATCTTCCAATAATTTTCTCAGATTATCTTCTAATTTTCTTCGAGGAGAATCCATCATTATTGACTCAAGTTCAAGTTCTGCTGAGACTATCATTTATTTTATAGAAAGTAAAGTAAGTTATACAAATCTCGTGGTTTTTTTTTTTTTTTTTTTTTAAAAAAAAAAAAAGGGTTTAGAAAAGATTTTCAACCTTTAAACTTTTTCCCACACTAATTTTTGGGAACAAATAAATTCAATGAAATGATTCCATATTTAGAACGACGTGTAATGATCAACAATCAACGATATCTGAGTACAATGAAACAATAAAACTCGTTTTTAAATACATAATAGGCAAAATTACAAATCTTTCTTGATATAATCATATGAATTTTGCCAATTACTGCGACGAAGTGGAATTTTTGTTTTCTCCACATGTCTTTCGTTTACATTTATCACTAAAGTTATAAATATTAACATGTTTATTTATCTGTTATATAAATATCATCTGATAGATAGATATTATTTAAATGAAGAAATCAAATTTCTAAATTTAGTAAGAAGGGAAAATTACATGAGAATCATTTTATATGTACTTTACCACCTTTGTTTAATGAAACAAAAGGATATAATTTATCAGGAAAAGCATGACCAATAGCTTCATAGAAAGTTACATTATTTACACCAAAAAGACAATGTTTAGCAGTCATGTCTACAGTAATATGAACCACATCGCCTACTGTAAATTTAGAGTTGTTCCATTTCCAATTTTTTTTATTATAGACGTAACCATCTGAACCAAGAGCCCATCCTCCTTCATAACCTTTATCACCGGGTTTACGAAATTCCTCGTTAATACCACATATTCCAAAATAAATCGTATCATTTAAATTTTCAATTAAAATGTCCCACTTATGATGTCCATTACCCTTGATAATTAAATCTCCCATTATAGATTTATATTCTTTTTGATTTGAATCAATTTCTACTGTAAATCCATTATTTGTTATACGGATTTTATCATTACCATCTTTGCCATCTTTGTTTTTCTTAGTATTCCATCTAAAAGTTAACCGACCGCGCATGGGTTGAAATGATTCGTGCTTTTTTCCTAACCTATAACGGAAAGCGTCCGTAATCATTTCAGCTGGAAATAATTTTAAAGATTCGATCTTTCCCATAACATCATCAGGATCTATTATTTTTAAGTTAATATAATTAAGTAATGGCGCTATTCGATCTTTAATTCTTTCGAGCACCTTTGAATCATAATTCATATCATAGGGATCTTTTGTGCCAACATTCTCTTCTAATATAATATTTTTAGTTTTGTTTAGAGTATATTCAACAAGAGTAAGTTCATATGTAGCGAATTGATTTTCGGTATTACGCGTTTTGTCTAAAAGATATTGAAGTCCCATCAATGATAATGAATCATTATCAGCTTTTTCAGGGAAAAGCTGTATTTTAGCTACCCAATCAACTAATAATTTACTCATCTCGTTATCCACTTCTAATGAAAATTTTTCGATAAACTCTGATAAAAGTTTTTTTGCCAATTCATTTAATTCTTCAGTCTCATAAAATTTCTTACCATCTCCTTCCCTTAAAATTTTCATAGTATATTCAATGACATCATTTTGTAAGTCGTCTAATTTGAAAAAAATTGCAGCATAATAAACTTCTACAATTTTTTCAACACTTAAAATTTCTTTCTCATTCTTTGAAGTATATAAATATTCCAAAATAAGTTTCATTGCAATGGAGTTAATTTTATCAAATTCAAGTTGTTGTCGCTGTTGATTAGCATTTTTTTTTGATTTATCAAAAATATAATCATTAAATACTTCAGAACGACATGCCAAAATATTTTTGCAAGCATTTAAAATTACATTATCCGAACATTTTAAAGAGACGTCATAAAATCTCTCGTCACTCAATAATTTTCTTAAATCATTACTTAAAGATTTTGGTTTTGGAGAAGGTTGTGACGAATTAGATGAATTAGGAAGGTTAGGAAGGTTATTAGATTGAGTCGTCATTATTGTTTATGAAAGAAAAAAAAATTTTTTTTTTTTAAAAATTCTTTTTTTTGTTTTTTTATACAATTTATGTTAAAAAAAAAAAATAATGCTTACCAAATTCGGCGGTAAATGGGTTCATTCTGTACAATGCATCTAACTCTTGATTTATTCCATGTTTTCTTTATGATATGACTGATAGTCATAATCCATCTAATCTAAACCAAAATACAATACTCCGAATGAAGTAATTCATATGTATAATTACATTACTGTTTACATTATCATAATGAGTGATACTAATAACGTAGCGCAGTAAAGAGACGGAATTTTTGATAAACCGACCAATTATATCGTTTAAAACTATTATATATATATATATATATATCATCCAAACCTATTTGTAAACATGCTGTTGTTAATGGAAGTAATCAAGTCCAACCCGGAAACATTAGGAAATATTAAGACATTTAGAAATCTATTTGCGCATTTGAAATTATATTCAATTAGTATAAAAAGATATATTTTTACAAGATATTTCATTAATTATATAAATCAAATACATGATTAAACATATTACATCTGCAGTTTTAAATAGTTTAATCACACAATCTTTTAAAAGAGTTTAATAAAATAACAAAAGGGTTAATAAAAATAATAATAAAAAGGGTAATAAAAAAATTTGATAAATATTTAAAAAAAGATACACTTAGAATGGTTTTTTCATCTTCAGCTTTAGCAATTATAATAGCAATATAATTATCCCCTGTAAATTCAATTTGATTTGAAGCTAAAATAAGTGTGTCATCAATAACTTGACAAACCTCTTTTTAATTTATTATCAAATACTCTTACATAATATTCTAGTTTCACTTTAAAAAGTTTTGAATTTCATTCTCTTAAGTTTTTTTCAAATACACATGTGCTTTTCCACATTCCTATATCCAGGGTTGTGGTAGTACACATGTACTAAGAAAATTTTAGTATATAGTACAATACTCATACTGGTACTACTATACTTAGTATAAATAGCATTTGTACATTTCTAAGTGTTAGTACACCTGTACGAATCAAATTTAATACAAAATTAGTACGTTCAGTACAATTTTGATAATCTTATTTCTGTATAATAAAACGCTTAAAAAAGTTTTTTTTATAATGGTACAAAGTTTAAAAAAATATATTATTTCAATAAGCTTAAAAAGCGGTGTCACTAATAAAATATGCTATTATAAAACATATTTTAATAAGCTGTGAAAATCATCCTAAGTTAAAAATAATAGTAGATAAAACAAACAGAATTTTAAACTATTTTAAAACTGTCAAAACTTTCAATCTTTATATAGTCAACAAGAAAAAGATGAAGTATTTTCAATTAATAAACAAAAAAATACACTTTCAGTTAAAATAATATGTAAGTAGTTCTTATACAATTTTGAATTTTATATTTAACAGTTAGCATAATTTAATATTACTACATTTAATACATTTTTTTAATAGTAGAGAAGACTGATTTAACCATTGATTCAATAATTGAACGAAGAGAATCATTTTCTTCACACTCCTCATTGACTTCTTTACCTTCTCAATGGTCAAATTATAGACCTATAGATTCATTTATTTCATGATCTCTTTCAAATACAGATAAAGCAAAATTTCATATGCATTTATTATAAGTTACTATTTCTTGTGGATTTTCACTATCTTGGATAAATAATCCAAAGGTTATTGAATTGTTCAAATTTTTTAATCTGCAAATTAAACTACCAGATCGAAAAACCCTGTCAAATGAAATTTTAGATGAAGCTATCAAAAAATTTGATAATAAGATGTTAGAGAAATTAGTATTAAATCAAATAGGAATTAATGAATAAGAATTAATGGGAATAGTACTTACATTATCTGATGAATAACCATATATATAGAAAGCTGCTGATATAAGTAGCAAAAGAATAACAAATTTTGAGGTTAGAATTAAAGTAGAAAAAATGATATTTCAATTAAATGAACTCAAAATACCTCTTTTAGCTGTTGTAACAGATAGTGTGCCTGCATATAATATAGCAAGGTAAATAAATTATTAAATTACTATTTTTAATAATAATTTTTTTTAATATGTTAAATAATTAATCATGGTTATTTGCATATTTTAATAATCAAAAAAGACTTCAAGTTCAATATTGAAATATTGTTTTTTTACCTTGCTATGCATATCAAATTAATTTATATGTAGAGAAAATTTTTAAGATTTCATCTAAACTTAAAAGTATATCATAGCAGGCTTTAAAACTAGCTGTTTATTTCAAAAATTCAAATAATAAATATTTTATTGAAAAGCTTTGAAACATTCAAATGGAAATATACAGAAAATGTATTCAACCTGCAGTTCTAGATGATACGAGATGGAATAGTTACTATAATTTTTGTAGAAGTTTAAGTACTACTAAAAATGCTTTACAGGTAAGTTAAATTATTATTTAATTTTATAATTACAATACAATAATTTTATTAATTTACTATTTTTTATTATTAGTCTTTAGCTACAAAATTTAAACCTTTAACTTCTACAACCAAAAGATGATCAGGAGATCCATTAACAATTCCACATGAAATTTATAATATAATTATGAATGAGAATTTTTGAAAGTTACTAATAAAATTAGAACAACTTTTATTTCTATTGCGTCATTTTTAACATTTTGCAAACTGACAAAGCACAATTATTTGAAGTTTTGCATGGATTTGCTTATATTTACCAGTTTTGATAAAAATATCCAGATAATAATATGGCCAATAAAATTTTAATCCAATTACAAAAAAAATGGGAGTTATGGGAACAGCCTCTTCTTATTCTATCTTGACTTTTCCATCCAGCTTATAGGTCAAATTATTTTATATTGCCATCAAAATCACAAATTAGCTATTTACATATGGGTCAATGGCTAGTTTATTATTATAAAGCTTGGACTAGAAATGATCCTGTATTTATTTTTAAAGAATTTGATAATTTTTTCAAGGAATTAAATATTCTTTTGATAATACATCTGTTACTCAATTTGAAAATGATATTTATAACTATTGGTATTGAGTGTTTGAAATGCTTATCTGGAAATTAGAACTGTTATAGCACATATTTTTGGAATTTGTATCAACGTCATATTAGTTAAACGATTATGGAGTAGTATAAATTTTTTCCATACAAAAACTAGAAATCAGTTGAAAGTAATTATATTTATTAGAGTGGTTTAAATCTAACATGTGATAATGATTTACTTGATATTACTTGCTGATATGTTATATTAATTTATTATGCTATTTGGGATTTTTGCAATAGAAAAGTATGAAACTCAAAAAAAATAAAAATTTAATTAATATTAAATTTACACTTATTTTAGTATAAAAAACATAAGAGTGAATTTATTTACCGCACTTTGCATTACAATATATTCTTCCTTTTTTGTAAATTATTTATATCAATCATTAGTTTATACACCGCACCTTCCTTAAAATGGCAAATGATAAATATAAAAATATATATAAATTTGTAACGCAAGATACGGTAAATACATTATTTCAAAACATAATTAGCATATAAAGTAAATTTAAAATTTTTTTTGAGTTTTGTACCTTTTTATTACAAAGATCCCATTTTATTTATAGTTTTCTCAGATATTAAATATGACAAATTGCGAGCTAATATTATTTACAAATGGTACAAACAAAAATCTGTATTATCAAAATCAACTATAGCTAATATTAATTCAGAACAACATATTAACTTAGATAATTTGGATGAGGAAAATAATTATAATAAAGATGAAACAGAAACTAAAGAAAGCGATGATGGTAACGGTGATGATGATATAGAAGAACGATTCCAAAATCAAATAAACCAATATTCAGAAATAAATGACAATAATGATAATGATCTTGACATAGATGATATAGATATTGAAAATATTGAACATTCAGCATAAAATAAAGATGCAAAATGATGATTAGATACTATTTTTAAGGGTGATTTGTATTGTTCTTTTTAATAATAATAAAAGATTAATGAAGAATATATTCAATTTATAAATTTACATGATTTGTATATAATTTGTGCGAAAAAAAAATTAGTACAAGTACTAGTATTTAGTACAGCCAATAAAATTCAAGAAAAATAAAATAATGCTATATTTACTATATATTAATGTCTGAATTTCTGACAGTACAGTACAGTATTAGTATTATACTAGTACAGTACTAGTATAGTACTAGTATAATTCCCAACCCTACCTATATCACAATTTGTTATTATACTTGATTGATTTGTAAATTTTATTGAATTTTCTGGTACTTTTTCGTCTTTGTTAATAATAATTTGATTCTTTATTCATTTCATTCTGAAAAAAAAAAAATTAAATGAAATTCAAAGATTTACAAAATTTTTCTTCTCAAATAAAAATAAAAAAATAAAACTTCTTTTTGAATATTTTACTTATCAGATCATTGATTATTCTCCAAGCGGAATCAAGTATAATGAATTTTTCATGAGTAGTATCATAAATTCCTATGCTATCTTTTTGACTATATTGAGCCAATATGACTAAATATTCAATTTTCTAATTAACTGTTGATACTGCGTCACTATAAAGTAAACTTACGAACTATACTACGTAAATCTAATATTTGTTGGTATATACAAAAATTTAAATATTGTCTGAATTTTACCTTATTCTTAAAATCAACAAAGTATTATGTCATTTTTTCACAAAGAAAGAATTTTTATCTTAATAAAAATCAGATTTTAAATTCATTTTTGCAAAAAAAAAAAAGTTTTAAAAAAAATGAAAGCAAAGATACATATAATTTATATTTATTGATTTTATAAACTTAAGCCAATCTTAATTAAAAAATATTAGCCATTTACTATATTAAAGAAAGTCATCATTTTGTTTTTTTTATGATTTAAATTTGTATTTTGTTTTGCAGCAATAAATAAATATTTACCAATCTTTAAAGAATGTGATTTTATGGATTTTTAGCAATTTTAAACACTGTTAACTATACATGATATATTAATCACAGCTATTTCTTATAGAATTATCACGCTCATGAATTTTATAATCAAAATAATAGGGAAAAAAGTTTCTAGAGATTTCATTTCGTAAAGAAGATAGTTTTTAACAAGCTTGCTGATAAAGATATTCTTTCTACTATTATATTTCATTTTTTCTTAATTTGCCTTACATTTTAAAAAAGAATAACTAAAAAGACCATGAAAAGAATAAAAAGATGTTGTAAATAATAGTGTATATTCATGTTAAGGAAATCACCTTTTTTAAGACAAATTTTTTAAAATTATCACAAACCACTAAACCCTAAATTTTTGATTATAAAATGTCTCAACTAAATAACATTTACTTTTAGACTAGATAGATAGATGATAATTAACCAGAAATAAATTATTTAACTTAACAGATTATAAGATTTATTATGAGGAAAAATGTATGCAAGACGGTATAATTCATTACTATAAGGTTGTATGTATAATCTTTCACTCTATCTTATTGAAATAACAGAACAAACTTCAGAAAAAATGATATTTATTCTATTTAGAAACAATTGGTTATCTTATATTATTATATTTCTAAATGAACGGTAACAATATCATTCTCTTTAAATTTTGCATCATATCATTTCTATTTTTCTTATAAATATAACTATCAGAATTAAGAACCCATTCACAATATTCATGATAATTTATTTCATTTTTATTAACATTTTCATAAATGCTGATATAAATAATTTTTTATCCTGTGATCAGCACATTTTTATATGTTTAGTTATGTGTTTATTTATGCATTTTTTTTTGATTATACTATTGATTATAGTTGACCAAAAAAAAAATGGGTAATAGTAAAATTAAAATATGATCAGATATATCAATCCACTACCTTTAAAATGATATTTTCAGTTTTAAATTTAACAGAATTTTGAAGTTAATTAACTTTAAGCTTTAAATTTATTTTTTAAAATATTTTATACTCATATTATTTAATTGTATTTATTTTAAAATTTTTATTTTATTGAAACTAAGATTAAAATTGATTTCATTTAATATAAATTAAATTAAAAAAATAATATAGTTTTAAATGATCTTAAATTTTTTTTTTTTTTTTTAAAGTATTGAATATTGATTTAATTTTTTAAATTACATTTGATTTATAATTATATTAATTATAGTTGATTTAAAGATTATTGTTTAATCTTTTTAATATATAAAAAAAAATCTTTAAATTCATTAATTAAAAAAAAAAATTTAATAATAATTTATGAGTAAATTTATTTAACGCACTCTGCGTTGTAATGCACCGCTTATCATGTAATAAATTTTATTAGCTGTGATTTAATTTAGATTATTATTAAGAATTAAAATAATTGGCTAAAATTTATTGTACAAAAAAAATAACAAAATTTATATATTAAACTATAACTTTATTCCTTTAAACCCTGTTTATCAAAGGTAATATTTTTTACAATTATTTATCTTTAACATAACTAGTAATGATAATAATGATACAAAAAAGAAAAGCCTAATAATTATGATAATAAGAGAAAGAAATAATGGAAATAATATTAGTAACAAATAATTAGAGATAATGAAGATGATAGGAGACAAAAAATATAGTAAAAAAAAAGAAAAATAGTGAAAAGAAGAGGGAAAGAATGTGAAAATAAAAGGAACAGGATCGAAAACAAAAGAAAATAGAGATAAAATAAAAGAGAATAGAAATGAAAATAAAAAGATAATGGGAGAGGCAAAAAAAAAGAAAAAATGACAAGAAGGGGATAAAAAAAATGAAAGGATGACAAAAGGAAGATGAACAAAATGACAGGATGATGAAAAATGAAGAGATGATAAGAAAGGAATGAAAAGATAAAAAGATGATGAGGAGAAATGAAAAGATGACAAGAATAAAATAATGATAAAAATAAAACAATGATAAGAATAAAATGATAAGGATGAAATGATAATTGATAATGAGAATAAAATGATAATTGATGGTGAAGATGAAATGATGATTGATGAGAATGAAACAATGATGAGGACAAAATGTTGATAAGGATGAAATAATCATGAGAATGAAAGGAAAAAGGAGTGATAATGAAAAACAAGAAAATGAATGAAAATGAAAAGAAAAGAGGAATAAATTAATGAAAGATAAACCATAAAAAGAAGAAAAAATAATTAATAAAAATGAAATATGAAAACAAAATTGAAAAAAAAATAAGAAAAAACACTATACCTTGTTTGCAAAACTAAGACCTAAAAAAAAAGGAGGTGAAATGCTGATGATGAAATTAAATTGATGATGAGGATGAAATGATAATTAATAATAAAAACAAAATGATAATTGGTGATGAGAACAGATGTATGAAACAATAATTGATGATAAGGACGAACAAAACAATAATTGATGATAAGGATGAAATGATAATTGATGATGAAGATAAAATGATGATTGATAAGGATGAAACAACGATGAGGATAAAATAGTGATAAGGATGAAACGATCATGAGAATGAAAGGAAAAAGGAGTGATAATGAAAAAGAAGAAAGTGAATGAAAATAAAAAGAAAAAGGGAATAAATTAACAAAAGATAAACCATAAAAAGAAGAAAAAATAGTTAATAAAAATGAAATAAGAAAACAAAATTGAAAAAAGATAAGAAAAAAATGCTATACCTGAAACGCTTTCAGAGACATCTGGAAATGAAAAGGTAAGGGTTATTTCTTTTTTTTCATTAATCTCGTTTAAGAACATTTTCTAACATTCCTCTATTGTCTTTTTTTTTATAGAAGCACCTCCTGGAGACTTCTGAAGATAAAAAGATAGAGTTTATTTCTTTTTTTTGTTAATTTTGTTTAAGAACATTTCTAATGTTTTTTTATTGGTTTTTTTTATAGGAACACTTCTTGGAGATGAAATAAACTCTTAGAGATAAAGGATAATGAAAAAAGCAGGAAGACTTATCTCAGTTTATTAAAAATAAAATAATAAAATAATGAAAAGTTGCAATGTGTTTAACGAGAACTCTAAAAACTCTATATAGAGGTTGCTATTAAAATGGGTAAATTTATTATGTAAAATCCAAAATTGTTATTTATTAAGTTGGGTAATGTTATTATAAAAAAATTTTAGGTTAATTCAGTTAATTCTTATAGTGATCTGTAATAGTAGTAGAGAAATGATCGGCATATGGAGAATCTCACGTTATATCTAATAAAAGTTTTTAAGAAATGATTTTGAGAAAAAGATTTTTTACGAATAAAAAGTTACAGTAATTGGCTATCTATTAATGTGATTTTCCCTTTATATTTCCTATGTAAATGATTGCGTAATCCTCTTATGAATAATTATAATCTACATAAATATTACCAAATTTGGTAAATCTAGCCCCAAATTTTATTATTGCCGATCTCTACTTCTGTTGCAGATTACAAATTAAATTGGGTAAAAATAAAATTGTTGTTTTATAAAATAGGTAAAAGTCCTATAATCACTTTTGAGGTTATTATTATAATAGGTAATGAGCATATGCAATTTTATAGAGGTAATATATATACCTTTTGTAAAAATCATGATAAATCAGTTTTCTTTTTCTATTTTTTTTCTTTTCAAAAGATGCAAGCCAAAAGTCCTAGTGTTTGGATCCATAGCAGTTTTATCCAGTTTTTATCTGGGATCTGTTTTGGTTAATTCAAGCTGGAACTATCAGAATTACCAATTTTTTGATTCATAATATATTAAATATTCTGATTAAAATTATAGTCAATTCAGAGTTGACATTTATGATCTTTTTTTTTGGTAGTAATCTCATTTAAATTATTTAAGGTTTTATCTGGATCCAAATACTAGAAAGTTCTATAAATTATCCTTCAAAACAAGTGATTTATCACTTTAATAATAATAATTCAACAGTTATTAATCTAATTGGTCATTTAACATTAATTCTTAATTAATAAATTGTATAATATTCTGCATTTTATTAATAAACTGCTTATATAAGAACATAATAGGTTATTTTTATTTTGGGTAAAATACATTAGAAAATATTTAAGGTTATTTCTAGGTTGGGTAATGTTACTAGTAAATTTTTGACTTAAACTAGGTAAAGTTAATAGTAAATTTCCCAAAATTTAGACTAACCTTTATATAGAGTTTTTGGGATCCTGCTTAATGATTTAAGATTATTTTGATTATTTGATAAATAAATAAAAACAATTAAACATGTGATAAGGGGGTGCATTATAACGAGGGGTGTATTAAATAAATTATTCCATAATTTATAATTAAATATATATTTAATCTTATTAAATCATTATTGAATAGAGCATTACATATCATATATGTATATTATATATTATTATTATTAGTTAAAAGTTTAAATTTAAACTTTTTTTTTTACATTAGAAAAACTTTTAATAAAACTTACATTTTTTTTAGTTTTTTCTCTTCTTTTCTATTTTTACAATTCTTTTTTTTTTCATTTTTTTCATTCATTTTTTTTGTCTTTATTTTTCCTTTTTTTTCATTCTTTTTTTTTTCCTTTTTTTCATTTTCTTTTTTCCTTTTTTTTTTAAGTAACTTTTTAGTTTTTTGAAATTTAAATACCATATTTCATTATTTTTAACTTAAAACAAATAATAAAGATTTTATTACAAAATTTAGAATATCTATTTTAACAAGTGATATAAAATTAATAATCTTTTTATAAAAAAATTTTTTTTATATAACTGTAATTTTTCTTTCTTTTATTTTTACTTTTGTTTTTTTCTTTATTTTTTTCTTTTTTTTTTCTTTTTCCTGTCTTTTTTTTTTTTTTCTTTATTTTTTTTAGATAATTTAACATTTATTTTGAAGTTTAAACTCAATTTAAAGATATTTATAAAAAAAATTTTAAAGATATTTAACAAAATATTAACTAATATTTATATCTTACATTTTATAGTTTAAATGATCCTTCAACATTTTAGACAAACAAAATGAATTTTTCTAAAATTATTTTTTAATAAAATATATATATATATATTTTTTTAATTCAAAGGTCGTGTAATATTTATTGATTAATATTTAAATAAAAATATCATATACAAATCATAAAACCCATTCAGCTCAACTAGATGTGATTCATGAATGTTAATAAAATATTATAATATTTTATTTCTATAATTTTTAATATATAAGTAAAATTTTAATAGTAAAAGTAATTCTGATTATACAAATAAATTTCTACTTTATTAAGCTTTTCAATTTTTTATAAAAAAATTGGCTTAAAAGTTGGATACTGGATTTTTATATAAATTTTAAACTAAGTTTTTCAAAGTTTTTTAAAAAAAATGATAATTTTTTTTTGAAATTAGATATTAAAACTTTTTTATATAAATTTTAAAATAAGTATTTTAAAGTTTTTTTTTTTAAAAAAAAATATATTTTTTGATTTTTTGTAGAAAAATCTGTTTTTAAAGTTAAATATTAGATTTCATATAAGTTTTGAAAAAAGGTTTTCAAAGTTTTTTTTTTAATTTTTTGTAGAGAAATCAGTTTTTAAAATTGAATATTAGACTTTTATGTAAGTTTTAAAATAAAATATTTTAATACTTTTATTTTTTAATAAAATATTTTATTAATATTTCATTTTTAAATTTCTTTTTAATTGACTAGTTTTTTAAATAAGGTTTATTTTTTTTCACACCTGTGATACATTGCATCCTGAACACTCTGGGCAAAATTACAGTAATGTCAGGTAAAATTAAATATATGACATTTAACTAGAAATATGAAAAATAGATTTTTTACAACTGAAAAAATTCTGTTCACAGAATACATATAAAAATGAAAAGGAAAGGGGTGTGACACAGGTGACAAAAAAGAATATGATATATCATATGTACAAAAAATGATTAAATTTTTTTTAAATATATAAATTTTTAGTAAAAATTTGGACTTTTTATTTTTAATGAAACCTTTTATTAATGTTTATTTTTAAACTCTTTTTTTAAATAATTAGCTTTTTGAATACATATACTTTTAATAGGAAGATCTGAATTCTACTTTTTTTAAATTGAAATATTTTATTAATAATATTTTTTTTTAGATAGTATGTTGGAATTATACTTTGAAATCATTAAACAGATATAAAAAATTTAGAAATTGAAAATTGATACAGTTTTATAAATATATATTACTTTATGAATCTTGCTAATTTGCTCCCTAGGTGAAATCACTCAGGTGATTTCACCTGTAAATAATTTGCCAAAATTCAGGTGATTTACACGTATAAAAAATTTTACCCCGGGTGATTTCACTCATAATTAATTTATGAAATTTGATTGGCTAAAATTTACAATATTATGCATGTAAAGAATCTAATGATCGGCTAATTTTTATTTGAAAATTTCCGTTAAATAATTAATCTGACTACAAAAATAATAAAATTTATTTATATATTAAATTATGACTTTATTTATTTAAATACTGTTTATCAAAGTACAATTATTTATCTTTAATGTAACTAGTAATGATAATAATTATATAAAAAAAAGTCTAACAATAATGGTAAAAAGAGAGAGAGAAAATGGAAATAATAAAAAAGAATCATTAGAAACAAAAAAAAACCAATGGGATGAAATGGTGACATAAAGTATAATTGGAGACAAAGAAAATGATAGGGAACGAAAGAGATAGCAGAAAAAAAAAAGACAGTGAAAAGACGAGGAAAAGGACGTGATAATAAAAAAGAATAGGATTGAAAACAAAAGGAAATAGGGACGAAGTGAAAGGGGACAAAAATGAAAATAAAAAGATAATGAGAGGGGACAAAAAACAAAAGGATAACGAGAAGATGACGAACGAAAAGATGATGCGGGTAAAACGATGATGAAAGTGAAACGATGATGAGGGTAAAACGATGATGAAGGTGAAATGATAATAAGGGTAAAACGATGACGAGGGTGAAACAATGATGAGGACGAAATAATCATGAGAATGAAATGATAATAAGGACAAAATGGTGATTAGAACGAAAAAAAGAAAGGGAGTGAAAATGAAAAGAAAAGGGAAACAAATTAACGAAAAGACAAACCATAAAAGAAGAAAAAATAGAGTTAGTAAATTGAAATATGAAAACAAATTTGAATAAAAATATAGAGAAGAAAAAACCGCCATACCTTGTTCGCAAAACTAAGACTTAAAAAAAGAAAAGAATTAGAAACAAGAAAACAAAAAAGAGGAAAAAAAAAAGAAGCAATATACTTTAATGCAAAACTGGAAGAAATTAAAGACCTAAAAAGAGAAGAGAAATAAGAAAACAAAAAAGAGGAAAAAAAAAAAGAAGCAATATACTTTAATGCAAAACTGGAAAAAATTAAAGACCTAAAAAGAGAAGAGAAATAAGAAATGAAAAGAAAAATGAAAACAAAAAAGAAGAAAGGATGAAAAAATGACACTTTTTTGGCATAAAACTGAAAGAGCTTAAAAGACCTAAAAGAAGAAGAAAGAAATTAGAAACAAGAAAGAAAAATGAAAACAAAAAAAGGAAAAAAAGAACATACCTACATACTTTCGACCAAGTAAAGGGAAGTGAAAGGGATGAAAAAAAGAAAGGGAGTGAAAAGAAACGAAAAAAAAAGAAGGGGGAGTGAAGAAACAAAAAAAAATGAAGGGAAGTGAAAAGGAACGAAAAAAATAAAGAGAGAGTGAAAAAAAAATGGTGTGGAATGAAAAAAAATGAAAAAACAAGGAAATGAAAGTAATAATGGAAATAAAAGAACCACTTGGTGCGAAAAAAAAATAAAAAAAAAACTGCAAAAATTAATTGGGTTAAATCACCTATATCGAAATAATTAAATTATAAAAATCGATCAGGTGATATCACCCGAGTTATATCACCCCCGGTTAAAATTAGTTATAATCTTACTTTATATATGTTAATTCTAAAAATGTTAGCCTTAATTATTTTTTAAAAAATTTTGAATTATGACTAACATTTTTAATTAGTTTCATACAGACAGAATTCAGGTTTATTTATTTATTTATTTATTTAATGATGATGACAGTATAACATATAATTTAGTTGAAATTACAAAATCTTGCTATATAAGATTAACATAAAATACTAAACTAAATTAAAATCACCACCAAATGTGGAAACTGCTCTACCAAGATATTTTAATATTGCTTGACTAGTCTGTTATATGCATATAGCTTGAAGATCTAAGAAATACGTATCACTTCCAAAATAAAAAAAAGAAAAAACCAAATTATTTTTATAAGAAAAAAAAGAAAAATTTATATTATTAATAAAAGATAAAATTCTACTCGAATGTAAAAAATTTGAACTAATATATAAAAGGTATTTATTCCCCTTACGGTGCGAACTATAGAAAAATTGTGGTTTAACAAAATGACATGAAGGAATAGTATATTTATATAAAGGAGAATCTATATTCCTGTAAAAACCTTTATCCAAGATAGTTGCATAATATCTAGTAGACACAGTTATTGTAGGACAAGTATGTTGTTATGCTGATCCTGGAGCAGAACAATTCTGCATCCACTTACATTTCTGTAAGCATTATGAAAAGAAGCCTGGGATAGATAGTCTATGAATTTTAACATAATCATGAAATGATTTGTTGCGAAGGTACTAACATGGTATAATAATATGAATAAATAAAATTGACAAAATTCTATAACAATTGATAAAGTGGTCTTATAAGACCGAATAAAAAGTTGAATAAAATCTGTTATATCTTTTATAACAATTTGATGTAATAACAGGTATAATAGGTGATTATCGTTAATAAAGGGTTCAAAAAATTTCCAATTATTAATGCGGGTATAAAGGTCAAAGTCATGAGTAATATCAGCTTGATGTTTTCTTATTAAAGTTTTCAAGATTTGATATTTTGGGTAAAGCCATAGGTGTTTGTTAGTTTCTTGTCTGTAAACATAGGTAGCATATTATCGCCATTTTCAAAATGGTACGATTTTCAAATTTGAGGAGTTGTCAACAAAAAAAAGAATTCGAATTCCAAAATCTGTGTAATATTGTGAACTGTCCAATAAGATTTTAAAATAAAAATCAAATTTTTTTGTTTTTTGACACGTAAAAAATCTATTTCGCGTATAAAGTGTATATAAGAATGTCTTCTATTCTACCAAGAAACTACCAAATTGGAGTGTGTTTTATATGTCAAATATACATGTATTGTGGTATAGATTTGACATCAAATAATTGTGATTGTAATAAAACAGTCAAACCAACCAAAAAAAATCGTACTGAAAAAGTTCCATATTTTAGAAACTTAGCTTACAAACCAGATAAAATACATGAAAAAATAAAAATTGCTTTATCATTTAGCAATCAAAAATATGGATATAAGTTGAATATACTTTGCTCAGCATGTAACAGTCAAATTAACAGAGATATTAAAGCGGCTGATAAAGATAAAAAATTTATTATCATTCCTCCTTTACCAACCGATGATACTTCTTCTCAACCATCTACACCATCTATACCACCGCAAATAGAATTCAAATTACGCATATCTATTAAATAAAACAAACAAACATTGCCTGCTATAATAATTAGCTTTAATTTAGAATATAAACCTTTATTGATTTTAGGAATAAACTTAAGTCATTTATCTGCAAACAAGTTGGATTAATATATAAAAATGAATATACTTTAACATACAAATCATATTCAGAGAGTGGAGCTGGAACACTTTTAGGTAACAAAGAAGCGTTTGATGAATTTTTAAAAGATTATCAAAGTATGACAACAGGAAATAAAAAAGTAGTAGTTGTTGTTACACTTAAAGAAGCATCTAAGAAACAATCACGTCAGGTATTTATTATTTTTGAAAATTATTTACAAAACTATTATATATCTAATAAAATTATAGAGTGATGAAATTTCAGAACAGGAATCTGATAAAGGATCAGATAATGATACCCAAAATACTAAGTCCAAATCACAACTGCCATCAAAAAAACATGCAAAGAAGCATATACCTAAAGAAGCAGATTTGGATGAAAATGAAGCATTGATTAGTTCTTATGTAATAAAATTAAATGATAAGTATATTTGTAATGTTCAAAATCACAAACACTGTTTTATTAAAGAAGACCGTTATTTACCTTTAACTAATTTTGCAATTAGTTTATGGGCTAAAGAAATTGTATGTATTTACAAATATATTACAAGTTTTAAATTTTATAATATTATTAAATTTATTTTATTTTTATTATAGGTAAATAAAAATACAGATTTAGATACTCCTCCTAATAATACTATGTTTAGTATGATGCATTCAGTAAAAGTAACTAAAAGAAATTCTTCTAATAGTACTGATGATTCATTAATAATTCTCAAATGACAACATATTCTCAATATCCCTACCATTCTTATTATCTTCAACAAATGTATTATTCATCATATCCATATTATCATTCTGATTATGATTCAAAAAGATCTTCAATTATCTCACAATTATCAGATCAAAGTTTATCAATTTCTTCATAAACATCATTAGATCACAATTTAACAAAAAAAACTATACCAAGTATGAAAGATTTTTTGAAAAACCTAGATCAAGAATATGGAGATGGAAAATTTACATGCTATTTATCTGTTTTTGAAGAACAGGAAATTCTTGTTAATCAACTTACAAGATTATCAGAATCTGAATATATTTCAATGGGTGTAACAATTATTGGACGTAGACAAATATTGCGTGATGAGGCAAAAAAATATGAGTAATTTCAGTACATATTTTACATTTTTTGTATATATTTTTGTATATTTCATTTTATTAGTATAATAATTCAATAAAAGTTAATGGTATTACAAATAAATATACACATTATAAATGAAAATAAATTTCAAAATTTTATTTTATTTATAAATAAACTGATTCTTCAAAATATTTTTTTGCTATATCTGGTGTAGTTTGAGCTAATGCAACTAAAATTAAATATATTGGGTCAAAATAATTTGCAAAATCTCTGCATCTTTTTAACCAAGATTTTAACGCTGAAAAAGCTGTTTCAATGGGATTTAAATCTGGTGAATAGGGCGGTAAATAAAGTATTTTCCCACCAATGTCTTCTACTGCTGTAACTAAATCATCATCATGATGTATACGTGTATTATCCATAACTAATACACTATATTTAGCCAGATATGGATTCATTTGAGGTATCTTATTGAAAACAAATGAATATTGTTAATAAAAAATTCTAAATAATGATATAAATATAAATTATTTACCAATCGTGTTAAAACAAAAGTTTTAAATCTCTCTTTATTACAACTCCCTTCCATAATATCAACAGCAATAAAACCTTCTAAAGATAGGGCAGGTAAAATAGTATAACGTTTTCCTCTAACAAAAACAACACTTTTTTTTGCTCTAGTGTTGATAGGAGAATAGCCATATAATCTGGTAAGTGTCCTCTCATCTTTTACAGATTCATCAATAAAAATTAGTTGTTCAGCAGTATAATTCATTCCAATATTATATAAATCAACACCTCACAATATATCACTTCTTTCTTTTAATGCTTTTTGTATTTTCTTTCTAGTTATACCACAAAATTTAAGAGAACGCCATAATGTTGGAATAGAAACCAGTTTTCCTATTCTCTGCTCCATCTCGTGTACCAATTCATCAAGGTACCAATTTACTTTGTCTTTAACCAAGCTTTCCAATACCTATAAATTATAAACTCTGTTAGATAAAAAATAATATATAGTTATTATATCAAAATAATTATTACCTGCATATCTTGTCTTGATAATATTTTTCTCCTTTCCACTTTACCAACAAATGGATCTTTTACACATCCCCATTTTTTAAAAATTCTATAGACTTTATAAACAGTTGACTCACTAACATACATTCTTTTAGCAATTTCATTTTGCGTTAAACCCTTAGCTTGACAATAAATAATTCGCCATCTCAAATCTTCACTTAGACTTTTTCCCATCCTTAATCTAATATTGCTTTAAGAAATTATAATATTGTTAATTTTCAACAACTAAAGCGTATTTTATAATAAAAAAAAAGAGAAACTAAAAAAATTCGCAAAAATTTGCAAAAATTCGTGGGAATTCGTTTTATTAGAGGTAATATTTTTGAGAATTCGAAGGTAAAGAACTATTTTAGTACTATGAAACTCAGAATATAGTAACTATAAGACCCATAGTATATATTTGTAAAAAGAATTCGTAACGTTTGTTATAAATTTTAAAAAGAGTTCACAAAAAAATGCAAAATTCGCATAATTTGTAACACGTTGTCATGTGATCGAAAATCGCACCATTTTGAAAACGGCGATAATAAGGTGGGAGGAATATGTTAAGGAAAATTCCTGGAGAGAAGATCACCCATAGGTAATAAGTGGTGTGTGGCTTTTAATTTAAAACAGCTGAGAGTGGAGGAGTTGTACTCTAACCATTTTTTTGTTGCTTTCCAGTCTATTTGTAAAAAAGATGAATTATTTATACTAAAAGAAGATTAAATGGATGGGAAATGAAACCACATGTTGATGGTAGAAGTTAGATCTGTGGATAACCTATCTGGATATGCATCCAGATATGCAGATATCTGGATAGCAATTTATATTCACAGATAATTTTCACAGATTTTACAGATATTTATGGATATTTATGGATATTTTTAAAAATTTTATATGATTCAGCATAATTTCAGTGTTTCATATTTTAAAACTTTTTTAATTTTAATCACCAATAAATTTATATATGTATTAAAATATTTTATCAATATTTTATTAACGTTTTATTTATTGTAATAAAACCCTTTACACTAAAACAAAAACCAAAATTAGGTTTTCTTTATTATTGACATACAGTACATATTAATATACTTTAAGATGTTGCACTGTTCATCCAAGAATTTGGTATTCTAAAAGTAAAAAAAAAGAAATATTACCACATTTCTTTAAATCAATTAAGTAAAATTCTCATGCATACTATATATCCTCAAGTTTGGGTTTGTCAAAGACTCCAGCATTCTAAAAGTAAAAAAAAAAAAAAAAATAATAGTTGCTTCTTAAATAAAATACCAAAATTGAAAAATTGAAACAAACTGACTCTATGAAAAGAAAATTACAAGCTAGTGTTCCACATAAGTTGGCTCAGCTTGAAAAAAAAAAATCTAGCTCAAGCCAAAGTGAGTTGAGTCAAGCCAAGCCAAGAAAATTCTCAAGCTGGTAAACTTTCTTTAAAAATAAAAGCTGGTCCGTACCTACAAAAAGAAAAGAATGTTAGTTAATGTTTTTATATTAAAAAGAATCTTTAACATTCTCCCTTCTCATATTACTATATTACTCAAAGGACCATGTGTCAATTGCAAAAAAGCCCATTCCTACAAAAAAAAAAGAAAAGAACATTAGTTAATGTTCTTATATTAAAAGAACTATTACTGTTATATTCATAACACAACTTACTATCCCACAAATTTCAGGAGCCGTATCTAAAGAAGGAAAACCATTTTTTTTAACACTTGGCTGCTCTAAAAAAAAGATTATCCGATCTGATCTAAGTCATATAAAAATCAGATTAGTAATGAATACCAAGGCTATATATACAGTTTTGGCAGTTCAGAATTTTTATAAAATTTATTATTTTTAAAATGGTTATTTGGCATAAAATATCCATTACATATAACAGATAACGGATTTATCTGTATTTATGGATAACACAGATAAATTTAGAATAGCTAGATATCTGTAATAACTTATCTGTATCCAATCTTTTAGTCACAGATTAGATAAATGCAGATAGACAGATATCCAGATCTAACCACTAGGCTGTTCTTAGAATTCAGACGCAGTGGTTTGAATTAGACAAGCAGGTCCCATAGTTAACAATCCTTCAGATAATCCACAAGTAATATGACTACTGTTACAATAGGGATTGCCAGTTTTTGCTGAAAATAATGATGATAATCTTGAAAGATTTTTTGAACTATATAAGGGCCATCTCTATAGTATTGGAGTTATTCCACATGCCAATGGTGGTCTTCCAGCAGGTTGGGAGAGTTAAGCTTAGAAATATTTTTCTTTGTGCTGTACATGGAGATGAGCTAGCATTTAAGGCTTTGAATAGTAATAATGTTGCTGCAAATTGTCCAGTAAATACATGGGTTGCAGGTTCTGGTATAGCAAATCAAATGGCACCTTGATTATTTGCCAATCATAATATATGTGATATCACGTTAAATTTGAAGCCTCATCCAAACCACAAATGTTCTAAAAATTATATTTAGTTGTTTTATTTAATAACTTGAGTTATAAATAATTAAATATAAAAGTATTGTGATAAAATAAAATGTGGTTCCAAAGTTAGCTTTAGGCTGAAATTTTCGATATTTGATATATATGCTAATCATTTCTTAATTAGACTTTGAAGCTTTAGGCCAAGTCACAGAACTTCAGGCCAAACTTGAAACTTTCAAAATATACTATTTAGATATTCAAGAATTAATGGCTAAAATAAACCTGAATGATTTTTGATAACCCAAAAGTTATCATCAAATAAAAACTTGCAATTATTATTAGATTATAGGGCTAATTTTTGACAAGCTTTTATGAGCTATTTTAAGAATTTTTCATTAATCAAATAATAAATAAAGTAAGATGATAAAGATTGTATTGTTTATTTTTTTATAAATAGTTTTTAAATTTACAAAAAAAAATTTTACATTACTATTTAATTCAATAAAAAAACATTATTTTTCTAACTTTTAAAATATAAATAGCACTTCAGTTTGTTTTAACTTAAAATCTTAAAAAAAGTTATTCTAAAAATGTCAACAGAACCTACTTGCAGTTTTAATTCAACTGATTGCAAAGGAAAAATTAAGTTAATTACTAATAATACAAAAATTCCAATAACACAAAAAGAATTTATTTTAATTGGTATGAATAAATTTATTATTAATGAAGCTTATAACCTTAAAAATAATGAAGCTTCTTCTCATCCAAAGCATAATGAATATAAAAGTCAATCAAAAAATTCAGATAAAAGACAAAAAAACCTTAATCTTAGAAAAGTTCCAGAAAAATTAATTTGAATTTTAAATTTAGATGAGACTACTAAAATTTGTAGTTTGTGCAAAAAAAAAAGACAGATAGTGACCCTGATTATAATATGTTGGAAGAATATAATGCACCAATTTCCAGAAAAAAAGATGATAGTAATAATATTTTAAAAGTAGGAAATCATACTTATTCATTCAGAAAAGATGTTTTATATACTGGTGAAGAATTAAAACAATTTGAATCAGATTATCAAAAAATAATAACACAACTAACAATTATAGATGAAATTAGTTTAAGTGATAAAATTAAAAAAATGTCTAATATTCTTTATAAGAATTAAAGAATATTATAACAAAAAACAATTTATGATCCTGATGAATTTCAGTATCTAGAAAAACAGAAAACCTTTATTTCAGAAAATCACCAAAATACTGTAAAAAGTTATTGTTTACAAAATATTGAAAAAATGTTTGTACTTAATATTGATGATTATCATAATATCCATAGAAGAAATCAACCAACATTATCAAAAACACATGATATTAATCATTTTGTAACAATATTATTGAATTCAAATTCTAACATACCTAAAATACCTTTTTATTCATCAAATAATATTTCAATTCATAATTCTAAAGGTATTGATTCTGAATTAATTATAAATTATATTAATAATAATTTTATGGATAAATTAGGAAAAAGTTATTATTAGCAAACTGAAATTTGGAAACAACATTTATCTGATAATTCATATGAAAATAAAATGGAATTTCTTACTATTCATGATTATGATGAACACATTCAAAATCAGTAGGAATTAAGATAAATGAAAAATAGCAAATTAGTAGATTTTATTTTGCTAATACAAAAGATTATATTGAATCTGCAAATATTTTATTTGCATGCAACATTTGAAAAAATAGAACAAGAAGATTATTTAAATAATTTTGTGATTCCAACAATTTGTGATTGGCCTGGACAAATAAATTTAAGAAGAGCTATTACATTAAGACTTAATGAAAAAGATAATTCTGGAATTCCATCTCAAATATTAAGCCTAATTCCTATAATTGGACCACTTCATATTTCTTTAAATAGTAGAGAAACATTATTTCGAATATATCATTTTTTCTTTAAAATGATATATTATAATCTTTTTTGAGAAAATAAAATTTTAGCACAAAAACCAAAACCAAGGCTTATTGATCTAATATTAAATCTTACTTTTTATGTATGGAAAAATATCTGTAATTTAATTATTAATCGTTTTAAAAATATAAAGGATATAGAATATTTAATATTAATAGATTTATTAGATAATTCTTTACCACTTATTTTAGAAATATATGCAAAACTCTTTAGATGTGGATTTTATAAAGGATATTTAGAAGGTATTGTGAGAATTTGGGTTTTATTTCAAAGGTTACAAAGACATAATTATAATAAAGCACCACTTATGTTTTTAAGTGATGTATTTTATTGAACAATAAATAAGCATCTAATTATTGAAAATTTAAAAAATAATCTACCAATTTTCAATGATTATTTTGTTAAAAATTTTCATAGTTCTCTTAGATATCAAACAGCTGAATTAAATACAGCAAAACAAATTATTCAAAAGGCAAAAATTATTAATATTGAAAGAAATGATGAGAAGTTTAAAAGTGTATTTGTTAATACAAGAAATTCAAAGATTTCAAAAGTTAAATTAATTTCTTTAGAGAAAAAGGTTTCATTGATTTTATTATTACTTTTTGATGAAATTTATCATAATATTAAAAAAACAAAAAACAATAATAATGAAACATTTGAACTTCCAAGTTTTAATAATAAAATTGTAGATATAAGAGTTCTTCCTTTAGCTTGGAGTACTTCAAATCTACCAGATGAAGAGAAAATTTGGAATGCAGAAAATTGTAATATTACAAATTTATCATCAAATATTATTTTAATATGTGGACATAGTTATCATAAAGAATGTTTAAGTTTTTTTAATGAAAAATGTGAATATTGCTTTAATTATTTGTCAAAAAGCATTAAAACAAATATTATTAGTTTAAATAAAAGATTATTTAAGTCATTAAATGATGATGAAATAGCTGAAATTACAAAAGATAATAATAATTTAGATGATGATTATGAAGATGAAAATGTTGAAACACTTTTGGAGGAAACAGAAGAAAATATAGATAATCAATATGAAATTCAATATAATATATGGCTAAATTACAATAATAGTATGTAAATACTAGAAGTTTTATTTAAATTTTTAATAAATATATTATAAATAAAAAATTAACATTAGTAAAACTTTAAAATAAAATTAATAATATAATGCAATATTAAAGTAACTGAAAATTATATCTTAAATTTTAGTATATATAAACAGTAATTAAACTTAAAGAGTCAAATATTTTCCTAAAGGTTAAAAATCAAAATTTAAAGTCAAAATATTTAAGGTTACATTATATTATATAGTTTTAAAAATGATTAAATAATATAAAACTTTAAAATTTAATAACTCTGAAAATATTGATCCAATTTTGATAATTTTACCGCCATTTAAATCCTCTCACTGAGACGAATTTAATGGTATATGTTTCATCAAAATCCATTACTGGATGTCGAAATCTTAAAATTTGAACTTTTACATATTTCATTAACTATAAAAATTATATAATATAATGTAAATTCAACCAATTCGACCATTTTGAATTCTGAAATGGTCAAATAAAAATTATTTTAGATTTATGTATAGTAGAATTTGCAAAAAAATAACCCATAATGGTATTTTTTTTATGTGATAATATCAAATAGATGACTAGTAAATGATCGGCAAAATGATCAGCAATAATGTGGTAATATAAGGATGTCCACGTTGTTCCTGGTGGTATGGGTGCAAATGTTCCAGTCACTACTATATGGCCTGATTATGCAATAGAAGGGAATTTTCTTAATCACAATATTCTTGGTGCTGGTGGAGTAGGAACTGTTATACCAATTGCTGGTGTTGATTATCCATATGTAATCTCAGCTCATCCTTGTTATGTTTTAATTAAAATGCTCAATAAATTTTCTACATAGCAGAATGCCAGATGCCAGTTAAGATTTGGCAATATTTTTCAAGAAAACATGCTAGTTCAAGATTTTTATGATAAAGTTAGAAGAGATACTGAACTATTAAGCTATGGTAATGATAGAGGTCTAAATAATAATTCTGCTATTGAGGCTGAAAGAATTGGTATTGAGCGGGATATAAAGAAATTGGTAACTCTTCTTAAGCAAGTTGAAAAAAAGGCTGAATTACATCTTGGTAAAGAAAGACAAGAAAATGTACAGTTTAATATACTTTTTTTAGGTGAATTACTTAATGCATAATTAGTGTAATCAAATTTTTCTCCATGTACATGTGATGATTTTTGTATAAAACTAATTAAAAAAATGTTGTGAAATGTTTTATCAATGCATCTTTAATAAAAAAAACCACTGTGACTTTTTTTAATTAGTTAAGTAGAAAAATATCTTGAAACATTTTTTCAGTGTATATTTATTAATAAAAAAACGTTTTGCAACATTTTTTAATTAATTTTGTGAAAAAATGTTGCAAAACGTTTTTTCAATGTATTTTATTAAAGATGACCCTTTAATGTGGTGGTCAAATCATAGAGATAGTTTTCCTATTTTAGTGCAATTAGCAAGAAAATATCTTTCAATCCTGGCAATATCAGTGCCAAGCAAACAATTGTTTTTAGATGCTGAAAATCACGTTATCAAAGAGATTAACAAATTGTTTCAAAGCAATTGCCACTAGTTAGTCAGGAGCCAGTTATTTTAAAACCAGTACAGCATCATTCTATTACCTAAGGAGAGATGAGTTACTTATTGCAACAATAGGCTAAAACTTTTCAATCCCAAATTCATCAATTACAGAAGAGTCTTAAGGCTTGAGACTAAAGCCAGTTAGGCCTAAGCCTAAGCCTAAACCTCAATGTTATTATGATAATGATATTACAGAAAATGATCTAACTCCTCCTGAAATACAAAATATAGGTTCTAATCCGTTTCATGAAGATATTAATGATGAGCATACATAATGAATATTTGATTTAGTGTGAGGTGAACCTGTTTCTAGAAATATATTGGAACAAAGATTAGCTAGTAAGATTACTAAAAAGACATAAGATACATGAACTTTCTTTGGATGATCATGATGATCCTATAGATACTTTTAATGCTATTCAAGGTATGTTTATAGAGCTAGTTCAAGGTGAAAATTAAGAAATTATGCTTGTCCAAAAAAAAAAAATAGTTTCAAATAAAGGTAAGACGTCAATCCCTAGTTCTGTGTCTAAATTGGTTAAATCAGCTAAGACAAATACTCTGGTAAGAATTCCTGTTATTAAATCAACAAAAAATATTACTAAAACAGAACTTATAAATCTTCTAAAGCTTACTGATATTAGAAAGATTATTCAGGAAATCGTCTATAAAATATTAGAAAACTATGAAAGTGCTCCTCAAGAACAACCAGAAGTACAAGAATATTTATATCCAATGCCTATGGATATTGATGTTGCTCAATTGGAAAATACTAAGGATCTTTGGCTTTAAATAGAAATACAGTATAAATGGGGTAGATATTCAGTGTTTAGCAGATTCCTGTACTAACAGTTCCAGAACTAAAACTAAAAGCTGATAAATCAATAAAGCATAGTATTACTGGTTCATCAGGGCCAAGCAAGACACTTGGTATAGTAAAAAATGTATTGATAGAGCTTTACTGGGATGTATTATTAAAGAGGATCTTTTAGTTCTAAAAGGGTATAAGCATAGAGAAATTGGATTAAGCCAAGCATACCTTAATGAATCTTGAAAGCATATCACTCTTACATGCAATAATAAGGACTATTTTATTACTATAATTCAAGATGCAAACAGAACATAAAAAAAATATATAAATATAAAATTAGATCCATTCAACAGATTCTAGATCATAATCTGGATCTTCATCTGACTCATCTGGGTCTCCCCAATAATCTGATTGCCAGTTTATAGGATCATCTGGATCTTCATCTCCTTAGTAATCTTGCCAGCCTATAGGATCAGCTAGATCTTCTGATTCATTACAAAATACTAGGATTTCATAAGGATCTAACCCATCAGCTAGCATTTGAATATGATAAAGTATAAGATCTTTTTCTTCTTTCTTATATGCAAATCCACCTTGTAATATAATTTTTTCTATCTCTACCTAAAAATGGTCATCAGTCCTAGAAGACCATGGTCCTACAGTCCTACACCTTAAAAAGACAGACTGGTCTGTTTTGGTATATGACTGCAGTCTTTTGGTCCTGTATCACATAGTCTTTTTAAGGACAGCAGTCTTTTTAGGACTGATCAGTCTTTTCCTTTTTTACAAATGAAAAACTTTGATGGCTGATCAATTATACATGAAACGTGACACGTATCATACTAAAGTATAATTTTTAGCTTTATTTATTAAACTTTTAAACTTATTTTTCTAAAAAAAAAAATTATATATTTTTTTTATTTGTTCTAAAAAGATTTTTCTTTTTTTAAGAAATAATTTTTTTTATTTTATTTTAGATTTGACAATCTGATATTAATAAAAAAAAATATATCATTGATTTTTCTTTATCTGCAGGTTCCAGTACTAGGAATTTTTTGTCTATTTGTACATTCTGGCATAATATTGAATTATTTGAGTAATTTTTCTTTTTCTGTTTACTCATTCTGGTATAATGGTAGAAAAAAAAATGCTAGTTTTTTTCTCTGTTTGAATATTCCAGTATGGTATTGAGAAAAAAGTCTAATTTTTTTTTTGTTTGCTTATTTCAGTATTATGATTTTGAGAAAGGTATTAAGAAAAAAAGTTGATTTTTTTTTCTCTGTTTACCCATACTAGTATGGTATTAAGAAAAAAAAATTTTTTCTCTATCTATTACCTGGTATAGTATTGAATTATTGATTACTTACTAATCTACTATTATTCATGAATCTTGATATAGTATAATAATAATCTGCAATTTGATCATTTACCGTAAAGCTTGAGTTTTTTTTAAGTTTAATTTTTTCAGTTCTTCTTCCCCTCTTCTCCTTCTAACTTTCCTATTTCCTTTCTTTCTTATTTCCCTTTCCCTTTCCCTTTCGTCCTTTCATATTATCTTTTTTTGCCCTTTTCTCTACCTTTCTTTCCTTCATCTTTCTTTCACCTTTTTTTCTCTTTTTAAATCAATGCCCTTCAAAAATTATATGAAAAGCAATTTTTGGATGATGCATTAGAAATTTTATTGGTATAATTCTTGATTAACACCAGTTTTTAGGTACTTTTTTGATAAAAAAAATCAAAAAATTTTGGAAAAAAACGTTATTTTTAATGTTTTTCTTCCTATCTTGTAGTTTTCAGCATTTGATTTTGAACTATAAACTAAACACCAATAAGTTTCAAAATAAACTTCAAAAAATAGTTAAACCTATAAAAAGTTAACCTTAAGAAGATTTTAATGTTTTTTTATGCTTTTTGTAGGAAATTGGCTTTTATATGGATATCGATATTCCAGTTAAGTTTTTCAAAAATATTAAAAAAACATCTATTTTGAAACTGTATTATCAGCATTTTCAAAATGGTGTATGTAATGCCGATCATGCATAAAATTCGAATATTGATTGTGATTATTTGTCATGTGATCAAAAACAAAAAATTATCCAATCAAATGTTTTATTGATCATGTGATAATAGGCAAAAAAATGTTGCGAACGCGAAAATTTTTTATTTTTTAAAATTTTATCTATGGTTTATAATTTTTGAACTTTCTTTACATAATTACGAATCAATGTATACAAGTTTCCAGTTTCACAATACAAAAATTTAAGTTCTCATAGAAATTTCTGCAAAAATAAAGAGATAGTGAATACAGTAGTTAGTATTATTATAATATAAAAATGTTTAAACTTTTTTTTTAAAATAATCATTTAAACTTGATAAAACTATAATCTAAATAACACCATACCATTTATTTAATTTTTTAAATAAATTTAATTTTATTTTTAAAGTATCTATTGTTATAAAATTATAAAAAAAAAAGATGTATAATTAGTTAGCTTGTTTAAATTTAATAAAATCTATATTTTATGTATTCCAATATTTTCGAAAAAACTTTATATATCCTTTTACCCACATTAATTAACCCAAAACATTAAATCAATTATAATAAATAATACAATATAATTTATAATCAAAAAATTTGAAATTACTTACTAAAGTATATTAGTGGTATTAATAGAATTGATTTTAATTGTTATAAGAGAGAAAATAATGTCTACAAGTAGGAAAAAAAAGTGAGGACCTTTAAAATTTGAAGAAAAATGTCAGAATCACTAGTTATTGACAGTAATCTCAATAATCACCAATAATCTCAAACTTTAGGCAAAAAAAACTCAAAATTGTATATAATAAACTGGCTTATAACTTAAGAAATAGCTGTAAACGAACATATCAATTAAAATATTACTGAAGAATCTTGAGTAATCACAAAAGAAGGACATGTTGAGTTTAAGAGTTTTAAAATATTTGACAAAAATCGAAAAAAATTTTTTTTGATAATCGGCATTGCATACACCATTTTGAAAATGACGATAAAAAAAAATATCCAACGTTTTTTTTTTATTTTTTTTTGTAGAGAATTTGGCTCCAATTCAGATACCATTTTCCAGGTGATAATGTTTCAAAAATCTTTAAACTCATTTGTTTTTGTAGAAAAATTGGTACACTGATATTCCAGTTAAGTTTCAAAGCTTCATTTCGAAACTTATTATTAAAAAAACTTTTAATATTTTATTTATTTATTTATTTAAGGTAAAGATGATCAATGATCCTACTGGTTCATCTCAGTCTTTAGACTGGCAGTCTTTGGGATGGACCAGACCAGACTACAGTCTTTTTTTTTGTGGCGCAGTTAGAGTGATCTCAGGACTAATATAGGTCCTCATACCGGTCTTTATATTAAAGTAATGCACATCTTATAAAAAATTATAAAGACCAACTAATTTTATAATTTAAAACACTTTTATTTAGTTTATTTCAAAAATGTACATAATATTGAGATAGTGTTTTTTTTAGATTTAGAAATGTAGCAACATTAAGGAAGGAAAAAAGAAGTATTAACGCCTTTTTTCTTTTTCTTTCTAGATACTGTACTGGACTACTGGAGGTAAGTCATAAGTATAATGAGGAGGATTTATTTTTGGTACTAGAAGTAATTATCTCAAAGAAACATATTAATGTTTTTTCTCTTTTTATTTTTTTTTTTAGGAACACCAGCTTTTTGGATTTTCTGGAATGTCAATACTGGAGGTAAGTGAAAAGAATGAGGATTTTTTATTATTTTAAAGAAATATATTGATATTAATTTTATTTTTCTAGGAATGTCAAATACCTTGAATTTCTGGAACACCAATATGATACTGGAGATAAGCAAGACAAGAATTTTTTTATTATTTTAAAGAGACATATTAATGTTTCTTTCCTTTTTGGTTTTTTTTTTTAAGAATGCTGGGCTCCTTGAATTTTCTGGAATGTTGATATTAGAGTTAAGTGGAAAGAGTAAGGATTTTTCTTTTATTATTTTAAAAGAAACATATTAATGTTCCTTTTCTTTTTGTTTTTTTTAGAAATATCATAAGATAAGCAGAATGGTAAATTCAAATAAAGTAAGTTTTTTCTTTATTTTGCATTATTATTTTTTATTAATTATATATATCAAGATGTTTGTTTTTTTCTTTAAGGTTATTTTTTTTTACCAGAGTGAGTCAATATTAATCCTGTATTAGACATATGTTTATAGATGAAATATGAACAGTTAAAGTAAATACTGTATTTATCCAATTATTTAAAAGAAATTAAAAATGTGTATTTTTTTATTGGTAAAAATAAATATTTTATTTTAGCAGCTGATAATTATTATTTTTGGAAAAAACAATGCAACTTAATTATTAACTATTATTATTTTTTGGCGTAATTTAAAAAAAACAATGCAACTTGATTATTAACTATTATTATTTTTTGATATAATTTAAAAAAAACAATGCAACTTTATTGTTATCATTTTCTTTTTTGAATTACGCTATTATGTATATATTTTTCATATGAATCACCATGATTTGCCAATATACTACCAAAACTATTAGTAAAATCTTTATATATTTTATGACATTAGTTATATATATAGATAATTAACAGTATTTTTTTTTAAAAAAAAAAATAATTTTTTAATCTGATTTTTTAAATTATGGCTGAAGAAACTGAGGAGCAAAATGATTATGAAACCTTTTCATTTGATTGTTTTGTTGAAATTGTTGATGATAGTCATGAAGATGTACCTGTAATTTTATATAAAGAAAATGAAGAAACAATAACTGAAGCTGAAACAGAAATCACAGAAAAATCTAAACCATATCATTTTAAAATTTGGGAATATTTTGAAAAAATAAGTGAGGAGGAGGAAGATAGATAATATTAAAAATTATATTATATGCAATTACATCTTTCAGCAAATAATTTTACTACAACTCTTGAACGCCATTTAAAGGCAAATCACAAAGCCAATTATGATACATATAAATCAAACGTTAAAGTTAAACAATTTGGATTCTGAGCTACTGAATTGTAACAAGAAAAATATAAGCTTTTTATTAATTAGATTATCACTGATCAGCAGCCTTTTACAGTTGTCAAAAATAAAAATTTTAGAAAATTTTTATCATCTATCCAACCAAGATATAAATTACCTTCACAACATACAGTAAAAAGCATGATTATGAATAAATTTAAAGATGCACAGAAGCAAATATGGATATGTGGACATCAATTACATCATTAGGTATTCTTGCAATAACCATCCATTTTATAAAAGATAATTGGCAATTTGATTATTTCATATTAGATGTATTATATAATATTCCTTCACTTCATAATGCAATAACAATAAAAAATGCTATAATTGAAGTTGTTATAGAATTAAAAATTGAAAATAGATATATTGGCATTACAAGTGATAATGAAGTAAAAATGTTGGCTGCAACACGAGAAATTAAGATAACTCTTAACTTATCAGAATTTCACCATTATCGCTGTTCAGCCCATATTTTAAATCTAGTTGTAGGAGTAGCATTTAATACAAATATAATTTCTGAATCTGTTAAAAAACTACGTACATTTATTAGTATAGTTAGAAACTCTCCTAAGCAAATAGATAAACTAAAAGAATACTTTTGAATTGAAGAAATTAAGTTTAAGGCTCCCCTTCCAGATTGTGCTACACAGTAGAATTATACATTTTATATGATTGATCAAACATTAGAAATAAAACCTTTATTAGCTAATTTAAAATCCAATCTTAAAACATTAACAGTCAGTAATCATATCAGGGATCGGCATGGGGAGTATATTTTAGTATATGATCGGCATACTTTTTTATTGGTTTTGATAAAATGGTTTATAAGCCAAAAAAAAAATTCTACATAATAACCTTCATTTAAATTTTACAAAAAATCTTTTATTTCTTTAAATTTATTGTTTACAAATTTTTATTGAAATTGGATAAATATTGAGCAACTTTTACTATACCTGATTCATTTGGCAAACAAAACTTTGACTATAATTTAACGTACAAAAATGTTGTCTAACTGCAGTTCATAATACTAAGAAAATTGATGGATTGAGATAAAAAAAAGATTCATGTCTTTACTTAAATAAAAAAAAGTCTTTAATAACTTGCATCTTGGCTTTGAAGTTGGCTAATTTTTGATCAAGAGAAAAATATACAACTCATAATGTCAGAATAAGAATACGAAATATCTTCTCCTCCACCTTCTCTATTTTTTTCAGATAATGATAAAATGAGCTTTGATGAGTTTGAACAAGAGATAATTTCTTTAGAAAACTTTAATGAAATGCTCAAGGTTGTCGGGACTATCCTCCGGTAGTGGTGGCTAAAGCCCCCATATACATCCCCTCTTCGCGGGGATCTATACCAGATCTCCTATCCAATTAGCCTTCCAGCGCCTTTACGGCACGTCTCTAACAATACCATAGATAAATACCATATCCCCTGGTCTGAACTCTTATATATATTCCTCAGACCATCCTCAGACCAGTCCTCAGACCAGAAAACATATCAAATAACCATCAAAATCACGAAATAAAGGCAAAATCATATACAACATCAGTGTGGTCTAATGGTCTAAAGACAATTCCCAAAAATATTATCCAACTCCAGATACCATATACATATATAACGCTTATAATATATAAAACTTTTTGGAAAAATCTTTCAGACCAAAGAACCAGATCCAAAAGTATCGATTTTACATTTCTAAAGCCTTCAGAATGTCAATTTTACTATTTTCCTGGTCTAAAAAGTGGTCCTAATTTGATCCTAAGAGCAATACCTGCTCTTTAGACCAAAATATTTGGTATATATAACATCTCTTCTAGGTTGATGACCCTGGTCTGATCTCCTATATATACGGATCATCAGTCCTCATATCAGATAACCTATTGCCCTAAGACTGCGCCTTCCAATAGCATACAAATATACCTGAAAAAAAAATCGTAATTAACCCTCTTTTGTCGCTTCTCTTAAATACTTTTAATATAAGTCTGAACATTCTCATTAGCATCTAAAATCTTAAAACTAAGCTTCCTAGCCTTCTTATTCATAGCCGTCTTTTTTCTCTCTTTCTTAGCGTCTAGAATTTCTCTTTTACTATGTATTTTAACCTCCCAATTTTCACCAGTAAGGGTGTTCTTATGTGTTCCACAAATAGTACAATCACCATGAATTCAATATCGACCTTTATCAGTCATATCTTGAACTTCTGAAGATGTTTCTGTCTTCTTTTTACACTTTGCACAATATATCTCTATCATGACCACAAATTTGAATTCTAGAAGTAAATCTTTAATTTTAAACAATATGACCCCTTTAGAGAGGTATTACAAATTTTATAACCTATCAGGGGTACCAGCACGTCTTCTTAAAGATCAAGAGCATTATAACATCTATCGAAAACCTCTTAAAGAAAAAAGATCTGAACGTCCAAAAGTAATCGTCTGGAAAGAAAATGCTACTTAGCAGTCTGATTTAGGAGAAATGCCTATAGACCCCAAGGGATACCATTATTTTCTCGTAGTAGTAGAAATATCCAGAAGACGAGTAGATGCTGAGCCTATCAAAAATAAGACAGCTAATAGCGTATTAAAAGCATTTATTAAAATATATGGACGTGGTCGTATCCAACCTCCTACTCATAGACTAGAAACTGATTCTGATTCAGAGTTTACTAACTCACAAATACATGATTTTTTCCTCCAATTTGGCAACCAGATTACTGGGGAGATGAAGATCCAGACGATCCTGCAAACTGGCAATCAGAGTATTCAGAAGATCTAAGTAATTTTGATGAAGATCCAGATTACCCTTAGAATATGTTGAATGGATCTAATTTTATATTTTTTTTTTATGTTCGATTTGCATCTGGAATTATGGGAATAAAATAGTCTTTATTATTGCAAGTAAGAGCGATATGCTTTCTAGATTCATGAATATCATAATTATACCTTTTAAGACATGTTCGGCTCAAACCAATTTCTCTATGCTTATATCCTTTCAGAACTACAAGGTCTTCTTTAATAATACATCCTGGTAAAAGCTCTATCGATACATTTTTTACTATACCAAGTGTTTCACTTAGCCCTGACGCACCAGTAATGCTATGCTTTATATATTTATCGGCTTTTAGTTTTAGTTCTGGAACTGCTTCTTCTTGGATCCAAGAGACATTAGCACAGGAATCGGCTAGACACTGAATATCTATCCCATTTACATTTCCATTTATAGCCAAAAGATCCTTAGTATTTTCTAATCGAGCAACATCAATATCCATAGCCATTGGACCTAAATATTCCTCTTGTACTTCTGGTTGTTCTTGAGGAGCGCTTTCATAATTTTCTAATATTTTATAGACAATCTTTTGAATAATCTTTTTGATATCAGCAAGCTTTAGAAGATTTATAAGCTCTGTTTTAGTAAAGTTTGTTGGTGGAATTTTCACCACCCCAGTCGATTTAGATGGCGATTTAGATATCAATTTAGATGTCAATTTAGATGTCAATTTAGATGCAGAACTAGGGTTTGACGTCTTACCTTTATTTGAAACTATCTTTTTTTTTGGACAAGCATAATTTCTCCATTCTCACCTTGAACAAGTTCTATAGGTACACCCCGAATAGCATTGGAAGTATCCATAGGATCATCATGATCATCCAAGGAAAGTTCATGCATTGCCCTATTTAACTCTGCATCTTCACGTCTTTCTCTAGCTTTTGCGATTCTTTTAGCAATCTTACCAGCTAATCTTTGTTCTAATGTATGTTTAGGAGCAGGTCCACCTGATGCATAATCGAATAGCTGTTGTAACTGCCTATCATCCATCTTATTGTCACCAAACGGATTAGGACCTTCATCAGGATATGAATCCTGTGCATAAAGTTCCCAATCATCATGATATAGAAGTTTAGACTTAGGTCTATAAACAGGCTTTACATCTCGAGCCTTAAGACTCTCCTGTAATTGACGAATTTGGGATTGAAACCCTTCAGCCTGTTGTTGCAATAAACGACTCATCTCTCCTTGGGTAACTGCATGATGTTGGACTGGTTTTAATATAACTGGCTCCTGACTAACTGGTGGCAACTGCTCTGGAATAATTTGTCTATCCCTCTGATAACATATATTTTCTTGTTTTTCTCTACCAAGACGTAATTCAGTCTTTCTTTTTTCAACTCGTTCAAGAAGACCTACCAATTCCTCTATATTCTGTTCAGCACCAATTCTTTCAGCCTCAATAGCACAATCATCATTCAGACCTCTTAGAAACTGATTAACTAAAACATCATTACCATAGCCTAATAACTCAGCACTTCTTCTAACTTTATCATAGAAATCTTGAACAGGCATGTTTTCTTGAAAAAGATTGCCAAACCTTAACTGGCGTCTGGCATTCTGTTGTGTAGGAAATTCATTGCGCATTTTAATAAAAACATGACAGGGAAAAGCTGAGATTACATATGCATGACCGACACCTGCTCCACCAGCAATTGCAACACCAGCTCCAGCTGCACCACCAACAACATTGTGGTTAAGAGGGTCATTAGTAAACTCCATACCAGCCCGATTTAGCCAAATATCTCTATTCCCTTCTATGGCATAATCAGGCCAGACATTAGTAACTAGAACATTAGCACCTACACCACCAGGTGCCATAATATTTCTTGCACCAGAAGGGTTAACCCATGTATTTACTGGACAATTAGCAGCATTACCAGCCAAAGCCTTAAATGCCGCCTCATCACCATGTGCAAGACGAAGAAGAATATTTCTAAGCTTAACTCTCTTTCCTAAAATATTACTATCATACCATCTGGCAGCTGGACCAGTTAAGCAAGCACGAAGTATACCCATAGCTTTCTCCCAACCCGCTGGATTACCAGCAACAGCCAATGGATCAATTCCAATACTATGAATATAGCCCTTATATAACTCAAAGAATCTCTCAAGATCATCGTCATCATTTCCAGCAAAAACTGGCATTCCTATTGCAACAGTAGCCATATTACTTGTGGATTATCCAGATGAGGATTGTTAATTATAGGTCCCGCTTGTCTAATTTGAAACCACTGCGCCTGAATTCTAAGAGCAGCCAATTGTGCTTGCATTTTATCACGAATTCGCCACAAGTTTCTAGATGTAAGTCGTTCTATTGCAAGTTGGTGTGTTAATCTATTATTTCTTTGTTGCAAAGTATTCCTAATTCTTCTTTGCCGTACTTGCTGATCTTGTAATTGATTAGCTTGATCACGATTTGCATTTACCAGATGATTTCTCTCATTTTGCAATCCGTTCCTCTCATTTCGACATGCAATAAGACATTGTCTAATACCATGAATCGCACGTTCTCTAGCATTGGTCACTTCTTGCAAATACTTTAATAAGCCAGTCGCAGTATCAAGCTCTTCCCTAGTTTGTCTTGCTTTTTCTTCAACCTGTATACCATGAGCTATAATCAATCCAATAATGTGCTTAATCTCGTGATTAATATTTATAAGATTTGGTGTAATAGTCATTCGACCATTTACCAGCAGGGCATCTGCATCATTCTTAAGTGCATTAATTAGCTGATTAATATCCATTGCTACTAAATGTGCTGAAGGGGGCCCTGTAGGATCAGTGGGAACATATGCCATTTTGAATATACTATATACTATATACTACTAATTGCTTAAAATGGACTTATATGTGTATAATTTGGATGAATATAGTAGTGATACTAGGCAAGGAAATGAATATGCTCCAATATGGCTTTTTCGTCTTGCTGTAGCTGGTAGCTCAGATTCTGGAAAGACTACTATGCTTATTAATTTACTAATGGGAGACGCAAAAGCCAAAGAGGATGGGACTCGATATATTCTTTGTGATGAAATAGTTCTTATTGGTAGATATTTAGACGAACCTAAATGGCAAATAGTAAAGGATTTCTTTGATGATGATGAGAGTGTAACATTCGAAGCAATCTCATATCACCAAATGCCAGATGTAGAAGACTTTGATCCCAAAATTGCTACTGTAGTTATATTTGAGGATTTAATGGATGCCCCTAAAAATATCCAAGAAAAAATAACTGGCTATTTTACTCATGGACGACACAGAAATATTTCAGCTATTTATGTAGTCCAAAGATTTTATGCTATTCCAAAAGCAATTCGGAAAAATGTAAATTATATTTTTCTACATGGTGGGCATGGCAGTTTAAGTGATACAAAGCGTATTATTAGACAATATACAAATGAATCAGATTCTCTTGCTCCAATAATTGACGAACTAACTTTAAGTAGAGAATTCATAGTATTTGACTTAAGACATCCTAAAACTGATCCCCTATCAATTAGAGTTTGATGGGATACTAGCCTTAGAACTATTATGGAATCATCCAATAATGATTCTAGAATGATCACGTGTTCATCTAAGATCGATCTAAGATCATCCAAGAATGATTCTAGAACGATCACAGATTCATTTAAGATCGATCTAAGATCATCCAAGAATGATTCTAGAACGATTTTAGAATCATCTAAGAATGATCTTAGTCGATTTACTTCTTATGGACAGAAGGCAATAGCTGAAGCTAAAAAGAATAATTTGTTAGAGGAATTTGCCCAGAACTTTCCTTCTCCTAAGGAACGTAAACTTTACTTGAAACAAGACGCCTTATCGAAGGCAAAAAATTCAGATATTTGGGCTAAATATGTTTTTAGAGAAGCTTATGGAATAAATGATCGTACTCTTGGAGATGAATATAAGAAATTCCTATCTCAAGTTAAGAATGTATATGTTACTAGAGACAACTTTCCAGTATCAGTATCACCTTTTGATCAATATAGAGAACTTTTGAATGAGCGCCCTTTAAGTGATAAAAAAATAATAGAAGGCATCGAAGCACTTTTAAAACTATTCAATGATGGCTTAATGAAGAAGCCTATCTTGCAGGTAGGAATCAATAGTCTATTCCATTCTTTCTAAAAAGCTCAAGCAACTCTTCTCTAGTCGCATTTATAGATATAATACTTTTTTCCCTGCCATTTACTACTATTCTTGACATTTTCGTTACTAGGCCAAGGGCCCTCAATGCACGGGAAACAAAATTTTTGCTTAATGAATTATTTACTCTGTCGCAATATATATCATAAAATACAGCAAAGGGTTCATTTATCCCTTCTTCTGCATATAAATCAAATAATAATCGATATAAAGCTTTTTCCCCTACATCTCTATCCAGCTCATTAATCTGTTTAAGTAGCCAAATTTTAATCGACTCAAAATCTTCATATTCTAGCTGATACTCATAGTCTCGAGTAAAGGCAAAAGTAAGTTCATCATCTTGTGAAACACATCTAAATATTTTGATTAACTTATATATACTTTCATGTAAGCTATCTATGTCAGCACTGTACATCGAAATTCAATAGTAGATAAGCCTCTTCTTGGTTTGGCCAATGCAAGTCCACAAACTGGGCAGTATTTTCTAATTTGCTCAACCATCTTTTATTCGAAATTTTCTATGTAAAAAATAAATTAATTTAATTACCTGTTTTTTTATATTTTTTCTTTACTGCAGTCTTTACAAAGACCATTTTCAGGTAACGTATTAAGATTTACAGGCATTTGGCACTCTTTACATAAGGCAATGTTAAGTTCGGCAAGCCTTCTTAATTGTGCCTCTTGTTGTGTTTCTCTTTGTCTTCTTTCAACAAATTGGCATGTTTCTCTTTGTCTTCTTTCAACAAATTGGCATGTTTCTCTTTGTCTTCTTTCAACAAATTGGCGTGTTTCTTCAACCCTTTGCCTATATTCTGGATTAAGCCGATTCCATTCAGCATAAAAGTTAACTCTTCTAAGTGCAACATCAATATATTCAAGTCTTCTTTGAGTACCATGTAAATATAATAGAGAAGGATAGGATTGCACAATTTTTACAAATCTTGGAGGAACAAGATAGTAATCTTCTATTATTTCATAAGCTCTTTGAATTAAATTAAAATACGTTCTAGTCCCATATTGAACCATACGTCCAGTTTCTATATTGAGATAACTTTGCCTTATTTCTGTAAGTGGAGGTGCAGTTGCTCTTTGAACCAATCCGCTATCAAGATAATCATATGCTTCTATAACTAGCTGATTGAATGTTGAACCGCCAACACGAATTGTTCTACCAGTCAATGGATTAATAGTATATCTATTAGCACTCATCTTTTTTTATTAATACATTAATATAGGTTATGTTCAATTATGATTTTTTCTAAAAATAAATAATACCTAGTGACAAAGTTACTTCGTCATCAGCCTTTGTACAAAAAAAAATGAAAAATGCCTAGTGACAAAGTTACTTCGTCATCAGTCTTTATGCAAATTTTTAATAATAAATTTATGGCTTATTGCTAAGAAGTTCAGCTAATATATCTTCAGCTTCATTTTCATTAAGTTTACGTCTAGGTGGTACTTCCTTAGGAATACGATTATATAAATCATAGACCTTTATAATTTTAAAAGCAAGATCTGGATTATGTGAATATTTTGCTCGAATCATGGCAACCTTCTCAGCATGCGATTCTTTACTTGGCAACAATTTCTTAGCTGTATAATAAATATAACCTTTTGGATTATTGGCAGACTCTATTTTCTTAATATAGTTTACGTGATTTTTTATAAGATAACTTTCTTTACTGTATCCATCTTGTAAACCTGCCAATATAACATTCTTTAAAGCTTCTATAATATCAGCCAAATATGTTTCGTGCTTGATAAAACTAGGATGTTTCTTTGGCAAAGTGTGCCCCATAGTGTATTAAGAATTCTTTTAGCTACTTGGCTAGCTATACCACCCTGTTTCTTAATTTTAAAGAGAAAATCTACATATTCTCCAAAGATTACACTATCCTGAATTCGAGTTTCTTTTTCATAAATAAGAGCATTAGAGGCTCCATCTTGAATTAATGTAACTTGAAGGCCAAGAGCTTTGGCACGTGTAAGATCAATATGAGTATATACATCATGGTAATTATATCAAAATAATGGAGTATCTTTCTTTTCAATACTTGCACGAAATATTCCAAAATGACTATATCCTCGATGATTAGTAAAGTCTTTTAAAATCTGAAACTTACCTTTACCAATAGGAAAGTTGAAAGCTGACTGCTGAATATTAGGATAAAGACTTGTTTTATCGTAACTTCTTCCATATCCTTTCCAGTTATTTTGTGCCCAGATAATCCCTCCCATTATTGCTTTACTTATTCATTGTGCTTCAAGCGCATCAAAAGGTTTATTAGCAGGAATACCTACACTTAATTTTTTGAATAGCCAAAGAGCTGTTTTCTTTATGTCCCAATCAAGTAATGATATATCAATTGGAAGGTCCAGCTTTTTCGTCTCCAGTAAAAATGCATCTCGTTCAGCATTAATTCTGATATATGCCTTTTCCAATGATTCTTGACGTTTAGCTGGAACAAAGGAGTAGTTTTTGCTAAACTTAAGTTTTTGAAATTGCTGAACGGTAATAGACTTAATTGCCTTTCCATTATATATGTGAACTATATCATTTACTTCATTCTCCTGATAAGTTACATATCTGCCGATTTTCGGAATTAACAAAATTAGCCTAAATTAAAGAATTTGATGATAATTAGATAAAAATTAAGTTAAATAAGTTTCACAAAAAGGATCACTCTTGTGCTACATGATCATATGACACAAATATCGAGAAATTACTTCAACAAAAGTAGCGTTAAAAATTTTTTTCTTTCGTAAACTCCATATTAAACTCCCTATCAACTTCCCCATCAAACTTTTCCACCAGTTTTTACATTATGTAAGTTGAGAATTTTGGCAAGTATATTAGTAGTTATTTTACATTAAATATAACTTGGAGCTATTTTTTTATTTTTTTTTCAATAGTTTATAAAAAAAAATTTATTTAGGCAGCAAAATTATTCAAAAATAATCTTTCAATAAATAAATAATTCTAAGATTAATAACGATGTTTTAGTGAATTTAAATTATATATTGATTAATTTATTTAGTTAAAATCTATTTGATATTCATTATTAATTATTTTTCAATCAATTTTTTTTCGTTAAATCATTATTCTGATGCTTATTCTTACTTTTTTTTTAAATAAACTAATTTTATAATATTTTTATTCCTTTTTTTAGAAATTTCTTCTACTGGTTTCAGGTTAAAGAGGTAAATTTTTTTGAAAAAGGTCTTAAAAGTTTTTTTAAGTATTTTTTTGGCTTATTTTTTCTTATGTAGTGACGGTTTTGATCGATTTTAATCAGTACTGCGCCACATAATTGATGATCGGCAAATTCCTCAAATCGGCGCATATGATAAACTTTTTTTGGCCTTTTACATTCAAAGCTGGGATGTTTTCTATCTGGATTGGATACGAGAGAATAGTGTCCATTAGTGAGAGTAAGGGTTATTCTTCTTTGTGCTGGACTCTTAGAAATATAAGTATGATCACCTACTACATTGATAGCAATACTTTGAGCTAATCGTTCTATTTTTTCAATACAGGCAATTGGAATGGGATCATCTCGTGCCAAATTTAGATAATCTTTAATGTACTCAGGTTTTTCAATAGTTTGAGGCATATTCGAATAAGTGCCATAAGCCATTTTTAAGCACTGATAAAGGCAGTCATTTGTATCGCCACATCCACCTGATACCGCTGGTAAATCCCTCATATAAATGATAAAGTTATCAAATTGCTCTGGATCACCTATATTATCAGGCATTTGGCTCTCATCGTAGTGGTCAAGTAAGGAGAAAAGATTTGCATCTTCTCCATTTATGGTCCAGCAACCTGGCTTCCAGTTTTCATAAGGAAGTAGGATTTGAAACTGTTTGCCTGGATATCGGGCTTTAAGTTTTTGATCAAGGTTTGCTATCCCTTCTCTAGAGAACTGTCGGCCACTATACTTAACTTCTATGATATCCGGCCTATTTGGTAAATGACGAACTAGTCTTGATAACATTTCTTTGTAATATATAGTATTTATTTAATTGCTAATTTTTCGTTATTAGGTTTGAAAAAAAAATAAAATAACTAACCCTTATATTTGATCAATTTCATCATATAAGCCATCCTTATCATAATCCGATTCGCATTCCTCACCATTGGCCTCCATACATTCACGTTCATTTATTTGGCTATGACATTCTATTATCTGTGGTTGTAATTTTGCAACTTTATAGCCAGAAAGAGGTTCTACAAATACAGTTTCCTTATTCTCGTTGTATCTTTTTAGATAGTTGGCAAGTTCTACGCATTTTATGCGCCTATCTATATTATCATTGTATATGATCCATTCTTTTAGCTTATCTATAGCATCACCAAATTTGACAAGATATAGGTTATCTCTTCTTGCAATCTTATCAAATTCTTCCAATTCGGCTAAGAGGATATCCCAGTTATAGGGGTCATCTTCGTCTATATATTTAGCCCAGCATTCTTTGGCTGTAGAATATAGCTCATCTATCATTTCATCACGAGAATTCTTGTACCAGGGCTTTATGTAGTCATATTTATGTTTATCTATCCATTCCCAATATTTGGTGGTATTCATTTTAGGCATGGGATCTGGATCAACTTTTTGAACTGGCTTTGATACTTCTTGTGATATAGACAGTTCAGCTGGTATAGAAGGACCAGGTATTCCGTATGGTTCTGGCTCTATCTCTGGATCTTGCTCTGGTTCTTGCTCTACCTCTGGTTCTTGATCTGACTTAGCCAAAGGTGGTATAAGAGTATTTAGTTCTGTTATGAAGTTATCTATTAAGTTTTCAACGGATTCTGAAGCAACAGGTTGGTCTTCTGTCTCCTCTTGTTCTGACTGAGAATCCATTACTTCCTCCTGCTCACAAACAGAATTAGGAAGTCTTTCAGGTGGAATCTCTATAAGAACTTCAGATTCTTTATAACCTTCAGGTACTTCAATATTTTCAGCTTCGTCTATCATATTCTTTTTCATAAATATGGTATAAAGATCAGCATATATAGCAGAATACCAATGGAGTTTTTTATTAGCTTTTCGGTCTCCAACTCTTTTTTGTTTAGCTTTTATTCCAAGCTCTCCTAATGCACGAATAAATTCCTGTACAGTGGGAGGCTTTTTATTAGAACTGGCATATGTAGCAAACCAAGCTTTAAAATCGTGATATAATACAGATGAGGATTCATTTAGATCTCTATTCTGGATTATATATTTTTCTTTAATGAATTCATGAACTTTATTATTATCCCTATTTATCATCATTAGTTTGGTTTGTGTCATAGGGATCTTACGTTCATCAAAATCTGGATTAAGCTTTACGTATTCTAATGCATAAGAATAAAAGGCTTTACCAACTTCTGAATCTTTTATAGCCGAATCTAATGGAGGATAATAGTGATCCATACCAATACCATTATTAACATACTTTTCTGAAATATCTGGAATGAAATATCTTCTATCATTTCTATCTAGCCGATAGTCTTGCTATTATTACTGTTAATGATTAGATTCGTAATATTGGTAACAGGATAAGGTGTCCTATATTTTTCTTCTATCATTAGAGTATCACTATCTATGAAGTCTTTAAGGCGATTTGCAAAAGTAATCTGGCATGTGGATTTGGAATTAGACATTTCTTCTAAAATTAATAAGCACTTACCTTCTAACTCTTTATTAAACTGCCCAGTGATAATTCGTTCATTTGCAGTTTTCATAGTAATTTTTGGGCCAAGAACTCTTTCACGAAGAAACCATGTAAGCATTGTTTTACCTGTTCCTGGACCTGAGTATAGAAACATTGTTTTTTGCATCTTTTGACTAATAGCAATACGCATGACCAGATTTTTCATATAGTAAGCTTGCCTTTTATCTGATGAACAAAGCACTTCTTCTATATGATTGATAATTAGCTTTACCTGATCACGAATTTCTTGATTAAATTCATGAAATGGAGGTGGATTAGGATGAAGAAAGCCAGCAAATTCATTGATATAGTATCCACCATCTGTATCACGATATATTTTAGGCTGAAATTGGTTCACTTGAGGAATAAAGAATGGGGTATTTCTAAAGAACCAAGCCTGAATATTAAATGTATCAACTACTTTTCCTTCATTATCTTTGAATTGTACAGTATCACTTTGGATAAAAGAATCTTCAGCAACTTTTTGAGAATAATGCTTGAAAACTTGATTTTTTGGAAACCACTTATATACACCTATATCACTACATGCAAAGTAACTTATCAGATACTCTTTAGCAGGTGTAAGCTCTTGAAAAGACTTAGCTGAATATAAGTACTTTCTAAGAGTTTTGCTACTAAATTCTCGAGTAGGTGTGGCTAAGAAGAATTGATCACGAGACGCTTTGTGTGATTGGCTTTGGTTACTCATTGTTAGTTAGATACTTTAGTAAAAGCTTTGTTTTAGATACCTATATATTGACTATGTTTAATTACGATTTTTTTTTTCAGGTATATTTGTATGCTATTGGAAGGCGCAGTCTTAGGGCAATAGGTTATCTGATATGAGGACTGATGATCCGTATATATAGGAGATCAGACCAGGGTTATCAACCTAGAAGAGATGTTTATATACCAAATATTTTGGTCTAAAGAGCGGGTATTGCTCTTAGGACCAAATTAGGACCACTTTTTAGACCAGGAAAATAGTGAAATTGACATTCTGAAGGCTTTAGAAATGTAAAATTGATACTTTTGGATTTGGTTCTTTGGTCTGAGAGATTTTTCCAAAAAGTTTTATATATTATAAGCGTTATATATGTATATGGTGTCTGGAGTTGGATAATATTTTTGGGAATTGACTTTAGACCATTAGACCACACTGATGTTGTATATGATTTTGCCTTTATTTCGTGATTTTGATGGTTATTTGATATGTTTTCTGGTCTGAGGACTGGTCTGAAGATGGTCTGAGGAATATATAAAGGATTTCAGACCAGGGGATATGGTATTTATCTATGGTATTGTTAGAGACGCGCCGTAAAGGCGCTGGGAGGCTAATTGAATAGGAGATCTGGTATAGATCCCCGTGAAGGGGGGATGTATATGGGGGCTTCAGCCACCGCTACCGGAGGATAGCCCTGACGACTCAAGGTAGGAAATAATTATGAAGCATTTGAAGGACAAAATGAAATTATAAATTATGTGAAAAATGTAGAATTTTACACCATGCATTGTAATTGATTTTGTTGAAAGAAAAATTCAGCGATGTGAAAAAAAAACAAAATTAAGACAATTACAAAATTTATTTGGTACATGGCAAATCAATAGAGAAGCAATTAAAGAAGTAGATGGCATATTGCCGAGCCTAGAAGTGTGCAATTCTCACTTCCAATTTGATAACAAATACTTGCACAAATTACAGAATAAACAAATGAAAGACTTTAATCAAAGTTTCATTCAATGGTGTCATTATATTTCATGTAATAAATACATTATTTTTCTTGAGGTGTGGGATGTACAATACATTCCTGGAAATTGAACAATAAAAATATCCAAGTGCCTCGTATTGTACAGTATTCATGTGAAGAATTACGAGCATTTCCACCTGCATGTAAACGGGCCTTTGATGACATTAAACAGCAACAATGTATCTGCTGTTCATGTTATGAAAATTTAGGAGGTCATATTCATCATCGCCCTGGCAAAGGAAAAGAGTTGCATGCTGATGATATAACGAAAGGACTTGAATATTTGGGAAATTAGCTAATTAATTTTGCACAAATGGAAAATTATGAAGTTAAAAAAAAAGATTCTAACAAAAACGTTTGAAATCCTTCTTACTTTTTGTGAAATAACTCCTAACTGTGACACACTAATACAACAACTAATGAAGAAAAATTTCCCTTAACAAACCTCCTAGTTTATTAATGATAAAAATCCTTTTTAAAGAAATTTTATGGAATTCGAATATTACAATGCTTTTCCAGATTTTTTGAATAACTTTTTTTTTTGGAATGATTAGTGAATTATATCAAAAAAAGACAATTGTGTGTAATTGGCAATGAAAAAATCGGAAAAGGAAATAATTCTGGAGCAGATAATAAAAATAATTACACCTATTACATCTATGCTTTTAAATATAGCTTTTCCTTATTTGAAGATTTGGCTACTACGAATTCTGGCAAGTCTTAGTCGTATGCTATGGTTACTGGGTTCGTTTTAGCAATTACTAAATATTTGTCACATAACGTCTCATACAGACTGTTATGAAAGAAAATTAGCAAGAGATAGAATGGAGAAATCAAATCCTTTGAATCGTTTAATCAAAGACAAAGATAATATTTAGAAGTTAGCAATAATTGATAATATTGATTTCAAAGGAAAGTGTTTTAAATTTGGAAATATATATGACATTATGCGTGACAGTGCGTATGTGACTCTTATAATGGCCTTTCAAGTTCAACTGCCATTTGAAATGAACAATAGTCCAGAACCATTTGTGGAATTAACAAATGAGACTTCACTATTCAGCACCAATGAAAATATTAACGATACCCTGATGGTATTTCAATAAACCATTAATGAACTATTAGATTTTGAGATGATTAATAATGAACTAATTTACAAAAAAGATTTTAATACAAACACTGTTAAATGTGCCATTCTTTCTAAATTAAATTCTGGATGTCTTGGTCCATCACCTGATATTATAATCTTGGAACTAGATGCTAATTTGAACTCAGATGAAGAAATATTACGAGTTGCTAAAATGTATAAAGATGATTTTTCCATGGAAGACCATTCCTTTTTGGACATTGTCGCGGATGAAGCTATTTATCGCTGATTGATCAGATGTCAGAATAAATGGCCAAAAATAAGACCAATACTTCTTATTTTCTAGCTATGGGTTGTTGAGTTTTGCATCGCTTTTGGGTGTTCAGTTCTTAGATAAATAAATGGCTGTCAATTACTGCTCAACAGCAAGAGTACTTAATCTAATATGGGTAGTAATAGGGGTAGCCATTAGTATCTATATTAATAATAAAGGAATAACAACTTTGGAGATAATAGATGGTAATAATAATGAGAATATTTATCTTAAGGTATAAAAACAATAAACAATAAAAAATATGCTTTAAACCAATTACATGCAATAAATACAAATATTTATTAAATATTATCAATAAACTATCCAAGATTTGTTATATGTACTTTAAATGGGCCAGAATCTGGAAGGCTCACTGGATGGCAATGTGCATTAGAAACTTTGACCTACAGTGAGTTACCTTATCTGCAGCTAGTCCACTTTTCGCTAGCACTGCAAAATTTAACTATATGACAGCAATTGCTCATTTTCTCTTTACTATAGCAGCATATCCCAAGTTTGAAGAAAAATTACATTATTGTTGTTCTTTCAAGATCCCTAATAAGAATTTCAAAAATGCTCACCTTACTTGTTATGGTTTTGACAAAGCGTTAGAGACATTTGGTGTCAAGTTTGTTAAACAACATGTTAATGGAAATGTCATAGATGAAAAAACCCTCAAAGATCAAATTAAGGGTATCCAGGATGAAAGAGAGAAAATTGACCTTTTGATGAGCGAATATCTTAAAGATCATTCTGTTTCAAGTAGTGAACGAGCAATTAAATCATACAAAGAATCTCTATGGGAACTTATACATGATCTTGTGACTATTTTTGGAATGGAAAATTCTTTGTCTCATCCATTGTTTAGGTTTTGATCATTTAATTGCATGCTATCCAGATGGACTAGAACAAATTAAAAAGGTATATCTTCAAGAAGTTTTGCAAACAGAGCAAAAAAATACACAAGGCAGAAGAACAGCCAGAGTTGTTAGAACAAAAATAAAGGACTATAATCAAAAAAAATCAAGAGAAAAGAAGACAAGAGCTGAAAACCAAAATTTGGCAAATCCTACTGAACCTACACAAATTGTGATAGCTAAAAGCTCTAATAAAAGACAATTTGACTTGAATGATCCATGTTCTTCTGAAACAACTGAACCACGATTGAAAAAAAGAAAAACAACAGACAGTAGGCACCACATTACTAAGGATGAAACGGATATACTTACTGTATTAAAAGTATACAAAGATAAACTTTCAGATGATGTTTGGACTATAAAAAAAGTGTGAGAATGGTGGTATAGTCATAAAAATAAATAAAAAAGATAAATTTTCTTTAATGGCAAGAATATTTACCTTTTTTTGTATAAATTAGTTGTTGATTAAGTAACAAATTAAAAAATTGTACTATAATTACAAATATTACTATTCTAACAACTTTTTATCAAATAAGTATTTTGATTGTGCTTGTAAAAATATGTATATTTGTGCGTTTAAAATGGATTAAAGAAAAATATAAACTAGCATCTTGGGGTTAAAGTCAAAAAAGTGAGAGAAAGTTGGTTATATGTAAGGTTTTTATATAAGTGTTGTATTATAAAGAATAGATAGCCAGAAACCTCTACATTAAAAAGTTCTTAGGGTTCATTGGCACTTTATTTAAGTTGCATTAGACCGTTCGTTCATGATTTTTAATATTACACAAAATTTTAATTATTGATCGTCAAGTGATCTGACATGACCACTGACTGTTAAGTGAATTTTACTATTGGTAAGATTAAATTGCTTTTTTCAGGTTTAAAAGCTCACTTAAATAAGTTTTAAGATGATAATTATATTTTACAAGAGCAGTTAAATGAAATGAATTGTGTTTTTTGATGAATTAATAAAGCATTACATATCCCAGCCTTATTTGATCCTCGTTATAAAAACTTATCTTATGGTAATATGAATTGACATGAGATTTTACAACCAATTCAAAGAGTAATGTCCAATTATGAAGAATCCAATATTACTTTGCCTTCTCAAACTCATACTATTCAGCAAACTTCACAACATCAACTAGCAAATTTATCAGCATCTGAAACATGATCGCTTTTTCATAATTTATTAACAAAAGAATCAGATCAAACCCACAACCTGTTGTAAATGAATTGGATATTTATTTTGATTTCAATACTTCAGGTGATGAAATAGACCCTTTGGAATGGTGGAAAAACCATACTATGGAGTATCCTACACTGTCAAAAATGGCATAGGATTACTTAACAATAATGTCAATCTCAGTTCCATGTAAACAATTCTTTTCAATTGCAGGAAAGCAGATCACCCAAACACATAATAAAATAGATCCTGAAATAGCACGGGCATGTTTGTGTCTAAAATCATGGCTTGAACAAGAAAAACTGGATAATTTTATTTTTATTACAATAATTTTTAAATAGTAAAAAAATTATTTACATTCTTTTTTATTTTATTTTACACTTTATAATTAATAAAATTATGTATATTATTTGATTAAAAACATAAGTTTATAACATTTATAAAAAAATTCTATCAGAGAAATAATATTAATGTTATTTCTTAAAGGTAATAAAAAAGTTCTCACCTTCTGTTTATCTTCAGCATTATATTCTAGAAAATCAAAGGAGCCTGGTATTCCTAAAAAATAAAAAGAAAAGAAACATTAATGAATGTTTCTTTGGAATGAAATATTATATGGTTGGTTACTTTATGTATCAAATAGGAATAGAATATAGTACTGAACAACTAATTTTTATTGATAAGACATCTAAAAATGAAAGAAGTGTTTCACGTCTATATGGTTATTCTTATATTAGAGCAAAAAAAAGGTTGTGTTTGTAAGAGGCAAGTGTTATACAATATTATCAGCATTGATATCATAGAAGGTAGTTGTAATAAAGATAGATTTCAAACCTTTATATTAACACAAGTGGTAATTATTTATTTACAGAAAATTATTCGTATCTTTTTAACAAAGAAAATTACTTATTTATATTTATTTTTAAGTTACTACAGATGAACCCATACCCTGGTAAAAATAGTGTACTTATTATGGATAATACTCATATATATCATGATGAAGATCTGGTAAAATCAATTGAAGAATTTGGATGTAGGGTACTTTACTTGCTACCATATTTACCAGACTTAAATCCAATAGGAACCTTATAGAGTTGGCTAAAAAGATATAGGGATGTTGTTAATAATTGTAATGATATATTTATATACTTTTTGTAGCTTTATCTCAAACTACTTCTAATATAGCAAGACAATATTTTTCAATAATCAATTTATATGTAATAGATTTTTACATACATGTATAAAACACATAGAGAAATTGATAATCACATTCAAAAAAATTTATTTACTAAATTTAGAACTTTTACAAAGTAATACAATGTAGATTATAACTAATTTTAACCGGGGGTGATATAACTTGGGTGATATCACCTGATTGATTTTTATTATTTTGATATAGGTGATTTAACCCAATTAATTTTTGTAGTTTTTTTGTTTATTTTTTTTCGCTCCCTCTTTATTTTTTTTTCGTTCCTTTTCACTTCCCTTCATTTTTTTTTTGTTTCTTCACTCCCCCTTCTTTTTTTTCATTTTTTTTCACTCCCTTTCTTTTTTTCATCCCTTTCACTTCCCTTTACTTGGTCGAAAGTATGCAGGTATATTCTTTTTTTCCTTCTTTTGTTTTCATTTTTCTTTCTTGTTTCTAATTCCTTTCCTCTTCTTTTAGGTCTTTTAAGCTCTTTCAGTTTCACGCCAAAAGTGTCATTTTTTCATCTTTCCTTCTTTTTTGTTTTCATTTTTCTTTTCATTTCTTATTTCTCTTCTCTTTTTAAGTCTTTAATTTCTTCCAGTTTTGCATTAAAGTATATTGCTTCTTTTTTTTTTCCTCTTTTTGTTTTCTTATTTCTCTTCTCTTTTTAGGTCTTTAATTTCTTCCAGTTTTGCATTAAAGTATATTGCTTCTTTTTTTTTCCTCTTTTTTGTTTTCTTGTTTCTAATTCTTTTCTTTTTTTAAGTCTTAGTTTTGCGAACAAGGTATGGTGGTTTTTTCTTCTCTATATTTTTATTCAAATTTGTTTTCATATTTCAATTTACTAACTCTATTTTTTCTTCTTTTATGGTTTGTCTTTTCGTTAATTTGTTTCTCTTTTCTTTTCATTTTTACTCCCTTTCTTTTTTTCATTCTAATCACCATTTTGTCCTTATTATCATTTCATTCTCATGATTATTTCGTCCTCATCATTGTTTCACCCTCGTCATCATTTTACCCTTATTATCATTTCACCTTCATCATCGTTTTACCCTCATCATCGTTTCACTTTCATCATCATTTTACCCACATCATCTTTTCGTTCGTCATCTTCTCGTTATCCTTTTGTTTTTTGTCCCCTCTCATTATCTTTTTATTTTCATTTTTGTCCCCTTTCACTTCGTCCCTATTTCCTTTTGTTTTCAATCCTATTCTTTTTTATTATCACGTCCTTTTCCTCGTCTTTTCACTGTCTTTTCTTTTTCTGCTATCTCTTTCGTTCCCTATCATTTTCTTTGTCTCCAATTATACTTTATGTCACCATTTCATCCCATTGGTTTTTTTTTGTTTCTAATGATTCTTTTTTATTATTTCCATTTTCTCTCTCTCTTTTTACCATTATTGTTAGACTTTTTTTTATATAATTATTATCATTACTATTTACATTAAAGATAAATAATTGTACTTTGATAAACAGTATTTAAATAAATAAAGTCATAATTTAATATATAAATAAATTTTATTATTTTTGTAGTCAGATTAATTATTTAACGGAAATTTTCAAATAAAAATTAGCCGATCATTAGATTCTTTACATGCATAATATTGTAAATTTTAGCCAATCAAATTTCATAAATTAATTATGAGTGAAATCACCCGGGGTAAAATTTTTTATACGTGTAAATCACCTGAATTTTGGCAAATTATTTACAGATGAAATCACCTGGGTGATTTCACCCAGGGAGCAAATTAGCAAGATTCTACAATGTAAATCTACTCAAATTTCAAATTTCTTTGATTCATTACGTAATGTTTTTCTAATACCAATTTTTGATATGCCTACAATATTATATTCCACATCATATAGACCAACTTGGGGGCACTGGGGTCAGATTTCCAAATAGGTATAATTAGTGTAAGCCCCTCCTGGCTTATTTCCCGATATACAAAATTTTGTAATCTTTTTTAAACCCCAAATTTATTTGCAAAACCAGGAAACATATCGAAATACGATATTGAATTTAAGATCTAAATCAGACTGGGGCATAAATTTTGTTAACATATCTTCTTACCCAAATTTTTTGTTTACAAAATAAAGAACATCATCTTTGTTAACGCACTGGCCGATTTTTAATCTCAAATAATATAACGAAAAAAGTATGCTATATTGCTTGGGTTTAAAAAAGGCCAAGAGCACCGAGGACCAAAGTGTCCGAGTGTGCTCGCAGGCCGTAAATACAAGCTTATTTTGCATATCAGATTTTATGTTATCCTAGAATTAATTCTAAAACTGATTTATAGTTGTAAACAAAGGATCAAATTTTGGTACCATGATTAAAGGGAGGGTACCAAAATCTTGAATGATAGAAAGTAAATCAAAAGGGCCATTGAACCTATTCTAGTAAACCAATAATTTCTTGATATACAGGAAATCATTCTAGAGCCAATTCTTTACCAAAATACTGGAACAAAAAGTTATACGAAAAAAAAAAGTCTCACCTCTGGGGTACCAAAATTTCTGGGTATACAAAGATTAAGGATACCAAAATTCTGGCGCAAGGTACTAAAATTTTAATAGCTTAGCTGACATTCTGAAAAGCCCTAGAGCGCAACCTCTGATAGTGTTTAGAGACATAAAACTTATAGGGTATATAATTAATTAATTAAAGAAAGAAATTTTATAAGTATTATATAGTATTGCAATTACTATAATTAAAGAAAGAAATTATATAAGCATTATATAATGGTTATTCATACTTGTGATAGATGTGGTAAAAACTTTCCCAAATTATGGAAACTTAGACGTCATCAAGAAAGACAATTTCAATGTCATCAAAAAATTATACCTAAAGTTATTCAACCTTTATCTGCCCCATTAGTTCCACCTATCATTCAATCACCCAAAATCCAAGAGGACAATCCTGAAGCTGGCCCTGGTCCAGCAATTCAAGCTCATAGGGATAAAAAATCTAATGATATTGAACAACAAGATACAATCCCAAAGGAACCTACTCAGAAGGATATTATCTTTAAAGAATGTCCAGTTGAAAGGGATCCAGAAAGATCGCATAGAAATCGTTCTTTAATGAGCAAATGGGTGGGCAAAATTCCCCATCCTGATGACAATCCAACATATGCTTTTATTCAACAAATAGCCAAGCCAGAAGAATATAAAAAATTACCATACATGCCTCAACTTATAGAATTAATTTGTCCAAAAATAAAGGAAGTTCTTTAAACAGAGCTTCGTAAAAAAGATCAAATAAAATCAGCCATAGTAGCATTGTGCCTATATTCAATTACTAAAAGAAAGCCAGATAATACAAGCGAACCAGTAGAAGTAGAGAAATATCATAGAGGAGATATGCGAGCAATTCTTTTAGAAGGGGATATAGATGAGCATATAACCAGAACTATTGGGAAAATAGATGTGCAAATTGAGGAAACATTAAAGAAAGGATCTGGTTATATTCTTGAACAAATTCTTGAAATAACTATTGAGGCATATCCATACTGACAAGCCACAGGAGGATCTTACATCCCTACTCCTGAGAAATTAGCTAATAAAAAGAGCACAATCAATCCAGATAATCAAGGTCTCATTGATTCAGAAACGCATAGGCCTTCTGAAAAATGTCTTCAAGGGGCCTTAGGTTATTATTTTGCAGATAAAGCAGGCAAAACAGATCTCTAGGAAGACGTATATTTAGGGCAAAAAGTCTTTGACAATATTTAGATACGGTCGGTATCCTAATGCCTACTCCAATCTGTCCATGTATATTCGATAAGATTGAGGAGATGAATCCTGATATAGCCATTAATGTCTGGGGATGGAATGAAGAATCGGCCACTCCAAAACCTATAATTGCTAGTAAGAACTTTAGAAGAAAGCAAGTGATCCAATTATTAGCTCTTACAGATATTACCAAATCTGAGGAAGGCAAGTACGGGCAAAAGAACCACTTTCTCTGGATCAAGAATCCCAGTAGATTAATATATGGGGATAGTGCGCATAAAGAAAAGAAGTATCTATGTGATGGATGCATCCAAAGTTGGCCTTCAGAAAAATCTCTAGAACATCATTTAGAATGGTGTCCAGGAATACATGAAAAGGCTCCACAGAGAGTTACAATGCCCGTGAAAGGGGTAAATGATTTTGAAGAGTTCAAGAACTATGGCCAGATGATCAATGCTCCTTGTGTTATTATAGCGGACTTCAAGGCTGACAACAAGAAGTGTAATGAAGCATATGGTGGAAGCATGCGAAAACTAGCTGAACAGAAGGCTAATAGTTTCTGCTACCTGGTTCACTGGATTGACACTGGAGATGTATGGGGTCCATTCCTATACAGAGGAGAAAATGCCACCCAAGAATTTGTTCAAAGAATCGATCAGGAATTGGTCAAAATCAATGAGGTCCTAGCTATCAAGCATGAGCGAATTGAGACTGAGGAAGACAAGAAAAGATTTGCTGAAGCTATTAGCTGTTGGATTTGCAAAGGTAAGTTCGATATAGATACAAATGAAATAGAGCGCTTAGAAGATAAAATAACCTATCTTAAAGAGAAGCTAAAAAACTTTAAAAAAGAGTCAGCAGAATATAATGGCATCCAAACAACTATTGATAAGGCAACCAAAGCTATTGCCAGCGAAAAAGCTAAGGCTAATAAGGTTTGGGATCACTACCATATCACAGGTAAGTTTCGTGGATCAGCTCATAGAGATTGCAATCTCAAACTCCAGATACAAGATTGGAAGACCCCAATCCCAGTAGTCTTTCATGATTTCTGGGGCTATGACTCTCACTTGGTTTGTGAATCTGTAGGACACTCAGTTAACGCGCATCAGATTAAGGTTATAGCCGAGACATTTGAGCGATATAAGTCTATGAAGGTAGGTCAGCTCAAATATATCAATAGCCAGCAGTTCATGAACAATAGCTTGGCCAGCCTTACAAAAAATTTGGGTGATAACCATCCAATAATGACTAAGCACTTTAAAGAACTAGGCTATACAGATGAGCAATTAGACTTAGTATATCGCAAGGGGGTATATCCATATGACTATATAGATTCTCATGATAGGTTTTTAGAAACAGAACTTCCCCTATACCATGAATTTCATAGTACTCTTAAAGGTAAGATAACACTAGATGACTACCAACATGCCCAGAAAGTATGGAAGGAATTCAGATGCCAAAATCTAGGTGAGTATCATGACCTTTATCTTAAAACTGACGTACTTAGTCTAGCAGATGTCTGGACAGAGTTTCGAAAAATGTCCATGGAATATTATGAGCTTGATCCCAGTCACTATGTTTCTGCCCCATCACTATCCTGGGATGCAATGCTTAAGATGACAGGAGTTAGGATCAAACTTTTCACAGATATGGCCATGCATGATTTTACCAAAAAAGCTAAACGTGGTGGTATATCTATGGCCTGTCAACGTTATTTTAAGGCCAATAATCCTAAGATGGGAGAAGCCTATGACCCATCCAAACCCACATCTTGGATCTCATATGTAGACGCAACAAATCTTTATGGACATTCTATAAGCCAATATTTGTCTATCAGAAATTATAAATGGGGGACCAGCAGGGGATATTTACTCAACAACCCGGCTATGCAAAAGAAACTCCTCAACATGGCTCTTAAGATCAAGCCAGATGCAAAACGAGGATGTTACTTAAATATTAACTCTCACTTCCCTCTAAAAACCCATGATTATTTAAGCGACCTGCCTCCAGCTGTGGAAAATATCGCTGTAGAAAAGGATTGGTTATGTCCTTATAATGCTAAACTTGTAGAACAATTAGATGGTGGACGCTTCTCTGCCACAGAAAATTAGTCCCCCATCTTGGACCACGAAAGAACTACGTCATCCATTACCAAGAGCTCCAATATTATGTAAAATTAGGTATGGTTTTAAATGAAGTTTCAGAGATACTCTTCTTCGACCAGACTAACTGGCTTGAACCATATATATCTTTTAATACTGAGAAACGTAATGAGGCTAAAAAAGCTGGAAATACATTCCTGAGTGATTTCTTCAAACTTATGAATGTATCAGTATATGGCAAGACTATGGAGAATGTTTGCAAATACCAGGATGTCAAGCTCATAAAGATGAATAATGAGCGAGATGAAAAGGCCTTCTTGAAGAAAGTCAGTAGCCCAAGATTCAAGTATGGACATCCACTTGGAGATACACTGGTAGGAGCACATATGGGAAAGGCTAGTGTAACTCTCAATAAGCCTATCATTGTTGGAGCATCTGTTTTGGGACTTAGCAAGCTTCACATGTACAAATTCTGGTATGGATATGTGAAAGAAAGATATGGTGATAAAGCAAAGTTTGGCTATATGGATACAGATTCGAACATATATTATGTTGAGACTGAAGATATCTATAAAGATATGTCAGAGCGTCCAGATCTCTTTAATCTTAATGGAGATCAAACAGTTGGCAAATTTAAAGATGAAACCCCTGGTAATGTAATCACAGAATCCTATCATATCAGAGCCAAATCTTACCACTATGTCTTGGCAGATAAGATCACAAAGTCTAAGCATAAGGGGGTTAGCAAAAAGGGTATGAGCGAGATGGCTACATATTCATACAGTACATGCCAACCCTAGAAGGCTCCTTGCTAGATGATCCGATAGATAGGTCATTATTATCAGAACTAGAGACTACTATAAGAAAACATTGATACTTGGGGGTCTTTTTTTTTCAAACTCTATATCTAATACTGGCAGTGATATGCGTTAAAAGAAAATCCAATTTCCGATTAATTAATTGTACAGTGTACAGTACGTGTATATGATTCCATGTGCATTTGGTAGGGACTTGGTTGTGCGAACTGAGGCAGATCCCATGACTCTAGTCTATCGAGACTGTCTCTTTGGTAAGGAAGTATTCTATGCCAAAAATGTGGGTATTCGATCAAAGGATCACATATTATCTCTAGTTGAGTCTGAGAAAAAGGCACTCTGTCCCATAGATACTAAGCGCTGGATCCTATCAGATGGAATAACTACTTTACCATATAATCATTGGCGCAATATGATCTATAAGAATATGGTCAAAGATGGTATCCCCCATGAAGAGGCCGAAAAAAGAGCTATAAGGGCCAAGCTCCCAGAAAAATATCAAAACGAATGTGTATCACATATATCTAGCTATCAGCAATAAGCTAGATAGTGATGTGTAGTCAGATCACATACATTATTATATTATTTTTTTTTCTGACGTTATTATATTCAGTTATAAACATAACACTTGAAATGGCATACATAAAATGTAAAATATGGCCTTTTTCTGATAACCTACTACATCAAGAAGAGCGGTGGGAAGCAATGAAAACAGGCCATAGGCATTACACAGTCAAGGCATTAATTGATACATCATCCAGAGCAAATAAAATTAGCAAAAGCTTAGCCGATAGGCTTGGAAAAAAATATGGTAATCATTATAAGAATAAAAAGGTGATAAACTTATTGGGTACTATAGATTGTCTAGATTTATCCTTCTGATATAAGGGGAAAGATAGACTAGTATCTGGTAGTAACAAAATTTTTAATGATTTTGAGGTTATCAAAAAGCCATGTGCCGATCTTGTATTATAATTACCATGGCTATACCTTCATAATGCAAAAATTGATATACAGAAAGAAGGGATAAAAATCTATGGCGATTTTGTGCCATTTTGCAAGGGTCCAGATAATTCTGATTCTGAGGCAGAGTTATCCAAATCTGATTTAACCGAGCATAGAAAGAGGGTTAAAAAGTTAGAACAAACTGTAGACTGGATAAGAAATTATGTCAAAGAGCAAACTGGTTTAGAGCCTGGCAAAGAACTAAAAGATTCAAGTTCATCCAAGACAAGTTCAGATGAAAAAGCTTATACAATAGAGAAGGAACCCAGGGAATCAGCCCAGCGGGGTTCAGTTTTTACGCCATTTAACAAAGTAATATATGTGAAGAAAAAATCTGTCAATAAGAAGGTAAAACCTAAAAGGAATCCAACCCGAGCTTGTAGAAATAATTGAATTGGCCAAATTATTTAATAATGGGTAAGAAATTGAGGAATAATAGGTGCAAGACCGCAGGTAAGTTTACTAATAATCCCACGCAGTATTTGCCATTAGGCAATCTGGCCAAATATGAGCACATATATGATAAGGCAACTGTCAAGAATATAAAGGAAGACAAGATTGTTAGTGTGTTTGATTATCCCAAACTGTGCAAATATCTGAGAACCCGAACCAGTTCAGAGCAGTGAACAACTAAATATTGCACAATTTTATTTTTTCTTCCCATTAATTAGACTAACTTCTGCAGTACCGAAGGTAAGAATGGAAAGCGAGCACCAAGCCGAAAGGATCCCAGAGGGACCAAGTGAAAAAGATTTATCCAATAATTTATCTAGCGATCTGGAGGAGCTAACCAAAGTATTTGAGAAAAATTTGGAGGGACTAGAAAACCTTGTAAAATTGTTTAAAAGCGATGTGAGTAAAATGTTTGATAAATCTGATCCCAATTTCCCCAAGCAGATCAATTAATGCTAGTCCAGAGAAATGATCATCATCTCAGAAGAATTGCTGAGCCATGCACTGCGCCTTCAGCCAAATTGTGCGACAAAATAAATGATCACACGAGCAGGTCTATGTGACAGGAAAATTTCTCACATATCAAGTGAAAGAAATTACTATTCTTATTTTTTCCCCAAACAAACATGAGAAAAATGTGAAAGAAGGTCTAGTTGCAACACAGGGCCTACCATATAAGTAAATAATAACGTCAAAACCATATGTTATGGAGGGCTGAGGGAGTTACAATTTTGAGATCGTCAGGCATAAAGCCAACTATATGTCTTGCAAAGTAGATCTCCATGTGAAAAGGTATGAGAATTTCGTTTACATGTGCTTTTATAGAACTCTTGGCATCAGACAACAATGTTAATCATATACCTGCTGGCTTTTTATTATTCTGCGAGCCCAGAAACAAATATAAAAGCGCGAAAATACAGGTGGAAGTTGAGTCAACCTTCCCACGTAAAATTATGGTGCGTATATGTTAAAAGTTGTGCTTTCATGCGAGCAAAGCTTTTCCTCACTATAAACCTTGTATTTAGGAAAGCACAAACAAAATCACCCTTAACTGTATTATTGTTCCTATTGGTCCACTTCATGGTCTTCAACTCGGCGAAGTTACCCCAGTCGTTACAGTTAACAAGAATCAAATAGTTAGCGTACTTGAAGTCACAATTCAAAGCACATTGCAGGCACCATTTAATAGTGTTCGCTTAAAACTTTTTCAAACTCCTGATGAGATGTGTATGCAACTGCAGGACTTGGTTTCCTCTTTTTTTAATACACAACATCAATTAGAGCATTACCATATTATTGTTCATCCGTTGTAAGAATAATTTTATATCGTGTAGTGCGATAGGCCTAGACGTTATGTATCACGGGCAAAGTCCCAAACATTTGTATTTATTTTTGTATAATATATTAAAAAAAATTTTTCTTGGCAAATGGAATCTCATTCAAGAGCTTCAAAAGGCTATATTATGCCAAAAATAGCTGAATAGGCACTGTATTTTTTTCCTGATTGCTGTCTGAACATTGTCCAATCTGTAATGAAACACTGTCTAAAACACTGTCAGAACACTGTCCGATCTGTGATGAAACACTGTCTGAACACTTAACTGTTTTATAATGCTGTTTTAACCTACAGGGAAAATGGAATTCTTTACCACAATGCATGCATGTACGGTCTGCTAGTTTTTTTTTACAGGTTCTGGCTCTTTTCCTACAGTAAAAACATTACGCTGAGATTTGTGAACTGATAGGGGGATGGTAATAGTTTTTCCGTTAGATGTGGCCTTAAATTCTCCTTTTATTAAAGGCTCCCATCCAGTCCGATATTGCCATTGCGTTCCAAGAATTACTAAAGATTTAGCATTTCCATCCTGATCTTTTTCTGCAGGCACAACAGAAAACTCATCTGTTATAGTGGCTGTATTTTCTCTGGAACCAATTGTTATGGGAACATTGTCCATAGTGCCAATAGATATAGATTGACTTGTGACTCCATTAAGCCTATGAATTTTTTTCCTATTAATTTTAATACCTAAAAGCTCTTCGACAAGTTCAGCAATGTTATCGGAAAATATAGAAGAATCAGAGCCCGTATCAATCATTGCGCATGGTATTACGAAACCTCCTATTTTACAATAAATAGTCGCAACATCATCGGTATCCTTTATTTATAAAAAATTTATTTCTAGAGGCTTGGGCCAGTATATATGAACTATGTCACTTTTTTTTTCTGCTGAATGACGCTGGGCATATGTCTTAATAGCATGGTTTAGAATATGGGAAGGTGCAGTCTCTTGATGATTCTCTGAATTGTTAACTATTATACCATCCATGGTATCGATTGAAGACTTTGCATTCTCTTCTGATAGGACATCTAAAAGGGGCTTCTGCTCGGTATTTACTGCTTACAATTGTGGAGACAAAATATCTTGAACTTTGCTTGTAAAATTCTCCCATGCTAATTCCCTTCTTTTAACCGTATCATTTGGCATAACAGTATTTAAGCAATGGTCTTTTAATTTGGGGAATATTGTATTAATAAATTTCGAAATTTCTATAAGAATCTCTCTAGGACAATGGGGGACTAATGATGATATAAAGATTTTAAGGCTATTTGATACATTTGATCTGTAGCTATGCGAAGCGTCTCATGGTTATTGCCTAATGATTTGCTAACACGAGATTTGGAAGTAGGGGATTTCTTGGTTACTCCTTCTTTCAGTTTGGCGCTCTTTTTCATAGGTACTCCACTTCGTACCACTTTTTTTTACAGCATAGCAGTTTCGGGATTTGTCAGCATCAATATATTCGTCATCTTCTTCTACTTCCTCTTCTTCAGAATCCTCTATATATTCTTCTATGTATTCTTCTTCAAAGTCTTTAGGATCTTCTACCTCATCCTGGTATACATGATTAACCTTCTTAGTCCGCTTCGCTTGCCTTTGGGGCAATTAACCTTTGTATGACCAGCCTTTCCACATGCTGAGCAATTCCTGGTTTGCTTAGCTTTTTGTACCACTTTTCTAACAACTTTCTTCGTGGCATATGCACTTTTGGGTGTAAAGGGGCTCTTTCTAACATGAGCTGTTTAACCTCCTAATCTCTTTTTAAGTTCTTCATAAATAAAATTTTCTAATGTTGCATCATCTGTTCCTATTCCTATATAAGCCAAATCTCTTGCTAGATGAATTTTAAAATCATCTTTTTGTAGTTGAGCTGTATAATTAACTGGAGCTATTGTATGAGCTTGTATTCTTTTGCCTGCACTTTCATGCCATATATTACGCAAGTCTGTAAAAAATGCAATGACTGTAGCAGGATTAGCAATTCTAACTCTCATTTCTAAATCAGAAGGCAATTGATTAAATAGATAAGGTAAGGCATCAGCATCTGGCATTGCTTGTACTAGTGGTTTGATTCATTTTTCATAACTATCTGGAGTATCTGTCTCTAAAAACTTTTCATTAACAAGAGCAAATATAGCACTTCGGTTAGTCCCTACCATAACTTCTCTATATTTTTCACGCAACCAATTTAGAAAAAGAGGTTCAGTATTAATAGCTGGATTACCTGCTGCATAAGGATCATTGGCAGGAATAGGTGCAAACCTACCTGTCATCTTATTTATCATAACTTGACATCTTGCAGTGGCATTAAAGGCAGCAACGGCTAAAGGACGTACCATCTCATTTATATTTCTAAGCTTTTGATAGATAATATACGTCTGGTGGTTCCTGCCCATCATAATTGGGTAATTGTGCAAATAATGGTGCTAATGTATGCATGACATCTTGTATTGTAGCCATGTTTCCTGGAGGATTGTTTTGTAAATTCAAAATAATTTGTCGTGAATTTAATTCCCTACCCTTCCATTTTTGGTATTTATTAAATACAAATGCCCAATTGAATTCTGCTAAGTCTGCCTCAGCTTTGCGTCTCTGATTTATTAGCTGAAGGATGGCTTTTTCTCCTACTAATACATTTATTCGGTTTTGCTTTCTTAAGGCTATTCTTTGACCATTAGTTTGCCTATCTTGAGCTATTTGCCACCAACGTTGACGCTCATTTACCTCATTATTATATGCCAAAGTCAGTAGCTGAGCTCTTCGAAGACATTGATTTCTAGTAGTTGTTAAATCATTCCTAAGGCCATTGATTCGATCATTAGCTATACGGTATAAACCTTGCATGTTAATAGCATCTTGAGCATATCTTTGCATAAGTCCACGAGCAGTTGTTAATGAGATTCGTATTCCATTTAGTGTATTTTTGGGGTTAAATGATGTATCCCCATCAATATATGCTTCCATCCGATTTAGTGCTGTAGCGATATTTATTAAAATATCAGGTATGGCCATATTTTCTTCCTCCGGTCATTCTTCTTCTTCAGAATGTTTATTACTAGATTTAGATAATTCTTGTATACGAGATTTAAGTTTATCTATTGTGTCTTCTAGCTGGATAATTCAATTATCTTGAATAACTAATGCCTCCTCTTTTAGCTCCAGGTGATCCTGACATTTTTTAAGTTCACCTAGAATAACCTTACATTTATCCTTTAGCTGATTAACTTCTTCATCATAAGATTGTAGATTCTTTTCAAGATGAGAAATATATCACTCACAGGCTTTAATTTCCTCTTCAAGTTTGCGGATTTTCTTTTGTACTAACTTTATCTCTAGATCAAAGTTGCTGTTTAGTTGTTCAAGATATGTCTGCTCAACTCCCATTGTTACCTATTATTTCTATAGATTCTGGTGAGGCTTGCAATCTTGATATTTCTATTGCTTTGAAAAAGATTTATTATCAGCCTATTGGTTATTATCGAAATACTAAAAAACTACATGAAGCTTCTCTGAAAGCTGGGTATGATTTTAGTTTAGACGAAGTGGGGGACTGGCTTGAGAGACAAGCTGTACACCAAATACATAAGCCTCATCCTAAATATATTCCTTGTGCAAGTTTTACCTCTATTACTACTCCCAATGAAGTCCATCAAGCAGATGTTCTTTACATGCCTTATGACAAAGTAGGACGAGTTACCTATCTTTTTTGCCTTAATATGGTTGACGTGGCTTCAAGATATAAAGCCTCTATCCCTATTGGTGCATATAGTGTTAAGGATAGGCAGGGAATCTTAACTTCTGCTACTATTGCTCGATCACTTGAGAAAATCTATGATGATCCTGAATGTCCTTTGGTCTGGCCAAAATTATTAATTACTAATAGAGGATCAGAGTTTAAAGGTGATTGTGAGAAATTAATGAAAGAGCATGGCATGAAAATTCAGAAGGCCAAATCTAAGCATACTATGGGTATTGTTGAAAGGTATAATCGCACCTTAGTTGAAAAGCTATTTCCTTCCCAGGATGCTTCTAATCTCTTGACTTTAGATAGACGATCCAGGGCTTGGGTAAAGAATTTGCCGATAGTTGTTGAGGACATTAATAATTCTATCACACGTCAGCTTGGTATTTCTCCTGTTGATGCAATAAAGGAAAAAGAGGTCTTTGCTAAGCCTTCTTACCTTCGGGATGGTCCCATAGGCTTTGATGAGGAAAAGCTTTCTAGCGATGTATTAGTAAGATATTTGTTGTATCCTATTGATTTAGAGGATGGGAGACATCGTGCTGGTGACTTGAATTGGTCTCCACATATTTATCATATCCAGGAATCTATGATGCAAAAAAATCAGCCGGTCTTGTACTGGCTAGAAGAAGTCCCCTTTGGACTAACTGATGATGATGATTATGTAGTCAAACATTCTGAAAGATCTTTTGTGTGAGAAGAGTTAATGGTTATTCTTTTTGATACTGAATTGCCTCCCCAGTGGGTGCTCACAAATTAAATCTCTAAAGTGATGATAAGAAGTCTTCTGTCTCTTCATCAACTTGTTTATCAGTAATAAAATAATCCTTGGCTAATTTATAGTATAATTTATATAGTTCCATGATTGCGTTAAGAATCTTTGGATCCCGCTCATAAAATTCTTTGTAGTCATCTTTGACTTTATGATATTTTGCTTCATTAGGAAATATGGTCATGGCTAGTTTGAGAACGTATTCTTGGGGATCCTCTGCCTGGCGTAATTTTTTGATTCACTCTTTATATGATTGCATGAATTTACCATCTTTTGGCCTTCTATAGTAGATGCCTGCCTTGACTACATTTATTAATGCCTGTTCGATTTCTTGATATGTAGGCTTGGTATCAGTTAATTGAATCTGTGTACTCATTGTGTAAAAGTATTTGGTTTATTATATGTTACTTATATAAACTTTTTATTTTAAATTATTATTTAGTATAAGAAAAAAATATTTACATTATGTATGGTGAATATACTTGTCCATTTATTCGTTACTCTGGTGAAATTTGTGGAAGATCTTGCATGCGTGAAGATGGGTGCTCAATTCATTGGAAATATGTTCAAAAATTAGCTAATAAACAACATATTCCTTGTAGTGAATGTGGAAGATTTACTAGATCATATTCTGGTCGATGTCCAGCTCATATAAAAGGATTTTATGTCTCTAAACACTATCAGAGGTTGCGCTCTAGGGCTTTTCAGAATGTCAGCTAAGCTATTAAAATTTCGGTACCTTGTGCCAGAATTTTGGTACTCTTAATCTTTGTATACCCAGAAATTTTAGTACCCTCAGAGGTGAGACTTTTTTTTCGTATAACTTTTTGTCCCAGTATTTTGGTAAAGAATTGGCTCTAGAATGATTTCCTGTATATCAAGAAATTATTGGTTTACTAGAATAGGTTCAATGGCCCTTTTGATTTACTTTCTATCATTCAAGATTTTGGTACCCTCCCTTTAGTTGTGGTACTAAAATTTGATCCTTTGTTTACAACTATAAATCAGTTTTAGAATTAATTCTAGGATAACATAAAATCTGATATGCAAAATGAGCTTGCATTTACAGCCTGCGAGCACACTCGGACACTTTGGTCCTCGGTGCTCTTGGCCTTTTTTAAACCCAAGCAATATAGCATACTTTTTTTATTATATTATTTGAGATTAAAAATTGGCCAGTGCGTTAACAAAGATGGTGTTCTTCTTTATCTTGTAAACAAAAAATTTGGGTAAGAAGATATGTTAACAAAATTTATGCCCCAGTCTGATTTAAATCTTAAATTCAATATCATATTTCAATATGTTTCCTGATCTTGCAAATAAATTTGGGGTTTAAAAAAGATTACAAAATTTTGTATATTGGGAAATAAGCCGGGAGGGGCTTACACTAATTATATCTATTCAGAAATCTGACCCCGGTGCCCCCAAGTTGGTCTATATACATCAGATATTCAAAATAGATGGCTAACCTGAATTTCCTCTTCCTCAAATTTTTGCAAATAATATATAAATTTATTTGTACCATATTTTCTGTCCAACTCTTACAAAAATTCATTTATAGAAGAAACTTCTGTTATATAATTTTGAACTATATTAGAAATTGGTAACAAAAAATTTTCATTAGAGCTTAAATTTAAGAATTACAAGAAGAGGGTTTAACAGAATGTAACATGCTAAAAATTGCGTGATTAGGTGGTGTTTCAAAATTTTTGTATTATTTTTAACTATAAAAAAAATTCTATTAGTTATAATAAATATTATAATATTATAAATTATTTTAACAAAAACTTACAATATCTTGAACTCACATCAAAAATGATACATTTGATAAAAATAAATGATGACCATCTTTCACAAAACAATGTTTGTGATTGTGAAAATTACAAATATATTTATCTTTTAATTGCATCATAATTTCACTGATCATTTTTCTTTTTCACCAAGTTTATTTTCTTTTGGTATCCTATTTATTGCTGTATCTTTTTTTTTAGTTTTAATTGACTTAGGTTTTGGTATTTCTTCTTCAGTTTCTTCACTTGCCATATCTTCTAATTTATTATTCTATTATTATAATAAGTATTTATAAATTAATATAATATTAAACAGTTAAAAATTTAAACTGTTATCTTTCATAGTTACAATTATCATCACTTTTTTTTTATTGGAAATATAATGTCAATAATCTTTTAAAAATTCTTCAAAAATAGTTTTATTATCTAAAAGAGTTCCTGCTCTAGCTTTTGAATTACCCTTATATGCTAAAAAGTATTCATTATTAAAGGTTAACCCTATATGTTCAGAAACAAGTTATTTATTTAACTTTTGTTAAAAAATCAATATATTTTATATTATCAAATGACCAATTAACTAAAATAGATGGTAAAAGTTCCTTTCTATTTTTAATTGATACATGAAGCTGTAATTCTGTTATTAGATTTACTACTGTCAAATCACTAGCTTCTTCAATGTTTCTCATTTTTATTTCCTTTCCAGTTTTATTATTTTCTCAAATTATTTTACTATTACAAATTGTACAAAGTGAACAGTAAAAAGAAGTTTTCAGATTGACTTCATAACCAAATTTGAGATTACTTTTGTTTATAAATTCCTTTAAAAAAGGTTAAGAGTTATTTGCATCATAGTACAAACCTCTATAGCCATACTTTATCTGTTCAGTTATTTTTTGCTGGTTTTACATACTTATTACAATGACAATTTACAAATGAAAGGTCTTTTCTACAGTATAAACACTTTTGACAGGTAAAACACATTCCTATTTGATACTTTTTTATATACACTTGTACTTCACATACTTTATTTTCATTTGACATTTTAACATGTAATATAAAATTAATAAAATAGAATTAAACATGAATTTCTATATATAAATTTATTATAAATCAGAGAAATATTATTGGGTTAAATAATGTTATACGAAGATTGATATTTTTTTGTGAAACTGTATTGATCAGCTAATTTCATTTTATTGAAAACAGCGATAAATTAATAAAAATTTTTAAGTTTACACAGGGTGTTCAAACATAGTACCACATGATTAAACTTACTGATTGGTTAATTAGTCTTACAATTACATTAAATTGGTCAATCAGTTATTTGTTTTCATATTATTTTTTTTCTTTTTAATTCTTCATTTGTTTTCTTGTTTCTAACCTACTTCTCTTCTTTTTAGGTTTTTATAATTAGGTTATTTAGTTTCACATTATAGGTATGTCATATATCCACTTATTCCTAACAAACTTCTTCTTTGCACATACTATGTATTTTTTTTTTGTTTTATTTTTAATAATGGTTAGATCTGGATATCTGTCTATCTGCATTTATTCAATCTGTAACTAAAGAAACGGATATGAATAAACTATTACAGATAACTGAATATTCTATTTTTATCTATAATGCAAATAATATCTGTAAAATCTGGATAAATTTATATAAATAGATATCAGACACCGGTCATGTCACAGATTGGCATAGGGACTTTTTTACTATGAAATTTGTGTAACAGTAAATTTTTGCTCCATTTTACATAATAATATATACTGAAATTTTGCACATAAATTTAAAATATTTTAAAGTCTTTATGTGCCAATTTTTATTGAAATCAGATACATATTGAAAAATTTTTATTAGAGACAACTTTTACATCTTATTCAATATATAAAAGATTTTAAATTTGAAAAAATACTTATTTATTATTAATATTCTTTTTATGCTTTTAAAATTAAACTTATATATGTAATTTTTGCAATGTTAATATAGACAAACTAGATAAAAAACAAAAATCATGGATTTAATCAAAATTTTATTATCAAACCAACCTTTTCTTTACTAAGCATTTCGATTCCTTATAAAGAATTACATGTATTTAAGTATTTAAAATAATATTTAATTTTCATACAAACTTGCATCTTAGGTTAAAGTCAAAAAAGTAGAAAAAGTTAGCCTAATATAAACTTCACAAATAAATGTTATTTTGTTAAATAAAAGGTTGAAACAAGTAGGTAAGAATCTAAAGAATAAAAGTTTACTATGGTTCATAAAGGCTTTACTTAAGAGAAAATTTCAAACCATTTGTGACTTTATGCAGATTATTTTTGCGGTATGATTTTTTAATTAGTAATTGACATGTCATGTGACATGACCGCTGACTGATATGTAATAAAATACAAAATAAGACTCAAATTAAATGTTAGATTTTTAAAATTCTTTATTTGATTTACAAATGACAAAAACTAAATAATAAACAATTGTATATTACGAAATATTAATCTCATTCTGTGGAAAAATTCTATCTGCTAAATTCCAATTTTTTTAAGAAAAAGTAAATGTTCAAATGTAGAATTTGATAATTGAATTTGTTTTACTATCATTAAATTACCTGCATTGCTGAACAGTCTCTTACTGGGAGTTGAAGTAACAGGAATACATAAATACACTTTTGCAAGAATAAACAATTTTGGAAACCTTTTCTCACTTATTTTTCATCATTCCAGAGGACAATCATTAAACTGAATTTGTGAAATAGCTAAATAATCTGTTACTTTGTCTGATTCTTTAGTATTCTGCATAAACATACTTGTCAAAAAAGTGAGTTATTATATTGATTATTACTTTCATTATTATCCCTTCATCTGTAGGTCTTTACAGGCATATTTGCTTGCAAAAATTCTGAATTTTCAGTTATCATCTAAAAATTTAATGCGTAATACAAATAATAACAAATTATATATTTTTGGATAGCTTAAGTTTTGAACTTTATATTTATAATAATATTTTCATTTAAAAAATGCATAAGTCAAAAGTTTTTTATATGCTAAATTATTCATTGTTAATAATTTTATAAATTTACAAAAATTTTTTATATATTGGTAAATTTCTCTTAAAGGGTGCAGCTTGAAAAAGCTTGAGTTAGCTTACTTACAAAAGTAAAATAAAACTAATCAGTATTAAGATTTTAGCATAAGTCAGTTATATGACTTATCAATCTGACTATCAATTATCTTTTTTTAAAAAAAGAGCTTTAGCTATTATTGTAACAGTTTTCAACTCTAACACTTTAACAAAAAATTAATAAAAAATGATTTTATTTATTCTTCACCATTTTTAAAACAAGTTCTACAATTTTTATTATAACAAAATGGAATATTGCATTGTAATTCATATGAACTTACAACTTGAATACCACCACCTTTCATATCACTACTCCTTGTACTTTCATTATGTTCTGAGAAAAAATAATTATCTAATTAACTCACAAATCAAATATAGCCAAAAATTCTGATAGTTTTTTATTAATTTGTATATTTTGACAGCCATAATTTACAAATCCCAAATGTACAAATTATAAAATTTATATATATAATTTGTAAATTAATTTGAATTTGTAAATTAATTTGAATTTGTATATTTGGGCTGCTGTAATCCCAAATTATTTTGGATTTAGGTGACATTTATATTCAACAGCCAGAAAAACAATGGCATTCAAGTTCAGAAAACAGTTAGTTGTATTAAATAACCCATATAATTGGTATAGTCTATAGATGCCATCCAAATCCAAAATAATTTGGGATTATGGCAGCCCAAATATGCAAATCCAAATTAATTTACAAATTACATATATAAATTTTGTAATTTGTACATTTGGGATTTGGGAATTATGGCAGTCAGAATGTACAAATTAATTTGGGATTTATTTAAAATAATTTGGGTGGCATCTATAGTATAATCATCAATAAACTTTGGAATTGACAAGATTTTACAAGAAATATCCCAAATACAGATCTAACTTTTTTGCTGTTAGTATTTGTTTCTCATAATCTTCTTCGCTTCTTTTATATTTTATCATTAATATTATATATTGTACTCAATATTATTACAGAACTGCTATTTATCTGTAACATTGCCAACACTTTATCTATTACAATATTAGTTAAAAAACCCCACTCATTCTTTTTTTCTTTTTCTTTTTTTAGAGATACTGGTATTTTAATGTATTTGTTCAGATAGTTTCAATAAGTATATGCTAGAAAAGTAATTATCCATAAATATATTAAAAGCCTTTTATAACACTAATAACTGGCTAGTTAAATGTTACACTTCAGCATCAATATTGTTAATATTGATGATAGCAGCAATATTAGAAGCTTCAACTCTTAATATAAATATAAATGTAAATATGTATTCTAATTCACACATAAAGATAAAATCTTATACTGAGGTTAGTTTATTCTTTATTCGAAATTTATATGCACTTCTACCCAAAGATCATGTTATTATTTCATCTATTGAAATGTTTGATGCCGGCATATAAAGTTTTTTGGAAGTATCACAAACATTTGAAGCAAGTAGCTCTAGTTTAGTGATATCTAATATATGTAAATATTGCTTTATATATAAAAAATATGAAAAAAAATATTTGGGTTCTTTGCTAGGAAAATGACCTTCTGAGAACTTTTTACCAAAAATTGAGATTTTTATAGTTCTTTATTTTTCAAAGCTAATAGATCAAAATGAGCTTAATAATAAAATTTAGTTAAAAAATTTCTCAGAAGATCATTTTCCTAACAAAGAACCCATTTATTATTAGTCTTTTTAATTATTTGAAATTTTTTTAATTAATTTATTTATTCATTCATGGGTCACATCTAGCAGCGCTGGATGGGTTTTGTAATTTGTAATTGTTATTTATTTATAATATGCAATAAAGCATTACATGATCTTTAAATTAAAAAAAAAAAAAAAAATTAATTTACTTATCTATTGAAACTGAAATAAGGACATCAATTTTATAATATCATGAATAGGATAGATATTATTAGTTTTCCAATAATCTTCTACAAATGGAAATTTAAAAATACCTATATATATAATGAAAGCAGGCCATATTTTTAGCTCTTCTTTCAGATGAATTACTTTCTTTTGTAATTTTGTAATAAGCATAAATGTTCATATTTTTGATAATGGATTCAATTTGTTGAGAAGAAAAAAATTGAATATGGGGGTAAGATCTTTAAATTGAAGAAAATTTGACAATATTACGTAAAGGTTGATAGAATGTAAATTCTAATTCTAAAGAAGATTGCAAATTTTTATCTTTTTTTTGATCTTTATTTATTAGTTTTAGAATTATTTCCATTATCTTCATAAATATTATCATCTAAATCTCATGTTAGTGTAAAATTATAAAGATAATTTTCAAAATTATCTTCATTTTCTTCAACCATACTAGTCATTATTAAAGCTTCACATGAGCTAGCAGGACCCAGAAATATACATACAGGGGTAGGGTACACAGATGCGTCACCATCATAGTGGAATTAGACGGAGTAAAGTTTTGATTTGCGTACAATTTAAGAATTTTTCATCCATAGTTAGGCATCAAGATTGCGTATTTTTTATCAAAATTTTTATATGTAAAAAATTAGGTTGCGTATTTTTGGGCTAATCTTATATATATAATATATTTACTGTACCGATATCCGCAATCCGTGGAATTAGCTAAAATTAGGATTTTCATAAAAATTTAACTATTTAACAAAAATTATGTTAAACAAACCTCAATTAATTTTTGCGTTACAATGTTCAGATGATTCGAATTTATTAAAAAATAAAAAAAAATTTTTAAAAACAACAAGAATAACTACTTCTTTTTTCAATCACTTTTTAATCACTTTTTTGTTAAAAAGTTTATAAATATATAAAGTGATTATTTTTAAATAGTAAGTAAAAAAAAAAAAATTAATATTTTCTACACATGAAAAATTATTTTTTTATTCGTTTTTATCTTAAGTTTTCTTTTTTTTTGTAAGATATTTATAAAATAAAAGTGTGAATTATAAATATAATAGGACTTTTAAAAGTTTTTTTTAACTTTAAATAAACTAATTTTATATTTCTAATTTTTTAATTTTTAATATTTATTTTAATAGATTTACTATTTAATTTAAAGTCTTAAATAGCGAATAAAGGTCTTTTAAATAAGGTAACAATAATTCAAAATCTCTTATTATAATAATTTTAAATTTTTTATGTCGGACTTTAATTCAAGTTACAAAATCGTGAATATTTCAGCTTCTACGTATGCTAATATTATAATTTTATATTCATTTGAAAGGTGAGAACTTACTCGATCGTGACGAACAAAGATCTTTGAAATTAAATCACTAGGTGCGGAGATATTCACGTTCAAAGTTAAAGATTAAAAATAAATCTATTTTACGCATTTACTCGGCAACCAGTGATTCAATCGTTAAGATTTTATATTCATTAGATAGATCTTGGTTTCCTCTTTCGAATGAATATAAATTTAGCATCTTAGCGCAGATATTCGCGATGTTATTCACAGTTTTGTCACAACAATTTTAATTCGATTTTTTAAATTTTAAAATTATTATGTTAAAAAAATAAAAATCATATGACAATTAATTTTATTTTTTTATAGATCTATTAGTTTTACTTAACTGGTAATTTTTATTTGTATAAAAATATTAATTTTTTGAATGTAAAAGTCTAATTCCAAAAATTGGCCCATATGCGTTAACCGCATTGTAATACATATTTAGTACTAATTGAAAGAAATTTCTAAGGGTTAAAAAGTGAAATTTTAGAAAAATATTATTGAAAAAATGGTAAATTAGAATAAATTCTATTTATAAATAATATAGAAATCATAATAAAATAATTTATAACTTAATGTCTGAAATTTTATTTGCGTATTTTTGCAGGATTTTCAATATCAGGTGTCAATTATGCGTACTACTCATATAAAAAGTCTCTGCGTACAGCTCATAGTAAAAAAATTTTTCGCCACCTGACCCTTATATATATATTTCTGGGTCCTAGCTAGCTAAAGTCAAGCTATAGTCTGGCTTGGCTTAGCTTGAAAAAAAAAATTCTGACTTGAGCTAAAATGAGTCAAGTTACAAAAAATCTTGGCTCAACTTATTCAAGCCAAGCTAAGTCATGAAAAATTTTGGTTTAAGCCAAGTTGGGCTTGAGCTGGCTCAAGCTGTTATTATCAAAAAAAAAAAGTCAAAAATAGGCATTTTTATATGTAAAGTTATATATCAAGTTGCCAAAACTTATAATAAATAATAAATGTTTCAGCATTTTTTATATATAAAATAGCAAAAAAAATGCCAGAACTATTAGTTCTGAAGTTTTTTATATATAAAATCACAAAAAAATGCTAAAAATAATGGACTCAGCATTTTTATTCAAAAAAAAAAATGCCAGAACAAATGGTTCTGGCATTTTTTACATAAAATTACAAAAAAAATGCTAGAACTAATAGTCCCAGCACTTTTTGTTCATAAACCTGCAAAAAATAATGCCAGAACAAATAATTTCAGCATTTTTTTATATATAAGTTTACAAAAAAAAATGCCAGAACAAATGATCCTGACGCTTTTTGTTCATAAAATTACAAAAAAAATGCTAAAACTATTAGTTCAGGCATTTTTTTATATATAAGTTTGCAAAAAAAAATGCCAGAATAAATGGTCCTGATGCTTTTTGTTTATAAAATTGTAAAAAAAATGTTAGAACAAATGGTTCTGGTATTTTTTATATATAAGTTTGCAAAAGAAACACCAGAACTAATAGTTCCAGCATTTTTTATTCATAAAATTGTAAAAATAAACACTAAAACAAATGATTTTAGCGTTTCTTATTATAAAATTACAATAAAATGCCAGCATTTTTTATTCATAACATCACAAGAAAAATGTTAGAACTAAATATCCCAGCCTTTCTATTCATAAAATTGAAAAAAAATGCTAGAACTAATAATCCCAGTGTTTTTTATTCATAAAATTGCAAAAAGAAATGCTAGAACAAATAGTTCTGGCATTTTATATTATAAAATCATAAAAAAAAATGCCAGAACTATTAGTACTGGTATTTTTTATTCATAAAATTACAAAAAGTACCAGAACAAATAGTTCTAGCATTTTTTTATATATAAATTTGCAAAAAAAATACCAGAACTATTGGTACCAGCGTTTTTTATATATAAATTATAAAATATTGCTAAGCTTGATCTGGTTAATGAGCCAGCTTGAGCTTTTCAAGCCAAGCCCACTGCCAGCTTGAGTTTACCAAGCCAAGCCTAATACCTAATATTAAAAAAAAGATTGATAAATTTTCTGATCAAATTAATGATAAATTTCAATTATACAAAATTTGCAATATTTTTTGCATTATTTTTGATGATTTTAACACAAAAATCTGAATTTTAAGGCATATTTTTACTGATTTTATAAAAAAATTTGAAAAATAAAATAGAGTTTCATAAATCATTTTATACAAAAAAGTGCATTTTATAAATTATTTTAATACAAAATTAATGCTTTTGTAGATCATTTTTACACAAAAAACTTTTTTTATACATTATTTTACACAAAAAATACTTCTTGTAAATCATTTTAATGTAAAAATAAAATTATATTATGCAACTTAACATATTACAATACTGATAAAATTTATATATTACAGAAAATTGCTGTAAATCATAAGATTCCTAAGCAAATTTGATGGTAATTTTGTAATAACAAATAAATAAACATTATTATAAAAAAGAATAATAAAATAATTTTAATTTTAATTAGACTAGTCACATGACAAATATATAATAATTACATTTTATTATGGGATTATTTAAAAGAAAAAATATAATAGTTAAAATAGATTGAAATAATCATAATTGATCATAAAAATAGATTAATAAACGATTATAATATATTAAAGATAGTTAATGAATTATAAAATAAACAGATAAATCAAAGATAATTAACCAATTAGTGTATTATAATTATTAATATTAATTTATTATAATATTAATTTTTAGTATTTTTTAGCATTATCACTTAAAAAGAACCAGAATGTTAAAAATTAATTTTATTATTTTTTAAACCATTTGTAGGCAAATTTGTCTACAATTTTTAAATTTAGATGATTGACTCTATAAAAAATTTTTCAATTTTAGTCAGATCATCATAAAATTTTGCAAATATATTATCTGTATTTTGATCATAAAAATATAGTAAAATTAGTCTTACTGATTATTAAAATTATATTATAAATAATCATGCAAATTAATGTTTCAGAATTTCAAATTTTTTTAATACAATTTTTTTCTTGAAAATTTTGCAAGAACAATGACTATGATCTATATATTGCTGAATTTCATGAAATACTTCGTTACCCAATAATTCTAATGATAATAATTATGTAAATAGTAAAAATAATGATAATAATATTAAGTTAAAGGCAAAAGTAAAGATAAAGATAGAGGTAAAGGCAAAAGTAGCAATAGAAAGAAAAATCATAGTCATAATAATAATTAATTGAATAAACTGTATATAAATTTACAGTACCTTTACCCAGAGACTTCTTTGCCATCAATATACTCAATTTTTTGTCTTTTTTTTTTTCTTCTGAACAAATGGAAATTATTATTAAAAACACAAATATATATGCTTATATACAGTAAAAAATATAGGAAAGAGTAAATAAAAAGAGAAGAATTTAGAATTTGGTTTAGCAATCTTAATATATTCTAATATTTTTAAATTATTCAGCATTAATAAGAATAGCAAATTTTCTGAATATAAAATTACAATTTTTATGTTATTACTTTATTTATTTTATTTTAATTATTTATACTAATTTGTAATTAATATTTATTCAGATTAAGTGTTTTGTATATAGATGCCACCCAAATTATTTTAAGTAAATTCTAAATTAATTTGTATATTTTGACAGCCATAATTTCCAAATTTCAAATGTACAAATTGCAAAATTTATATATGTAATTTGTAAATTAATTTGGATTTGTATATTTAGGCTACCATAATCTTAAATTATTTTGGATTTGGGTGGCATAGGACCCTGAACAATACATATATAGGTAACAAAAAAATTTGCTTATTTATCATATAAAATTTTTTTTTAAGTCATATAGAATTTTGCTTATTAGAAAGCAAAAAATAAAAAAAAGTCGTAATTATAGATGCGTAATAAGGAGTTAAAATTGTTAAAGTTATATATAAATTTTGCGTAGCAAGGGTGATTTTTATACTACATATATAAGAAAAAATTTTAATTTTACTTGTACTTTTAAAAATTTTTTTAAAAAGATATTTTCTTTTTTCAATATATTATTGATTTTATACACTTTAGTTTCTATAAAATTAAATATTTTTTTTTAATTTTAAAGATGTTGGACAACGTATACTTTATTGTAAAAATTGAGGAGGATATACAAATATCGCATCAATATATTGAAAGATACTCCAAGCCTCTTAGGAGACACAGTTCAGCCAAACCGTCTATAAACACAAAATAAGATAAGGGAAATAATACATATAAAGAAAAATTGTAAAGAAAACTAATCTTCAAAAATGAAAAATTAGTTAGGATTATGATTCCCCTATAATTAACCCTTTATTACTAATACGTTAACTACACAAACTAATTAATCGTTCTAACAGTTGCTTGAGTTCCACCTTTCTGATATTAGGCTGCGAGCTGTTAGACTTTTGCGATTCCTGGCGTTTGGTAAAAGATCCATCGGCCTGCTTGTTTGACATGTTGGAAGACAAGGGAGTTTGCGAAGATGTGTTCTTCAATGCTTGATTCTGAGATCTTCATGACCCAAGAGGTATTGTATTACCTCCAGTCACTACTCTAGAGCGGGAGGACTTCTTATTACAAAAGTTATCCAGTCCAACTTGGACTGGAGGCTGTTTGGAGGAACAGAAGAAAGGTGTAAAATAACAGCATCATGCCAATTCAACATCATTCCACTTCTGTTTGTGTAGGATTCTTTTTGAGAGCATGTTCCAAGTTGCGAAATATCCTATTAAAAACCTAGACCCGTCCTTCTCCTTAATGATTTTAAAAGATTTAATGTCACTATCTATTAAGAATTGGCTTAATAAGCCATTAGAAAAGAGCGATTCGGTAGTTATATCATCAGGGATATGAGGAATAACAGCCTGGAATTTCTCACGCTATTTCCATTCTGAAAGAGACCAGGTGGCAGGAAACCATCAGACAGGAATATTACTGAGAGAGACTGACCAATCACTATTATTGTATGTTTTTAGACAATTATAGTTAGGTATCAGTCGAACTCTTGCTGTTAAGTATTTCTTCTGCACTTGTGTGCTGACTGATACTACTTTGCCCCACTTGTTGAGTTCCATAAGAAGCACATAATTCGTTCATTTGGCAGGGATATCGTAAACTACTAGATCCAATAAAAACAGTTTTTCTTCATGCCCAGGCTGGTATCCTGTAATGATGAGGTTGTTTCCAGTATAGCCTTCCTCCACTCTGGTTTTCTTGGTAGCTGATGTTTTCTCTTTTATTACCACTTGAAAGAGAGAGAGCTAAGGAGATATTAGAATTAGATATCGATAATTCAACAGGCTGTCGTGACTGATTATTAAGAGTGGAATCAGGTGATGCAATTGAAAATGACAAGCTGTTTTCCTGTAGGAAAGCCTTTTTTTCTGCAGCTTTAGCCTTTTGTTTCAACTTTTTCTTCTAATTCTTAGTCAGCACTGGACTCTAGAAAGTTTTAGGTTCAGTGGAACGAACAGGATTTGGAGATAATGGCGTGCTCAAAGCAGTATTTAATTGTTGTTGTGCATCCATATCCATATCTATATTTGGTAAATTGTCAGGTGGGTTTTGGTGATTCATCCCTTTGTTTGATGTTATCTCAGTCATTGCTAATTGGTGCATTTTATTGATCGTATCTATCAGTTCTTCCACGTCACGTGATATTTGCTCAAGGGCTGAAAAAATGATAGTGTCCAAAAAGGCTGAGGAAGAGAGGAAATATACTGTCCCTAAGACGTTGGCTGCCATTATTTGTTGAGTGCTAGCCTTGGGTTTGATTTTGGTGAGACCTAAGTCCATTTGGTAGTCAGAAAAGTTGTCAAAAAGAGCAGCTGCTCCAGGCGTGATCACCGTTATGCCTTTGGCAAGCTAAGGTAGTTTTTGTAAAATATCACATAGCAAAGCTTTTGTTTGCGAAGTATGGAAGCTAACTCTTCCTTAACAGTATTGATAATCACAGGTCCATTTCTGCTGTCAAAAGGTGGAGGTGACTTGAGAGAAATAGAGAAACTGTGACAAAAAATTTTTTTAACTGTATATATGAGTAAAATTAGCAAACAAAAAATAAGAATATCTATAAAATTAAATATTATATTTATAAAAAAATACATTTTTTATAATAATATTCTCTTATTCTTGTTTTTTGTTTACTAAATTTAACTATATGTAAAATAAATTTTAGTTGAATGAAATCACTTTTTATATTTAAGTAAAGCTGTTTAGCAATGTTAAAAGTACTCAGATCTTAATTTTCTTAAGGCTAGGTATAATATTTATGAAGAAATTTGTATTTTTTAAACAGTACTAATTCCAAAATTTTTTTTTTTCAAATGAAATCACTTTTTCTGCTTAAGTAAAGTTGTTTAGCGGGATTAAATCTACTTGCATATTAATTTTTATGACGATTGGCATAATATTCATGGAGTATTGGCTATTTTTGTATTATCAATTTTTTTGCAAAAACCTGTTTTGCAACTTCAGAGCATGATTTTACCACTTTGGTTAAATGAAATCGTCTTTTTCTACTTAAATAAAGTTGTTCAGTGGGGTCGAATCTATTTACAGTAAAATTTAGGATGATTGGATTAATATTTGTGGAATGCAACCAAGGTTTATACTTTCAATTATTTATTGTTTATTTGATTTTAATTTTAAAGTGTAATTTTACTATTTTTGGTTAAATGAAATCAACTTTTTGTGCTTAAGTAAATTATTCAGAACGGTTGAAAATAATTGTGCTTTATTTTTTATAACTCTAGGTATAATATTTATTGAAAGGTTAGTATCCTTATAATAGTATTAATTTTTAAATTTTTAATATTTTGGGTATTTAAATTAAGTTATTTATCAGGACACTGGAAACTCTATATAGAGGTTGCCATTAAAATGGGTAAATTTATTATGTAAAATCCAAAATTGTTACTTGTTAAGTTGGGTAATGTTATTATAAAAAAATTTTAGGTTAATTCTTAAATCAGGTAAAAATAAAATTGTTGTTTTATAAAATGGGTAAAAGTCCTATTATCACTTTCGAGGTTATTACTATAATGGGTAACGAGCATATGCAATTTTATAGGGATAATATATATACCTTTTGTAAAAATTATTCTTTTCAAAAGATGCAAGCCGAAAGTCTCAAAATCCTATAAATTATCCTCCAAAACAAGTGATTTATCACTTTGATAATAATAATCTAGATATAATTTGCGCTAATTCAATGGTTGTTAATCTAATTGATCGTTTATGTTTAATAGGAAATTCTTGGAAAATTTTTGATTTCTTTTCACAAAAACATATAATTAATATTTTAGTATCAATTCTTAATTAATAAATTGTATAATATTTTGCATTTTATTAATAAACTGCTTATATAAGAACATAATAGGTTATTTTTATTTTGGGTAAAATACATTAGGAAATATTTAAGGTTATTTCTAAGTTGGGTAATGTTACTAGTAAATTTTTGACTTAAACTGGGTAAAGTTAATAGTAAATTTCCCAAAATTTAGACCAACCTTTATATAGAGTTTCCGGGATCCTTATTTATCACATTAAAATTTTATTTGTATTTTATTTTTATAATAAATTTACTATAAATATAAATTTATAAGTTATTTATAAAAGTTTTTATATATGTCATAAAATGAGTTGCTTAGCAATATAAAATTTTTGATGTTATAATAAAATTTTGCTTAGCAGAGTTTAAAATAATTTGCTTATTAATCATAGTAAAAAATTTGGATTTTAATGTGACCTACTGTATATATATATTGTTCAGGGTCCTGGGGGCATTTATAGTTTTATGCATATTTCAGATTGTACAGTTCTACCTTCTTTTTGGTATTTCAAATTAGATTCTTTACTCACTCATATTTAAATGATTTCTAAATCAATTTGTATTCCATTATCAAATGCTTTGATTAACAAGATGATAGTCAGATTTTCTAATAGAAGTGGTCATACAATTAGAATTAAAAATAAGCCTATATTCAAAAGTTACAAAATTCTTTCTCTCTATAATTTTGGATATATATTTGCTTTTTTTTTATATTAAGAATTCAGAATCAATCTGAAGTTTAACAAATATCAAATTTAAATAAAGTAAGAAATGAAATTTACTATCATATCTTATATTACTCAAAATAAGATATTTAATATTTATATAGATAATTATTTTTCTAGTATTAAAACTTTTTAAATATTACATAAAAAATAAATTAGAGTTTCTGGTATAGTTGATAATAATGTATTGATTATTCTATGTATAGATAACGGTCTAGTAACAATGCTTTTAACCATTCACCAAATCAATGAGAATGAAAATTGAATTGAGAGAATAAGATATTAATTACAAGAAACAAGTATAAATAGCTATAAATGATGTGGACATTGCTGATCAAGTATTATAGTACTCAATTGCTAGTAAAAAGAACCTGCTACTAGTATTTTTTTAGCAATTATTAATTTTTTTAGATTACAGTTAATTTAGGATTTAATTAAAGTAAGATTAGAAGAAAAAGAAATACATAAAGTTATAATAAATCAATTTAAATTTATTCAAGTGGACCCTCTAAAAAACATTAATATATAACATCTGGCAATCATTTACCTGAATGGAAGGAAGCAAAAAGTAGCTGTATGTAGCATAAATATCTGACTAAACAAGCTCAAAAAAAAGTAGAAAAAGGTTCTTCTCAATTACAATTATATTGTAAAATGTAATGTGACTTTGTATATATTTTAGTCATTTTATTATTAGCACATTTAAGCTTTTGAATTTTAAAAAAATCATTTTAAAAAATCATGTATATCTATCATACAAAAATTGTACATGCATATTCATTTATGTGATTGGATTACAGATTATTTTTAATTCTTAACATGAGTATGATATAAATAAATTGTGATTGAATTTATATTTAATTTGTATGATAAAAATTATTAAATTTGTTTTAAATTTATATTGAATTTGTATTGGTTATTTTTTAATTTATCACAAGAGGATAATATATAATTTTTTATTTTATTATAACAAAAGAATCTATAATTAAAAGTAACAAGGCTAATAAGATAAATTTAATATATATATAAACACATATGAGCATCGATACTTGATCAAATTAACACTAATTTAAAAAAATTAAACAAAATAGTAATCATAAACATCTCAGTTGAATTCATAAAGAAAAGCAACTTAACCTTGCAAAATACAAAATATCATCTTCACTATAAGGCATTAACCCTTTAAATAGCTACAAGCACCTAACTACTACAAATAATACAAGTTGCATGATCAACTTACATGAGTAATATAATAATCAAATATACTGAAGAAGCCTTTACAAGAGCATTTTTGATTCATAGTATTAATATGATGGTGATACAAATATGGATTAACTCTATAAGAACGCTTCTTTAGACTAGAAGATATATTCAAATTATCTTTCTATATCGATAAAACCTGACACTAGGGGATCCATATTTTATCTTTAGTAAATGTAAGATTATGAATAGATATTTTCTATAATAAATCTATAGATAAAGGAGTTGATAATGTAAATCTGAAAAAAGAAATAAAAGACTGAGAAATAAAACCTTGTAAAAAGTCAATAAAAGTAAAATATATATAAATAATTATGTGTTAATGAAACAACCTTTGGATAAAGCCTGAGGTAAGGATGATATTTAATAATTATGCATGTGGATTTTTATTTTCTGACCAATTAAAATTAGGTTAATTTTTGCATATAATTTAATTATTTAATCATACATATATTTTTTGTCTTATTATCTTATTTATTTTTTTATCTCTTGCATAAATATAGAAATATTTATTATTTTTTTTACCTTTGTTACTTTTTATTATAATAATAATAATAATATCTATATTTTCTTTATTTCTTTTTACTTATACTTTAATACTAACAATACTAATAATAATAATAACTATGTTTTTTTACTCCTTTTACTTTAATATTAACAATAGATTATAATTAGTTTTAACCGGGGGTGATATAACTCGGGTGATATCACCTGATTGATTTTTATAATTTATTTATTTCGATATAGGTGATTTAACCTGGCAAGTGATATCACCTGATTAATTTTTAATTTTTAAATTGATTATTTTTTTTCTAGGTTTTCCAGTTTCGAGGTATATTTTTTTTTCCTTCTCTTGTTTTCACTTTTTTTTCTAGTTATTTCTAATTCCTTTTTCTTTTCTTTTTTAGGCCTTTTAAGCTCTTTTAATTTTGTGTCAAAGGTATGTTGTTTTTTGTTGTTCTTTTTGTTTTCATTTTCCTTTCCATTTATTATTTTTCCTTTCTTTTTAGATCTTTAATCTCTTCCAGGTTTACATTAAATGATGGCATATTATTTCTTTTTTTTTTCCTCTCTTTGTTTTTTTTTTAAGGTCTTAGTTTTGCGAACAAGGTATGGCATTTTTTTCTTATCTTTTTTTTAATTTCATTTTCATATTTCATTTTTACTAACTATTTTTTCTTCTTTTTATGGTTTATCTTTCATTAAATTATTCCTCTTTTCTTTTTGTTTTCATTCACTTTCTTCTTTTTCATTATCGCTTCTTTTTCCTTTCATTCTTATGATCGTTTCATTCTCATCACCATTTTGTCCATTTTGTCCATTCTTATCATCGATTATTGTTTCATCTGTCCTCATCACCAATTATCATTTCGTCTTTATCATTAATTATCATTTCATCCTCATCATCGATTTATTTCATCCTTATCATTTCGCCTCCTTTTGTTTTTTTAGGTCTTAGTTTTGCGAACAAGGTATGGCATTTTTTCTTATTTTTTTTTCAATTTCGTTTTCATATTTCATTTTTACTAACTATTTTTTCTTCATTTTATGGTTTATCTTTTGTTAATTTATTCCCCTTTCTTTTTGTTTTTATTCACTTTCTTCTTTTTCATTATCACTCCTTTTTCCTTTCATTCTCATAATCGTTTCATCCTCATTACCATTTTGTCCTCATCGTTATTTTATCCTTATCAATCATCATTTCATCTTAATCATCAATTATTATTTCATCCTTATCATCAATTATCGTTTTGTCCATTTTTATCATTGATTATTGTTTCATCCATCCTCATCACCAATTATTGTTTCGTCTTCAACATCAATTATCATTTCGTCCTCATCATCAATTATCATTTCATTCTCATCATTTCGTTCTTATCATTGTTTTGTTTTTATCATCATTTATTTTTGTCATCTTTTCATTTCTCCTTCTCATCATCTTTTCATTTTTTCATTTCTTTCTTATCATCTCTTTGTTTATCATCATCCTTTCATTTTGTTCATCTCCCTTTTGTCATCCTTTCATTTTTTTGTCCTCTTCTTGTCATCTTTTCTCTTTTTTTGCCCCTTCCTATTATCTTTTTATTTTTATTTCTATTCCCTTTTATTTTATCCCTATTCCTTTTGTTTTCGATCCTGTTCCTTTTATTTTTGTATTCTTTCCCTCTTCTTTTCACTATCTTTCTTTTTTTTTACTATATCTTTTGTCTCCTATCATTTTCTTTATCTCCAATTATTTATTTCTAATATTATTTCCATTATTTCTCTCTCTTATTATCATAATTGTTAGGCTTCTCTTTTTTGTATCATTATTATCATTACCAGTTATGTTAAAGATAAATAATTGTAAAAAATATTAACTTTGATAAACAGGATTTAAAGAAATAAAGTTAGTTAATTTTGTTATTTTTTTGTACAGAAAATTATTGCCAAATTAGCGATACATTTGACCGGACAATATTCTTACAATCATTAAATTTTTATGTAAACAATATTATAAATTTTAACCAATTAAATTTTAAAATTAATTAATAAAGATTTGCGTACTATTAAATTTATTAAAAATTTTTTATACATGTGAAATCACCTGATTTTGATAAATTATTTATAGGTGAAATCACCTAGGTGATTTTACCCACGAAGCAAATTAGCAAGATTCCTAACAATATATTTATTTTTTTATTTTATCTTATCCTTTTTTTTTATCTCTTTATTTAATATTTTTTAATTATGTATAATACTTTTACATATATTTCATAATTTATTATACAGGTATAAAAATATTTGTTTATTAATACTAATTATTTTAATATTAATGCATTTTTTTACTTTATATTATAAAACTAATAATACTAATATACACCTTTTAATATTAACAATAATATTTATGTTTTTTTTACTCCTTTTATTATTCATTTAACTCTTTTTACCTTAATACTAACAATACTAATCTACATATCATAGCTACACTAGGTATTATTTCTATTTTAATGAAGTCATAGTTAGCAACCAAAAATGTAGTATCTTTACTGACTACAATTTTCTTTCCTCTTTCTACTGCAGTGATAAAAAATCCAGGTTCCCCAACTTTTCAACAATGTTTGTTATCTAAAAAGACAAAATTTATATTTTCCCAAAATTTAACAACAAATTTCTTTTCATAATAAAACAATGCTGATGTATCGTGAACATCTGGATGAAAAGCTTATAACTGACATGTTTGAACTATGAACTTCAGGGGTAATAAACCAGTATATTGCAAACTACTTAACCGTGTTGGATCCTTAAACCAAAATTGCAGTTGTAACCATTGTATACTGGGAATTGGTGTTTCAGATAGGCATTCATGTTCAATTTGATGCAAAAGATCATTTACTGAAATTGCAGTTGCAAGATGAACAACTGTCATATCTATGTTCATTTATAGCAGTTACAGTATCTGCTGCTTTTCCTGCAAGAAATTGTGCTATAACTTTTCAAAAAATATCATATTTACTAGATTTTTTGTCTTTATATTCACGTAAATTAACAGTAATATCTGAATCTCTAAATTCTAAAGCAAGTCTAATGCGTTCATTGACTTTTGCTTCAAATGTATTCTCAGTTGCAGAAACATCACCTGTCAGTATTCTATATATTGTTCAAAATACAGATGACTTAACCTTAGGAAGGAAAAGATCACAAGTATGCAAATAATTTGCCTACATCATTTGAGTATAATATCATAGTGCATTAGCTTGTAATTTGCTTATAATCTGCGCATTTTTTTGAATAATCATATTTTCTTCAATATATTACTCAATCTTCTAGATTGAAATTATATTAAAAATATAATTTTCAGAATTAAATTGATACTCTTTAATTTTAAAGGAAAATGCATGAGATAGGTCTTGAATGTAACGCATTTTTTGTCTATAACATAAAATACTTTATTAAAATAATTATATATTAAACAAATGATATTATTTTACACATTTATACAGGATTAATTGGCAAATATTCTTCTATATCAACTGGTTTCCATGATGGTATATTATTAAGTAGCTGTTCAAAATAATGATATTTGGTTTTATCAACAAGTGTAATCCAAATGTTTTACTTATAGACTTTGATTGTTGTAGTATAATCAATAGATCATATAAAAAATTCTGATGCATAATTTTTAGAAATAACACTATGTTGGTATTGCAGAAAATCAACATAATTTAACATAACTATAATGAAATAACTAAATGCATTACGAAGCCATTTAAAATTCACCATTAATATTCATGATGATGTAGCATATGAGACAAGAGCCTGGCAGCATATATTTAATTCATTTGCATCAATGAGTTTTCGTGATTATTTGTATGATTCTGGATTTGCACAATCAAAAAATTCAAGAAAAATTCTAGGTATGTGAAAATATCGTTCTTCAAATTTCTTGTGATTGTGCATATCAATATACTAAATTGCCTTAGTTAAATTAACAATAAATTGCTTTCCATATGTATTAACATAAGATTGAGTGGACCATCCTCCCTTATGATTGTGAATCCAGTCAGTAATATCATTACATAATACTTATTTATGATTTATTTTTTCTGATTGTGAGAAGATTGGTAAGTACAATTGAGATCTGTATACATTTTTCATCAGGATTGTAAAATCATTCTGCTGTGATGCTAAAGCAGTACTAATTACATCATCATATTTGAATTGATAATGAACACATATTTCTACACTTGTTGTAAATTCTATGATACCACAATTAAAACTAATTTGGATTGCAACAGGACCCCGAATAATACTAATATAACTTATATATAGGTTTGCATAGAGTTTATATTAAATTACTTTTTAAATCTACAAATTGAGTTTACGTAGATCAGTCAATTTGGGAGTAACTCATATATTATGTTTGCATAAAGTTTATAATAGATATATATGAATTTATTTTTAAAAAATACTAAGGGCAGTGACATATATTAGCTAATATTTTAGGGAGTGGGAGGGTAAACGAAAATCTTAGGTTACACAGTTTTTAAAAAATATGATTGGTTGCACGTGACCAAGATATCTTACCTGAGGGTGGAGGGTAAGCGCCTATAGTAAAAAAATATTAGCTAATATATGTCACTGCCCTAATTTCATAAATTAAATTACTCGGCATTTACCAAAATTTATTTTATTTCATTTATTTTTTCACTTTTTTTCAGTATTTTATACCAAATTTATTTATTTTTATTATTCTTTTTCAGTTTTTAATACCTTAATTCCAAAAGTCTGGTCATGCTACAAAAATAAAAAAAAATAATTAATTAGTTAAAAAAAAACACTGAAAAACACTTCTCCCACCCTCCTTTACTTTAATTTAGTGTTATGATCTGGACCATATCAATCTGTCAATCTGACAGATTAATCTGATCTGAAGCGTTTTAGGTCATCTGTTAGAATTTAATCAAATGACAGATAGATCTGAATAAAAAAGCAGATGGGTCCAGGTGATCTGTTAAATTATAATTCTGGTCAAATTTATAGTGCCAGTTAAATCTATAAGTTTATGTAATACAAAAAATTTTTGTATTACTGTGTTTAATTAGGCAAAAAATTTTTTACGCAGTGGCTAAATATTTATCTGTGATCACGAGATATTATAATTTGGGTCAGAATTACAAAGTTGGCCTGAATTACAAATTTAACAGATGATCTGAATGAAATTCGCAGATTTCTGGATGAATCTAAGAATCTGTGATGGCTATCTGGACAGAACTCTGAATAATACAAATATAATTTATATATGGGTTTGCGTAGAGTTTATATGAAGTTACTTTTTAAATCCACAAATTGAGTTTGCGTAGATCAGTTAATTTGGGAGTAAACATATTTTATGTTTGCGTAGAGTTTATAATAGATATATGTGGAAAATTTATTCTATTTTATTTATTTTTCACTTTTTTTCAATATTTTAGACCAAATTTATTTATTTTTATTATTCTTTTTCAGTTTTTAATACCCTAATTCTAAAAGTCACGTCATGTTTTTTGTCTGGCAATACTACAAAAAATAAAAAAAAATAATTAATTAGTTAAAAAAAGAACAATGAAAAACACCACCCCACACTCCCTTACCTAAATTCCAAAAGTCTGGTCATGCTTTTCATCTAATAATATTACAAAAAAAAAAAAAATTAATTAATTAGTTAAAAAACACCAAAAAACACTTTTCCACCCTTCCTTACCTTAATTCCAAAAGTCCAGTCATGTTTTTCATCTGGCAACACTACAAAAAAGAAAAAAAAATTAATTAATTAGTTAAAAAAATACCAAAAAACACTTCCCCACCCTCCCTTACCTTAATTCCAAAAGTCTGATCATGCTTTTCATCCGGCAATACTACAAGAAAGAAAAAAAAAATTAATAATTTAATTAATTAAAAAAAATAATGAAAAACACCTTCCCAACTTTCTCTTACCTTAATTTCCAAAGTTCAGTCATATTTTTTGTCTGGCAACACTACAAAAAAGAAAAAAAAAAATAAATAATTAATTAATAATGAAAAACACCTCCCCCAACTCTCCCTTACCTTAATTCCAAAAGTCCAGTCATGCTTTTTGTCTGGCAACACCACAAAAAATAAAAAAAAAGTTAATAGTTAATTAAAAAAACAATGAAACACCTCCCTTAACCCTCACTTACCTTAATTCCAAAAGTCCGGTCATGCTTTTCATCGGGCAATACTACAAAAATAAACTGAATTAAAAAAAGATTAGATATTCGGATTATCTGATTAAATCGGCAAGTCATATGATCCTGTCTTTATACCGAATAATTCTTTTATAAATTTAAAAAATTTTTTTTTAACTAAGATGTAAGTTTGTTTAGTATTACTATGAAAAAAAAGTTGTGTAGAGTTAATAGTAAATGCATGCAGATTATTTGTGAGTTATATTAGTATTGTTCAGAATCTTATCTGGATCAACTAAATTAATTTGGATTGAATAAAATGGATTACAGATTCATCCAAATCATAATACTACCTTAATTCCAAAAGTCCAGTTATACTTTTCATCTGACAATATTAAAAAAAAAAAATTATTAATTAATTAATTAAAAAAATTACTGAAAAACACTTCTCCCATCCTCTCTTACCTTAATTCTAAAAGTCTGGTTATACTTTTCTTTTGGCAATACTACAAAAAATAAAAAAAAGTTAATATTTAATTAATTAAAAAAAATAATAAAATACCTTCCCCAATTCTCCCTTACCTTAATTCCAAAAGTCTGGTCATACTTTTCATCTGACAATACTATAAAAAATAAAAAAAAACAATTAATTAGTTAAAAAAAATACTGAAAAACACTTCCCTTACCTTCTCTTACCTTAATTTCAAAAGTCTGGTCATACTTTTCATCCAGTAACATGATAAAAAATAAAAAAAAGTTAATACTTAATTATTTAAAAAAAATAATAAAATATTTCCCCCAACTCTTTTTTACCTTAATTCTAAAAGTCTAATTGTGCTTTTCATCTGGTAACACTACAAAAAATAAAAAAAAGTTAATTCGTGATACGTGAGTCAACTGCAAAAAATTTATATTTAATTTTGGTGCAAATTTTTGTCGATCACTAATTAATTTTCAGTGAACGCCACTTTTCATCCCAGAATAACCGCACTTAAAATTAACTTTAAATTCAACAAATATTTGTAACACATGACGTTTATTCTAACGTTTTCAATAATATATTTTTTAAAAAAATTTTATTAAAAAATTTTTTACTTTTATTTGACGCTTCGCCAGATTCTCACCTAAAATACCTACACTACAGATATATAAAGTACAAATATGTGTTGTTTTTAAACCTCTTCAAGTACCACTTGAGCACTTTTTTCACGCAACTGTGCTGCATAACGAGTTATCCAACCCTGTATAGTTGTTACTTTCGGTATGTCTGAACTCTCAATTTCTCCTTCTTGCGCTCTTAAAGTCAATAAATTCCACATATCTTGGGCAGTCATTCGGTAACTCTTGTCAACATTTCCAGCCAAAAAACATTCTTCTAAAATAGCTGAAATTCTTTTTTTTATACGTTTTCCACTACCCTTTTTTCCATATTTTTGAGCTTCTTTTGTTGCCCAGCCACTTGATAATGGAAATTCAGTCATATCTAAAGGTGGTCTACAATGTATAAAATATTCAATCTTTGTTATCTCTTTGAAGAGAATTTATCAAATTTACCTTGTAGTATATTCTTTATGCGACATACTACGATTTCTCAAACATAATCCTAAATAAAATGAAGTTAGAAATATTTCATAACAGGTAAAGTACTGCAGACAGTATATATAATTACCTTTATTTTCTAAGGTTTCATTCGTCAATTCTTTGTCCAAAATTTCTACTAATTTTCGTCTCTTATTTTGATTTTCATAATCAATTTTTCGATTTTGCAATTCATTTGTTAATTCTTGTAGTGGCAATCTTTTTGGACAAAGTCCTAGTATATTGATCATTAGGGATATAGGAGTTTTGACATAAAAGAACGTAAAATAAGCATGGTAAGTGAAAGAGTCTGAACTTTTATTGGAAATAAAAAAACTAATATACTAAACAATATTTAGTAATTTGTTGATAAAAAAAATTTTTTGTTATACAATTTCATTGCAGTTATTGAACTACTATCCAGAATTATCACTTTACCTGATGCGTGTGGAATTGGAATTTTCCATGGGGATTTTGGTTCTGTTGACTCAGAGACTTGTGGTAATGGTTGATTAATTTCACCTTTTGCGAATTTTTGAATCTGGGCAGGAGAAAATGATGTCTAATTTCCAACATTTGGCATAGCTCGTGCTTTTATATATCCCGCATCTTCACCTTCAATTGGCCAGGTCCATTCAAACCAATTGGATATCCCTGGTATAGTCATAGACTTTCCTTTACTTTCTATCAATGAGTTGTTATTATTAATTAGTATGAATAGTAATAAACACTCTAAATAAATATAGTGTTTACCTTTAGTTCGATTTGGCTCTATATGGGCAACTGAAGTACCAGCAATATTCTTAATAGCTGCTGTGATGTCATTACCTTCTTGGATTTCACCACTAATTCGAACAAATCGTTTTATTGAAAGGGATATCTAATGGTTTATCAGTTATTACAAGTCAGTTTGATTCTTTTTTTTTTAAAAAAAAAAGTTTTTATTACCAACCTGAGCATGATGCGAATCTACAGTGGTTTTAGCCTCACCAGCCTCCAAAAATATCCATTTTTTTACTTGAATTCCATACCATTCATGCCATTTGCTCATAATAATCATAAGTTCTGAGTTGTGATAATGTGGACCATTATCAGAGATTATACTAATCCACTTTGGTTTGACATCTAAATTTTCTATCACAGAATGCAGGGAACATGCAGAAAACCATGCATCTTGGCGAGCATCCGTGGACCAATGGTCTATAGCTTGTATATTAATTTCAAAGCTTTCTTTGGATTTGGTATATAACAGAACTGTATGTAACGCCCAGCCCTTTTTTCCAAAAAATTCTTGTTTTGTTTCACGTGATGTTTTAGGCAATATTTTCATCTTATAATCAACTACTAATAGTGCACCATCTTCATTTAAATCTAGAAGGGCTGCATTAAATTGTGCATTCAAATAAGTTTTTCGAGCTTGATGTGCAAGATAATAAAGTATACGATTTTGGTACTCTTGGATTTTTTCATGGTAAGATAAATCCAAATTATCTTTCAAATCCTGAAAAAACTTGAAAATTTTTTGACATTCGTTGCAAACATGGGTATGATGTTCATTACACTCACCAAATGCATATAATAAACAATGATTTATGCATGGGTCATGAGTTGTTATTCCATGATCAGTTACAACTAAATGTTCTTCATATTCTTTCTTTAAATAGCGTTTTAAAAAATAGCAATGTTCGGAAAAAATATTCTATAAATTCATTGTTCAAGATTAGAATGTATGTATATATCAAAATTTTTTAGTAAACTTTGTTTTTACCTGTAGATTGGTATTATTTATTTTTTCTTTTATTAGATTTATAATATCTTCAAAAGTTTCATATCCATACATACTACATGTAGAACATAATCCTCCAAGATCTTCTCGGTAAATATATTGGTGACCCATCAATTGAGTGTAAAATGTTGTGCGTTTAATTCCATTTGGAAAAGATTCCTTGAATTTTTCCCATAATATATTTTTTGTATTTTTTAAATAAACTACCGGTTGTCCTGTTTTAGCATCAGTTTTATAGGAGCTCATAATAACATGAGCTTTATCTTGAAAAAATGAATCAAATTGTTGTTTTTGTTCAGAAGTAATTCTTTTGACTTTTCTGACAGGTTTTTCCAATACTACACAACCAGGACCATTAATTCTGGCATATTTTTTCGCCTCAAAAATAGTGCCTTGTGCAACCTATACAAATTATAAGGGTAAATATAATTCAAAAAAATTTTTTACGAATATTTGGTTATACTTACTTTTAATTTTTCTATCAAAATATTATAAGAAAATTTCTCAGCTATAATGGAAAGAATCCTTCTTTTCCCATCATAACCCTTTTTATTAGATTCTAACGCTTGACTAAAACACTTCCAGAAAATATCCCCATCATTGCGATACTGTCCAGGAAATGGATGTAAAAATCCGGACGTATACAAAAAATGCAAAATTTCACGATCACATGATAGATCACCAGATCGCGTCCAAAATTCATACTAAAAAAAATAAAAGTAAGAATTTATTATAACATTTATAAATATATTTTCTCAAAAAAACTTACTGGTGAAATATCTTTTGTATAAGGTGTGATATTGGTACATCCAGCATGGCTTAACATCGCACGCCATGCACGCATTTCTCTTTCTTTAATTATATAGTTTAGTGGATAGAGTTTTTTTAAAGTGGTGGTAATTTCAACTACAGTTTTTGTTTCATTATACCATTCAATAAAAAATTCATTCCAATTAATAGAAGATAATGTAAATCTTCGCAAATGATAATTCCACAAGGCTTGCATTTTATCAATAATATGCCATTCTTCAGGTGGGCATCTTGGTATAAGTTGTGTTTGAATAAATGTTTGAATTTGAGGATGACTAATTCCAAATAAATCAACACCTCTATGTTCTCGTAATACACCAACTTTTTGCCACACATCATTAGGACTATTACCAATATATGTATATCGCAACTCAAAATTTTGATACATTTTTATAATTGAATTTTTTTTATTTATTTCTTGTACAAATAAAGTTCGATCTTTGTTTGCTCCAATTGAATAATAAAATGATGATTTAAACCCTGAACCCGCATAATATAATTGCTCGTCTGAAGATATACCAATTCCATATACAAACAACCAGAATTTTCCAAGAAAACAACAAAATGGACGAAAATTAATATTCTTCAAAAGTTGTTCTCCAATTTCCATTTTATCATGACCCATAATAAGAGAACCAGAAAACCTAGTATTGCTTTTAAACACTTGTTGATAAAGTGTAGTTATCGCGGCTGAAGGATTATTAAAAACAGCACTTTTTAAATCTCCTGCTTCACAAATATATCCTGGCTGTTGCAAAGAACCAGTATGGCCTTGAATAACAATAATAAAAAATTGTACATTTTGAAGAATGACTAAGGTTTTCATATTTATACGAATAGGATAAAAATTTGGAGTTTCAGTTGCATTTTTTATAGATCGCGTTTCCCACCAATCTCGAGAAAATGGTCCATAATGAAAGTTTTCGTCTATACGACCAAGAGAAACTAAATTAACTTGATATTCTTTTCGTTTACCCATTATTTAACGCGTATTTGACTAATAGTTTGAGGTTATATTATCTAAGAAGTGTGAGATTCTCCAACATTGTAAAATTAATAGTGATTATTATCACCGCTGATCTATAATAATGATCGACATTTTTTTGCAGTTGACTCACGTATCACGAATTAATACTTAATTAATTAAAAAAAATAACAAAACATTATTAGGACCCCAAAATATATGTATAAGGATCAGATGACTTTTCAATTTTTTACTAAGTGCTGTACGCAAGGGTGATCAGTACGCAAATTAGCACATGACATTAGAAAATCAGAAAAAATACATAAACTAATTTTGACTTTCAATTATATGTATATATATCTCTTAACTGATAAAGCATTTGTCTTTATTTGTCATTTTAACGATATATACAAGCAAGTAGTAAAAATATTGGGTAAAATTTCTTTACATATACATAAATCTTTTATTTTATTTTATTTTATTTTATTTTTTGATATGCCATTGTAATTTAGAGGTCTGAATAGGACCCCAGACATTACTAAAATAACTCACATTTTTTTTTTACCCATTTTTCTCAAAATTAAGCCAATTTGCTCTTTTAGTTTTTTGAGGATATCTCGCCATCTATTCAACCAATTTCGATAAACATTTTTTTATTTTGTAGATCTCATTGAGAGCTACATTTTAAAAAAATGTTCATCCAATTTGGATTACTGATTGATGAGAAAATTGCAAAAAACATGTTTTTAGCTTCTAAATTTTACATCAATTTGCTCTTTTTCATGATTATGAGTTGTATCAGTAATGTCTGGGGTCCTGTCTGAATCTTTTGCTAATCGATTAATCAATTATTTATAAAGTTATTAATTGATTTGATCTGATTAATCATGGTATTAAATTATTTATCATTAATATTTCATCGTTAAATAGCGTAATTTCTATTATTGTATCATTTATGAATCATTTTTTAATAACAATTAATACAAAAATACATCATTTCTGTTAAAGTAAGTTTATTTCTGAATCAAACATTCCTAATTGATACCCTATGTAAACTCTACAAAAAAAAAGGTAAAAAAATGTTGAATTGCAAAACAAAATATACAGTAAAGTTTTGCAAAGGAGCTTACTATTTTGCATCTCTTGTTACCAAAATTTCCCATTACTGGATTTCCTTTCAAAAAACAAAATTGTCTAAAAAAATCAGAAATAATAAACCATTAGTAAACAAAAGAATGAAAAAAATAAAAAGAAACCTAAATTAAAAAAATATATTTGTTAAAATACCATGCCCAGAGATCTATTTGTCAACTAAAAAACAAAATTGTACTTAGTATTCATTTTATTAAGAAAGTTAAAAAAAAGACAAAAAATAAATTACCTTCACTTAAAGATACTCAAAGACCCATCAACTTACAAATAAAAAGAAACTAAATCTAAAGCTTTATTAAAAAACTAAAGAAAAACTAAAAAAAAATTCATTAAAAAAATAAAAGAAAAAAACTACCTGAAATCCCATCTAAAGTACTATCTAAACTCCTGTCTACATAATGAAAAAATGAACTATTAGTAAAACTTATTAAAAAACAAAATAAAACTTAAAATAACTAAGTAAACTAACTTACCAAAATTTCGCATATCTAAGGAATTGAAGAGCTTCCTAAAAAAATAAAGTTAAAAATGAGGTACAGAAATAAGAAAAATGTTGATTTGAAATATTTACCAAAATCTTATATCCATAGAGCTGAATAGTCACTAAAAAATAACCATAGGAAACTATTTGTGAAAAGAAATGAATTAAAAAATAAAACATAACTTACTGAAATCTGATTTTTTGTTAAACATTGTGTATATTATATATGATTGGCCAAATTTGAACTAAAAATACATATATCAACTTCCTTACATAGAAAAAAATCTGTTAAAAATATGCAACTTAATAATCTTATCCTGGCTAAAAAACCATCAGGTTGTACATGAATAATAATCTACCTTTGTAAAATTTCTCTATAATGGCAATGCAATTGCTGATTTGACCCCTATATATATATTTTGGGGTCTTATATCACCCTCAACCACTTCCTTATCTTAATTCTAAAAGTCTGATCATACCTTTCATTTGGTAACACTACAAAATATAAAAATAAAAAATAATTAATTAATTAGTTAAAAAAAAATACTAAAAAACAATTTTCACTCTCTCTTACCTTAATTCCAAAAATCCAGTCATGTATTTCATTTAGCAACACTACAAAAATAAACTGATAAATGATTAAAAAAAAAATTGGATATTTTAATTATTTGATTAGATTGGTAAGTCACATGACCCTACCTTTATACTGAATAATTTGTTATCGCGTTAACAAATTTTTTAAAATTTTTAACTAAGATGTAAGTTTGTATAGTGTTACTATGAAAAAAAAGTTGCGTAAAGTTAATAATAAATGCATACAGATTATTTTTGAGTTATATTAGTATTGTTCAGGATCCTGTTGCAACAGTAATTGGTGTTTCACTTATTCTATTTCTTTAGAACTTGTCATATCAACATTATATTCATAAAATATTTCTTTAGTAATAAGCATTATAAAAAAATCTTTTACTGACATTTTGTAAGAAATAGAATAGATATATCATCCATGTAATATTTGTGATCCTTTAGAAATTTGAACATTTGCAAAAGGCATGATTGTAAAGTTTAATATAAGAAAAAGGGTTTCATAAAAAGGTTTAGATATATTTAACGCATTTTTTTAGGTTTACCTTCCTTTTATTTATATGCATACAAAGTACTCTTTTATTAGGAGCACAGTTAAAAAAAAAATCGCATGATTATTTAATTTCTAATATAATAAAACATGCAAAACATATATTACTTTAAAATAAACATTGAAAAATAATTTCTTATTTTGAAATTTAATACCATTTTATAAGTAAAAAAAAATTAATTTGCAACTTTTAATTTTTATTTACAATTGATTTTTCATGCTAAAAATTTAATAATCATAACATCATAATTATATGATCTATCATAAATGCATAATATAAAATGATTGGCTAGCTAAATTTTATTAGTTAAAAATTTTTGAATTTAAAAATAAAAATCTGAACAACTGAATCAAATAAGGCAAATTATAATATGAAAACTGAATTTATAATTTTGCATTGCCTAAAATATATATTAATATTTTTTACTATTATTTTTTTATAGATTTCAGCTTGAAATTTGAAAATGAAGAAAATATGTATTTTTAAAAAAAAAATAGTTTTTTTGAATTTTTTTATATAAAAATGTTTATTTATTAACATTTTTTTACTTTTTTTTATAGATTTTAACTTGAAATTTAAAACAAAAAAGTAAAAAAAAAAGTGACTTCTTTTAAAGTTTCTTTTTATTAAAAATATTTATTAACATTTTTTACTTTTTTGTAGCTTTCAATCTGAAAAAGTTTGAATATTAATAGAAAAATATACCTACAAAAATAATGTTAATCAAAATATATTATATCTATTATAATGAAATATGTATCTATCAAATTACATTATGACTATAATAACATTTATTAATTAATAATATTTATTAATTTATTTGATAGCATTTGTTTTTAATAAATCTTCATTTTAGAATTAATAAAAATTTATTATAAAAAAATTTATTATAAAAAGAGTTATTTTATATATGATATTTTGTAATTTTATTTTATATAATAATATATATACAACTCATAATTAATAAAATTCAATTAATCAAAGATTTTTTCATATGTTAATATCTATCTTACATTAACAATTTATTATATAGTATTTTTTATTATATTGAGATTTGTTGTAAAGAAGGATGACTATACATAAATTACTATAGAATATTACTTTAATTTATATTTAGAAATCAAAAATTTAAGCTGAATTACTAATTACTAATCTTAATCATATTTCTATAAGAAGTTTATAGAAAAATTCAGATAAGAAATTGTTAAAGAATAATTATAAAAAAAAGATCAAAATTAAAATAGTGAATATAAAAAATATTTCTTTATCAAAAAACTATTAAAAAAATAATTACATACAGAAATCTTAAAATTAAAGAATTAATAACAATTATAATAAATTTCATTAGAAAGCAATTTTAAATTTATTAATTAGTAAAATATTTACTTTAATTTTTATTTAAGGGTAGAGGGATCGACATGGCTGATCATATGGCTAAAAAAAAAAATCATTTTTTTTTTACTTCGCTACAAGGAAAACTCACTCAATATTTTATGAAAAACTGTTTAAAAGTATTCTTTAGAAAGCTAGAGTTTCTGTCTTTCAAATAAACTTTAGTAAAGTATAATACAAATAAGGCTTATAACGAAATATTACACTATGAAGTCGTCATTAAGTTGCGAATCTCCTATAGTAAGTTGCGAATCACCTAGAGAACATATCTTCAAATTAACTTTAAACTTATGAAACCTTACAAGTTAATAGTATAATAAAAAAGAATATTTATATCAAAAAATCATTGTGCATTTACTTATTCAAATAAAATTTTTTATTAATACCATTTATTTTTTTATTATTAGTCATATTTGATTTTAAAAGTCTAAATACATTCAGAAAGACTAATAGCAAATGGTTAAACACTTTAATAAATAAATGAAGCGCATGTTTATACTCTTTTTAAATGTGTATTTAACAAAATTCATATGGTAGTTTGCGAGAAATCATAAATTTTGCTCGTTTTGGGTCACGTGATGATCTACATTTTTTAGTCTAAAATCATATATATATTGTGGCGTAGATACACTCTACCCTTAATAATTTAGAAATTTTAATTTTTTATACTTCTTTTCCTTCTATTCTTATTATTTATATTAATATTTTATGATATTTGAAACTGGTTATCATTGCATATTGATAACTAAAAGTTATCTTTAAATTATAATCATAAAAAATTTCTTTATTTTACTATTTCAATAAAAAATATAATATAACAGATAATATTACATTAAAAATAAAAAAAAATTGATAATTTTTATTTATATATTATATTTGAAATACTATTTTCAAAAAAAAAAATATTTTTTTTTATCAATTATTTAATATTAATCAGAATTGGAATTTAATAAAAAAAATGCAAAAAAAAATTTGTTAAATAATTTAAAAATAACACTCAGAACTATTTTTGATATATTAAATAAACTTGCAAAATAGATTAAATTATATTTACTATATTTTTTTTAAAAATTATTAATTTATTAAAATTATTTATAAATTTTTTTTTTTTGTATTGAATCATTTGACATATATAAATACACATAATATATATTAAGAAATTTTCTTTACTTTTCAAATTTCAATTATAGTTTATATCTATATTAAATATTTTTAAATCCATTAATGTGATTTTTTACAAGTTTTGTGCAGCTGGAAAATTGTGTAACAAACAGTTAAATTAATTTCCGTTAAAATTATTGGCTAATTTATGATGAGCTCATATTAGCATTCATTTTGTGATGTTCACGATCAGTTACGTCATTGACTATTTTAGTCATGTGTTAATAGTTTATAATAGATAGTTCCTCCGTAATATCACATAAACATAATTGCATAAACAAATTGTAACGCAATTTAAAAAAATTCGAAAGACAAGACGAGCCTTTTCGTTTTTGTATATTTTCCTAATTACTTTCGTTCGTATTGCCATTTACTTATTTCCTGAAGAGAAATATAATAATGGAAATAAAGCCTGACCATTATTATGAAGGAAAAGATGGTATTCCAGTATTTAAACCTACTTATGAACAATTCAAGGACTTCAAGGCATTCATAATGGCAGTCCGACCTTACGGCATGAACTCGGGAATTGTGAAAGTAATTCCTCCAAAAGAATGGTAAGTGTGCGCGAAATATTATGTATTGTTTATCTATTACTTATTGTTGTCCCAAAAGTAATACAATAACATTTCACAAATTTTTACATCTATTTTCTACACATTTTAGGACTGATACACTTCCAAAAGATCTTTCGGTACAATTGGAAAAAATCGTAATTGATAATCCGATTAAACAAGAATTTACGAAGGTCGATGGTAAATGTAGAGTCAAAAACATGGATACGAATGCGAAGTTTTCTGTAAAAAAATGGGCATTATTATGTAGTCAACCCGATCATGCCACTCCCATTTACGAATCTCAGTTTTTACCAACAAAACCGACCAAAAAGAGCGGAAAAAAAAGAAAGCTTTCCTTGGAGTTAGAGGAAAGCTCTCATTCATCATTAAAATCAAACCTTTCCTACACTAATAAATCTTCAAGAACGGATAATAATACATCTAGACCACGTGATATAACTGCTGCAGAAAAAATTCCAGAAGTTACACGCAACTCAACACCAGTTGCTACATCATCCAATACTTCCAAAAATGTGCGAACAGAACTCCATGTTATGATTAATGAGTCTGATGGATGTGAAACTGAAGAAGAAGTAGAAGAAGTTCTTTTAACTTCTGAAAATATGTCTGACACATCCATGAGTATCCCTAAAGATATGTTCGAACATATATTTCCTAAAAAGGCTGAAAAGGCTGAAAAATCTAATATTCAATCAAAACTAAAATGGAACTACAAAGTAGTGACTCGAGGACTTCCATTTGACAACGATGATTATATAAGAGACCTTGAACATAAGTATTGGAAAAACTTAGCCTATTTTCCCCCATATTATGGAGCAGACTTGGATGGTAAGATGAAATTATTTCATTAATATCATGTTAACAAACCAATTCATATATATAGGAGTTCGTAAAACAAATTCGTTATTATTATTTTCTTTCACTTCGCCAGGTACTCTTTTCACTGAAGCAACTACTACTTGGAATATAAATAAAATCGATAACCTCTTGAACCTAATGGACCCAATTCCCGGTGTGAACAAAGCATATCTTTATTTCGGAATGTGGAAGGCCTCTTTTGCTTGGCATGTCGAGGTAAATTATTAAATATATTTATGTAATTACTTCAATACATTATCATGATACACTTTCTGCAACGAACTGTATAGGATAAAGATCTCTATTCTATCAACTATATCCATTTCGGCGCTCCAAAGTTTTGGTATGCTATTTCTCCTCAAAAAGCATCTACATTTGAACAAAAGATGAAAGGTAAAAGTTTTTTATTAACTGTATAGTTACACGAGGCAAGCTGTGTAACAACAGATAAGATAGGTTTATTTCAGTGGTCCTATCATAAAAATTCAAAAAGTTTATCTCATATTTGTATTTTTTAATTCCATAATTTCCCTACGATTTTCGACAATTTTCTGTAATCCAAAAAATTTCTTTTAGGATGGTTCCCCGGGTATTACTATGAATGTTCGGAATTTTTACGTCATAAAGAATTTATGGCATCACCTGAACAACTTAGGAACGGTATCATGCCATTTGGCAAAATGGTTCAAAGAGAAGGAGAATTTATAATTACCTTTCCTCGTGGATATCATGCTGGTTTTAATATGGGATTTAACTGTGCCGAAAGTGTAAACTTTGCCTTTGAAGATTGGATTGAAATGGGTGTAAAGGCAAAATCATGCGAATGTAATCCTGATAGTGTCACAATTGATGTGAAAGGTCTTTTTGGACATCTATTAAGACAGCCCATTGTTGAAGGTTCATATCCGGATGATAAAAATAACGAACTTTCAGTCGTCGAAACATTACCTCGCACGCTTTCAAAGATAAAAGGATCGCGGAAAATGGCTTCTTTGAATACTCCAAGTCCAATGGATCTGGATGGACCAGTTTCTTTAACGTATCCCGAACACAATTATGTGACGCTATCACCTGATTCTGACATGATTTCATCACCTCAAAATAGACCACATTCTAAGAGTAAAAACCAAGATCAGAATCCATCGCGTGAAGCTGCAAAGATGAAATCTCCACGTAAAAAGAATTCTCCCAAACCCACTGCAGTTAATAATAACGAGATTTCGCTACCTCCTAGAGTAGGCTCTAATGATATAAATCATAATAATCATAATTATAAAAAGAAGGAAAAAGCCGAGACAAAAAATAACAATTATACTGATAGGGTATTTATATTTTTTTCAAAATCTTGTCTGTTTAAAAAATTGATACTCATACTAATTATATTAATGTTTTTATTGTTACAGTGTGCTTTATGTCCAGTTGTCGGTGTAAAATCTGATATTATGGATGAAAGATTTGAAATGGTTTACAACAAGGAATATCAATTAGTTCATCGGTAAGTGCAAAAGAAACAAAAAGTGTGTCGTTATATTCAAGTAAGCTAATAAATTTTATTTTTTTTGGATCTAGATTTTGTGCACTTTTTGTCCCAGGAATGTTCATTTCTGCTAATGAAAATTATGATAACAATGAAGTAGCGACAGACTATAGGGATGCTCCATTCTACAAAAAATATAAAGATCTGGTTAGCATTTTTCATAAGAAAGTAGACTTTTTGTTATTATCTTATGTTGATTTCAAAAATTTCTATTCTCTTCGTATTAGAAATGCGAAGTTTGTAGTATTCCTTCAGGAAGCTGTACCTTATGCCCATATCCTAACTGTAAAAGATCATATCATGTATTATGCTCCATTGATATTGATTGTGCATTATACGAACGCCAAGATGCTGTTGGTGGAATACATTACGAAATTTGGTGTCCTAATCATATTCCAGTAAGTAAATTTATGTTTATTTAAATTACAAGATCTTTTTAGCTGTATGTTCATAACCATCTAACCATCTATGTTCATAGACTGAAGAATATCTCCTTGAGATCAGTAGCAAAGTCCTCCCACCAGAATACCAACAAGAATGCGAGAATTTAAATATTTAATCAGTAAATAAAATTTATGTAACAAGTAGATAATTTATAAATTTTAAGCTTTACTATTTGGTTGTTTTGTCCGTTTGCAATTTTTTTTCGTTAACAAAATTATTAAAGTGTAATATATGTGGGATTTATTGAACTGTTATCTTTTCATAAGCAGTCGGTCACTGATTAAATTATAAATTGAATTCAAATACTGTATGTATCACGTGGTGTATGATGATAAATATGTGTTGATCTGAAATTCATACTTCATTTTTGCAATCATGATATTTTCAAGACGAGTAGCCTTCGACGCAGGTTTATGTGTCGGAAGGCTGTTTTCGACAAATTTTATGTATAAAAGAAATTTCTCAAGTACTTTGATTGGTAAGTGTTATTGTTTAAATTTTATTTTTTGTTTTTATTAAGAAATGTGGATGTATTATGCTTAATAGGAAGAAAGCAATTTTTGTTGTTGGCAAGAGATTATACAGATGTGGAAACATATTCACGCAGATTATCAGTTCGAGAAAAACATTTGGAAAGAGCTAAATTAGCAAAAGAACGAGGATTTCTTATCATGGGAGGGCCAATATTAGCAAATCCAGAACCAAACGTTGAAAATAGTGCGGAGGGAAAAATGGTCGGAAGTTTATTTATATTTGAGGCGGAGAGTGAAGAACAAGTTAGGAAAGAAATTGAGCAAGATCCTTACATTATCAACAAAGTATGGGAGAAATATGAAATTTTACCATTTAAAGTGTAAGTTAATTTCTGGAATTTGCTAGACCGTTTTAATGATTTATTAATAAAATAATACTCTTAAATAGGGTCATTAAGTAAAAAATTTGGTCTACACTTTTAAGGAAATTCAATGGAATAATTCTAAATGATGGGTTATAATTTTCGTTTAATTCTTGCAAACTTATAAAACTTTAAAATACATGAACCAATCGGAGAAAATAAATTATTACTTTGTTATGGCACAGTTGAATTTGGCAAATAATGATTAATAAATACACATGACAAAAAATAAATTCCATAAGTTAACAACCTCGTTTCCATTGTGATTCGTCAGAGGTTATAAAATTTTGTTAATTGTCGAGCGGATTTACATTTATTGTAAATCGTTTAACTCGCTTGTTTATCATAGAATTTGTGTTATTATACCTGCGTTTGTGTAAATAATTTTAATTATTTGATTTAATTACTGGAGTTACCATGTTTTTCAATTACGGTTTTTTTTTTTTTTAATTATTCACTCTTTTCTATTGACCTACAGTAAAAAAAAGATTTTCACCACGCTCCAAAATCGTGGTTACTTTATGTATAAACAAACTATACAGTTCCGTTAAAACATGACTGTTGATTCTACAAAAAGTAAGTAAACGTTAATTGCTATAAAAGCCATCCCGCAACATTATGTGTATAACTTAATTATATTTCACATATATGATATAGTTCTCTTTTTTTTCAACTTTGATTTAACTTTGATCTTTTGTGCATAAATAGGCATATATATTATTTTTAGTAATAAGAAATAAGTAGTGTTAATAAAGCTTTATTTAAAACCTCAATTAAACGATCTTAATCCGCCTTACTGTCAACTTATCCTTTCCGCCTTTTACCTTCTCTTATGCTAGACACTCTTTATATTTCTCAACGGGCAGCAAACGCCATTATAGCAGACGTTGCTCCTTACCGCATCTCATCTGAAGCCTTATCGGCAATAAATACTTTCCTTGATGAATTCTTATATTTCTTAATAGATTCAGCTAGGTCTTTAGACCTGATTAGAATAAAAGATGCCATTAATCAAGTTTTACCGACCAGTTTGGGTAAAAATGCTATAGTTGAGGCTGAACTAGAATTAAAAACTTATGTTGAAAGTGGCAATTCTGATCATACAAAGGAGAAAACTATAGAAATTAATCCTTTTCCTTTACAAAAAGTATTTGAACAATTTAGAGTAAAATGTCAATTCTTTAGTACTCTTGGTGAACGAGGCGCTGATGATCGTGATCCTGACTCTGTACCTGACCTATATGCATCCGAAGGAATACATATTGCTCCAAGTTTAGCTATTTATTTAACTGCTGTTTTGGAATATGTTGGTGAATATATCTTAATACTAGTTGCAAAGGCTTCTGAAAAGCAAGGTGTGGAAGTTGCTAGAGCACAAGAGGTTTATTCTGCTCTTTCTGAAGATTCTCAAATTTTTCCGTTATTCAGAAGGACGAATTTAAAAGAACAAATGGAGGTAATTTGTCAAATATTCTACTATGACAATACATATCTACGGTCAAACGATCAGTTAGTTAACTGATTGATTGACAATATAATTAGATTTATTAATATAATTAGCTAACATTTTTTTTTTTTTTAATTAATCATTTAATATATATTATAGTCACAACGTAAAAGTGCTATAAGTATGTTCATTTTTTTTAAAAGTGATATTTTAATTGTAATGTATTAACCTGCAAATTGTTATTATTAACAGATGGTAATGAATATAATTCTTCTACTACCTACCAGTTATCAACTCACTTATCTAAGAGTGGTAAATTAAAATATTAATAATATTAAATTAATTTTTTCGTTGAGTTTACACTTATATCATTCAATTTCCTGAATTTTTAGGATACATACAATCTTCCACTCCACGTAGTCCCACTAAGTCTAGTTCGTATAATGGAGGAGTAAGACAAGCATCTTTGGATGAGCTTGGTAACAGTTGGCCTACTTCCCCGGTTAAGTCACTAAGCGACTATGGTAGACAAAGTTCAGAATATAAAAATGTAGGTATGCGTTCAACTAAAAGTATGCAGAGCTTACAAAGACAAGGAGATAAAGAACCTGATTTAAGAAATGTATCGAGTATGGTAGGTCAAAGGTCCGCAATAATACATGAACTGTCTTGTTATTGAAATTTGGAGATTTAAAGTTTATTCCAACACAATTTATGTTTGATTACTAGGAGGATAATAGAGAAAAAATGAAGAGTTTTGAGACTTTAATTTCTAGCAATCAGACAATGAAGGTTTCTTTAACGCCAAATCGATTGATAACGATTGAGGTAGATTATTAAGTTTTTGTTTCTTTTTCTCCTTTCTTTTACTTTTAACTCAAAAGAATTTGTGGAAAATTCACTATTTTGACAGACACACAAGAGACCACCAAAACTTGCACCTCGTGAACCTGTGTCCCGTGAGCGAATAATTCAGAAATCGAATCCCACTTCCCCTGCAAAACTTGAAGAGTTTGACGACGACGACGATGAGCTATTTGGAAAGCGTAAATCTAAAAAGGATAAAGAAGAAAGTCTATGGGAATTTTTAAAGAACACAAGCCCAGATGATGTATTAGGCGATAAAGTAAAGAAAAAAAGATCAAAAATCCCTAGCTCACCAGGAAATAATCCTCGTTATACTCCACTCATCCCATCTTCACCATCTTCTCCGTCTTCACCACCTTCACCTTATCAATCTGATCGTATTAATGCCACAATCAATCAAACTTTATCATCTTCACAAGTAAACCAAAGTCAAAGTCGGACAAATTTTTCATCACTACATCATAGTAAGTCTTTAGATCAAACACAGTCTAGTTATTATCAACATTCTCATGCTAGCAAGAGTACAGGAAATATTCAAAACTCAACAAAAAAAAATCTTCCGCCCGTTCCTAAACCAAGGCCGGATCCTTTGGATTTGGTTGATGACGATGACGATTTATTATGTCCTCAAGGACAAAAAAAACCTAAGCGAAGACATGAAGCACAAGATTTAATTGATTTCTTGAGTACATCACCACCAAAAAATTCTATTTTAAATAATGGTGTTGATTCGTTAGATACTGGTAATGTTGGAAAGAAGAAGGAAAAGAAATTGAAAAAATTACTTTCAAAACTAAAAAAATCCTCATTTGCTGATGAATCAACAAGTCTTAGTGGTCAAAGACTTACTAATACTAGTATAAATAATTTTTCAACTACAAATACCTATGGTTCTAATTCAACAGTCAGTACAGTAGTCAATAAACCGGCTAGATACATTAAGATTGAAATACCTAAAATTCCACCGAAGGAAGATAATCGAGACCAAAGTATTTTCGATCAAGTTGAAATTCAAGGAAGGCATGCTCGTCAAATTTCAAGAGCGAGTTTAACAGGTTCGACACGTAGTTTACAATACACCCCTAATAGATCTACATTTTCAAACACTGGTGGAATGAAGAGTCCAACGACTATTTTGGAAATGGAACCTAGTAACAGTAAACCAGACGCAGATGACTACGATGAATACGTGGGAATAACAGATAGTACAAAAAAATTTCAAAAATCAACAAATATATCGAATATTCAACCCCCTCCTACAAATACTTCTACTTTGCCACAATCAAGTGCTAATGATATTCCAACGTATCCTGCACATAAAATTCCTTCTCCTGCCTCAACTTCTCAACAAAAATCTTCTTACAACACTAATAACAATAATTTTGCTAATAAAAACAATTATCAAGCATCGTCGCAGGGGATAAATAAAATCACGCCAACTTTGTCTAAAGATCAAAAAGTGGATGTATCTGAAAACTTCTCACTACCAATTTCGGCTGGAAAATTATCAACAGCGAATAGGAGAAAATCACAACAAATGTCAGTAAAGGCTTTACAGAATTTCACTCCATCGGAAGAATTACCATCACTTAACAACAAAAATATTATTGAAAATGAAAAAATTGAAGTTCTAACAAGGTCTGAAAGAATAGTGATACCCAAAGAATCCACACAGAATAAAGAAGTTGACCAAACAAAATCTAAAGTGACATCAAAAGAGCTTGTACAGAACAAAGAAATAGCTCGAAAAAAATCTAAAGAATTAATGGTATCCAAAGAATATACACATAATGAAATAGTTCAAATAAAACCTAAAGAAGCAATTGAAGCACAGGATGATGAAATCATTTCAGATGTCAGTTTCTTAGCATCCATAATTAAAGCTGAAACCAAAAATGTACAAGAAGAAATAAAAATCATAACATATAATGAAGAGGAAGAATTAGAAAAAGCTTTTGTTGTTGAATGGTTGTTAGGAACCGGTCTCACTTTTAAAAATGCAATGTCATATGTAGATATAATGCAGGAATATGAAGATGAGGAGGTTCCAGAGATGGAAAAATCTGAATATGAAGACGCTGATGATACTGAATTTGTAGATGATCGTGATGATGATCATATTACAATTAACAATATCGTTCAAGTCGGAGCATGAATGTAATAAATGTAGTGTTAAATTATGTTTTAATTTTTGTTAGTTTCCAGAGTAAAACTTGTGGTTTGGAAAAGTAGCTTTTGTTTTACTTTATTATTTATATTATATTTATATTAAGTAATTTATTTTGTAGAATATATAACAAATTTTTATATTAGTTAATTTTATTAATTATTATTTTTTAGTATTTCTTTATTACTCTTGTATTATTGTATCACGTTTTCTCTTCAAAAAAAGTATTCCTTTTCATTTCTTGTTACAAATACATATATTATTCAAATAACAAAATGGCTGGTTTTTTTGGAACAGTCATCATTGCAAATGTATTATTTTTGACCATTATCTGCTATTATCTTGACTTCATATATTGTATTACATATAAAGATCAAGTTAGCATATTATACAGGATTATAATCATGTGCTTTTTAGCTTTTCTATATAGATATATAAGATAAATAAAATACAAATAAGATTATCTATTAATTGTAATCAAATATTTTTTAAATTTTTATATTTTAAGTTGCTTATCAAAAATTTAATATATAAAATATTTGAATAATAAATAAATTTATTTTAAAGGCCAATAAAATCAAAATGATAATTAATTTACATTAAGAATTTTTATTACTTTAATTATATTATAATAAATATAATATTATTAAAAAAAAAATCTATTTTTTACTTAAATGATTTTTTACTTTTATTATAAAATCTTAAATATTATTAAAATAAATCAGATCATATATGACCAAAATTTTAATATGATAAATTATATGTTAAAATATTTGTTTTGTTAAGATAAATTTAATAAGCCAAAAATCATCAAAATTCAATCACTAAATCCTAAAAATTTAGAAAATTCTTATATAGGTAAGGTTTTAAAAATATTTTTTACTAATAGCTTTAAGCTAAAAATGTTAATTGTAATTGATTAATATAGCATTATAATTATGATACTTGCTATAATACTATAATTCTTAATAATATAATTTTGTAATTTGATTATAATATCTTAAATTTTATTAAAAATTAAATGGAAAAAAATTGAAATAAAAAACTATTTTGCAATAAATATTAAATTAATTAGTAATCATTATAAATCAGTTTTTTTTATTAAATTAAATTAAATTAAAATAAAAAACTAATTTGTAATAGGGTTTATTATTAAATTAATTAACTATTAATTTATTATAAAATAAGTTTTTATTAAATATAAAAATAAAAAACTGTTTCATAACAGATTTTTTATTAAATTAATTATGCAACAGGTTTTTTATTTTTATATTTAAAAAAATTATTTTACAATAATTTTTAAGAATATAAATTATTATATTAGCAAAAATTATGATTTTATAATAATATACAAATAAAAGTTCATCATAAATTATGCAATTAAAATAAAACTTTATTTATTATATTTTAAAATTAAAATTAATTTACTTCAGTTGTAAAATTTTAGCATATATTTATCATTAGTATTAAAATCACAGAAACTTAAGGTAATAGTAAGAGGTAAAAAAAAAAAAAGAAAATATTATTCAAACTTATATTTTTAAATTTTTATATATTTTTATTCAATTTTATTCTTTTATTTTTTTTTATAAAAAAATTGCAAAAGAACTTTAAAAACTACCACTAATACTTTTAAATATTCTTTCTAAATTTATTGAGTTTATATATTTTTTACATCATAAAAATAATTGCTTAAGAATTTTTAAAAAGTCAAGTTGATTTATATAAATATAATCAATAATTTATTATGTATAGTATTATCATCAAAACTTTGTTTTTAGTTTATTTTAAAAGTTAGATATTTAGAAAAGTCTATAATATAAAAGAAAAAAAGTTTAACTGATTACTGTATAATTCTGAAATTAAACAATCTCCAAAAATAAGCAATCCTGGCCTGCATTATGGTGAAATTAACCAGAGTTATGATCACTTTGGCCAGAATTAAGTACAAAAAATGGTTGTTTAATTTCAGAACTATACGGTAAAAAATAATATAGTAATTTAATAATAAATAAAAAAAAAAATAAATTTAAAAAAAAAAATATTGTAAAAATATATATATATATTTTTTTTTTGGCATTAAAATCATATTTATATTTATTAAATTAGATAGGATTACATAATAAGCATTTTTATATTACATATAATACTTCCAACTAAATCAGTTCATTCATCTGCCAATGAAAATATATAATATATCAGATTATTTGTTATTTTTGATTATAAATTCTAATTTTCTGAAAAAAAATGCATAATAGTATTAAATTTGAAATACCAGATTATAAATAATAAAAAAAAATAATTAAAATATAAACTATTAAGCATTTTTATAAAAAAAATAAAAGAAAATTATAATGTTTATATATAAAATTCACATTGCAAATTATATACAACTCAAATATTTAGAAACAAAAAAAGCATAGTAATATCATCATCTTGTACAAATCTGTTGAAAAAAATGAAATGAATAATCATATTAATAAATATTACTATCTAGCATTAGTTAAAAAAGTAAAATTATTTGTATTAGTTTTTTCTTAAGACATTGTACTAATTTCATAAAATAATAAAACTAAAGTACTTCTATGTATTTATTTTTTTTAATTTTATTTTTATTTCAAATTTTATAGATTTTTCTTAAAATAATTGCTATTAAAAAAACATTTAAGATTATCTAAATAACAAATAAATTAATATCTATTCTTAATCATAATTTTTTTTAAAATTTTAAAATATAAATTAAATTTATTTGTTTATTTACTAATAAGATCAAATTAAGCAAAAAGTGTGTTTAATATAATTCTTTTTCTTAAAAATTATATGACTATTTAAGATTTATTATAATATTTAAGTTTTAGCCAATCAATTAAACTTCTTTTTCTCATCTTTTATTATTATAACAATTAAACCTATAATTACAAATTTCAAAAAAGAAAAAAGCAAAATAAATTCAATACAAAGATAAGTCTAAGTAAGCATAAATGATTGATCAAATTGAAGGAACTATACAAGTAAGTCTGAGAACAGTAATCACAGGCATCTCAGGCAAAAGATAATATTTAATAAAATCAAGCGCCTCAAGTTTGCAAAGAAAACAACTTACAGCTTCCCTTCTGAAGCATAAATTGTAATCAACCTTACCATAATCATCAACACCTTAGTTCACAAACCCCCATAAGAAGTCCATTGCTTGGCAATATTACTCAAACAAACAAACTAAAAAAAAAAATAAAAAAAAGAACAAAAATAATGCTAATTTACTAAAATAAAAACAATTAAGAAATTAAAGCTAGCAAAAGTTTAACAATATCCATTTTATCATTAGACTTCTTGCCTAAAGACTTCTTTTTCTTCTTGTCTTTTAACTTTTTGGAAGACTTCGCTTGGTCCTAGATAGGTTTAGAATTAGTAAAATGAGCTTTAAGAGAACCAGAATTTTGCTTGTTAAAATTCTTCATAAACTGCTTGTTTTTATTCTGGGAAGAAATAAAAGAAGCACACTATAAAAAAGAGTGATCAATACTATTATGATTGAAATTAAAAGTTGTCCTACAACAAAAATTCTACATCTTGATATCTTTTGAAGTACGCCACAATCTGGAATTTCCCATCAGAATTAAAATGCTTGAGAGCTTTAATCGGATAATGATTAAAAATAATTGAAGGTTTATTATAGTCTCATAATTGCCAATAATTACTATCTTGAGATAGGTTATTGAGGTATAATTAGAACTGCTGACACTTTAAATATATATTGATTAATAGTCTTTCTTATTAATGATTGCTTTTTTCTTTTATTTTTTTCCCTTTTTATTTTTTGATTTTTTTATAAAAATTTTTATTCAAAATGAATACATGACATTGATAGTTAATAAATGATCATTTGAGTTTTTTTTTATTATTTTGATTATTTTACTTAGGAATCTTTATATTTAAAAAAAATAAGCCTATTACTTACAACATTTTTTTCTTTCTAATATAGTACTTTCATAGAAGACAAATGGCATTTTATACAATAATCAATAATATTAAAAGAAGTCCTAATAGATACATCACAATTCCTCTTAATTTGTATGATGTCTCTATTTTTTGATTTTATATATATTATTTAAAATCAGTTTTTTATTATTATTAAAGAGTTTACAATTATTTTACATTTTATCATTTTTTTATTAAAGAATTCTGAAACTTATTTTAAAATAACACAATACTTGAATTTGTTGATAAAAGTTATTATTATAGGTCTTGTATATAGTTTTTTATTTGTTAGTTTACTAAGTCATTGTAAATTTATAAAAGGAAAAGCAGATATTTTATTTTATTATAATATTATTAGTCATCAATATTATTATTAACATCATATCTAAAATTCCTTTTATATATAGATGAAAATGTGAAAAAAAGAATTTATATAATGGACTATTATTTATATTACTGTCTAAAAATTTTGATCTCAGTTAAATAAGATTATTATGATAACTATAATCCTAAATAAATGTTATAATAATATAACTTAATATTAATCATGATTATAAATTTATAATGTATTAATTATTGAAGAAGAAGTAGGAAACTTATTATATATTATAAAAGCATAAAAAGTAATTCTTTCATCTTTGTATAACTTATAAACAATTTTTAAAGAAAATATTATCGCCGTTTTCGAATTAGTGTGATCGGCACTAAATTTGCTAATTAAATAAAAAATTGACTTCGGAATTACAAAAAAAAACTAACATGTGCACATATATAATAATAAATATTATTTGATTAACATTATGCTAAGCCACTGTTGTATCACCTTTTTCATAATTTAGTTATCATAGTTGCGTTTTTTCGTTAGTAGCTTATAGACTGGTAAGTAAACAATTCCTAACTAATTCCAAAGATTCCATAAATTCCGAATAATTACAAATGTAGTCTGTAATAAACAGTCTTTTATTTTTATAGGTAAACTCAAGTATGCCTAAAGAATTTAGTGAAGACTTATATTGGCGCATTATTTATCTTTATATCGATGGTTTGTCAACTGTAGAAATTGCCAATACATTGCATATGAGTAAGGGTGTTGTAAATAAAATAAAAAAGAGATATAACCGCTGGGCTTGTGTTATAAATCCTTTTAGAGGTGTTCCTGGACGAAGAAAGCTCTTTAACAGAAGAGATATGATTATACTTAGAAATCTTGTTAGCGAAAAAGTGGACTGGTATTTAGATGAAATGGAATCTCTAACAGGGAAAAGAGCGTCTATTGCAGCACTTTGGCGGTCACTTTAGTATTTAGGAATTACTAGAAAAAAAGTAAATATATTATTTGATATTTATTATAAATAATTGATGTAATAAAATTACTAAAAGTTTTTTTTGCTATGTAGTTACAAAAAGCAGCATTAGAAAGAAATGAAATCGTACATGCACATTATTTAGCTACAATTGGTGAGCATTATACTCGAAATCAACTTATTTTTATTGATGAAAGTGCTAAAGTTGAAAGAAGTCTCTCCCGACTATATGAATATTCACTTAGAAATACTTCTGCTCAAAAAAAAGTGGTTTTTATAAGAGGGAAACGATATACCATTCTGTCTGCTCTTACACTAGATGGATTTGTTGCTATTGATATATTGAAGGATCATGTGATAAAAAAAAATTTATTGATTTTGTTCTTGATCAAGTGGTAAGCAACAACATGAATTTTTATTTTATTTGTTTATACAATTGATAAGATCATTATTTTTTTTAGATGCCAATAATGAATCCATATCCAGGAGACAATAGTGTTATTGTAATGGATAATGCTAGAATTCATCATGATAATGAATTAGTGGCTTTATTAGAGGGATTAGGATGCCATGTTGTCTTTCTTCCACCTTATTCTCCAGATTTTAATCCAATTAAAACTGCATTTTCAACTATCAAATCATGGATTAGACATAATCGTGATTTTATGAAAGCTTGTAATGATCCTATATATGCATTATTAGTTGCATGTAGTCAAATTACACCTCAAATGACACAAACATTTTTTGAAGCATTAATTTATGTTTAGAATACTAATTTTATTAGAAATTTATTTAGAAGTCAATTTATTAGATTTATTAGAAAAAAATAAAAGATATATTCAACTATATATAAGAAAAAATTTCAAAATCTTTGAGCTGCTTGTTTGATATTTTTCTGCCACCCAATCTTTACTACTCCTAGTCATTGCAATTGCTCATCTGACAATTCTTTGATTATATTTACAGTAATTTCTTCTTCAAGAAAAGTATTCTCAAAATTAGAATACACATTGCAATTATGTTTGTGATCTAGACTATTGAGAAATTCTCCAATTGAAGGTAATGAATTTGGTGATGCTAAATTAGCATTTGAATTATTAGAATTATGCATTGTTGATTGTTCTTGAAAAGTAGAATGTTAATAAAATTGGGATGGTAATTGAATAATGATAGAAACAGGAGTAGTGGGTGCGTGACTAACTTGTGCTTGCATTGCCAAATTATTCTTATTGACGGATATACTTGATTTGACATCAAATGTTGGATAAGAGGGAGGTACTTCATAGGTAGTTTAATAAAAATAATAAAAGATTTTTATTTTTATTATGCAAAACAAAATTATTTCTGTTGAAAATCTTACTATTTCATGAGCCCAAAGTTGTAGTCTTACAGGATTGAGTTGCAAATAGCGATTTTTTTGAACAAAACATGGTGTTGCATGTATATTACATTTATACATTTCACATAAAGTAGAAATAACTTCAGATCGGGTCCTTTCTTCTTTTGATAAATCCTCTTCACGAATAACACGTGATTTTTTTTTCTTTGTACGTTGTAATTCTTCAGTTGAAGAAAATTCACTTTCATCTGAACTCTAAAAAAAGTAAAATGTTAAAATTTATTTATTACAAAATAAATTTACTATAATAAAAAGATTTTACCTTTCTGTGTGATTTTTTTTTCTTTGTTTTATTATCTCTCACAACTACTATAATTGACATTTTTTTACCAGCTAAAATCACTCTTTTATACTCACTAATAAATTCTTGAAAATCCAATTCATCTTCAAGTTCATTTGATGGTCCACACGCATTTACTGCTTTATATGAGATCATATAATCCTTTGACATGACTTTTTTCCTCAAAGTCTTTTGAACAACCAAATTTATTTTCTCTATAAACTTATTATAATTGACAGGTTCAATACTCAAAGTTTTTGCCGTAGGATCTTTTATATTTTTACTTTTAACAATAATCTGCACTTTTATTTCTTCAAGATCACTATCTTCTTCTTCCTCTACATCATAATCACCATTTTCCTCTTCAGAATAGTCACTACTCACCAAAGAGAATATTTGATCTTCTTTATTAACATAATCAACCTCTCTTTCATTTGATGGATCTTCTTTCTTTTCATTAACATTAACAACTTCTTTTTCGTTTGATGAACCATCTAAAGCAATTATATTATCATCATTTTCTTTTTTTTTGAATTTGTTGTGCTTTTTTATCAGCACTTCTATATCGCTGGATTTGACTATTACAAGTGCTATAAAAGGTATAAGAAAATGGCTTTTCAAAGTTACTATTATAGCCAAACTTGATATTAGCATCAAATAGATATTTATTTGCTATTGGAAATGATAAGTCTGGAGTAAAAGAACGCTGATAAATCTGTTGCCCGCATTTTGAATATTTAGTTCTTGTTGGTTGCTTATTTTTATTAAATTTACATGGATTTTGTTGTGGAAATTCAAAACAATATAAACATTTTTGGCATGAATAACATGTACCTAAGAGGTACTTACAATTAACTTCTGTAACTTCTGCCATTTGAATAGCTTTAGATGCAAAAAATTCAACTTTTTTTTCGTGATATTTTATTTAAGCACTAAATTAGAAAAGAGTGACACTGCAGAACACATGATCACCAATAAAAAATTGTTTTTTAGTTGTTTTCAGTGTTTTCAGTGTTTTTAGTTAGATAATTTTAATTGATCGATAAATCACCTGATCACACTAATTCGAAAATGGTGATAATATATTAAATAAACTTTTTACTAAAACTTATTATTTATTTTTATGAATTATAAATTTTTCAATTTTTTAATATTTATAAGTTTGCCAATAGTAATCAAAAAATTATATCCTATACATCCTTCTTGAGCAGAATAATAGTTCATATCAGTATCCCATTGATTATTTAAATTAACTTTAATTGTACCACCACTCTTCTAATTCATATAATATTTAAACTATAATTTATAATTAGATTTTTATAGTTTTTATAGAGGATCTCCAAATAATAGTAATATAATTCACATACAAATTTACATAAAGTTTATATAAAGTTACTTTTTAAATCCATAAATTAAGTTTACATAAATTAATTAATTTAGGAGTAACTTATATATTATGTTTGTGTAAAGTTTATAATAGATATATATGAATTTTTTTTAAAAAATACTAATTTTGGTAAATGTAAATTACAATTATAATTGTATAGATGTATGTATTAAGATCATCATTTATTAATTTTTTTTTTGAAATTTTTTAAATATTATTTTTTTTGGTTATTGATACTAAAATATTTTTTAATTTTTATTTTTTTCATATTTTTTTTTAGTTATTAATACTAAAATATTTTTTTTTATTTTTATTATTTTTTTCATATTTTTTTTTAATTATTGTATTTTTTTTTTATTTTTATATTTTTTATATTTTTTCAGCATTTATACCAAAATTTATTTTATTTTCTTTATTTTTTCACCTTTTTTTGGTATTTTATACCAAATTTTATTTTTATTATTCTTTTCAATTTTTAATACCAAATTTTATTTTTTTATTTATTTTTTTATATTCTTTTCAGTATTTTATACTGGAATTTTTTTATATTTTTAATAAAAAAACATGAATATTTCTTTTTTTATTTTTTTGTTAATAAAATTGGAAATCTAGATAAGAATTGGTAAGTATAATAAGAAAGAGAATTAAATATATTTTTGTTATAAAAACATATTAATGTTTTTTTTTTATTTTTTAAGTTATCAGAATTAAAGTTGCCTATTGAAACTAAAGAGTTTTAACATGTCAAAATTGTCAAAACTATTTTGACATTTTGACATTGACCTTCTGATTTGTCAAAATACCAAAATAATTTTGACATGCCAAAACTATTTTAACATTTTGACATAATATATCATATGATATACTTATAGTTTCAGCATTCACTAATCTGTAGTTTGCAGATTTTTGATCAGTTTTAATATCGGTCATATGAGCTGATTTACTGATCGTAGATAATCTTTTTTTTTTGAAAAAAATGGTTACAGTTTTTTTTAAACCGGATAAAAAAAAATTTTATTTTTATTTTTTTTTTTTTTAGGTTGTCAAACTTTTTAGACAAACCCAAACTTGGAATGTGCACAAGTAAGTTAGTAGGAGAATGGGAGGGAATTTTTTTTAATATATTGAAGAAACATACTAATATTTCTTCTACATGTTTCTTTTTTTTTTCTTTAGGTTGCCAGACTTCTTGAATGAATCTGGACTTGAAATATACGCAAGTATGTTAATGTGGAGTAGGAGGGCTATTTCTTTTTTTTTTCTTTAGGTTGCTAGACTTCTTGAACAAACCCAAACTTAAAATGTACGCAAGTTAGTGGAAAGAGATTTTTTTTTAATATATTGAAGAAACATACTAACGTTTCTTCTATTTCTTTTTTTTTTAGGTTATTAGACTTCTTGAATAAACCTGAACTTGAAAAGTATATAAGTAAATTTAGTGAAAAGTAGGAGGAATTTTTTTAATATATTAAAAGAAACATACTAACGTTTCTTTTTTATTTTTTTAGGTTGTCAGATTTTTAGATAAACCTGGCCAATAAAATTTTTTTATTACAAGCAATAATATAAAAACTTTTTTTAAATGTAATAATTTATTATTTAATCCAGAAGTCAATTTCAATTATAACAATAAAATAAAATGCAATAAATTTTAGTTTTTTATGTATTTAATTTTAAATTTTTTTTTTACTAAATTTTTAATATGCATGCTATATGGTCAGGACATTACAATTACAATCAATCTATTAAACTTGTATCAAATTTGTATCAAACTTTATCAATATCTATTTAATAAACTTTATTAATTAGAATTGTTCAAATTTGAATCAATTGTGACTAAAATCTTAATATTTTATATATCACGAAAGTGATGTTTTAATTTTGGTAATTTTGACATGCCAAACTATTTCAGTAATTTCATACAGTTTTGGTAATTTTGACATGTCAAAACTAGTTTTGACATTTTGGTAATTTTAACATGTTGAAACTATTCTAGCATTTTAGCATTTTGATATATTTTTAGTTTTGACATTTTGACATTAGCCTATTAAGTTTTGGCAGGTAATTTTAACCAGGATTAGAGATTTGGACAGAAATTGGTAAGTAATTGAATAATATAAAGACTTGAAATATATTTTCATTAATTGTTAATTTATATATGAATCAGATTACCTCTAGTTTTTTTGAAGGTTAACTTTAAAATTAAATTTAAAACCCATATTTTTGGTATTTTAGACTACAAAAAAAAAAGAAAAATGAGTGTTAGTCAATACTTGTTAAATAATAATATTAAAAAAAAATTTTCAAAGATTACACTGGTCAAATAATCTTTGAAGGTGAAGTGGTATTTTTTAATGTTAATTAATATTCATTAATAAAAAAATATATATTTTAAAGATTACCTTTGAAATAGTCTAAAATAAGTACTTTTAATAATATTCTAATCTTATAAGTCATAAACAAATGTTAGCTAATGTTTATTAGAAAAATAGTTTTTTTAAAAAAATTACAACCTAAAACTATACCTTCAATGTTTTAGAATCACTGAATATTAAACAAATATTAAGATAATGTTCATTAAATAAAAAATAATAAAAAAAATATTTTTGAAGATTATACCTTCAAATAAAACCTAAAAATGCATATTTTTGATATATTTTAGATATCTTTAAAATAAAAAATTTTAAAAAAAATAATTAGAAAGTTTATCAAATAAAATTAAAATAAATTTTAAAAAAACAATCAGAAAATTTAAAAAAATAAAATTGTAAAAAATTTAAAGAAATTAAATCAGAAAGTTTAGAAAGTAAAATTGATTAATAATGTTAAATCATAAAATAATTATTAATTTGCAATTCCAAAAATTTTTTAAAAAAAAGTGAAATTCTGCAATTTTATAGATTATCATAGATCTTTTTAATAGGATATACAGTCTTTCTACAAAATTGTAGAATTTCATTATTTTTTTAAATAAAACCTGCAAAATCAAAAATTTTACAAAAAATAACAAAAAAAATGCTGATTTGCCAATTGCAGATTTATGCGGATTTGCAGACCAAAAAATTTTCTGATAATCAGAAAAGCTGTATATAAATCATTAATTTTATTAATCAACCATTCCTTCTTTTTTTATATAAACTATTTTCCCTTTCCTTTTTCCTCTTTTTCTTATTAAATATAAATTAAATTTTATTAAACTTTGTCATTCATTTTACTTTAAATTTAATTTTATATATTTTATCCTATACATTAAATTAATATAAAATGTCAGAAATTAACATTTAGTAGTTAGCGTTTATTTTCTTTTTTCTAGATTTTTTTTTGATACTCAGTGAGTTGACTTTTCAAAGACCAGTAAGTCTATGCAACTTACTTTGTTCTTTTGTTTGAAGGGTAGTAGGAGGACTCTAAACAATATATATATAAGTCAGATAAAAATTTCAAAATTTACTATGATCAATAAGCAAATTATTTTAAGTTCTACTAAGCAAACTCTTATTATAACCTTTGAATTTTTTATTCTGCTAAGCAATTTTTTTTCTAACATAGTATATAGCTTTATTTAAGTATAAAAAGATAATTTAATTATAATAAATATATATATAGTAATAGTAAATTAATTTTTTATATCATTGTGAAAAAAAATTGTGAAATTAATTCACTAAATATTAATAAATTAATAATATAAAATAATATACCAACTTCGGAATTTTTAATTTTAATTAATATTAATATACTATTGCTATTTTAAAAATAGTTTTAAAATTTGGAATTTTTTATAAATATTATTATATTTAGATTTATAAAAATTAAAATATAAATTATTGCCAACCCTTATGAACAAACTTCTTAAAGTTAACAAGTTGATTTAAAATAAAAAAAATTACACTTTAAAATTAAAATCACTTAAACGATAAATAATTAAAAGTACAAAAGTTAGTTGCATTCTACGAATATTAATCCAATCTTTCTAAAATTTTTACTGTAAGTAGATTCGACCTTGCTGGACAATTTTATTTAAGTGGAAAAAGGTAATATTATATAACCAAAGTGGTAAAATCATGCTTCAAAGTTGCAAAACAGGTTTTTGCAAAAAAATTGATAATATAAAAATAGCCAATTGTTCAGTGATATCGAATCTACCTGCTTATAAATTTTTATAATGATTGGACTAATATTTGTGAAGAAATTCATTTTATATATGAGTAAAATTAGCAAACAAAAAATAAGAAAATTAAAATGTGTAAAATAATAGAAAAGAAGTATTAGTTTAAAAAAATTTTTTGTAAAAATTTTTTTTGATATACGTGAAAATTAAAATTTTCTCTATATATATATATATGAAAATCTTTGTTATACGAATAAGGGGTTTTGCTATACAAATACAATTACTGAGTGAAATAAAAATAAGTTTAGCTACGCATTTAAATATCTAACTAACTAAAAATTTTATATTAAAATAAGCAAATAAAAGTCTTACATAGGATTTTTTTTTTATATGATCATTAAGCAAACTCAAATCTAACATATTTATATATTGTTTGGAGTTCTGTGATAGATGTTACTAAGGTGTTGAGGCCTGATTCTACTTGATTCAGTTTGTAGATTCTGTAGAGTCAAGATACTTACTTTAGTTTTCATCTGAGGATAACATGATAACTTACTTAAATTTTATATATTTTGTATTATAATGATAGCTTGATCATTATTTAGTGGCTCACATCTTTGATGTATCAATTTTATCTAGTTTAACTTTGTTTTTCTATTATAATTTTGATTGTTTTAATAAAAATAAAAATAAAAAAAATAAAATGTCAAAAATAATTAATCAAATAAGAAAGACAAAATTATTAATACTAGTATTAGTAAATCTAATTTATCTTTTAAACAAAAATATTCAAAAGTGTATAAATATTTTACTTTTAATAAATATACCATCTGCTAGTAATATGATTATTGTTTGCAAATATAATTTATTATTATTTTTAAGAGTAAATTTATTTAACGCACTCTGCGTTATAATGCACCCTCTATCACGTGATAAATTTTATTAGTTGCAGTTTAATTTAGATTATTGTTAAGAATTAAAATAATTGGCTAAAATTTATTATACAAAAAAATAACAAAATTTATATATTAAACTATGACTTTATTCCTTTAAACCCTGTTTATCAAAGATAATATTTTTTACAATTATTTATCTTTAACATAACTAGTAATAATAATAATGATACAAAAAAGAGAAACTTAACAATTATGATAATAAGAGAGAGAAATAATGGAAATAATATTAGAAACAAATAATTAGAGATAACGAAAATGATAGGAGACAAAAGATATAGTAAAAAAAAAGAAAGATAGTGAAAAGAAGAGGGAAAGAATGCAAAAATAAAAGGAACAGGATCGAAAACAAAAGGAAATAAGGATAAAATGAAAGGGAATAGAAATGAAAATAAAAAAATAATGGGAGAGGCAAAAAAAAAAAAAGATGACAAGAAGGGGACAAAAAAAATGAAAGGATGACAAAAGAGAGATGAATAAAATGAAAGGATGATAAAAAATGAAGAAATGATAAGAAAGGAATGAAAAGATGAAAAGATGATGAGGAGAAATGAAAAGATAATAAGAATAAAACAATGATAAAAATAAAACAATAATAAGAATAAAATGATAAGGATGAAATGATAATTGATGATGAGAATGAAATAATAATTGATAGTAAAGACAAAACAATAATTGGTGATGAGGATGGATGAAACAATAATTAATAATAAGGACAAACAAAACAATAATTAATGATAAGGACGAAATGATAATTGATAATGATGATGAAATGATGATTGATGAGGATAAAACAATGATGAGGATAAAATGGTGATAAGGATGAAATAATCATGAGAATAAAAGAAAAAAGGAGTGATAATAAAAGAAGAAAGTAAATGAAAACGAAAAGAAAAGAGAATAAATTAACAAAAGATAAACTATAAAAAGAAGAAAAATAGTTAGTAAAAATGAAATATAAAAACGAAATTGAGAAAAAGATAAGAAAAAATGCCATACCTTGTTCGCAAAACTAAGATCTAAAAAAAAGGCAGTGAAATGATGATGATAAAATAAAATCGATGATAAGGATGAAATGATAATTAATGATAAAGATAAAATTATAATTGGTGATGAAGACGGATGTATAAAATAATAATCGATAATAAGGACAAACAAAATGATAATTGATGATGAAGTTAAAATGATAATTGATGGGAATGAAACAATGATGAAGACAAAATGGTGATAAGGATGAAATAATCATGAGAATGAAAGAAAAAAGAAATGATAATGAAAAAGAAAAAAAGTGAATGAAAACGAAAGAAAAGAGGAAAAAATTAACAAAAGATAAACCATAAAAAAAAGAAAAATTAGTTAATAAAAATGAAATATGCAAATGAAATTGAAAAAAAAAGATAAGAAAAAATGCCATATCTTGTTCGCAAAACTAAGACCTAAAAAAAAAGAAGGCGAAATAATGATGATGAAATGAAATCGATGATGAGGATGAAATAATAATTAATGATAAAGATGAAATAATAATTGGTGATGAGAACAAATGTATGAAATAATAATCGATGATAAGGATAGACAAAACAATAATTAATGATAAGAACGAAATGATAATTGATGATGAAGACAAAACAATAATTGATAAAAATGAAATAACGATAAGGACAAAATGGTGATAAGGATGAAATGATCATGAGAATGAAAGAAAAAAGAAGCGATAATAAAAAAGAAGAAAGTGAATAAAAATGAAAAGATAAGAGAAATAAATTAACGAAAGATAAATCATAAAAAGAAGAAAAAATAATTAATAAAAATGAAATATGAAAATGAAATTAAAAAAAGACAAGAAAAAAATGCTATACCTAGAACGTCCTCAGAGACATCTGAAAATGAAAAAGTAAGGGTTATTTCTTTTTTTTGTTAATCTCATTTAAGAACATTCCCTAATGTCCCTCTATTGTCTTTTTTTTATAGAAGCACTTCCTGGAGACTTCTAGAGATAAAAAGGTAGGGTTTATTTTTTTTTGTTAATTTTATTTAAGAATATTTCTAATATTTTTTTATTGGTTTTTTTATAGAAACACCTCTTGGAGACGAAATGATAAAATAATAAAAAGTTGCAATGCACTTAACAGCTTAAGATTATTTTAATTATTTGATAAATAAATAAAAATAATTAAAACGTAATAAGAGGTGCATTATAATGCAGGAGTGTGTTAAATAAATTATTCCTATTTTTAATTATTACAATTATAATCTGACTATTTTTTATATAATAAAAAGGATTTTATAAATAAATCTCAACTTATAATAATGCTTTAAAAGTATATTTAAAGAGTTTATCTAGTAATAGTTTGTGAAAAAAAAAGGAAAAAGTATCAGGCTAAAATAATAATAATAGTACATTTACTTAACAAGGATTTAGAAAAAATTTACTTCATTAGATAGTTACAAGTAAGGCCAGACCAAGTAGATTGTCTGTTTAACATTACCCCCCATATTTTTTGATTTTTCAGAATAGTTTAACAATATATATTAGATCATATAATACACATATCTAGTCATATTTGATCATCTACTACAAAATGATAAAAATCTAAAAACTATCTTTAAATTATCTTTAAAATGTTCAAATATCTTCCAAGTTTTTTAATAATTTGATAATCACAGAAAAGTATTTAATAAAAATGCATAAATTTAATATAATAAACATGCTTCAAATTTTATTTTATTTGAAATGCCATATTTTATAGTTTATGTTGAAGAAGAACACAAAATTCTAATTAGTTCCAGAGTAGTTAAAGAATCTTCTTTTCCTTCAAATAACCAAAGTCCAACCTTTAATGATCTTTATGAATACCTTGTCCAGCCTGAATTATATTTACATGAAGTTCACGTGTTTGTTGGAAAAGGCGATTCAAAATGGAACTTTGTTCAAGATGGCTTACAAGATGAACTTAATTTATTCACAACACTTAGTTTTACGCATATTAAATTTGTTATCTAACCAGAAAATAATTCACAAAGATTACAAAATATAGATGGAATATCATGAACAAATGCATTTACCATATTAATGGAAAATGCTAACAAATTGGCTTTACCTGTAATTAAAAATGAAGAAAATCAACATGATTTATTGTATAATAATATTATAAAATTATTTAAACAAAAAAATGTTGGCTGGACTGGTGGATTGTATGAAACAATTGGCAAAAAGTTTGTTGAATAGCTGGTTGCGTTAATTTAATATATTGATCCACATCTACAAAAATTTAATGCACAAAAATTATATTTTCCAAAATTTTTCTTAGAGCTTGATCAATTTAAAATAAAACTTAATTATAATCATTTTTATTTTGAAGGAAAACATAAAAAACACCAACTAGCTTGTAATACACTTATTGATCTTACAAGTTCTCTAAATTTATCATTATCTACTCTTTGGGCTTGTGAAGTTATTTGGGAATCAGTTATTGAACAAGTTCTTTCTTTAATAAAAATGGTTGATCAATATGTCAATTTTTGAATAAGGCTAATAAACGTATGTATGAAATCCATCATAGTGGCGTACCAGCAAGAGATACTAGTGTAAAACTGGAAGTATATACAATAAACGCCAGTTCTGATAATATGGGGTCTTTGCAATAGAAAAGTACGAAATTCAAAAAAAAATAAAAATTTAATTAATCACTTATTTTAGCATAAAAAACATAATTAGCATATAAAGTAAATTTAAAATTTTTTTGAGTTTCGTACCTTTCTATTGCAAAGACCCCATATAAAAGAGATTTATGAAGAATTATTAAATGTTTTAAAGTTCAAAGATGAATATGATTTTATAGACATGGAATATTATTTACCAAAAGACACACTTAAGTAATATGATTATATTAAAAACTTACAACTTGATATTTTTGTAACGGTTTACTGATATCATCAAGAAAATTATTTAGGAACTATAAATTATATATGGAAAGTTCCAACTTATCCAGATGATAGAGACAAAACAAAATTAGCGCAAATAATGACAAGTGTTCAGAATTTATTGCCTAAATATTATACTAAACAGATGCGTAAAAATGTCCTGCATAAAGTTAGTATTAATTGCAATATTACCAATTCGTTAATAATACAAGTATTTACATTTCAAAATCCAAATATAGTATTCATTGGTAAAAACTATTACGCTGGTAATTTTGAGGATTCTTTATTACGATCTAACAGGTGATGCCACTATAACTAATGATGTTATTAGTAAGGAAATTGAAGAGAGATTAAAAATGATATTGATGCTTGAAGATCCTTCAATTATTGTTGATATGAGAATTAATAATGGTTTTAAAGGAACTAAATTTGATTGCTTTTGGAGTGAACTAGATGCGTATTTTAATGAGGTAATATTCTTGGTCAAATTTATTCACTATATATATCAAAAGCTAATATTAATTAAATATTATTATCTCTTAGATAAATGCTGCAATAGATGATCATTATTATCACGGTCTTTTATACAAACCATTAGCAATATCTATTTGAGATCTTTGTAATTGTATAATTCAAAAACTTGAAGAAAAACATGGAAGCCCTCTTTTTTCTCAAATTAGTATTCCCTGTGAAGAATGAATTTGATTACAATTTTCGCTAACAAATTCAACTTTTGCAAAAGCAATTCATTACATTGGTCAATTTAAAATAATTTTTAAAATACAAACCTGGCTTTTGTGTAAAGAACATCCTGATTCGCACTATTGTGCTTGTTATTTTTAATATTTATGTGAATTTTCTATTCTCTTTTGAGATTATGTTTATTTTATTTGTGCTGATGATAAGCACAAAGTTCCAATTAGAAAAGGTGTCACTACATCAACTGGAGTGCGTAATAAAAAATCCATAGTTTTGCAGGATGCAGATCTCATTATGTATGACCATAACTTTACAAAACTGAGTTTGACTCCTTCAGTTATCTTTTTTTGTGAGGTACCTAAAAGTATTAAAGAATTATTTTATAGTAGAAAAGTTTTTGTTTCTTTTAAAGATACTACCTTTCAGTCAAGTAATGGTATTAGACATGCAACAGAATTTTTTAAAGTTATTTTCTTACATTATCAACCTTCAGTTCCTCCAATTTTTTGCCTTTATACTAACAGAGGACCTGATCATCAAATTACATATAGATCAGTTCAAATATTCTTGATTTGTTTATTTCTTAAGAAAGACTTCAATATGCTTATAGCATTAAGAATAGCACCTCATCAAAGCTGGAACAACCCTGCTAAAAGGATTATATTGATTCTGAATTTAGCGTTACAAGGGGTAGCTTTAGTTCATAAAACAATGTTAGAAGATATGGAGATTTTGTTTAGTAAAGCAAATACTCTTAAAGAGATTTGCAGAGCTGCTAAAAAATCCTCACAATTGACTGGCGAATTGCAAAAATATATTACCACTATTCAGGAATTTTTACGAAAAAGGACAGAGCAGCTAGTTTTACATGATGAACCATTTTCTTGTTATGATCTAGCTGGCGAATCTGAAATTTCTTTATTTTTTGAAGTAAGTAAATTTATTTAGTAAATACAAATAAGAACAAATTAAAATAATTATTTTTTTTTAGACTATATTAGAGGTTGATAGATCTTTAAATATAAACAAAACAACTGCAAATATCCTTTCAAAAAAAAAATTACTTTCAAAGTTTATTGAGAACCATTGCCGTCAACGACACTATTCATTTCAAGCATGTTATTTTCATTTTCTGTAAATCAAATATACACTAAGTTCATTATTTAACTAATGTTTATTATATTTTTATTTATAAACAGATTAAAAAATGTAATGATGTTATATGTACCATTTGCAAGGCTATACGACTTCCACAGCATATTTTTGTGATACTAGATTTTTTGTCAGATCCAACTCCATCAGCTGGTACAGATATTTTTATCCTATTTTATAATTTAAACAATTTTATTCATTAAAAGATTTTCAATTACTTTAGAAAACAACAAATATTATACCAATTTCATACAGTATACTGTAATACAACAACTGAAAATCATTGTCCTATATTAGTATAAACTTTGAAATCAGTGAAACAGGTGCTAAATGGAATCTTTATAAATAATAAAGTGCGTGAGTATATTGAATGTTTCTAATGTGATAAACTTCGTTGTGTTTTCAGTAGTCAAGCTTTGAATACTAATGAAAAAAAGGAGTTATGGTTTATAAAAGAAGAAATGAATTACAGCTGTAGCTCTTCGTTAGTTGAAGAGAATCATGAATTCTACATCAAAGTCTTTATTCGTAAAAATATTACCTGTGAGGCACCAATTGAATTAGCTTATTATTCTTTTTTTTTACGTTAAAGTAACTACAAGTCACAAGTCTGCTACTAGTATTGGATTGATGGCGGTTTGGTTAACCTTCCTAATGATAGGACATCTAACTACAAATTTGTGTTTCCTTGCTACTGTTAGTGTTTAGAAAAAGAAAAGGATTTTTTCTGTAGAGTTGAGATTAAAACAAATAAGAAAACTGGAGATAAAAAGAGAAAGTCCAATAATTCATATTCATCGGGAAAAATTTTGGTTCACAGATCTGCACAATTCTGCAGAACCTAATTTTATGCAGATCTGAGGACATGCCGATGCGCAGCACTGAAAAATTTCATGGATTTCTGCACAGTTCTGCAAACACAAAAAAATCTGCGAAAATTTTCAAAAACAAATCTGCGAAATTTTTCAAAATTTTTGACATTTACAATTACTTTTATTGTTAATTAACATCAATTAATTTATTTAATTTATTTAATTAAAGCATTACAAATAAATCAATTTACTACACTATTACTACACTATTTCAGGTATTAAATGCACTAAATTTTCCGGCCTTTCTTTCTTTACTTTCACTGTTTCATTGAAAATGTAAAAAACGTTTTTTTCGAGGTTTTTTACCTTTATATTAGGATTGGAACCTTTTTTTCAGTTTTCTGCGCCTGCAAAAAAAACTAACAAAACCGTCAGTAAATGTTTTGTTAAATAAAAAAAAAACAAAAAGAAAATTAAACACCGTTTACTTTGAAATTCTATCCAGAGACAGGTCAGAAAACCGCATACCTAAACTAATATTTTTCAAAATTTTAATCTTCGAAATTCATCCAGTAAGCATCTGGAAAGCCAATGACTTATAAAATAAAAAATGAAACAGTTAGTTGATGTTTCATTTAAAAAAAAAATAATAAATTTAAATTTTTGAAGGTAAATACCTTCGAATTCTGCTAGAAGACCTCTAGAAAGACGCAAATCTAAAAAAAGAATTTGAAACGTTAATTAATGTTTCGTTAATAAAAATGAGCAAAAAAATTTTTTTTATCTTCAGGATAATACCAGATCTGCTGCGAGGTAAGGTCCATCTAAAAAAAATGAAACCGAACATTATTTAATGTTCGTTGAAATAAAAATAAGATAAAAAAAGGTGTTTTTTTTACCTTCGGTCTGCTTTGAATTTCAGACCTAAAAAAAGAAAAATAAAATGAAACATTAGTTTTATTTCATTTCGTAAAATAAAATATTATTTTGAGGTTTTTTACCTTCGAAATACTACAGCCTGCTTCAAACTAGAGTTCCAGACCTAAAAAATAAAAATGAAAATAAACATTAGTAACGTTCATTTAAATAAAATAAAAAAATAATAAATTTTGAAGGTATTACCTTTGAAATACCAGTCTGCCTCTAAATTCCAGACCTAAAAAATAAAAAAAAATGAACATTAGTAACGTTCATTTAAATAAAACATAAGAAAAAAAATAATAAATTTCGAAAGTATTACCTTTGAAATACCAGTCTGCCTCTAAATTCCAGGCCTAAAAAATAAAAAAAAATGAACATTAGTAACGTTTGTTTAAATAAAACAAAAAAAAATAATAAATTTCAAAGGTATTATACCTTTAAAATACCAGTCTGCCTCTAAATTCTGGACCTAAAAAATAAAAAAAAATGAACATTAGTAACGTTCGTTTAAATAAAACAAAAAAAAATAATAAATTTCAAAGATATTATACCTTCGAAATACCATAGTCCGCCTCTAAAGGAGTTTCGGATCTAAAAAAAAGAAAGAAAATGAACGTTAGTTGACGTTTATTGAAATTAAAGTAAAAAAATTGTTTTTTTTTACTTAATGGTCTGCCTCAACATGGAGTTCTGGACCTAAAAAAGGGAGAAAAGCGAAATGTTACTAACGTTTCGCTAAAATACAAAAAAAAATTACTTTTTTCTTTTTTTTTTTTACTTAATGGTCCACCTCGAAATGAAGTTCCAGACCTAAAAAAAAGAAGAGAAGCGAAACATTAATTAGTTTCGTTTTAATATAAAATATAATTTCAAGATTTTTTTTTACCTTCGAAATACCCAGTCCGCCTCAAATGAAACTCCAGACCTAAAAAAAAAAGAAATCAAACGTTAGTTAACGTTTATTAATAAAAATAAAAAAATTTTTTTTGAAATTACTTTCGAAATGATGTCCAAAGCCGCATGTTTGGTATTCTGGATTACAAAAAGTAAGAACGAACATATGATAATATTCGTTAAATAAAATTAAAAAATAAAATCAAACATTAATATTAACGTTTGTTAAATTAAATTAATAAAAAAAGTTTGAAGCTGTACTTCAGCTTTCAGACCTAAAAAAAGCAAAAATCGAATGTTAATATTAATGTTCATTAAATAATAAAAAGGTCTAGAGCTGTACTTTAGCTTCCAGACCTAAAAAAAATTAGAATTGAACGTGTTTAATGCTAACGTTCGTGAATTAAACTTCAATAAAAAAATTTTTCAAAGGTTTTACCATCAGAAAAAAAAGTCTGGAGTCATACTTTGACTTCTGAACCTAAAAAAAAAGCAAAAATCAAACATTAATATTAACGTTCATTAAATTTTAAATAATAAAAAGGTCTGGAGCTGTACTTTGGCTTTCAGACCTAAAAAAAATTAGAATTGAACGTGTTTAATGCTAACGTTCGTAAATTAAATCCAATAAAAAAAATTTTTCAAAGGTAAAACCTTCGAAAAAAAAGTCTGGAGCTGTACTTTGGCTTCTGAACCTAAAAAAATATAAAAATTGAATGTTTATAATATTCGTTAAATAAATTAATATACTTGAAGGCTTTAACTTTCGAAATGGAGAGTCCAGAGCCATTCTTCAGTGTCAAGGACCTTTAACCTTCGAAATGAAGAGTCTAAAGCTGTTCTTTAGCGTCAAGGACCTCTACCCTTTGAAGTGGAGAGTCCAGGGCTGTTCTTCAGCGTCCAGGACCTCTAACCTTTGAAATAGAGTCTGGAAAGGGCTTTGGGTTCATCCAAAACTTAGAAAAGAAACTACAAAAAAAAAAATTTTTAAGCAAGACAGATTTTGCCATTTTTGTCCGTAAAACTTTGAAATTTGAAAACAAATTTTTTAACTTCCTAATTTCTCATTCATCCTGCACTTTAAAACCATAAGTAAAAAATTTTTGTTTGAATCCAGAACTTGTACCTTTGGCATTCTGCCGAACATTGTAAACTTGACTTAAAGACTTCAAACTTTATAAAGAAACAGTATTTTTTAATTTTTTTTTTTTTTTAAAAAAAAATTATTCTTGAAGTCCGAGCATCTGACAAGCTTCGAAGCTTAAAAAAGAATCCACTAAAAAATTTATTTTTTTTTTCTTTGGATTCTTTAAACAAATTATTTTTTTAAGGCGTTAAAAAATTATTTCTTTAAAAGTATTATAAAATTATTTCTTTAAAGTGATAGAAAAAAATTGTTTCTTTAAAAAAGTTTAAAATTAGCGATGTAAAGTTTATCAAAATAAATATGCAAAGTTTATCAAATTAAAGAAGAAAATTGTGAAAATCTTCAAAGATTTTGTACGAAATGTTTTTAAAAATCTGCAATTTTGGAGATTATTACAAATTTTTCATAAAAAAAATCTTTGAAAAAAATAAAAAATAATTTTTGCAGTATTGCGCAAATTCTTAACAAAATTGCATTAAAAAAATGCGGCAATTTGCTAAAATCGCAGATCACTGCAGATTTGAACTGAAATAACTTTCCCGATGTTAGAATCAAAAACGTAGCAAACAAACTTAATATGTACAGTTTAAGTGATACAAAGTATGATGTACAAACTTATCATTTAGTATAAATTTAGTATTATTAATTAAAATAAAATAATAAATTCGTATTTGATCATGCCGTATAATAAAAATCACGTGATGTTCAAATATTATTGTTGTTAATTAACCTCTTCCTCTCAGTCATGAGTTTCATATGATGATGTTAAACAGATAATCTACTTGGTCTGGCCTAATCTTAAGATAGTTTTTTAAATAATTTTATAATACTAATGTAATTGAATTTAAATTAATTTCAAATTGTTTTTAATTAGTAAAAAATATATTGTAAATTTTAATTGTAACATATGTACTTGTAAACTAATTTTCTAATGTAAAATTTAATTGTCTAAATATTAATTCAATCATATATAGTCTGCTATGTAAGGATCCTGAACAATATATATATAGGTCATATTAAAATCCAAATTTTTTACTATGATCAATAAACAAATTATTTTAAACTCTACTAAGTAAAATTTTACTATAACATCAAAAATTTTATATTGCTAAGCAACTCATTTTATAACATATATAAAAACTTTTATAAATAACTTATAAATTTATATTTATAGTATAATTTATTATAAAAATTAAAATACAAATAAATTTTAATGTGATAAATAACTTAATTTAAATACCCAAAATATTAAAAATTTAAAAATTAATACTGTTATATAGATACTAACCTTTCAATAAATATTATACCTAGAGTTATAAAAAATAAAGCACAATTATTTTCAACCGTTCTGAATAACTTACTTAAGCACAAGAAGTTGATTTCATTTAACCAAAAATAGTAAAATTACACTTTAAAATTAAAAATCAAATAAATGATAAATAATTGAAAGTACAAAACTTAGTTGCATTTTACGAATATTAATCTAATCATCCTAAAATTTTTATTATAAGTAGATTTGACCTGCTGAATAACTTTACTTAAGCAGAAAAAGCGATTTTATTTGACCAAAGTGATGTAATTACATCCTGAAATTAAAAGAGAGAAAAAAAAATTTTGGAATTAGTACTATTTGAAAAATACAAATTTCTTCATAAATATTATACCTAGCCTTAAGAAAATTAAGATCTGAGTACTTTTGACATTGCTAAACAGCTTTACTTAAATATAAAAAGTGATTTCATTAAACTAAAATTTATTTTACATATAGTTAAATTTAGTAAACAAAAAACAAGAATAAAAGAACATTATTATAAAAAATGTATTTTTTTATAAATATAATATTTAATTTTATAAAAACTAAAGTTTATAAAATCAATAATATATTGAAAAAAAAAAATATCTTTTTAAAAAAATTTTAAAAATACGAGTGAAATTAAAATTTTTTCTTTTATTTTTTGGTCAGTTAATCTTACGTGTTTATTAAAATATTGATGTAAATTTTACCAATAAAAAGCTATATGGTTAAAATCTTAATGCATACAATCTTGTAGAAAACTCTAGTCTAAGTCTCTGTGGAAAACAAAGATCAAAGTGATTGAGTTAAATTTTAAGGGATGTAAAATACTATTCTAAAATAAATGAAAAAAAAACTCCTTTCATCCAGTCAAAGCATTAGGTTAACCAGAAGCAGAGAAACAAATAGTAAGCTATAACAAAAAAAATTTTTTTTGTAGAGAAATTGAGGTGACAAGCAAAATAATCTACAAACCTGTGTCATCTTCTTATTTCCTATATATTATGAGAAAAACTAATTTAAATATTGTAATAAGAGTTTAATAAGATTTATATTCTTATTTTGCTTTTTATCAGAGAATTTTTTTTTTTTTTATCCTTCTTTGTGGAGTTTTTGGAAGTCTTCTTAGAATCCTTTTTAGATTTGCTAGTTTTTTCATAAATTTTTGGTAGAACTTTTGTAGAAGTCTTATCAGATTTCTTCGATGTCTTAGATTTATCAGTGGTAGGAGAATATGACCAATCTATAGTAGTGATAACTTTATTATAATTAAAAGTAAAAGAAGTCTTTCGACACTCTTTAACATCTTGATATTTTTCAAAGTACACCACTATATGACTTTCTTTAGCTGTGTTGAAATGTTCTAAACTTTTGATATAATTAGTAAATAGTTTAGAAGATTTAGTATGGTCCCATAATTGCCAAAAGTGAGACTCTTAAGAAAGTTTGTTAAGGTAAAGATAGAACTGTTCTCTTTTTTTTCTTTGTTAAAGAGTCCAGTTACTAGGGAACCATCATACTGCTTGACCACAAGTAAATATTACCAAATATTATTATCAAAGAAGGCAAATGTGAAGGAGAATAGACAAATTTTTAGTCGCAGTGTCTAATATTTTTGCTGCTTCTTTATTATCATTGATATAACATTACCCCAAGCTTTAAGTTTGGCTATTATTTTTTTTGGATTCAATTTATAGGTACGTCATATATGAAAATATCCCTTACGTGGTATTTTTTATTATCAGGGATTTCATTATTTATATATATTTTTTCACAGCTTTCAACAGAATCTTATTGGAGATTTTTGTTTTGGTATTACTACCAGAAGATCGCGTCTTATCAGTTATGGTATGATTCATTTAAACTATCCTGTATGTCAGCGTTAACTGGTGATTTTTCAGAAGATTCAGGTTGATCAATATCCATATTTAGGGTTGTGGAATCATCAACAGAAATGATTGGTGTTTTTTGCTGTGACTGTATAGATAAAGATCCTATTTTCTCTATCTTACGTGATTTGACCAGGTGAGCTGCTTCTTCAGTCCAATTTTTAACCAATTTTTGGATATATTTGTCTGATTTGTGGCTTTTTAAAGCTGATTTTATGGCACGAATTATTTGTGATTAAAAATACGTTATTTATGAATAAAATATCAGAATGCCGATTTTGGCAATGCTGATTTTAAAATAAACATGTCTATAGCTAAAAATCAGACTACCAGTTTGTAGCTATATTTGACTTTTTTATGGCATTTTGCTGCTGATTTTATGGCACGTATTATTAGCAATCAGAAATTCTTTTATTTTTATTGACATAAATTGGAATACCATTTTAAAATTATAATTGCCAATTCTCGCAAAATCAGAGCGCTGATTTTTAAATAATTATGCCAAATCTCCTAAAATTGGATTGCCAAGTTTAATTCAGTATAAACATTTCAAAAATAGTTTATGCTGATTTATATATCAAATCTTTCTATTATCAATTTTCTCATAATTCATAATTATTATTATTATCCAGTTTTTTAGTTCAGTATAAACATTTCAAAAATAGTTTATGTTGATTTATATATCAGATTTTTCTATTATCAATTTTCTCATAATTCATAATTACTATTATTGTCCAGTTTTATTTTATTTTTCTATTTTCGATAATTGATTTATTTTTAATATTTAATATGTATGATATATAATATGTATACTATTATTTTATAATATATACTGCAATTTATGATATATTTATTATTATTATATTATTATTATATTGTTCATATTATTATTATTATATTACTATATTGTTCTTATTATTATATTATTATGTATAGAATGTTTATATAAAATATATTAAAATTATATTTATCTTGTCATGTTACTTATAAATAACTATAAAATAACCAGAGCTCTAAAAAAAAAGATTAATAGGATAGAAATAATATTAGAGAATTAATTTATAATTAACAGAAGTTAAATCACTCAAAATACAAGCAGTTGATTTTAAATGATAAAATAAATACCTAAATTTATGTACATCTTCTGATATTGACCGGTACTTCTAAGTAAAAGGGACCTTGGTGCTCATCTACATCTAAATTACTATTATTATCATCATTTTGTTCTTCATTAATTCCATCATTTTTATCAGCATTACCATTATTGCCATCATCGTTATTATCACCATTACTATTATTGTCATCATTGTTATTATCATCATTACCATTATTGTCATCATCGTTATTATCACTGTCGTTATCCTCATCATTATCATCATCATCAGATTCTGGTTCAATCCATCATGATGATATCCACCAATTTACCATGTCTTGTGTTGGTCTGCTTTTTTTATCAATATCATCTAGACGGTAACGTTTGTGACTTAACCTGATTCTGATGCTTACTCTGATCTCGTCTGCTCGAAATAAGATTCTTTTAGCCTAATGATAAATTTATAACTTATTAGCATAAACGCTTATGTTTTAAACTTTCGCAACTTTACGTACTCTAGAAGACCTCCGCTCTTTATTGTGAATCTTAATTACAGAATTTGTACTTATCAACCTTCCTGATCTTATGTTATCATTACGCTCTTCATTTGCCAGAATTTTATCTTCAGTAAACCATTCATCCGAATGGACTTCTGCGGTATTTACTGCCTTTTCGCAATCTTTAATAAATACTTCCTTAGTCATATTTTTAGGACAACAATCATCTAGAATGCTGTCTTACGTGAAAATCATATGTTGGAGATCTTTGCGTCTTCTTGTCATTTTCTATTAAAGAGTAAATTAAAATAATTAATAGATTATATACATTGTCATTTTAAATAATGAATTTCACACCTGATCTCTCCTTGACGTCATGTGTTGCCATTAATTATGTTCATTTATCTTACCCTTCTTTTTTAATTTTCAAATCTCTCGCTATGATTTGTGTAACTATTTTATTACTTTTAAAAGTTCTGTATCGTATACCTCTAATGAAGAAGGCATCACTGCTTTAACGGCTAGTAGAAGTTTCTTATTTATCAACTTTTTTTATTTACTAAATGTTTTTGACATATCAAAAAGAATTGATGAATTGAAGTTGTTTATAATATGGATTACTTCATCCTATTTAATATAACACTCATTTTTTAATGATCAATACAAAAGAGAAATATTTAATAAAATAAAGATATATTTACATGAACGGTTTTTTTGAAATTTTTATCAGTTATTGGAGGAAGGGCACGCCGATTCTTTCTGGACAGAACTGGTAATAGGCTTCTATTTCTTGGTCATTTACTTGTTCTTTCTTCTATTAGCACTTCTACACGTTTGGTAAGATTTGAAATCATGCTTCTTAATTCGCTGACTTCTCTATTATTAGCACCTATTATAAATTAGTATTTAATATAAATCATTTAGTATAAAAAATTTTATGTGCAAGTAAGTAAAGAAACGTGAAAGAAATACTACCACTTGCTAGAGGTGAAGAAGAAGGAATTGTTAAAGATAGATCGGTTAAAGATCCTATAACAATAACGTTAAATTGGTATAGTATAAGTAAAATAAAATTTAATTAGCATTAATATAAAACAATATTACTTTTTGTAATTGATCTTCCTCTAGAGACATTTTGGTAGTTTCGATTATATTGAGATTGAGAGCATGATTGATGTCGATGAGAGAAATGAGAGTAAGATTGAGATCAACGTTAATGAGAATGAGAATCATGGGAACGATGAGGGGAGCGAGAGCGATGGGAACGTGATTGTTAGGAATAATGAGAGGAGCGAGAGCGATGGGAACACGATCATTGGGATTTGGAATAATAATAACGAGATTTGGATCAAGATGGGTGAGATCGAGGTTGATGAATCATTGAGTGAGATTTTGAGCGACTACGAGATCGATTAATATGAGTTTGATGCCGAGATTGATGAGATTGGAAACAGGAACTAGATTTATTTCGTTGAGATCTAATAAGAGAATGAAAGCTATTATGAGAAATAGGAATTAAATTTAAAGGTTCAAATTTTCTCATTATGATATTTGATAATTTGATAATTTAAAGATTAAACAAGAAACAAAAGCTCTATATATAACCATTACTTACGTCTTCTGAACTAATTTTGTTATCGTCTGATTAAAATAAATGATAGATTAAATTAATAAGACTCGTTATCATTTAATAAAATATATCGCTATCAATATTAATTAAAATAAATCAATAAATTAAATAAACTTGATATTATATCACTTTCAATTAATTAAAATATATCAATAATCAATTATTTAAAATAATCAGTAAACTATATTAATTAAATTAAAATAAATCATAATTATGGTGATTATCATGTAGTCCAATAATTTTTTAATGAAGATGTTAGCGTTATCAACGCCTTCTAAAAAAAAAAAAAATTAAAATAAATTAATCAATATTTAAATATATCAGTAAACTAGATATTATATCGCTAACAATTAATTAAAATATATCAATAAACTAAATATTATAGCGTTATCAATTAATAGAATATATCAATAAATTAATTACAATATATCAGTAAACAATTAATAATTAAAAATATCAATAAATTAATTAAAATATATCAATAAAGTATATCAATGAATTAATTAAAATATATTAATAAACTAAATATTATATCATTATCATAAATAACATGTCCAAATTAGTAATAACACATTTGAAGCTTGATAAAGTTATACTTACGAAAGCTGGTTTTTCTGACAGGAAATATAATTGGCAAAAAGAAATATGCTTACTTTGTTAAGCTGACGAAAAATAAGGTGAAAAATAAGGCAAAAAAATATCATCAACTATTAACAAAAAAAATGAAAGGCAACAAAGAAAATTTGTTGCATTGTACTAAAACGTAAAGAAAAAAGAAAGAAAGCGTAGTAAACGTACGCAAATGTACCATACTCACAAGTAAATTTATAGTAAACGTAAACAAATTGAAAATTACCAATTTATAGAACGTGTATAGTAAACACGGTAAATGCAAACAAATTTTATAGCTCCTGCCAATCATGTCGGGTGACATTTATGCACTATCTAGTTACGTAGTATTAATAAACTATACATCTGTACCAACTGCCAAGGGCAAAAAAAGAATTAAAGATTTATTAAAACAATTCTATTAATTAACAAGTAATTTTAACTATGACTGATTGTTAGAATAAACGTATATATGCTATAACTCAACGTATTATTGTAAGCGACTCAATAAAAGATAAAATAATAAATATTTGATATCTTGTTAATAGCATTAAATGATACTGATATACTAAAAATTGACAACTTGAAAGAAAATATATAAAAAAAAATGAAATATAATTTTTCCTAATTTTTGATATATTCGAAAGAATAGGCCAAATATTAAATTTTAATGTTGTTGCAGTTGCGAACAACTAAGACACTTTTTTTATAACTCCTGCATTTTGATCTGTGAATAGTAAATTGCTACATCTCTACTTAAATTATTTGGATCTTTTGAATTCGTGATGATTTATGAGATTTATTAGTAAGTCGATTGACATGTTTTAAAAATCAGATTAATTGAATTTGAAAAAATTTTCTTGTATAATTATACCCCTTAATACCAAATTTAATTAAAAAATTAGCAAAAATAAAATTATATTTTAGTATTTGATAAAATACATTGGTCTTGACATCATTGTCATGTGTTATTATCAAAATAGCTTAATTACCAAGCTGTGCCTTAACAAAAATGGACCAAGAATTGGGATTGCTAAACCAATTAGATTGATTTGCAATTCCTTAAAAAGAAAAAAAAAAAAAAATGTCAGAATCTTTAGATACAAGAACCAGAACCAAGGTGCATTGTTTCTGTAAAGAATGTAATGGTAATTCAAATATTATATCATCTGATACTGTTGATGAAGATGTAATGAAGTGTGACCCAATATTAGGGATAAATGATACATCACCTGATATAACTGAACAATTATCTGAAGATATTGAATAATTGTCTGAAGATATTGAACAATTATCTGAAGATATTGAATAATTGTCTGAAGATATTGAATAATTGTCTGAAGATATTGAACCATTACTCACAAGAAACTATTTCTTTTTAACAAAGAAGACACCTATACATGAATCGGTAAAACATCAAATGATAAAAAAAGGAAAAATATCCGATCTTGTTCTTGAAAATTTATTATTGGATAATGTAAGAAATGAGAATGATCAAGATGGGGATTCTGAAGATGATGACGATAAAAATGGAGATACTGAAGATAGCGATTCTAATTATTCTGATGATTATGAAGATGATGATGATGAGGAAGTCAATTTTACATCAACAGATTTTAATGACGGCGAACCAATTCTTCCTAACATTAACATTAATGATAATTATACTTGGATTATTTTGTAGATATTACAATATCAAAAACGATTTAAACTTTCCAATGTAGCTATAGATTCTTTGTTCAAGTTCTTAAGATTTTTTCTTTTAACAATAGATGAAAATAAATTTTCATCTTTTCCTTCCTCTTTATATATGGCTAAAAAGGTGTTGGAGATATCCACAATGATAATTAAATATGCAGCCTGTAACAGATGTCACAAATTGTATGATATAAAAGAATTATCAGACAATACTGAAATACCAACTTGCAGTTTTGTAAACTATCCAAATCACAGAATAGAATGATTTCGACAACAATGCAATAATTCTCTATTAACAAAAATAGATAGTAATAATAGTAGTAATAATCCCATTTTCCGTCTGATAATGACATTTCTGTTAATAAATATTAAGCAACAATTAACCCTTTTTTTTAATCGCAAAAATTTTGAAATGTCATGTTAGAAGTGGACAGAAAAGAAAAACAGAATTGAAACTTTACTCAATATCTATGATGGTAGAGTCTGGAAAAGTTTTACAGATGATGATGGTGCGCTGTTTTTTACAAAAGAATTTGCCAATACTCATATCAAATTAATGCTAAATATGGATTAGTTCCAGCCATTCGTAAATTCACAATATTCTGTTGGTGTGATTTATGCCATTTTTTGTAATTTGTCACGTAATGAACGCTTCAAGTCACACAATATTCTCATACTAGCAGTAATGCCTGGTTTGAAAGAACCAAGCCAACATGAAATTAACAATTATTTGTATCTAATTGTTAACCAGTTAAATTGTTTGTGGAATGGCTATTTTATAAAAACAAATAAACACAACAACAGTCGATTTGTCTGTGATGCAATCATTAACTGTTCTAGTGATGTTCCTGCGTCTTAGAAATTATATGGTTTTATTTCAGCTCATATTGCATGCTACCGATATTACAAATTGGCAAATTTTATAAACAATCAATCAAATTTTGGGAGGTTTGCAGATTTAGATGACTGGTTTGTTGAGCGAGATATTAATGAAATAAGAGAAAAAGCAAGTAAATATAAACAATGTGCAATTGAAAAAGCACGAAGAGCCCATGTTTCTGAATATCATGTTCGCTGATTAGAGATATACTGCTTGCTTTATTTTAATCCTGTTCGCTTTTGTGTGATTGATCCTCTGCATTGCTTTTTTCTCAGTATTGCAAAATAGATCGTAACGAAATTCTGGATAGGTGAAGGTATATTAAATAACGAAAAGCTCAAAATTATGCAAAAGAGAGCTGACATGATAAAGTTCTCAAGTAACCTTGGACGCCGCCCTGTCAGAATAGTTACCGGTGAAGGATTCTCAAGTTTCACAGCAGACATGTAGAAAACCTTCATGTTAATTTTTGCAATACCTATCACATGAAGTTTCCTTGAATATATCGACTGAAAAATTCTTGCATATTTTGTGCGTGCTTGCAAGATCTTAACAAACTGAGAGCTATAAAAAAATATGTTAAATGAAGCGTTTACAAGACTGATAGAGATGAACAAATTAATTGAACAAAAATATGGTTAAGAAAAAATAAGTCCTAATCTGCATCTCTGTCTCCATATCTGTGAATGCGCATTAGACTATGGTCCTTTGTCCTCATTCTGATGTTATAGCTTTGAACAGTTGAACGGAATTTTAGGTATGTGATTTAATTTTTCTGATTTAAAAATCGCAATGTTATTAATTATTTTTAAAAATTGTAGGTTCTTATAATAATAGCAGACGTAATATTGAACCTGAACTACTAAGAATTATGTCTGAAAATACAATCCTTCAATACTTCCTCTCAAATTGTGACAACGATCACTTATTTTCCTCCTTGGAGATAATAGAACCAGGAAAATCTGTTGGCAGCTTGGCTGTACTTGATGATTTTGCGAGCAATGAGTATCAAAATTTTATAAAACTATCTCTTATTGAGGAAGATTTGGCTTACAAAACAGAATATTTTCCTGGGTTGCTAATGAAACCGCGCAAAGAAACTACCCTTCCAAACCAAATTTTGGACCTACTGGTAGAATTTTATAATAGTTTGTATAATGATTATTGTTTCATCTCCATTTACTCTATAATAGGTTCAAATAATGGTACTGTTGTAAACCATAAAATTATACAATATAGAAGAATAAGAATTGGGGCAAACATATATGGTTCTGTTCAGGCTGCTCATCACAAAAAATCCTCATATATATTAGCTTGATTTGTACATTATGATGGATCGATCGATATTTATCCTGGTCAAGTACAATGTTATTTTAAGCATACTATTCATTTAAATAGTTCACGATCATTAACCCATTCATTAGCATTAATCAAATAGTACAAACTGGTTCAAGATCATAGTACAAGATATTATTGCCAAGTAGATAATGACATAAAATCATGTAATATAGAATTATGGACAAATGAGTTTTATGATATGAGAAGAGATAGTATTATACTCATACATCATATAATAGGAAAATTCATTAAATGTAATTTTAATACTGGAACGAGAAAAACAAAAGAATATATGGCTGTGATTCCTTTAAATAAAAAAATTTCATTTTAAAAACTTTATATAATATAAAATGAATATATGTAAAATCAGAATGGCAAATTTAATTATAGCATTTGTATTTGATTAAATTATAACAATCATTTTTTTTGGTACAAGAATAACGATAAAGGTTACATATACCATAATTAATTTTAACCGCGTGAAAAATCAGATAATTCAGATAACAAGAGACCTTATTTTGAGCCAGCAAAGTTGTATTGCAAATCGGTCTTTTATTACAGCATTACGATACAAGCACCATACTTTGTAATTAATAACTCTAATCATGTAATAATTTTTAGATATCAAAGGTTTATTTTATTTTAATTAAATATCACATAAAGTATAAAACAATTATTCTGGCTATATAAATAATTAAAATTATATAAAACGCACATTTAAGGCTGGCAAAGCTGTATTGCAAATCAGCTCTTCTTATATGAAAAGGGTAACAATTACACTAAATTAATACAGCACTTATTCAAAAATGTTGCAACTTAATTCTCCAATAATCATCATTGTTATAATCAAGTTACTTACGACTTAAGCTTACTTTGATTATAAATAAAATGGCACTTCGCACAGACAGAGCTTATGATATATGAGTTATCCCATCATGCTTATTTTACCCCTTGATAAAGGATTTTTGTTGTATATACTTTCCTAATCAATGATAATCAAAGTTACTTATGACTTAAGTCTATTTTAATTATAAATAAAATGGCACTTTGCACAGACAGAACTCATGATATATGAGTTATCCCATCATGCTTATTTTAACTATGATTAAAGAATTAACATTATTATTGTAAATATTTTACTCATAAATCATAATGATATCTATTTAGACTTTAACAAATAATGTGACAGAGAAGACAGAATTATCATAACCAAAATTTGAAGCGAGAGGTCTATATATAGTAAATAGATCATCAACTTTGGTACCAGAGTTATTTACAAACTTTAGGTGGCCACCTAGCCCACCTTTCCTATAACACACTATGCATGACGGCAAATGGTATAGGAGGCAGATTCTTCTTTCAGAAAGAAAGTTTTTTTTTTTTGAAAAAAAAAAAAAATAGTATAATTAAATAGCGTTTAATTAAATGTGATTAATTAACTTTTTAGAAATAGGCCTTATCAATGCGATCTCATCAGTTTTGATTATTACTGTTCAACCTTATGAATACTTCAGTTATTGTTTGTGAAATCGAACCAATTGGGAATTCAATGTATAAAACAAGTAGAATATTTAGAATAGTATCTTATATTTATTAGTATAATAAATAATTTCAAAAATCCTATGATGCAAAATTACGAAATATTACAATTTAAATATTGGCAAAGGCTATTTTAAATAGAGTAAAATCTTTATTTGACCTGTGTCAAAAGCGGTAAAGTTTACACTAAATATAATATCTCTAGTTTAAATATTGGCATTTAATTAAAAAAAAGGTAAAAATCAGCCGCTAAAATCGGCATTTCTGGATGAAAAATTGGAAGTTAACAAAAATTGGCAAAAAATTAGTAAAATAATTGGCAAAGCCTTATTGAAGTCGGCAAGGAAATTTTAAATAAGATAAAATTCTTTATTTGAACTATATAAAAAGTGGTAAAGTATATAATAAATATAATATCTCCAGTTTAAATATTGGCATTTATTTAAAAAAAGGTAAAAATCAGCTGCTAAAATTGGCATTTATGACTGAAAAATTGGAATTTAACAAAAATCGGCAAAAATAGATATGGCTATACTAAAATAAGCAAAATAAAGCATATTCTATATTGAAGTTGGCAAGGCTATTTTAAATAGAGCAAAATCCAATTTTTTTCATTCGACCTGTGATATTCTCAAAATTGGAAAAAAGCCTTTAACGCAAAAGTGGGTGTTTATCTATGGTGGCCTGTATAGTTCTTTGATCCACATTTACCATGAGGGATAACAGTGTGTTTGATATACCAGTTTTTTGAGAGAGGGCTTTAAACCTAAGAGAATGTCCTATTTCATCAAAAGTTTTAACTAATCTTTCAGCTTATTTCTCGACTGAAGACGCAGTAATACCTTGAAAATTTTTTATAATAATATAAGTTATAATATCTTTATAAGAATACTCCTAGGGAGCTCTAAGACATATCTCACTAGACGTAATAGGTGGTGGAGCTATTGGTGGTGTTTTTTTGGTTTTAAGTATATGTTTTTTTTTCTTCTTCTTTTTTATTAGTGAAGACAATGCTAAAAAAGTGTCCTTACCAAGAAATTCATTCATAAAATGTATATCTTTTGAGTTTGCAGATGAAGAAGACGACTGACTATATTCATTATTATTACTAATTAATATTTTTGTATTGTTAAATAATAAAAAATTTTTGCTAAGTAAACCAGCACCAAAAACAGCTTCAACGTCTTCTACGACCCAAATTACCCCTACTTCTGCCAGAGAGAGTCCACCTTTTGACCACTTTCACGATGTTATAGTAGATTTTCTCTCAGGACTTATCAAAAGAAACCCAGAACTCCTTAGCTCAATAATAGCTCCAGACTCTTTCGCTATGGAGAAGTTTCTTCGCAACAATAAGGACCAAGTAGTTCCTATGGATAAGTTGTCACAACATATTAGTAGTTACGACTGCTATCCTCCTATGGCTCAATTTTTCGCTACTTTGCTTAATCACTTTCTCTTGGATGACGAGCGCCAAGCAATTATTCTCATGGACTCCAAAATTCGCCAAGAATGGGAAGCATACGTAAACAAACAATCTCCCGATAAGGAAGATTTAGCGGATCCTATGCACCAATCAGACACGTCGATGAATTTCGATGTTTTTGATGCCAATCCAATAGGATCATTGGATGATATGGATGACGAATTACTCGCCATACCTCCACGTAATACCACACCTATACCTGTCACGCCCTTGACCAAATCTCAGAAAAGGAGTGCTAAAAAGAAGGCCCGTAAGGAGAAGAAGAAAGTTTTACAACTACAAACTCCTTCTGAACTGGATGAAAAAGTAGTGCCCACTTTTAGCGCTGAATCTCCTAAGTATACACCCTCCAAACCTTCTGGTTCAAGGACGGTTACTTTTAATCAAAGTACTCTTTCTCCTCCTTCCACACCCTATAAGCAGCAGTTGAAGCGAGATTCCAAACCACAATCAATTCCTATAGACAATGGAAAGAAATTAAAACAGAAGGAGACAGACAATAATTTAAAAAATGGAAATGTTATCATCACCGGGTATATTTCTCAAGATCAAGAACAAGTCCAATTATTGGATCTTGTAGTTTATGATATTCTGGCCAAATGGGATAACTATACTTTGTTGGCCAATTTAGAACGATAGGGTAAGGTCATATCAGTTAGCACAAGGGTGCACAAGAAGTATTTATCTGTGAGGGTTAGACTGATTCCTGACCATGAGTGCTTAAAATGCTACAACAGAGGGGACTGGACTGTCAACTTGGGAGGAATCTCTGTTCGATAGTTTCCTGCTTCCTGGAATCTTTCAGAAAGGAAACAACGAGAAAAGTTCCAAGCTGTCGTGTACAATCTTCCAGAAGACATAACGGATGCCTCCTCATTCCCAAATGGACGCCCTCACCAATTTTTGTTGGACAGTGGCATAAAATCTTTTAAAATAGTTAAAGAAGTTGATAGATCTAGAAAGCTGATAGGTTACTTTGACACTTGGGATCATGTTTCCACTCGCATAAATAACCCACAGCTTTGGAATGACGTTAGAATCTCTTGGTGCCGTTATTCCACCCCCAACTTTAAGAATTTACGTAGACCTGCTCGAATTGGCAATGCAGAGAAGTCTTCTGGGACACCCAAAGGGTCTAACTCTTCTTTTTCAGGTTTTAATACTAACAACCGCAAGAATAATCCGAATAAAACTCCTAAATCTGGACGTTCTACCAAGAAGATCGATCACTCAAGAAACGCCCAGTCTAAGAAGCTGGACGTGAAAAATTTAATCGCTGGGCTGAAGGCATTATTAGAACATTATGTTTAGTTTAGTTGGGAGGAATAGATAGAAGATTCCATATTAACTTCTTGTCATGCTTTTGCGTTCGCTTTACATGATGTTTTTGTTTTATTAGATCATACAATTTTTCTTTTTCTTTTTTCGTTTTCCTTTATACCTTGAACAATTCTATAGCTAGACTTCCTATTACATTAAAGAGAATAGGCTAGGGATATAGTAGTCATGAGATAGTTTGTGACCCTAGTGTGAGGAACGGGCTGGCTTTGTAATTTTTGATCTTTCGTAACTTTTTCTATCTTTTTTCAGAAATAAAAGCATTTCTTTTAACTATAAAAAAAAAAAAAAAAAAAAAAAAAAAAAAAATAATAAAAAATAAAATTTTGTTTCTTATTATTTTTTTTGGTTTTGAAAATTAGCAGAAAGAGTTTTTTTTGAAATTAAAATTTTTTTTTTTTCCTAAGCAGGATAAAACTTCTTTATTAAGATTATAGCAGATAAAAGTGCTATATAGTTAAAATTACGCTACATATGAATCTTACTACAAAAATCTAGTAACTATCTAGTAGATATCTACTGATCCTTAGAGTTAAAATAATTTTACGCCTCCTTTGACAACCTTCCCTCTCATGACATCTCTATATAGGATAAAATGAGGGTTCTGGGTCAGATTTCTGAATAGGTATAATTAGTGTAAGCCCTTCCTAGCTTATTTCCCGATATATAAAATTTTGTAATCTTTTTTAAACCCCAAATTTATTTGCAAGACCAGAAAACATATCAAAATACAATATTGAATTTAAGATTTAAATCAGACTGGAGTATAAATTTTGTTAACATATCTTCTTACCCAAATTTTTTGTTTATAAGATAAAGAAGAACACCATCTTTATTAACGTATTGGCCGATTTTTAATCTCAAATAATATAATGAAAAAAGAATGCTATATTCTCTACGTAAAGAAAATTACAACTCTTTGGACATAACTCCTAGCACCCAACTGCCTGGACACCCAAGAAAACAATACCTCCAACTCCTTGAGATCCCTTTTGAAAATTAACAAACCTAAAATTAGACCTATTACTTATCTCTCACAAGAACTAAAGAGAAAGGATTTCAAAAAAAGAAAAAATTTGAAAATATACAATAAAATTACAATAATAAGAAAAGAGCTTCTATAGAAACTATAATAATCCTAAAAAAACCCTTTTAAAATTACTATTCTAAAATTAAAAAAACATGAACAAATTAAAAATTTAATTAAAATAACTATTTATTGCTATATCTTCAAGCTTTTGATTCAGAAATGAACATCTATTTCTAATTGTTAATTCTTTCCATTGAACAATAAAAATATCCTGTTACGTTTAAATATGTGCTGTATAGAGACTACTGACACAGAAGACTTTTGCATAATGTTCAACATAAGAAATAATTGGTATAAGATAAGGGGTTTTATGTGACTATATATATATTTGTAGATGATCTGCAAGTCACGTATTTATTTTGGTAAGTAAACACTCATCAAGTAAAGGGCAAAAGGAGAGAAATATGAGTAAAAACAAATAATAAAGAGTGTTCTTCCTATAAAATATGCTACAGTGTAGTTTATTTTGAAGTTATAATGAAAGTTATATAGTTATTTGTATGTTACCGTATAAACGTTTTGTAAACTGAAGTTTTTGTAAAGTGACATATAAAATATGTAGAAAAACTATACTATTAAAGAGGACTAAAAACCAAAAAAAATGTTTGAAAGTAGTATTTAGTGATATGAAAAACTCTTGTGTTGGTTATTACTAACCTTGTTATTTTTTTAAAAGAAAATTTTTGATGTGAATAATAAAATTATTATACGAAATTTTTGGTCAGAAAAAAAGAAGGAAGAGTTTTTTGAAATTAAAATTTTTTCTTTTTTAATATATATGTAGTATGAAAATTACCTCTTGCTACGCAAAATCTATATATAACTTTAACAATTTTAACTTTCTATTACGTATCTATAATTACAACTTTTTTATTTTTTGCCTTCTAATAAGTAAAATTCTATATGACTTAAAAAAAAATTTTATATAATAAATAAGCAAATTTTTTTGTTACCTATATATATATTGTTCAGGGACTTGCTATGTAAAAGTTGACTTTAAAGATGCTTCTGAAAATGATATATATCAACTTTTCAGTTTAGACAATAATATCAACTTTTTTCTTGATTAATCTAATGTTTTTGATATTCTTTAAATTTCCTTTACTATTTTTTAATTATGCAAAATTCTACACATCTAAACAAATGATTAGTAAACAAAAGGAAATTATAAAAAAAAAAAGTTTTTGATTCTGGTATTCTGTTTACAGTCCAAAAGTTAAATGTCATAATCTATACAAAATAAAGATAAAAAAAGTTGTTTTTTTTATTAAAGTTTTCAAAATTTTTATTCAAAAACTTACTTAAAGATCTGAATCAAAATTTAATTAGATAATTTCTACAAGATAGAAATAAATAAAGTTAACATTAATATAAACTGTTTTTTAAATAAAATTTTCAATCTATTTGAAAACTTACTGCTTTTCAGAACGTCAAGATCTAATTAAAAAAATGCGCTTTTTTATTGAAGTTTTCAAATTTTGATTTCAAAATTTAATCTGTGTCTAATACCTGAATAATCAAACCTATTTACAAAAAAAAAATGGAATATTAGAAATAGTTTGTTAAAGAAAAAAAGAGGAAACTACTAAACTTGCCAAAGCTTTCATGTTCCCATCAAATTTCATTCAAAGAACTGAGAAATAAACTTTTTAAAAAAGAAAAAACTTTCAAATTTTACATTCAAAGAGCTTGATTGTTTAGCTACACATTTTGTGAATGGGTAATTGTGATTGTAATCTTACTCTTACTATAGGTAAACATGATCTTGAACACTATGATGGTAAATGCTAATAAAATAAATGTAATAGTATTTCTAACCAAAAATCTACATTTTAGATTATCTAAAAAAAAGGTGAAATAAAATGTTAGAAACGTTTCATTAAAATTAATTTATACTGTAAAAAAAACTTCAGCTTTCTTACTGAAAACTCACGCTTCTAAAGATCTGAAGTAAATACTTCTATAACTTCCATACCAGATCTTATGCATCCATTTTAAGAAACTGAGTGGCTGTATCTTTATTAATATATTTATATGCCTTCATTAATAGACACAAAGCATGGTCGCCTAAAAAAAAATAGTAAAATGAAAAGTCAGTAAAAATGTTTCATTAAAAGAATTAATCAAAAGTAATAACTAACTTTCATCAAATATTTCACATATTGTTCAAGTTTTCTGAAGAACTGGTTATCTATAAAACAAAATAAATGAAACGTAAGTAAATATTTTGTTAAAAGAAATAATTTAAAGTAAATAAAAATTACTGAATTTTTCATGTTAAAGTATCTAAGGAACAGTCATTTACAAAAAAAATGAAACGTTAAAAACATTTTATTAAAAGAAATAAATTTTTTAAAAAAAATTATATTCTAAATCTCTCATCAAAATCTACGCATCTAAAAAAGAGTAAAAATGAAATGTTAGTGAAATATTTTGCTAAAAAAATAATTCAAAAAAATATTCTGAGCCTTTCTACTAAAATTTTACATGCCAAAAGACCATAAATTTAAAAGTTTATTGATGGGTTTTTGAAGATAGGTCAAGTATGTTTAGAACTTTCAAAATAAATGTCTAAAAAAAATAAAAATGGAAATGCATTAGTAAAATGTTTTGTTAAAAAGAATAAATTCAAAATAACCTTTCCTTACTGAAATGTGTATCTAAATGAAAAAACTGTAAGAAAATTAGAAAAGAAAGTCACAGGAAAAGGAAAAACTGTGAGAAAGGAACAAAAAAGAAAAAAAGGGCTAAATGACTAGAGAATGGGGAAATGGGAAAGAACAAGAAAAAAAAAAGCGAAGAAATGGAAATGGAAATGGAGAAGAAAATAGAAATAGAAATATAGGAAAGTTTTGTTAAAATTTATCATTAATTAATGTAGATTACGTGATACACGTGATATTATCAAATTTAATATAAATAGGAGCTCCCTCCTATAAGATAAAAATTTTTTCTAATTTAATTAAATTTTTATTATAGTTATATTAAGTTACAGATGTATATATGTACATATACTGTATATTGTACATATAACATCTGTTTAATCTTGTGAAAAACCCTTTCTCTGTAAACAGGTAGAGGTTCATTAGTGTCTATAGGGGAAGAGATTATATTAGATCATTGGACATCAAAATTAGAAGTAAAGATATGTTTTGGAAGTATATTACAAAAACATGGAATGAAACTACATTAGAAACATGTATTAAGCTAATAGAAATAATGTCAGAAAGAGTTGAAGATATTATTAAGGCAAAGGAAGATTATACTTGATGGTGAAGAATATTTTTTATTAGTATTAATTTAGTTTTTTTTAATTTTTTTAATAAATTTATTATATAAATTAAAGTGACAAAATAAATGTATTAGCATTTTGACAAAAAATCATATGATTAAAATGATCTGCTTTATTAAATTCTATTAAAATTAATGTATTATAAAGATTTGATATTATACTATATATATTGTAAATATTAGGTTTGTATAACATTATATAATTAACAAATACGTAATTTAAGATTTAAAATACTTTAGTGCATTTTTTTTGGTAACTACTGTATTTGTTTCTGTTATTTTAAAATATTTAAAAATAAGTTAATTATTGAAGAAAGAATTAAGACTATTATATTACTTAAAAAAAAATATAATTATTATCAAATTGTATTAAAAATTAGTGATAATATTTACTTTTTAACAATATTAAAATTAAAAAAAAGTATGAAGAGTCTAGTAAGATCTAAAATAAACTAAAAATAGATTAATCTCATTTATTAACAATAAGAGATGAGAAAAAGATTATATAATAAATGAATATTTAATAACTATTAATATTTAAAAATTACTAAAAATATAAAAGTTAGTATTAATACAATTAGTAAAACTTTTAAAAAAAATAATTTTGATTTAAGAATAAATGAAAAAAGTTTTTATTATTTAAAATTTATCAAAAAAAAAAAAAATTAGAATTTGCAATAAAATATAAAAATTGAACTGTTTAAGATTGAATAAAAATAGTATAATCTAATAGGACTTTAAATTATATATAAATAGATCAGAGGTTAAGTTTGTTTATTAATCATATAAAATTTTTAAAAAGTTGCTTATTTCAGAAGTATTTTTAAAAATTTCTTATTTTATATTCCTCTGTATTTAAAAAATCTACTAATTGGATTTTAATAAAATTTATATCATTGGATTCATCTCAATAAGATGAATCTAATAATATAAATTTTATTTTAATATCATTAATATTAACCCGCTAGAAAATTATAAAAAAAATCTTTCAATAGGAATTTCCAAAAATTCATTATCTCACTGCATCGAGATATTCACACAGAAACCTTTAGTAAAAGGCGAAAGGTGACTATGATATTTTAAATTGAAAATTTTATTATATATTATATCTGATCTAAATGAGAGATATTCAGAATCCTAATTTGATAAATCTAAATTTCAAATATTTGGATTTAATGATAGAAAATATAATAGCTAAAAAAAAACTGATAAGCAACAATAATAGATATTATAATAAGTTTATGATAAAGTATGATAAGAAAGTATTTTTATATATAAATACTTTTATTATTTGAATATTGGATATTTTTATTAAATTAAAAAAAAATTAGATAAAGATTTTTATCATTAATTTTTAATAATAAATTTTTAAATACATTAGAATAATATGATTTAAATGCTCAGGATATTATTTTTCAACAAAATAATAATTTCAAGGATTTTGTTTTTTTTCACACTTGTGATACATCACACCCTAAACACTCTGGGCAAAATTACGGTAATTCTGAGCAAAATTAAATATGTGACATTTAACTAGGAATGTGAAAAATAGATTTTTTATAACTGAAAAAATTCCAAGTCTATAGAGTACATATAAAAAAATGAAAAAAAAAGGGGTGTGACACAGATGACAAAAAAGGGTGTGATGCATCATAGGTGCGAAAAATGATTAAACCCTAATTTCAAATACTGTATATGTAAAAATAACTTAAAAAAGGTTTTTAAATAAAAATATTTAGATTTTATTTCAATCTATACAATTTTCAGATTTAAATTCTATAGAGTATCTTTAAAATAATATAAATTAAAGATTTAAGTTATTAAATATTAAAATTAAAGGTAAAGAATAATTTTGAGAACAGGTTTTTAAATTATAAAATGAAATTTTTTTAAAGATATACTGTATAATAAATTCATCAAATTTATACTTTAAAGAATCAATAATATTTTAAAGGTTAAGAGGAATATACTTGATGATAAACAGTTTTTTTATGATAATTATGTAAGATTTTATAAGATTTATTTAATTTTTATAATTTTATATAAATAAATTACCATTTCAAAAAGTATCAAAAATAATACAATGCTAAACTTTTAAATTTATAAATAAAAATATGTAATATTTATTACATTTATTACAAAAACTTATTTTTCTTAATATGTAGTAATTATATTGTAAATAAATTGTAATTATATAGTAATTACATAGTATAATAATAACTGCATAATAAAATTATAGTAAATATATAGTTACTGCATATTAAGAAAAATTTCTGTAATGTTTGTAATAAACTATTTATAAAATAAATTTTACTTTAATTGGATATTATATAATAAAATAATTTATGACTAATGATTAATAATTATATTTTTTTTGAAAGTAACTATAATTTTATCTAATAAATGCAGATCTGTTAAAAATATACTTAATATATATATATATATAAAGTTAATATATATAATGTAAAACTTTGTAATTTTAAAAAGAAAAGAAATAAAAAATAAATGTTTTATTTTTATTTGCAAATAAATTATTTATAAATTGACACTTTAACCTCCAATATACAGAATTCACAATAATTTCTACAAATTTTATTATTTATACCATAATTAAAAAATTTTGAAATTTTTTCTCTTTTTTTTTTTTTTTTTTTTTTAATAAATGCAAGGTAAAAGTAAAAGAAATAAAGAAAACAAGGGAAGGGGGAAAAAATTTACAAAAAAAAAGAAAAAAACAGTTGATTAAAAAAAAAAAAAAAAAAAAAATGAAAAAATAAATGTAACATTCAATAAAAAAGAGTTCAAATTTTGGGATCCATTTTCATAAATCCATTTATATGTTAAGACAAAATAATCTAAAAAAAAAAAATGAAATATGCGTTATGAAATAGATATTTTCCAATGTCCTTCGTGAAAGTTTGTAAAAAATATAAAGAACCTGAGATACATATTTATTCAAGAGACAAGTGATTAGGAAGTAAGAATAAAAAAAAAAAATAAAATAAAATAAAAATAAAATTAAATTTGATAATTAATAAATAATTATTATGCCAACTGTGGATCAAAAGAAAAAGAATTTCTTCTTTCCGGTGCAAAAAAGGCATCTCTCAAAGAATCCCTTCTTTCAGGAGTAAAGAAAGAATCTCTTCTTTCTAAATTAATACGGTCAGTATGACCAAAAGTAGTAGAATCTCTACCTCCCAAACTGAAAGTAGAATCCCGTCTTTCCAAACTAAAAGAATCTCTACGATCAGTTAAACTGTAAGTACTATCCCGCCTATCCAAACTAAAAGTAGAATCCCTGCGATCAGTGAGACTATAAGTTGAGCCTCGTCTTTCTCCATTAAAGCTATTAAGGCTCGTATGACTTCCATTATTATTGCTTCTTACTCCTAATGGATTCTTTGAGAAGCTCAACCGGATTCCTCCTTTGACTGAATTGCTAAGTAGATTACCATAGAGTTCGTTCATTGCCTGAGTGGCATAATGAACATCCTCAAATTCAACAAAACACATTGGCCCATTTTGTTTCGTACGAAAGCACATACGCTTGTAACCGGGACAACATGAAAACATATTTTTTAGTTCTTCTTCGGAGGTGTTCATGGGTAAATTACCGACATAGAGAGTATTACATGGTGGATTTTGGTCAGCTGGGTTAGGAGGACGAAAACCAGGAGAAGGAATTGATGGAGATGATGAAACAACTGATGGCGAAATAGTGGTATTAATAGAAAGAGCAGACATTGCATGGGGCAACTCTTCATTGACAAGTAAAGCAGTATTAAAACCATTTGACTGGTTTTTTGCGGTTTTAGAAACTATTTCGACAGGATTTGATTTTGACGTAAGAGGGTAACCATTCAAATCTTCATCAAAAATGCCTTTCCCATATCTGACACCGTTAAGAGGACGTGAAGGTGCACCAACCAAACCACCAATAGCACCATTAGTTGCATCAAAAGAGCCACGGGTAGAAGAGAAAGGAGTTTGATCAAAAACAGGGGTAGTAGGAGTTGTGGGAGTATAAACGCTGACGTCTGAATAAAAATCATACCCATAATCTTGAGGAGACAATAAATCGCTTGGAAGCGGTGGAGCTGCAAAAGGAGGCACAGAATGAAAAGCATCATAGGTAGAGGTGGTATTAATGGTGTTTGGAGTTGAAAAACGCTTAGTGGGAGGAATGATAGAGAATGGGGTATTTTGTTCATTCGAAAGGCCACGTTTAGTATGCAAATTTTTCTTTGCCATTTCAGCTTTAAGGACGGAACCTTTTTCAGCATCAACTTTTCTGCCGCTAAGAATGTCTCGAGCTTCAAGTGCTTCAAGCTTAGTACGAAACTTTGCGAAGCCGATCTGAGATAGCAAATGAGGGATAAAATGAATGATTTTGTTTAATAACATGGTACTCGTATACTAATAAAAATTTGTTTTTAATTAATCTCAACTTGAGAATGGGTTCTATAATATAGATAATCATATAACGAAAAATAAAAAACGATGATAAAATAAATTAGTAAATTACATACGATTTGTTTCCTTGCATTATTTACATTCCCATTAATTGTTCCATTTCCAATAGAGCTACCATTGGCAGATGCATCATCATCCGAAGAATCTTTTTGAGGAATCTTTAAGGTTGCGGCTTCAAACCCTGGTGAAAAGATGAACATATTTTGAAACTCACGTTCTTGCATATCATCAGGAAACCCGACAACAAAAATTGTTGATATTTCTTCGTTGATCATGATTAATAGTTAATGGAAGTGAAATTATACAATAACTTTATATACAAGAAAAGTCGGTAAATGCAAAGGAGATCGAAGCAAGTCGGGAATAATAATTACAATGTGTAAAAATAGGAAGTTGATAGCCGATATTTGAAGGCAAACAACTTTTTCTACTAAAATGCCTGAATGATATTAATAAAATATGGAATTATTATTATTTTTTTTAGGGGAAGGGGAAGAGGGGTTTTTATGTGTGAATGTTACAATGCTACGAAATATATAACAATTAGGAGTTGATATTTGGTAAGGATGACCTAATAATATAATAGGGAATAAATGAAATTAACTAGTATGAAAGAAAGTAAAAAATGCAGAAGATTACGGAACAAATGTGTATAAAGTGGAAAAAGGAAATTATGGTTTATTTTTTGGTATGCTTTAGTGCAGTATGGTTTTAAAATTTTTTTTTTTTTTAAAAGATGCTAATTCTATTGTTTGAAATTAAGTTTTTGCTTGAATTATAATGAAGTTTAGGTTGTTGCTATGTACAATAAGGCATATATGCAAATATGAAATTGTGTTGCGGAGTGAGAGATGAGTTTGAGGGTAGCGAAGGGATCAATATACTTCGCTAGTGCTGCAGACAACTAAAAGATTTTAATTAATATATTTGTTAATATGACGCAACGTTTTGTAAAAACCCGAGCCTCATTTGCAAACACAAGTTTACACTGATCACAACCACAACGAATAAAACACAAAAACAATAATGAATTAATGAAAAACACCTGGTGAAACACTGTAAAGACGCGAATAGTCAAAAGACCAATAAAGTGATGAGCGAACAAAAAATGCCAGAACTAGAGAGCAAAGAGTTCGCGGCCTTTTTATTGCAAACACGGGCAGGTATATGACCAGTTATACAATGTTTGAAAAATAATACACAGTATAGTACAAATTCAAAAAAAAGGGGGTTTGTCTGGGGTGAAAAAAAAAGTTGACTGTTTTATATCGTTTTAAGAATAATAATTTTTTCAATGATCTTTAGATCAATACTTGCTTTGCATTGTCGTAAAATTGCATTGACTGGTCAATTTTAGGGTCTTTTAGTTTAAATAACTTCTTATAATCACCTATTTTATTTTTATCACAAAATAATAATAAATAATAATTATAATTACAATAATTATAATAAATTGGAAGTGGGGAAAAAGGATGGGGAAAAAAAAGATGCGGGGTAAATTTGATAATTCAAATATATCTTGACGATAACAATTTAAAATCTAAATTGCCGAAGTTAATTTTTATGTGCTTGAGAAATGAAATATCACAGTAAGAAAAAAAAAAAAAAAATAAGTTTAAGTGCAAGGATAATCTTCAACATATTCGTTTAGTGATGTACATACGCTCTAAACGCCCATTTTTTTTTTTTTTTTTTGAAAAAAAAAATTTTTAATTCAATCGAAATAAAGACTTTCGGCTACGCACGTTCTTCGTTTGTTCTTTCTTATTCTTTCTTAAATTACATAAAGTTATCTAATAGAAGATGCAATTATGTACGTTTGTAACTTGTAAATAAAGTATTCTGATAAATCAATTAGGTAAAATAGGTAGAGATGATGTTGATAAGATATATCCGATTAAGAGTATGGACATTGATGCCTTTATTGGGTATATTTAAAAACTAGTAACACAAACATAAAATGATAAAATGATTTTTAGACAACAAAGTTAAATAAATATGAAAAAATAATGAATATTGTTTCTTGATACAAATATAACACCTAATGTTCTAATATAAGTTTTAAATATAATCTGAAGATAATACATTAAAAGGTGTCATTATTCCTCATCGCTGGTTTAGTATTGTTACACTACTCGGGACAATTTTTTTTTTGATTCTACATTTGATTTGAAAATATGTAACGCGATTACGTTTTACACAAAATGTAGTACAACGGTTAATACGCGCCCTAAAGTAAATCTCTCCAACTTCGGAAATAAGAATCTTGATACAACATATTCTATCTCGTCATGTCGTACAATTCATTTTTTGTTGCGTATCCATTATTTACGTCACTTTATATGCTTGTCGTTTAGAAGAAGAAAAAAGCCACAAACAGAAATGAATGAACATCCGCATTTAGTTACCAAAAACCGTAAGTACAACAATAGCATCTTGTTGGCAATTGAGACAAATCTGCAAACTGTGGGTATTAGCAGTTTGTGTGAAGACATTTTTCAAGCGAGATAAGAACAGGTTATTTTGCTCTTCCGGCTGTGCACAATCGATGTTTAAAAAAGGATAGAAAACAAAAAAAGTTTGGTCATAATATTTCCATATTTGAGATAAAAAGAATAATCATTGGATGATAAATATATTGTCTCAAAATATATTATTATTTGGGTTATTTTTAGTTCTAGCAAAATTAATTTGGATAATTAAAAAGGTTTTTTTTTCATGTATTTATTTACTGATTCATGTGAGCGACTCTTTTTGAAAATGATAACGGGAAATTTTCTGGTCATTTGTTTTATTTATTCGCAATACATTATAAGTGAATTAGCCACAGGTTACAAGCCATTATTATCCTTGCACAATACGGAAAATTTTAAAATAATAAATTTATAACAGTTATCACCCTAAATTTAAAATTTTAATAAAAAATATATATTTTTAATAATTAAATAATTCTTAACTACTTGGATAAAAGTAGCGGTTCTCCTATTTTGTTAATTACTCAAAATTGCATAATTGTATATAACAATACTTGAAATTTTAATATGTGATAACATAAACACTAAGAAATATGTTTTTCTAACTTTCATACAACTGTATTAATTAAAAATGAATTTTGATAGTTAAACAAAAGTATTAATTTCTTAAAATTACACATAATAACTATGTTTGAAATTTTAATATATAATAATATAGATTTTAATGACTATAATATCAAATTTTCATACCTTTAGTCTTTATATAGCTGTATTGATGAAAAAAAATTTAAAATTTTCTATATTTATTTTTTTAGGTAATTGTTAATAACTAAAAATAAAAAAATTTATACATTTATTTCTAAAACTATAGCATTTTAAAAATACAATAAGTAAAATATTTTAATATGTAAAATTTTAAAAAATGTGAAAATACAGTATTGTTGTTTTTAAAATTAAACTTTCTTTTAATTTTTTATAATTATTCATGTAAAATAAAAATTAGTAAAAAGAAATTTTGTATTACAGATTAATTAGGATTTTATACTGCCATATTAGAATTTTAGATATTATTATTATATATAAACTAAAGTATAGATTATTTGTTAATTTTTATATATCAATAATTATCAAAATTTATTTTAAGTTTTTTTTAATTTAAAATAATTGTATAAAAGCTAAAACTATAAAATTTAAATATATGTTCAAGTATTATTATTATATATATATATATATATTTTTTTTTAGTGCCATTAGGATAATATTAAACAGTGAGGAGCAATATGGATCGGAAAATATTGAAGATACATTTGGAAACCCACCTAAAAACTATTACAATTTTGTCATTCAAGGTATTTGTAATCTAAAAGACAATGCCATTATATCTATGATAGCATATTAATATTTTCTTTTTTGATTGATAACAATTTAGGTTATTGCTACAAATGTAAAAGAGGCTTTGATAGATTATTTAAATTACATGAAATTTCTGATTTTCATATAAACAACGTAAACAACGAGAATGCAGGTGAAAATGGTCCTGAATATGGAAACGAGGATGAAGGAGATTCCTCACCAACTGAATCTGAATTTGTGGGAAATTTAAAAAATGTTCACAAATACATTGATATGGATGAATCTGGTTATAATAATGTAATTGGTAAATATTTTATTTTGCGTGGTAGCTCACGTTATATCTGATATTGTAATAAAAAAACTTTTCATTACTATAAAAGTTGATTATTTTTTCGCGTGAGTAATTGGGTAATATTTAATCTTACATTCGAGTTAAAAATCACATGATCTTGTGGAATAATGATTTATGATAATAAAGAAGCTTTCCGCATATGTAACACTCGCAGTATATGCATTACGCGTAGTAATCACGTCACATATGTCTATTTTTAAAGGCAGGGTCACAATACGATCGATCTATTAATAAAACCGGCCAAGAAAAAGATGTTATATTCATCATACGGAGTGCCTTATGAGTTATGGCGCTCGAATGTTCTGGCATATATGTTCATCACGCAACTTTGAAAAAACTGCCCCTTGAATTTGTATATTATACATGCCTATCATGATGATTAAATTTGTAAATCAGATCTCGGAATGGACGTATTACCCTGTTGACGTTAGTCCATCCAATATTACGCGTATACACTATTATTCCGATTTTTTTATCCTTTTTTGCGAATACAATAGAATAGGGGTAGCGCATTTTGAGTAATTACTACTATGATGATGTGATCGTCCAAAGCGTATTCCAAAAGCCCTGTCGATTTTAGACCCATTGTAAATTATATAAAAAGGTGTCCGCCCCCAGTTAGTGAATCTTTTTATCCGCCTTGTGCAAATATCCTTTTTTCCTCCTAGATTCGGAAAAAAGAAACAGATAATAACTATATATTACTCTGCAACTCGAAGTAAAAGATAACTTTTTTCTTTCGCAGATCAAAGATCAAGGAAGAGCGAAAACTTCTAATAAAATTTCAAACCTACCACTATCAACATCATTGAAATCAACAATCAAAAGAACTCGTATATTCCGCAAATTAATATCAAGGTATGTTGGTTTTGTTGCTCGGCTAGCTTCTTGAAACATGTCATCACGATGTTAATCGATTTTCCTGTCTCTATAGATGTTCCAAAATAAAACGGATATATCACTCTTCTTGCTATGTATCGGCATTTTGATCTTCGCCGAGAAAATCACTGTCATCACGCGTACAATAGACGCAGTGAAATTACTCACATGAATCTCATCACATGCAACGGCACAGCAAAAGTCTGGCGCAATGCATCAAAAAATTTATCTTATATAAGCATCTTCACGTGCCGAATTCTTAAAACTTTGCGCAGTATCGTACTGGCGATAACGCAGAAAAAATTAAGCAATAAATATCTTATGTATGAGGCGGAATGGAATTATGTGAAAATGAATCTTATTGTATTATTTTTTTACCTCAGTTGCTAATACTTCCGTAATTATATTATAGGTTCGAAATTTCTTAATCTCCGAGAAGTTCTATTTCGAGAAATAATATTTTGTGTTTGGGAGAGATATAGATAGAAAAAAAAATACTGTAAATATGAGTGGGATAATTTATTTCGGAAATTTAGTATAATAAAAGGGTATGGGGTGAGAATCTAGTAGTTAGCAATAGTGATAGAAATAAATTAGGTATAGAAGTTTATAAAAAGTCTAAGAAAGTAAAGAAATAAATTGATGCTGGGACTCGCATTAAATGGCCTAGGATCCGCGTACTCCCTCACTCTTTGATAGCATCATACATCTATCTCATTTGCTTCTCTAATATTTTCCACTTCTGAATCTGAAATTATTAATAAAGTTTGTGTGGTATTGAAAAAAAAATCATATGTAAAGTGACGATTAAAGCATAAAACAAATTAGTTCGTGTATAATCAAAATATCTCATGATGACTCGGATTTTTTAATGATATTAGATATTATTAGATCAATGCACAATATTTATCATATTTATCAACGGATGAACCGATGTTACATACTTCGGAGTACTGATTTATAAAACGCGTTATCAACTAATAATCAGTGAAGCTTAATAGTTTAATACAACGCGTTCACATAATTACATAATCAATGAAGCTTAATGAAAGTTTATTCCGAATCATTATAAACCTCTCCATAAAATCGTATTTACATTCTATCTTAATTCTTCTAAATCAAAACGACAATATGACTAATATTTACGATATAATAGATAGCCTTAATCTCGGAGAAGCGAAAACTGACAAGATAAAAATTAACCTAATTAATAATCATGAAAAAGAAGGAAGGTTGCTTTTGGCCCTCGCAAACAAAAACGATGATGCTAAAATGAGATTTTTAGAGGGTTTCCTTAAAGATATACCAGGTATGTTAGATAAAATATCTGCTGCTATACTGTTTGTGAAGCTACGATTAAACTTTTTTTTGTTCTTTATCACGTGCCTGTGAATTTAGATGAACAACAAGGTACGTGACGTGATAAACCGTTGTTTCATCGCTCTGCATCATATTCTACGCTTTGCAGGTCCTACAAAGAAACGTAGAATAGAAGACTGGGAATCATATAAAGTATCTGATGATCAATACATACAACTTCCATCCCAAATTGTTAGAATGCTTAACAGCAGCGAATTCGTCCCAGATCCGCGCATCAATTTCGCACCAATTATGAACCTTCAAAATGGCCAATATTTTACTCTGCCAAATTTTAGCCAGGAACCGAAACACTTTGCTGAGGGTTACCTGGGAAGGGATCTCTACGTTACCAATCAGATGATTAATATGTGGAATTGTCTCTCAGGAGATAGCTCTCATTCTATCAAACGTGTCTTGTCAGGCCCAATGGGAGTGGGAAAGTCTTACTTCGCACTGTACCTTGCCGCAAGGGCATACGCTGAAGGGTGGATGCTGCTCTACATCGCGGATGCAGCTATACTTGATCAGCCCACAATGGTGAAATCATCTGATGAGATATGTAAACACTTTCTGGCTTTAAACAAAGACATTTTAACCGTTGCTGATCTTGAACTGTTGATAGAAAATGTAACGGAATCCAATGACCCAGTTACTGTAACTTGTGTTTCAAACATATTTACTAACATGCTTCAGCAAGAAAAACGCAAAACTCTCCTAGTTGTCGACGAGCATGGTGTATTGTTTGACATTGATCCTCCTACACCTGATCGCCTTCCTAACTTGGTCCCCTTGAAGAGACTTACTTTTTGGGAGGGGAAAAAGCAGGGGCACGTGTGATCTTGAACGGTACAGCGCATGCGAAGTTCGAGAGGAATTACCTGACAAATGGCATGCAAAAGTATATTGAGTATATTGGTCCTCTAACAGAAGATGTTTTTGAAAAGCTGCTGGAGTCCCACAGCTTTCTGAAAAGGGTGAATGTCGCGCAAAAGGTGAAAAAAATCACCAACTGCGTCCCGCGCGAACTTATATATTTCAATGGGCACATAAAAAGTAGTGACACTTATATTTCTGATAGTAACATTGATGAATCGCTAGAATCCTTTCGAGAAAATCGACGTGATGAGTTTCTAAAATGTGCAAGGAATTATGTTGAGACGCTCAATGCTGCTTCCGAAACAGATTACCGCAGAAATCTTTCGAACATGTTCCTAAAGTCATCAGTCATTTATAATAGCGTAAGCTTCGATTGGAAGTTCTTGGATACTGGGCTAGTATATCGGTTTAAAAATGAGCATAATTACGTGATGTGTAAGCCGTTGTGCCCAGCTGCTTTGGATGCACTTTTAGATATATATCGGACTTTCCCAATACCTAGAGATGTGAGCGTCGCTTCTCTTAGAAATGGTCAACTCACAGGCGATAACTTTGAGGAAGTATTATTCCAACAGTTGTTGAACCATCGCAATATAATATTTAAGGCAACAGATTTGAATGGAGATCGTACGACGGATGTACATATCCAGTTCAAACACTTCATTATTCTTGAGAAAGATCAGCTTGCTCCTGAACCACAACACAACCAGTCCTTGGTCCGTGGTTTTGCACGATACCCACGGTTCGATTTTATAGTTGGGCGAACGTTCATTCAAGTTTCTGTCAGCCCTTTCGATCAGCATAATAGAGATTCTACAGATATCACCAAAGCCTTTGAACCCTATTGCAATTATTTGAAAAACCAGATTGAAATATATCTGGACGCAATGTTTGGTGGTCGACATACGGCGAAACTTGAAAACGGCCGCTTTGATGTTCGTAAAAATGGTGATCCCGTACCAGACTTCCGTATCGTTTACATGCGAGGCAGCTCTGGCACTCCAAAGCACGCTAGATTGGTTAAGAAATATAAAGATTTAGCATTTATTGACTATGATGAAATCAGGGATAAATTATTTGGAGATTTCTTAAGAAGTTGAAACTTTTTCAGATTCTGTTATTTTATACTTTAGTTAATGCAACTTTTTCGGTGAACAGTTTAAATGTATACTTAGTTTTATGCATGCTACTGTGAATAACGCGTCCACACCTGTTTATGTAAAAATAGCAAAATTTTCCATCTCGTTTTTTATCTAGAATATTGGTTATTATATCACATCAGGATAATAATTTTCCTTGGCTGGATAGAGAATCACATAAAATTGGCCATTATACTGAAGTGTGTATATCAATAAAAAAAATTATAGCTGAACAGTTCTTCACTGCATTTTTTGCATCACATCGAGCCCAGTACAAAATGTGTTTTCTTTATTGTGTTGTAATGTACATCAAGGCATAAGCAAAGTATATCAAATTTTTTTGTCATTAGATCCCTAAAGTTCTCGCAAATATAAATCCATGGAGCGATCCACGAATCAGACTGCATGCATAATTTTTGCACAGCCAAATAATCGGCATAATTATTCGCTATATACTAAAAATTCATTTGGCGCAGAGACATACTGTACATTGACATATGATCCTTTTCTACATGACAAGTTATCGTTATATAAATATCTTTTATGGCTGGAGAATGTTAATAGAAGGATTAGGTGCATCGGCAGAAAACCGCCTTTTCATATAAATGCTCAAAGTCAGAAAAAGAGCATAGTTTCAAGGGGATACATTATATAATATGATATATTCAGAGAATCCAGGAAGTATAATGAGGCGATCTTGGGGATTCTTGATTCCTAAATACTACTATAAATATGGCTTTAAAAATTTTTATGCAACAGTTATCCAGCGAGCTTACAGGAATTACAAGAAGAGACCTGAATCTTCGGCAAAACGAGTTTGGGAGGTGGTGAGGAACGATGGTACTCCTGATAGAAAGAAATTCTTAGGTATACTTACGATCCCTCAAATGAAAATAAATCCTGAGTCTCAAGAAGAATATGCTTTGCGTCTCAATGAATTTGTTGGCATGCTTAAAAAAGCAAATGCTTATCAATACTATATCGAAAATTATAATCTAGCCAAATGGGCCATAGCGTATAGGGAATATATTAATTATTATCCTAGCCTTTGGGTAGAAAAAAAGAAATCTCAGTTAAAAGATCAACTAGATAAAGAAGCACACAATCTTGTTAAGGAAATATTAGAACAAAAAGGTTACAGACAAGTTTATATTTCTCGATATATGATAGAAACTTTACAGGATCCTGAAAATTATCTAGTTAAAGAATTCAATGGACTTTTCGTCAAAATAAAATAATAATATTGTCCAGCCATACGAAGTGCCTCAAGGCCAATGCATGTAGGCATGTGCGACATAAATTAGCATGTTTTGCGATCCTCGTTAAAGGGTATATGATGTAATACCGCAAATCATCTATATGCCTGCCTGTGCGACATAAATTAATAGCAGTATATAAATAAACAAATAATATACTCGATCTGCATGAATGCCTGCAGGATAAAAATAGCTATGCATATTTCCGCCTATTTTGGATTAGCTTCCGAGCTGTTTACACTAAAATAGCATTATGCCAGTTTGCCCACCTTTGCACTGTTATATATATGCAAGAGGGTCTCTTTAAAAACAACTTAATACGTCTCTTCCAAATTATAAAAAGGCCAGAGGGGGTAAGTTTGTTATATATATCATATTACTTTTTTTTTGTTCTCTACATCTAACCAATAAATTATCATGTCTTCTACAACTGCAAACCACTCCTCTTTGATTGAAAACTGGGATACCAAGACTCTCATTATTTTTTTACGTGACCTAGACATAAATCTTGATGAGGACGATTTCAAGATTCTTTGTAAGCAGAAAATAGATGGCCAAATCTTTCCAGACATGACTGAAAGAAGGATGGTATAAAGCAGGAATCTACTATAAAGCTTGAAAAACAAGCTAAGATATTAAAAGAGGGAATGAGAGCTTTTGAAAAGGGCAAAATCAAATACTTTTGGCTCTTTTCATGCAGGATATGGTTTATTCAATATTTTATATCCTGGTCAATCAATATGTTTGAACCTACCAAAAGAAATGAGGCACATATGATTTTTTATAATATGTTATATATTTTTTGTGATGATCCTATGATTTCGCAAGAGATCCTTGAAGTTGTTAGAAATCTTTTATTTAATAAAAAGGTATGCATTTTTCATTTCACAGGCCCAAACATGCATTTTTTAGATATAGTATATTAAGCACAAGAAGCTTTTGCTTGGGGATATATAAGCCTTTGGTTATTGCAGTACTTTAGTATATTCATTTTATTAGATGTTGTAAGATTACACAGGTCGAAATTAGTTAAATAGGGTATCAATAGAGTATCAATAGGTTATCAATCGGCTATCAATAAGCTACCCTATTGGTAGCCTATTGAACTTGCGCCATAATCCGTCACCAATCGGGCAGGCTGATTGATAGCCGATTGATAACTTATTGATAACCTATTAGTATCCTATTGGTATTTTTATTAAATAGGGTATCAATAGAGTATCAATAGGTTATCAATAGGTTATCAATCAGCCTGCCTGATTGGTGACGGATTATGGCACAAGTTCAATAGGCTACCAATAGGGTAGCCTATTGATAGCCGATTGATAACCTATTGATACCCTATTGATACCCTATTTAACTAATTTCGACCTGTGTTATTTAGCGATACTTTTTGTCAAAGGTTTACTGTTTCTGGAGGAGGATTCAGTTATGTATCTTTTTTGATAAAAATATAGTGAATAATATTCTATGTTCTGGGCAGATCCTTTGACCATATGGTCATTACTTTTGGTATCACCATTTTAAAAACATTATTTTTTTTATTCCATTATTCCCAATGATGATACTTATTACTGAGGGGTCTATTTTTATATAGGTCAATGGAAAAAAGGTCGCAAACCTTTAGCCGATACTACTAACCTACAAGAAGAAATAATAAAGAAGTCAGTCCCTTTAAAGTCAATTTTGTTAGTTTCTTTCACTCCTGTTGCTAAAAAACAAAGTATTTATTAGGAAAGTTATATCAGTTCAGATCTGGATAATCTGCAATTTTAGCAGATTGCCGCTTTTTTTTATGCAATTTTATTAAGAATCTGCACAATACTGCAAGAATTATTTTTCAGTCTTACCTTATTGAGCCTAGTCTGGTGGTCTTCGTGAGTGCAGTCATGATGTTTTAGATATGTGTAATATAAACACATATGATGTGAACTCAAGTGATAAATAAATAGACCAGTCCAGAACTTTTCTTTTATGGTATGTTTACTATGTAGATAATTTGTTATGATTATTCATCACTTAAGTCTGGTGATAAATAGTCACCTGACTGTACTCATGAAGGTCACTAGACTGGACTCAATAACATTATTTTTTGTATTTTTTTAAAGATTTTTTGATCAAAAATTTGGGATAGTCTCCAAAATTGCAGATTTTTAAAAACACTTCACACAAAAATCTTTAGAGATCTTCATATTTTCTGATAAACTTTACATAAACTTTTTTTTCTTTTGATAAATTTTAACTTGTTTTAACACTTAGATTTTTAATAAACAATATTTTTTTACAACACTTTAAAGAAATTATTTTTTTTTTTTAAAAAAAAAAATGATTTTTTAATATCATTTAAAGATTCCAAAAAAAAATATTTTTTAAATTTATTAACAAATATTAACACTAACATTCATCATTTTTTTAAGTCCAGGATACTAAAGAAAATTGTAAACTCTCTATTTCAATGTAGGTCCCAGATACCTAATAAAAGTAGCGATCATTTATGAAATTGCTAAACATACTGGTGTTGTTAAAGAAATTACTGTTATACCTGAATTTTAAAGAATTAGTAGAAAAAATTCCACTTTTAACATGAAGGCCGTTCATGGTTTCTGGCTCCATTTGAAGGTATAACCTTTTTTTTATTATTTTTGGTTTGACAAACATTATCTAAGTTTAATTTTTTATTTTTATATCTTGTAAACCAAAAAAAAGTTTCTTGTCAAACTGAGGCAATTTTGATCAGTCTTAGCATTGGTCATATGACTTCAAAATTGGTTGATAATCGCAAAAAATTTTTAACCATTTTTTCTATCTTTGAAATGTGGAGCTGTCTAAGATTTCCAGTCAAAACTCTTTTGAAATGCTGAAACATTCGCAAGTTTCAGTATAAATTTGATATATGTATTCCTACAAAAAAAAGAAACTTATTAATTATACATAAATAAAGGGCTCGTAAAATAAATTCACTTACTCTAATTCTAAAGTTCACCCAGTTCTTCATCACTTCTAAAGTCCAGAAGAGTTCTGTAAAAAAAAAGAAAGGAATGTTAGCAACATTTCAAAAGATATATATATATATCGCAAAAAGAAAAAAAAACATTTACCCTTTCGCTAATTCCAAAATTTATTATCGATAGTGCCTTAGCCACTTTGGTACAATTCAAAAGTTTAATGTAAAACATTTAAAATATTTTTTTTTTATTATTAATTTTATTTAACAAGCATTAGCTAACGTTTGTTCTTACTTTTTGTAGGCTTAGAACACTGAACATGCGGTTAGGATTCTTTTTTAAAAGTAATTTTGAAAAAAAATTTTTTTATTTACTTCAACAAATGTTATCTAATGTTCATTTTCATTTTTTTAGATCCAGAAGAAGCAGACTATGGTATTTCAAAGGTAAAAAACTTCAAAATAGTTTTTTTTATTTAAACAAATATTACTAATGTTTGTTTTTAATTTTTTTTGTAAGTTCAGAACGCCAAGTCAGTTTCAGATTTCATTTTGAAGGTAACTTCAAAAAATCTTTTTTTTATCTTTATTTCAATGAATATTAATATTTATTTTTACTTTTTGTAGGTCTGAAATTCCATTTTGAAGTGGACCAGAGTATTTCGAAGGTGAAAACAAACTTTAAAATTTATAATTTATAATTTTTTTAACGAACATTACTAACATTTGTTTTTATTTTTTTTTTTTTTTTAGATCCAGACAAAGCCCAAATCTATTTAAAGGTAAGCCTTTGAATCCTTTAATTTATTGTTTTATTTAATGAACATTGCTAACATTCAAAATTTTTATTTTTAGGTCTAGATGTTCAATTTCAAAGGCTTGACTCTATTTGAAGGTGAACCTTCAATTTTTTTTTTGTTTTTATTTATAGTTTATTAAATGAAATATTAATACGAACATTTCATTTCTATTTAAAAGAATTTCAAGAGTAATACTTTGAAATTCTTCTTTTTTTATTTTTTTTAATAAGCGTTTTACTAACATTTATTTCATATTTTTTTAGGTCTGGAACTTCACCCTGAGGCAATAGAGTATTTCAAAGGTAAAAAACTTCAAAATTATTTTTTTTTTCTTTGATTTTATGTAATAAAACGTTAACTAACATTTCATTTTTTTTTCTTGTAGATCAACAGCTTATAGATGAGTTCTCAGATAAAATTCAAAGGTAAATTTGAAATAACCTTATTTTTAATATATTTTTTAAATGAAACATTGATTAATGTTTTACTTTTATTCTTTTGTAGGTTTGCAACTTCCAGATGCCTCCTGGATGTAATTTCACATAATTCTGAAGGTATTTACTTTCGAAATAATTCTTTTTTTTGTTTTATTAATGAAATGTAAATTAACATTTCAATTTTATTTTTTTTAGGTACTCAACTTCTTGAAAGCTCCTTGGAACAAAATTTTAAAAGGTAAGTTTCAAAATTATTAAATTTCTATTATTCCTTTTTTAACAAAACGTTTAGCTAACATTTCATTTTATTTTTTGTAAGTTTTGACTTTCATTCACTTCCTAAACTGAATTTCAAAGGTATTTACTTCAAAAATTTCAAATTTATTATTTTTATTTTTTATTAAAATGAAACTTTAACTAATGTTTCATTTTTTATTTTGTAGGTTCACAGATTTCTTGGTGCTTCTTTAATAAAATTTTGAAGGTATTTACCTTCAAAAAAAATTAAAATTTAAAAATTTTCTTTCTTTTTTTTTGAACGAAATGCTAACTAATGTTTTGTTTTTTATTTTATAGGTTCATGACTTTTTAGATGCGTATTATAGGTGAAATTTCAAAGGTAAGCTTCAAAATTATTAAATTTTTGTTATTTTTTTTAATGAAACGTTTAGTTAATGTTTTTGTTTATTTTTGTAGGTTTGCAGCTGCTGGATATTCCTTGGCTGAATTTTGAAGATAAATAAGCTTTGATTTTTCTTTATTGTTTTTAAACAAAACTTTGACTAACATTTTGATTTACTTTTATTTTTTGGGTCCAAGACTTCCTGAACATTTAATATATAGAATTTTAAAAGTTAAAAACCTCAAAATTTACTATTATTTTATTAACGAAATGTAAATTGCTATTTTATTTAAATCACGAATTTCTGAATACCTTCTGAAACGTAATTTTGAAATTATTTCTTTTTTCTTTATTTAAATGAAAACAGTAACTAATGTTTCGCTATTTTTTATTGTAGGTTTCAGTTTTCTTTAAATGTGATGATATTTTTGCATTTTGACACGTTTTGTTGGATTAAAGAAGTTAAAAGTTATTTGTTGGAATCGAACCAACTGGAACAATATCCAAACCATTAACAACAACATAATTTGAACATCTATAAAGAAAAAAGAGGACTTTTAATTAGTACATTTAGTTAGCAAATAGAATAGTTTAGTATATATACTTTTAAATTTGTAAATATCTTTAATTAATAAATTGATATTAGTTAATATTAAGTACCTAATTGTAAATTTGTATTAGTATTTTTGAAAAATTTTGCAGATTTATTTTTTAAAAATTTTACAGGTTTTTTATGCTTGCAGATCTGTGCAGATATCCATGAAATTTTTCAGTGCTGTGCATCAGCATATTCTCAGATCTGCGCAGAAATGTACTCCACAGAATTGTGCAGATCTGCAGACCAAAATTTTTTCTAATAGTGGTAAAGTTTTGGACATTCCTGTGGAGTTTTCTATAAATATTCCATTATGAAATGATAGCTCTATAGATGTCTTGGATATCTTAAAAATTGCAGTTTATGATTTCGATTAAGGCACAATAGCATTAGTTTCCTTTTACTCATACAAAAGCTCAATCCATATATATGTAAATTCTGAACATTTTATTAAAGTTCCTTGGAAGAGTACATATGATGCTGAAATATATTAGATCCTAGCAAATTAGCTAAGAAAGTTCTATGGTTTTGAGATTACTAGTCAATGGCATCTCAAACAAGTTTATGATGATAATGACTATTATCATCTTTATTGTAACTTAACTATAAAGAAGCCTGATATCTCCCATCCAGAAGCTCTTCTTGAACTTTTGGCAACAGCATCAATTTCAAAATTAAATGACCATTTTAAGCAAGTTTTCAAATATACCCAGCAACTTTGTCCTCAAAAAATCTGGATTGTACATTTCTTCTATGAAGATTTTGTTGTATCTGATTCATATTGGCCATGTAAAAGCTTTAGGAAAAGGGATTAAATATCATCCACTTCTGGCATGATAAGGAGTTTAAAAATATGAGGATGAGTGCCAGGTTTCGTGATATCACTGGCAAGTTCTGTAAAATTATAGATGAGATAATTCTTTCATAGATGTATTGTATTATATTGTATTATATTATAAATATAATAAAACTGGCCCTGGTGGTCGATTTCACAAATATACATTTGCATATATCAAATAATAAATTTTTCTTAACAAATTTTAGCCAGGATCCCCAGCCAAAATCATATGATTTTTTACTTTTGAATGCATACTAATACTATATTACAAAAGCATGCTATCTGAAATTAAGGCTGAAAATTTTGAGCTTAAGGTCAGAGTTGTAAAATTGGAAGACATGCAATTGCAAATTGAATTAGCAAAAAATTTATTATCTGTATCGTGAAAATGTAATCATTTATTAATGCTGAAAAAAGGGATCAGAATTACAAATTATAGTAATGTGCACATGACTAGTTAATATTTCTAGCCAATTCCCCTATCAGATATGACGCAACTCATGATATAGGCGTGTAAATAGTACTACTATAGTTTATAAATGAATTTTGCATGCAAACTTTTTTGCACAAAAGTATATTTAATAAAATGTTCCATTATGACTATAAACTTATTACTGATAGACTTTCAGATAGCCTAGTCAGAAGAGTATATCAAAGTCTTTTGAATCACTCTAAGAATCCTATTCTATTAGAAATGATTTCTGGGAAGTCTGGTCAAATTGAGTTATATCTAAGGCATAAATTAGAAGTTTATGAGAATTCATTAAATAGAAAATGCAAAAATATGGCTCAGGAAAAAACATTGCGCCCTCAAAGCTGGTTGGAATGTAATGTATCTCCAGCATTACTGACTATACATGTTGTAGATAGTGGAATTCAAACTGATAAAATTGCCTGGTTAGAGGTACTAAAATATGATCATGAGAATATTTATAATCACCAGATTATGAATAAGCTTAAAGTATTGATCTAACATTTGCTCAATTATAATAAACAAACTTTTGAGAAATTTATGCTAGATATAGAAAAGAAATATAAGAAGCGGATTACTGCAAATAAAAGATTATGATGTAAAGTTAAGGATCTAAAGATGCAGGTACAGGAGGCAGAAAAAGAGCTGGCATCTATGAAGACAGATTCTATTCATTAGCCAGAATACTTTTTTTCTTATACTTCTGCAAAGTGAGATCCTGGTCAAGATTATGCGCTTTTTGAGGATCTATATAAATCAAAGATTCTTCTATAGGGTTCTGATCAGTTCGGTTCAGTTCGGTTTTTGCAAAAACCGATACCGAACTGAATTAATCAGTATCGGTATTAATGATTACCGAAACCGATCGGTAATTACCGAAAACCGAACTGATTTACCGAACGAGTTTAGTAAAAAAACGTTTCGCAACGTTTAGCAAAAAAAAAGTTGCGAAACGATTTTTTCTTATCAAATCATCCATAAAAAAACGTTTCGCAACGTTTTTTATTAAAGTGACAAAAAAAAATGTTGCGAGACGTTTTTTTTATATTAAATCGTTTTATAAAAACGTTTTGCTACGTTTTTAAATAAAAAGGAAAATAACGTTGTGAAACGTTGTTTTCTATATTAAATTTCCGATGTAAAAAAACGTTTCGCAACGTTTTTTACAAGTTTCGCAAAAATAACGTTGCGAAATGTTATTTTTTTTATATCAAACGTTTATGTAAAAAACGTTTTGCAACGTTTTTTACAATGTTCGCAAAAATAACGTTGCGAAACGTTATTTTTCATAATAAATTGTTTATGTAAAAAACGTTTTGCAACGTTTTTTACAAGTTCCGCAAAAATAATATTGCGAAACGTTATTTTTTTTATCAAATCGTTTATGTAAAAAACGTTTTGCAACGTTTTTTACAAGTTTCGCAAAAATAACGTTGCGAAATGTTATTTTTTATCAAATCGTTTATGTAAAAAACGTTTCGCAACATTTTTTACAAGTTCCGCAAAAATAACGTTGTGAAACGTTATTTTTTATATCAAACGTTTATGTAAAAAACGTTTCGCAACATTTTTTTTTAACTACATTATTTACGTTTTTCTTATAAAAAAAAATGTTTTTATTATCGGTAAATCGATTTGGTAAATCGCAAAATCGATACTGAAACTGAAAGTTTCGGTTTGATAAATCATAAAACCGAAACCGCTCCGATACCAAAACCGGTCGGTACGGTTCAGTAATTACCGAAACCGATCGGAGCCCTATTCTTCTATTCTCTTTTATAATCACGAAAAAAGAATGTCATTTTACAGACCTCACCCAAGGCAGAGAAGAACATGTGAAGAACATAAAGCTGAGCTGGAAGAAGAAAACTATCATCTTCGTAGTGAATTGCAAACAGAAGTGGATATTAATCACCAGAATGAAAGACAAATTAATCAACTAAAGCGAGATTATTTTCAGTGTGAGCAAGAAATTCAGGATCTCAATAGGGAAATAGAGCGTCTTGAGAATGCTTCAGAAGAAGAAATATCAGAACTGAAATCTGAATTTTCTAGCCTAAAAAATCAGCTATATCAAGCTAGGAAAGATGTGCAAGATAAGGGAAAATATATTTTTAGTTTAGAAGTGCGGTTAGTAGAATCTGAAAAATAAGTTAAGAAATTGCGATGCCAGATCAAGACTATCTCATCACGAAAAAATTCTTCAGAGCGGGATAATTCTTCAGACTTGTATAATTCTGATGATAATATGGCCACAATCATAGAGCTAGCAAATACTATAGATAACTACATGGATAATAGGGTAATGGCTAGAGATATTCTGATAGATCAAATAAAAAAGGCAACAAGACAAATTTGCCAAAAAGAGAATAACTTGCATCAGGATTTAATCTGTGAATAGAGAAGGCAATATGATGCAAAGGCTGAGCGAGATCTTGCTATTATGCGAAGAGATCTTGCTGAAAGAGTGATGGATAGGATTGTTAGTGATCTTTAGCAGTTGCGGGCTAATATCCAAAGCCAAGTAAATAGAATACTAAGCAATATAACAGAAAAGCAAACCCGTATTAGTGCATTATTACAGGAAAAATTTGCCTTACAACTACTATATTAGTGAAATGCCTATCACCTTCAGCGAAGTAAAGGGGATATAGGTTTATTAGAATATAATCAAAACAGACTCTATAAGCAATATGAGAAATGAAAAAATAAGACTCGAGTAAAATGCCAAAATAATTTAATTTTGCAGGATTAAATTTTAACGCTTCAGAATAATCCACTAAATCAAATAAATATGGCAAGAATCTCATAACCATTTTTCAACTGGGCTGATAGTATCCCAGATTTTTTTGCAAAATTTAGGTTATATCTGCAAAATCAAACTGTAGATTCAGCAGATAATGCCAGAGGTCTGCCAATAGGAAGAGAAGTAGCTATAAGATATTTAAGAGGCTGTATGAGAAAAAGAGCCTTAGAATAGTTTGACGAAAAGATTACTATAAAGCAGAAATGGGAATTAGCAAACTTATTTGATAATACAGGGCAGGCTAACTTGGTAGCTGTAAATGGATGAACAGCAGCTCAGATAGGAAATCAAGCAGTGAATGAGGCTTTTGGCCAACCAGAAACTGCAATAATCAAGTTGAGAGCTGTAGAAGGTCCTTGAAATAAAGACTGGTACATAGCTGGTGGTCGTTCTACTAACATTGCTGTTAATGCACCAAATGCTAATAATAGTACTACGATGGTTGTAGGTAGTATTCATTTTGATCAAGCCATATGGTGGCTAAAAATACAGTAAAAGAGGAGCTTCGGGATATGATGTATGGAACAATTACGAAGGAGGACATGACTATAGACAAATTATATAGAAAATAGTACAAATAGGTAGATAAGTTAACTATAGACCTGAAGAATTATGTAGAAAGTTCTTAGATGCTTTTCCACTCCCATGGCTTGAAAAAGCTGAAAATATTGATGAACATTTGCCATTAAATGAATTAGCTAAAAAGCTTTATGAGATAGAGTTAAAATGAATTGCTAGACATAAAAGAGATAGAATACTTGATCCATTAGTATCTCAACGAGCATCTAAAGATATATATGATTCTTCACCTGTTCCAACTTCTCAACAGATTGCAGATTTACAAAAATCATATTAAGATTCATTAGCATAGTAAAAAACTGAATTCCAGTTCCTATTGAAAAAGCAGAAAGCTGATTTTCAAGCACAGATGGCCCAGCAATCAGTTGCACAAAAAGCACAGGTATTGGCTCTACAAACTGTTGAACCTGTTAAACAACTAAGAGGTCCACCAGCTTTTACAAAATCAGAGGAAGATATGAGAGATTATCACATATCTAAATACTTAAAAAATTTAGGTTTTCTTAGCAAGGAAGAAATAGATAGCGATTATCCTGTAAAATTTTTTCAAAGACCTCGTCTTCAGTGAAACAATAATTCTGCTAGATTTGATAAGATTGAAGAAGGATTTGAAAAAACTCGAAATAATGTAAATCAGTTAGCTGATTTATTTCAGAAAAAAGCATACATATAAAAATGTGGAATTTGTGGGGAAACAGGCCATAGCAAACGAAATTATCCAAAAGGACTGGTAACTCAATCTAATTTCACTCAGTCTTATTTTATGTCTCTTAAATCAATAGTTCTTTCCGATTCTGATAGTGAGAAAAATGATGGGGATGATTATGATGAGGAAAATAATAGATGGTCTGGATATGACCCACCAGTAAAAAAAAATAGGTACCAGTAAATAAAAAGTTATTCTTGGAATCCAGCCAGCCTGAAACATATGACAAGTTATTGCTAAAGCTTTCACCAGCAATGCGCAAAATGTGTTTATCTTAAAGGGCTCTAAAGGAGAAGTCAAAAAAAGATGAGTGGTTTTTATCCTTACAATACTTGAATACTAGTATAAATGACTTATCAATCTCTGAATTTTTTTTAGATAACAGAAATGAATTTGATGGATTTAATTTAGCTACTAGTGAAGTGCTTAAATGGAAAGTTGACAAGCCTTCCAAATTTGCTATAAAAGGTAATTCTGAACATACTTCTGAAGCACTAGAATGGTATACGAATGTAGCAGTCACTCTAAAGGACATGAAACAGAACCTGATCATCACTATTGTTGGAAATTATGCTTGTGTTGACAATAGTGAGCTAAAGCTAATGCTATGGTTAAGGACAACAGGAATTCGAAAAGTCAAAGGTATTTCTGATCCAACTAAAAATCAGTTCTGCATAGAGGATCATGGAAAAATATATATTATTCCAACCTTTAGCAAGACTTTAGTAATCAAGGATTTGCCAAAAGAGGAGCAGGACCAATCATCATGTGAAGTACCTTTCGACTCTCAGGTTTTTGTTAATTCTTCTAGTCTAACTAGTGAGAAGAGAAGGACTTAAAAAAAAGTGCGAAGAACTTAAAAAGTGCCTTATAAAGACTGAAGAAATGCTTTATTTGGCCTTAAGTACTGGTAACTAAATTTCTTGCTAATACATGTGAAACTTTATATAAGAGTGGTATTAGCTATTAAACCCTTAAGCTTTTCACCACAATAAACTAAATTTTCGTGAAGAGAATCCAACCTGTCTTCTTGGAATATATCAGACAAATTATCAGCAGAAGAGACCACATTATTTTTGTTATTTTTTTCCACCATACTACTTGCTCCAGTAACTAGCTTCTCATCTATTTTAACCTTCTTTTTCTGACTATTTTTTTTTGGAATCTCTGTAGCTGGAAGGGGTCCCTATAAAAAATCGTTATACCGTATAGCGCTGCATACAGTACCCTTCTCAAATAGTACCCCCCATAAATAGTACCAGAGTACTATTCAACTACAAATTTTGATATTTTTGATTAGTACCCGGTGCTAATTTAGGCCAAAATTTGATTTTTGGCCAAAGTTATTCCTTGTATAGTACCCCCCTCCTCACATAGTACCCCCTGGGGTACTATTCAATCTAGGCTGGCTTTCTTGAATAGTACCGGGGGTACTGTATGCAGCGCTATATGGTACTTATTTTTTACTTATTTTATTTTTAAAATACTCCCAATATACTTGATTTGTATTTATTTTATACTTATTATTAAAAAAAGTTAAAAATTCAGATAAATAGAACCCCAGACATTACTGATACAACTCATAATCATGAAAAAGAGCAAATTAATGTGAAATTTAGAAGCTAAAAAACATATTTTTTGCAATTTTTTCATCAACCAGTGATCCAAATTGGATGAACTTTTTTTAAAATGTAGCTCTCAATGAGATCTACAACATAAAAAAAAATTTATCGAAATTGGTTAAATAGATGGCGAGATATCCTTAAAAAACTAAAAAAGCAAATTGGCTTAATTTTGAGAAAAATGGGTAAAAAAAAAATGTGAGTTATTTTAGTAATGTTCAGGATCCTAGATTAATACAAAATAATAAATATACTTAAAAATTATCAAAAAAATATGTATTTTTTTTAATAGTAAAAAATATAGAATCTTATTTAGGACTCCGAATAATACTAATATAACTCATATATGGGTTTGTGTAAAGTTTATATGAAATTACTTTTTAAACTTACAAATTGAGTTTGTGTAGATTAGTCAATTTGGGAGTAACTTACATATTATATTTGCGTAGAGTTTATAATAGATATACGTGAATTTATTTTTAAAAAATACTAATTTCGGTAAATTAAATTACTAAAATTTATTTTATTTTATTTATTTTTTTACTTTTTTTTGGTATTTTATACCAAATTTATTTATTTTTATTATTCTTTTTCAGTTCTTATTACCCTAATTCCAAAAGTCTGGTCATATTTTTTGCCTGATAACACTACAAAAAATAAAAAAAAATAATTAATTAGTTAAAAAAATACTGAAAAACACTTTCCTCACCCTCCCTTACCTTAATTTCAAAAGTCTGGTCATGCTTTTCATCTGGCAACACTACAAAAAGTAAAAAAAAAGTTAATACTTAATTAATTAAAAAAACACCTTTCACAACCCTCTCTTACCTTAATTCCAAAGGTTTAGTCATGCTTTTCGTCTGGCAACACTACAAAAATAAACTGATAAATGATTAAAAAAAAGATCAGATATTTGGATTATCTGATTAGATCAGTAAGTCACATGACCTGCCTTTATACCGAATAATTTGTTATAGCATTAACGAATTTTTTAAAATTTTTTTTTACCTAAGATATAAGTTTGTGTAGCATTACTATGAAAAAAAAGTTGCGTAAAGTTAATAGTAAACGCATGCTGATCATTTGTGAGTTATATTAGTATTATTTGGGATTCTGCTTATTTAATACTTATTTTTTACTTATATAAAATTTAAGTATCAAAATAAGTATGTTATTATTAATAAATAAAATTAGGGCTCTGATCGGTTTCAGTAATTATCAAACTGTACCGATCAGTTTCGGTATCAGAGTAGTTTTGATTTTCATGGTTTACTGAACTGAACCTGTTAGTAAATTTACTGATCAGTTTCAGTAATTGTGGTTTTAGTATCAGTTTTACGATTTACCAAACCAATTTACTGATTTAAAAAATGTTTTATTTTTTATAAGAAAAACGTTTTTGTTCAATAAAAGAACGTTTTTACAACATTTTTTTATTAAAATATTAAAAAAGTTGCGAAAATATTCTTATGTTAATTTTAAAAAAACGTTTCGCATTTATTAAAAGTTTAATTAAAATAAAAAACAGTTTCACAATGTTTTTATTAATATTGTTAAAAAAATGTTGCAAAATGCTTATTTTTTAATTATACACATAAATAACGTTATTTGAAACGTTTTTTGACTCCATTAATTAAAAATGTTGCGAAATGTTTTTTATTTATGAATTAATAAAAAAAAAGTAGTTTGCAACGTTTTTTAACGATATTAATAAAAACGTTGCAAAAATGTTTTTTTATTTTAATTTACGCATAAAAAAATGTTGTGCTCAACGTTTTTAACTATATTGATAAAAAACGTTATGAAACGTTTTTTATTTATAGATTTAAACAAAAAAAAAACATTTTTTATTTATAGATTTAAATGAAAAAAAAATATTTTCGTATTATTTTTCTTTAAAAACATTTTCGTATTATTTTTCTTTAAAAACATTTTCACATTATTTTTTTTAAAAACGTTGTTCACAACATTTTTTAACTCCATTAAATAAAAACGTTGCGAAAACATTTTTTATTTATGAATTTACACATAAAAAAATGTTATGCTCAACGTTTTTAACTATATTGATAAAAAATATTGTAAAATGTTTTTTATTTATAGATATAAATGACAAAAAAACATTTTCGCAATGTTTTTTTTAAAAAACGTTGGTAAACGTTTTTTACTTTTGAATCAATAAAAAAAATATTGTTCGTAACGTTTTTTAACTCCATTAATTAATAACGTCGCAAAATGTTTTTTACTTATGAATTAATAAAAAAAATGTAGTTCGCAACGCTTTTTAACGGTATTAATAAAAATGTTACGAAAATGTTTTTTGTTTTAATTTACACATAAAAAACATTATGCTTAACGTTTTTAACTATATTGATAAAAAATGTTGTGAAATGTTTTTATTTATAGATTTAAACAAAAAAAAACATTTTCACAATGTTTTTTTTAAAAAATGTTAATAAACATTTTTTACTTTTGAATCAATAAAAAAAAATGTAATTCGCAACGCTTTTTAACGGTATTAATAAAAATATTGCAAAACGATTTTTTATAACATTTCGCAACTTTTTTTTTGCGAAATCAATGATAACGTTGTGATACATTTTTTACAGCATTTTGCAACTTTTTTTGTGAAATATTTTTTTACATTTTGCACCGTTTTTTGTCATTCTAATAAAAAAAAGATATTGTGAAATGTCATTTTTTGTCAATTAAATAGTTTCGCATCTTTTTTTTAATACATAACTTATCGGTAATTTGGTTCAGTTTTTGATAATTACTGACCGGTATCAGTATTAATGATTACTGAAACTGATCAGTTTTGATAATCATTAATACTGATACTGATCAGTTTCAATAATCACTAATACCAATACCGATCAATTCAATTTAATATCAGTTTTTGCAAAAACCGTACTGAACTGAACCAATGAGAGCCCTAAATAAAATAACCATTATTTTGCTATATTTTTATGATACTTATTTCATACTTTCAATACTTATTTATATGTTTATAATAGGACCCCAAACAATATATAAATATGTTAAATTTGAGTTTGCTTAATGATCATATAAAAAAAAAACCCTATGTAAGACTTTTATTTGCTTATTTTAAGATAAAATTTTTAGTTGATTAGATATTTAAATGCGTAGTTGAACTTATTTTTATTTCAGCTCAGTAATTATATTTGCGTAGTAGAACCCCTTATTCGTATAATAAAGATTTTCATATATATATATAAGAGAGAAAATTTTAATTTCACACGTATATCAAAAAAATTTTTTTACAAAAAATTTTTTTAAACTGATACTTTTTTTCTATTATTTTACACATTTTAATTTTATAAACACGATATTGTATTTAATATTTATAAAAAAAATCATGTTTTTATAGTAATATTCTCATATTCTTATTTTTTGTTTGCTAATTTTACTCATATATAAAATGAATTTTGGACAAATAAAATTACCTTTTTATGTTTAAGTAAATTGTTCAGTGATATCGAATCTACCTGTGTATAAATTTTTATAATGATTGGACTAATATTTGTGAAGTATTGGCTATTTTTGTATTATCAATTTTTTTGTGAAAACCTATTTTACAACTTCGGAGCATGATTTCACCACTTTGGTCAAATGAAATTGCCTTTTTCCGCTTAAGTAAAGTTGTTCAGCAAGATCGAATCTACTTATAATAAAACTTTTAGAATGATTGGATTAATATTCGTAAAATGCGACCAACTTTTGTACTTTTAATTATTTATCGTTTAAGTGATTTTAATTTTAAAGTGTAATTTTTTTTATTTTAAATCAACTTGTTAACTTTAAGAAGTTGTTCATAAGAGTTAGCAATAATTTATATTTTAATTTTTATAAATCTAAATATAATAATATTTATAAAAAATTCCAAATTTTAAAACTATTTTTAAAATAGCGATAGTATATTAATATTATATTAAGAAATAATTTATTTACCGTCCCACACGTTGCAAATTTTATGTTTATCATTGCCATTTTAAGAAATTTTTTATGTTTATCATTGTCATTTTAAGGGGGGTGCGGTGTATAAGCTGGTTGATCAACATAAACAATTTACAAAAAAGGAAGGATGCGTTGCAACGCAGGTGCGTTAAATAAATTCACTCTTATATTAATATTAATTAAAATTAAAAATTCCGAAGTTGTATATCATTTTATATTATTAATTTATTAATATTTAGTGAATTAATTTGACAATTTTTTTTCGCAATAATATAAAAAATTAATTTACTATTACTATATATATATTTATTATAATTAAATTATCTTTTTATACTTAAATAAAGTTATATATATCAGAAAAAAAATTGCTTAGTAAAATAAAAAATTTAAAGGTTATAATAAGAGTTTGCTTAGTAGAACTTAAAATAATTTGCTTATTGATCATAGTAAATTTTGAAATTTTCATCTGACCTATATATATATTGTTCGGGGTCCTTTTATAATACATTTTTTTTTTTTTTTTTTTTTAGTCAAAAGAAGTGCTTTTATTTCTGAAAAAAAATAGAAAAGCATACAAAAGATCAGGAATGAAAAAGCCAGCCCGTTCCTCACACTAGGGTCACAAACTATCTCATGACTACTATACCCCTAACCTACTCTCTTTAATGTAGTAGGAAGTCTAGTTATAGAATTATTCAAGGAATAAAGGAAAACGAAAAAGAAAAATAAAAATTCTACGATCTAATAAAACAAAATAACATTACGTAAAGCGAATGCTAAGCATGACAAGAAGTTAGTATGAAATCTTCTATCTATCCCTCCCAATTAAACTAAACATAATGTTCTAATAATGCCTTCAGTCCAGCGATTAAGTGTTTCACATCCAGCTTCTTAGACTGGTCGTTTCTTAAGTGATCGATCTTCTTGGTAGAATGTCCAGATTTAGTAGTTTTATTTTGATCGTTCTTGCGGTTGTTAGTATTAAAACCTGAAAATGAACAATTAGACCCTTTAGGTGTCCGTAAAAATTTGTCTGCATTGCCAATTCGAGCAGATCTACATAAATTCTTGAAGTTGGGGGTGGAATAATGGCACCAAGAGATTCTAACGTTATTCCAAAACTGAAGGTTATTAATGCGAGTGGAAACATGATCCCAAGTGTCAAAGTAACCTATCAGCTTTCGAGATCCATCAACTTCTTTAACTCATTTAAAGGATTTTATGCCACTGTCCAACAAAAATTGGTGAGGGCGTCCATTTGGGAATAAGGAGGCATCCGTCATGTCGACTGGAATATTGTACACGACAGCTTGGAACTTTTCTCGTTGTTTCCTTTCTGAAAGATTCCAGGAAGCAGGAAACCATCTAACAGGGATTCCTCCCAAGTTGACAGTCCAGTCCCCTCTGTTGTAGCATTTCAAGCACCCATGGTCAGGAATCAGTCTAACCCTCGCAGATAAGTACTTCTTGTGCACCCTTGTGCTGACTGATATGACCTTACCCCATCATCCTAAATTGGCCAACAGAGTATAGTTATCCCATTTGGCCAGAATATCGTAGACTACAAGATCCAATAATTGTGCTTGTTCTTGATCTTGAGGAATATATCCAGTGATAATAACATTTCCATTTTTTAACACATTGTCTGTCTCCTTCTGCTTTAATTTCTTTCCATTATCTATAGGAGTTGATTGTGGTTTGGAATCTCGCTTCAACTGCTGCTTATAGGGTGTGGAAGGAGGAGAAAGTAAACTTTGATTAAAAGTAACCGTCCTTGAACCAAAAGGTTTAGAGGGTGTATACTCAGAAGATTCCTTGCTAAAAGTGGGCACTACATATTCATCTAGTCCAGAAGGAGATTGAAGTTGCAACTTTTGTTTCTCCTTACGGGCCTTCTTTTTAGCACTCCATTTCTGAGATTTGATCAAGAACGTGACAGGTATAGGTGTGATATTACGTGGGGTGTGGCGAGTAATTCGTCATCCACATCATCCAATGATCCTATTAAATTTGTATCAAAAACATCAAAATTCATTGACGTGTCTGATTGATGCATAGGATCCCCAAAATCTTCCTTATTGGGAGATTATTTATTTGTGTATGCTTTCCATTCTCGGCGAATTTTGGAATCTATGAAAAAAATTGCCTGGTTCCCATCGTCCAAGAGAAAGAGATTAAGAAAAGTAGCTAAAAATTGAGCTATGATAGGAAAGCACTGGTGAGTAAGAATATATTTTCTCAGCTTTTCCTGAGGAACAGCTTGATCCTTATAAGTGTTAAGAAACTCGTCTATAGCTGAAGGGTCTGTAGTTATTATCGAGCTAAAGAGAGACTCTGGGTTCCTTTTGATGAGTCCTGAGATAAAATCTACTATAACATTGTGAAAGTGGTCAGAAGGTGAGCTCTTTGAAGCAGAAATAGGGGGTAACTTGGGTCGTAGAAGACGTTGATGCTGTTTTTAGAGCTGGTTTTGATAGCAAAAATCCTTTCTTCATAATGACAATAAAAAAATTTTTCTTCCGTGAAAATTTGGTTCACAGATCTGCAGGAAAGAGTTTCTATAGTTTCTTTATAATACACTTGTTTTGTATTTATTTAAAACTTTTAATATACTTTCATATAAACCTAATTATTAGCCTGTGTAAAATATTCACGTGCATCATGCGTGACATAAATAATAGTTAAAAATCACAGCTAAATTTCAACTCTCTTTCTCTAATAAATTAAACTTGCACGAATAATATATTATTAAAATATAGTAAACAAATGAAATCATAAAATTAAAACTGAATTTTCTTGATAGAATATAATATTTCCTTTTAAATAACTTTTTTAAATCGCGAATATGATTTTTAGCAAGTGGAATTACTTTTTTTTTATTTTTTTTCTATCAAACTTCATTTACGCGTTCTTTTTTTCTTTTTAAACAATTTGGTTCTTTAGGTATATGTATGCATGAGAATTAGATGAATGAATTAAGTTTTGAAGTTAAAATCCTAAAACTTTAATGAAAAAGGTTTTGCCATTTTTTTTTATTTCTATTTGTAAGAAAACAAATTTTTTGAAAAGATTTTTTCTATTTTTTTTAAGAATCTGCTCTATAGTGCATCAGTAATATTTTAGAGAACAAAATCCATGTGAAATCCTTATTTTTGTAATATGTATGAATCCTTCCTCATCTCATCAGATCTTTGAATGAAATATTTTAGCGAATTCCTAAGAATTGGAAAGAATCCTTAATGAATTTTATTTAATAAATTATTTATAATGTATTCATCATTTATATTTTAATTCGTATTCATTAATTTGGATTTATTTATTATTTTATATAATATTACATATTTCATCTGTTTGCTTAGAGTTGTAATATAAATAATTATTTAAACTCTTAAAATATTGTTTTTAAAATAATTTTAAAGAAATCTATTGTAAAATCATTTTTTTTTAAAACTTTGTTAAATCAATTAAATTAATCAAGTCGATAAAAAATATAATTTTAAAAAGTTATTTTAAATGAAAAAAAATTTTTATTCTGCAGTAATATTTACCAAAAAAAAAAGTTACATACATAATTTTTTATTTAAATATTTTCCTAATCAGAATCATCTTGTATATTTTCTCTATCAAAAATATAATATTGATTTCCTACTTTACTAATTCTACATAATGATCAATACATCTAACATCAATAAATTCTTTACTACTAAATTGGTTAAATAATTTACATTCATTTTCTTCTCTAACTTTAGATATTAATTGTATATATGCCAATATATTTGTTTTATTATTAAACATATACATGAAAAAAAATTCTACTTTACCATAAATATATGATTTAATTAATTCTGGAGTTTTATTATGTTGATTGGCAAAACGATCAACTGTCCTTCTTATCTATAAAAAAATGTAATATAATAAAAAATAAATCTTTAAAAAATATTTTTTATACCTGTACACAATAATTATTTCTTGTTTTAGAATTTTGTCTTTTAATCCATTCACTACTTATATAATGACCATCAGTAGTTCGTAATCTTCCATATTTAAAACCTTTTGAATAAAGATCTAAATCCTAAAAAAAAAAATAGTTATATTTTATAACAAGTAAAATATAAATATTTATTAATACTTACAAAAGTAGACACATATCTTATATTTTTACCATTGTAATATTTAAATAAGTGATTTGATTCAGTATTAATTAAATTATATTGTGTTGATGCCCAGTATAATTCTTCTACATAGTCATCTATACTAAATACTATATTTGAATTCTATACTTTTTTAATATTTTTATGAAATATTGTTTCTAAAATATTAAAATATGGAAGATGAAAAAACTTTTCTAATGATAATACATTATTAACTAAATTTTTGTAAGATTTTGTATTATTTTTAATGAGAGGTAAGAGCATTCCACAAAGTCTTTCCATAGGAAACTGCCAATAGTTCCAACAAAAATCACAGTATTTAATACAGTTAGTTATATGAAATAAATAATGAAAACTTATCTGACATGCAAATAATCATTTAATATCATATTTATAATATTTTCTGTTATTATTAATATTACTTGATTACTTATATTGAAATTAAAATTATATTTTTATATACATTACTTTTCATAGTCTTGATAAAAGCTTTTAAGCAAATTTTGCAAATCATTAATTTGATCATAATAAATTTCTGGTTATAAACTTATTTTAACTGCTTTAACAAAATCAATCCATCCTTTTAACTCTCTATTATTAAAAAAAAAAATGGATAAAATTTAATTTTAAAATAGTTTATAAAATAATAATTAATAAATAATATTTACCTTTTATCGATATATTGTAATAATAAAGGTAAAGAAAATAATATTATCCAATTGCGCCATTTCACCACTTTAAATCCATTATGATACTTATAAATGTTATGAAAAGGCCATCCAATTTTACTTGGCATATCAGTTTTCATTTTATGTAATTGTTTTCCTATATTTTCCTATTGAACTTTTAAAAATTCGTACTTATTGATTTCTGTTAAATCTTTAAAAAATGTTTGTAAATAATGTCCAAACATATGGGGAGCAATATTTTCAAAATATAAGTGCATAATGTCAATAGGGAAAGATCAGGAAAAATTAATACTTTTTAATTTTAACAATTCACTCATTCCTTTTATACCTAATAATGTTATAAATAATACTAATGTATCAGATATACTATTATTAATTTAATTATGTTTAATAACATAAAAAAAAATTATTACCAATCAATTTGATTTTTTCATTTTTAATTGTTTTATTCTTTTCATTTTCAATCTCATTCATAATATTAATTGTTTTTTTGTGAGTTTATAATATCAAAGGTGAATTGGGTTTAGGATAATATATATATCGATTAGTTTGATGATATACACCTTCAACTTTACAAAATCTGCATCCTTTATATAAGTTATGTTCACAGAGATTAATAAATTTACTTAAGGTTGGAATATCACCTATCTAAGTTAAAACATGTGCTTTTAACTTAAATTCTTTTTCTGTAACTCCATCAAAACATTGAATCCCTTCTAAAAAAAAACTTACATTAAAATAGCTTTTTTTTTTTTAAAAAAAAAAAAAAAAATTTATATACCTTCAAGATTTTGTAATTCAGATACTAATGGAAATAAAAATGAGTTAAAATTTTTTGGAGAATCTGGAATTATCATGGTTACTAACAAATTTTTCTTCTTAACTTATATATATGGATTAAGATTGTTATTTAAAAATAAAATAATCCAATAATCATTATTTTTTTGTTTAAATATTTAAAAACTATCACAAGTTCCTGATAAAGCAATATCTCGTTCATTAGTAAAAAACTATTTTCTAATAAGTCTTTATAAAGCCTTAAACAAAATTAATAAATTAAAATAAAATTATATAAATTAAACAGATTAATTAAAATATTACATTTACATACTTTTCATCAAATATGTCACCATATGTATCTTCTTTTTTTTCCATTAGATATGTACTTCTGTATTAGAATTCTGCTACTCGTTTACTATTAGAATACTGAATTTTTAATCTTTTTTGTAATGAAAAAAAGTAAGTACTATTTACTGGATTATTTCCAATGAATCAATTTTCATTATACAGTCAACTCCCTTTATAGTCACCTCCGTTATAGTCACATTACCCCAGTATTGGCCAGTGATTCAAATGATCTCAAATGACCCAAATGACTGGTCACGTATTATTTGGATCATTTCAACGTTAAATGACAAATGATCTAGTCATTTAAAAATTACGTCATAATTCTGACCAATACAATTTCAATATTTTATAGATAAAAATTTTCATGTGATACTATAAATTCATAATTCTAGTCAGAATCATAAACCTGGCCTAAATTATAAAACATTAATTTTAAATGACTTAAATGACAAATGATCCTAATGACTAGGTCATTCAAAGGTCATTCAGGGGTCATCTCAAAATGGACAAATGACCTGGTCATTTGTCCATCATTGCATTACCCTATATAATCACCTTAGTTGAGTGTCCCAAATTTTTATATATAAAAACTATCATTTATAGTCACAAACTACCTATAGTCACTATCACATCTTTTTTTAAAAATTTTATATATATGTGATTATAAAAAGATATTTATTAAAATATAATTATTCTATGATCTAATGATCAGATTTCAATGATCTTTAGCTCATTAGGTTCATCTCATTGAAAGGAATCAGATGGTAGTAATTTTATAATGATTGGATTAATATTGACTGAGAAATTCGATTTTAAAGACCAAATCGGCATTTTATATATGTAAAATTTGTGTAATATTAAATATTTTGACTGTATTTTAATTACTATGGGTTCTAGTGATCAGATTTTAATGATTTTAGGCTCATTAGACTCGTCTCGTCGAGAGGAAGCCAATGGTAATAATTTTATAATGATTGGATTAATATTGACTGAGATATTTGATTTTAAAGACCAGATCAGCATTTTTTATATGTAAAATTCGTGTAATATTAAATATTTTGACTGTATTTTATTATTACAGGTAGTATTCTGCAAACGATTTGGTCAAATTAAATCAATTCAGATTTGATTAGAAGTTTGATTTGATTTGATTTGATAATTTTGATTTGCAAATCAAATCCAAACTTCAAAATAAGATTTGAGTTCAAATCCAAATTAAAAAAAAAAGATTTGATTCGATTTCAAATCAAATTCAAATTAGCTTAAACTAATTCAATCAAATCTGAATCAAATCTGACAAATCCAAATCAAATCCAAATCAAATCGAATTAAATATACATGACCTGGTTAAACGTAATTACAGGACCCCGAACAATACTAATATAACACAAATGTATAAAGGCAGGGTCATGTGACTTGCCGATCTAATCAGATAATCCGAATATCTGATCTTTTTTTAATTATTTATCAGTTTATTTTTGTAGTGTTGCCAGATGAAAGGCACGACCGGACTTTTGGAATTAAGGTAAGGGAGGGTAAGAAGTGTTTTTCGATGTTTTTTTTAACTAATTAATTAATTATTTTTTATTTTATCTTTTGTAGTGTTGTCGGATGAAAGGCATGACCAGACTTTTGGAATTAAGGTAAGGGAGGGGTTGGGGGAGGTGTTTTGTTGTTTTTTTTTTTAATTAATTAAGTATTAACTTTTTTTTTACTTTTTGTAGTGTTGCTGGATGAAAAGTATGACTGGACTTTTGGAATTAAGATAAGGGAGGGTGAGAAGTATTTTTTGGTGTTTTTTTTAACTAATTAATTAATTATTTTTTATTTTTATTTTTTGTAGTGTTGCCAGACGAAAGGCACGACCAGACTTTTAGAATTAAGGTAAGAGAACGGTTGGGGAAGGTGTTTCGTTGTTTTTTTTTAATTAATTTAAGTATTAACTTTTTTTTTACTTTTTGTAGTGTTGCCGGATGAAAAGCATGACCGGACTTTTGGAATTAAGGTAAGGGAGGGTGGAGAAGTGTTTTTCGGTGTTTTTTTTAACTATTTAATTAATTATTTTTTTTATTTTTTGTAGTGTTGCCAGACGAAAAGCATGACCGGACTTTTGGAATTAAGGTAAGGAAGGGGTTGGGAGAGGTGTTTCGTTAGAGAAAATCAAATTCTGGTGTTCAAAGTAAAATAACTAATAGTTTTACTAGTGATTATAGTGATGAATAATAATTAATAATAGTATTAAATATTGATTCATTAAAAATTTAAAGTAAATTAAAATAAATTGAAAAATAAATTGTCAAATTTAAATGATTTTAATAATTAAATGATTAAATAAATGTTATTTAATATAAAATAATATAATTATAATTTATAAATATAATTAATATTATATAAATTTATTAATTAAATTTTGGTTAAATTTTAGCCTTTCGGCAAAAGTTTTGGCATTATAAATTTTGGCAAATTTATTTTTAATTGTCTAAACTTTCGGCTGTGAAAAAGTTTTGGTCTTAATCTAAACTACCTAATTTTGGCAAGCAACCTTACCTGCAGTACGATCCCATTTTACTTTATTTTTAAAATCTGATTATAATTTTTTCTAGAAACCTACAAAAAAAAAGAAAGAAATTGAATTATATTTCAAAAAAAAATAAAAATTAACAACAATAACCTATTTTTCAAAATCTCTCTACCTTAATTTTAAAGTCCAGTTATAATTTTTCATCCAGAAACCCTACAAAAAAAAAGAAAGAGTTATTTCATCATTTCTAATTTATTCTTAATGCTTACGGTACTTTCTATTTTGAAGTTGAGTTAAAATTCACATCCAAACGTTTAGAAAGATACCTACAAGAAAAATAAAAGGAATGTTGATTCGTGTGATCTTTGAGCAGAATTCAAAGTCTGAAATTAATTCCAAGTAGGTACTTAATATTATTTTTTTTTTATTTTTTTTTAAAGGTTTAATAAAAAAAAAAGAAAAATTTTGTTTAAATAAGAATGGATCTGCAAATAATTTCCAAAATTCACAATATTGCAGATTTTGGAGTTAAATTGCAGTTAGTAACCCGCAATTCTGCAATTCTGATTATACTTCTTTGTAAATTAATTACAGTTTCAGCATTACGACTGTAAAAATACACTGTAATTAATTGATCATCTGATAATTCATTCAGTATCAGTAATTACTGAAAACTAAACCAAATTACTGATGTTGAATAATCAAAGAAACATTTTTTTTTATTAAATGTAAAATGTTTTGCAACATTTTTCATTAAATTACTAAAAAAAAAGTTGCAAAACATTTTTTTTATTAATTTGTATATGAAAAATGTTTCGTAACATTTATTCATTAATCTATTAAAAAAATGTTGCGAAATGTTTTTTTAACTAAATTATATATGAAAAAATGGTTCATAACGTTCTTTCATTAATCTATTAAAAAATGTTGCGAAATATTTTTTTAACTAAATTGTATATGAAAAAACATTTTGCAACATTTTTTCATTAATCTATTCAAAAAAACGTTGTGAAACATTTTTTTATTAAATCATATATAAAAAAATGTTTTGCAATATTTTTCATTAGATAAAAATGCTGTGAAGCATTTTTTTAATTAAACATTTTAAAAAAAATATTTTTAGCATTTTTTAATTAAACGCTTAAAAAAACGTCTTTTTTTAAAAAAAGTAATGTTCTTTAGCATTTTTTTAATTAAATGCTTAAAAAACATCTTTTTTTAAAAAAAATAATGTTCTTTAGCATTTTTTAATTAAACGCTTAAAAAAATGTCTTTTTTTTAAAAAAAATAACATTCTTTAGCATTTTTTTAATTAAACGCTTAAAAAAAGTTTTTTTTTAATCAAATGTTTAAAATAACATTTTTAAGCATTTTTTTAATCAAATGTTTAAAATAACATTTTTAAGCATTTTTTTAATTAAACGTTTAAAAATAATATTTTTTTTTACTTTTTTAACTAAATTGTATATGAAAAAATGTTTCGTAATATTTTTTTATTAATCTATTTAAAAAATATTGCGAAACATTTTTTATTAAATCTTATATGAAAAATATTTCACAATGTTTTTAAAATGCTGCAAAGCGTTTTTTTAATTAAACATTTTAAAAAAACTTTTTTGGCGTTTTTTTAATTAAATGATTTAAAAAAATGTTTTTTTTTAAAAAAATCTGCAATTCTGCAATTTTGCAATATTTCCGCAATTGAATTGCAGTACTAGCAGCTCTTTGCAGTATTGCAGATAGGGCTCCGATTAGTTTCAGTAATTACTGAACTGTACTGATCAGTTTTGGTATCAGAGCAGTTTCAGTTTTTACGGTTTACTGAACTGAATTACTGAATCAATTTAACTAAATAATATAATAAAAAAACGTTGTGAACTGTTTTTATTTGTTAATCCAATAAAAAAATAACTATTCACAATTTTTTTTTGTCATTTTAACAAACAATGTTGCGAAATGTTAATTGGATAAAAAAAATTGTTTGTAACAGTTTTTTGTCAACATAATTACAAAACTGTTGCGAAAAGTTTTTGTTAGTTAATTTAATAAAAAAAACATTTCGCAATGTTTTTTTATCACTTTAATAAAAATATTGTGCAACATTTTTATTAGCTAATTTTAATAAAAAAAAACGTTTTGCAACATTTTTTTTTGTTGCTTTAATTAAAAAACGTTATGAAATGTTTTTTATCAATTAATTTAATAAAAAAAATATGTTGCGAAACATTTGAGTTAATTTTAATAATAAAAAAAATGTTTTGCTACGTTTTTTTTGTTGCTTTAATTAAAAAATGTTGTGAAACATTTTTTTGTTACTTTAATTAAAAAATGTTGCGAAATGTTTTTTAACAGTTAGTTTAATAAAAAAATATTTTATAATAAAAACATTGCAAAACGTTTTTATGAAATAATTTTAATAAAAAATGTTTCGCAACATTTTTTTTTGTTGCTTTAATTAAAAAATGTTGCGAAATGTTTTTTATCAGTTAATTTAATAAAAAAAATGTTTTACTACGTTTTTTTGTCTTTATAATAAAACCGTTGCAAAACATTTTTATAAGTTAATTTTAATAAAAAAAAACATTTTGCAATATTTTTTTTGTTGTTTTAATTAAAACGTTGTGAAACATTTTTTTTGTTGCTTTAATTAAAAAACATTGCTAACCATTTTTTAACAGTTAGTTTAATAAAAAAAACGTTTTGCAATATTTTTTTTGTCTCTATAATAAAAATGTTGTGAAACGTTTTTTATCAGTTAATTTAATAAAAAAACTGTTTCACTACGTTTTTTTTTGTCTCTATAATTAAAAAATGTAGCGAAACATTTTTTATTAGTTGATTTAATAAAAAAAACGTTTCACAACATTTTTTTTGTTACTTTAATAAAATGGTGCGAAACGTTTTTATGAGTTAATTTAATAAAAAAATGTTTTACACCATTTTTTTGTCATTTTAATTAAAAACATTGCAAAACGTTTTTTATTAGTTAATTTAATAAAAAAATGATTCGTAACTTTATTTTTTGATACTTTAAATAAAAAACGTTGCAAAATATTTTTATCAATTAATATAAAAAAATAGGTTTCGCAACATTTTATTTGTCACTTTAAAAGAAAATGTTGTGAAATGTTTTTTATCGATTAATTTAATTTAAAAAAAACATTTTACAACATTTTTAATTAAAGTGACAAAAAAATGTTGCGAAACATTTTTATAGATAATTTGATTTGGTAAAAAAAATACCAAAATAGTTTTGCAATATTTTTTTTACTAAAAATGTTTTAATATCGGTAAATCAGTTCAGTTTTCAGTAATTATCAATCGATTTTGATAATCATCAATATTGATACTGGTCAGTTTTGGTAATCATCAATACTGATACTAATCAATTCAGTTCAGTATCAGTTTTTGCAAAAACTGAACCAAACTGAATTGATCAGAGTCCTAATTGCAGAATATTTTTAGAATTGTGGATAATTGCAGATTGTGAAATTGCAGATATTTAAACTTCGAAATCTGCAATATTCTACAATATTGCAAATCGCAATTATTTCACAATTACCTATTTGCAGCACTATTCTTACGTTTAAATAAAGAATTTCTTTGTTAAATACATAAGTTTTCATTTATAATTTATAAGTTTATAAGTAAACAGGCTTTTTTTCGGACAAGTACTATCAGTTATTTGATTATGATATTTGAGAAAAATCAGGTACGACAGAAAGTTGTACATAAAAAAAGTTGTGCTGATTATCAATTTTCAGTACTAATTGAATTTAAACAGTGATAAAAAAAGTTTCAAAATTTTTAAGTTACAGTATAGTGCAAAAGTCTTTTTACCATAACTTCATCATTACTGCTTTGCTAACAACTTAAAATTATTTAAATGTATTGTAAAATTATTGCCACAATACATTGTGTACAAACCATGATAAGATACTTGTTATTGGGTTTGTAAAGACATCGTACATTCATACAATAATTAGTATAACGTTAATACTTAATTGTAATATTAATTTATTGATATATAGTAAGATTAATTACAAAAATAAATAGTGTCAAACCATTGTAAGATTAATTATAAAATGGAAATTGTAAATAGATCGTAAGATAAATACTGAAAATTTATTATAAAACGATTTGTATAAGACTTTTATATATGTATTGTAAATTTAAATAATAAAAATAAGTTGTATAATTAATTATAAGATATACAGTATATGTATGTAATGAATAGAATACTAAGGCAATTTAAGAATCATAAACTCTCGTAGCCACACTCAATTAAGGCAATATATTACTAGACCTATACTAAAGTTGACTTTAACAAAGCTTTCTTTGTGAAATAAAAAAATTTCATATACCTTGCCAGTTGGTGGGAAAGCCTATGATTTTAATCTCAAACTCCAAATCCCTAAATATTTAGAGATTTAAACCATCTAAAAAAAAGAGGAAATTAAAATGTTGTAAAATATTTCATTGAAATGCATAATTAGAACAGGGTCTCACCAAATTTTCTACATGTTCAAACTAACCAACTGAAAAGGAAAGATGATGAATGTTAGTGACTATTCACTAAAAGAAAAAATTTGAAGAAAAAAGTTAAATAACTTACAAAGTTTACGTTTAAAGGAACCAGTTGTCTAAAAAAAAGAAAAAAGATGAAAAGTTAATACTTGTTTGTTAAAGTAAATAACTTGGTAAAAAAAAATATCTTACAAAAATTCTGCATCTAAATAAAAAAAATTTTTATATGTATACAAAATTATGAATTTTATATGTAAATTTTATAAATAAAAAAAAAATCTAAACATTTATTGTAGGCCAGTGTACTATTAAATATATTTCAATAAAAAGAATCTAACAAACTAAATTTTATTTTTTTATAATTACAGAATCTTAAGATATCTAAAAATATGATATTAAAAATTGCTGTAAAGAAAGTTACTTGTATTTTAAATAAATTTTTATTATAAAATTATAATTATATTTATTATATTATATAATAATTTAGTAAAATTTAAATTAATTTGAATTTTTTGAAATTGTATACAAATTTTTTTTTAAATATAGAATTTTTTTTTTTGGAAATTTTTACAGAATTATATTTTTCTTAAAAATCTGCATATAACTTTTAAAGCTAAGTACTATAGATGCCACCCAAATCCAAAATAATTTGGGATTATGACAGCCCAAATATACAAATCCAAATTAATTTACAAATTATATATATAAATTTTGCAATTTGTACATTTGGAATTTAGGAATTATGGCTGTCAAAATGTACAAATTAGTTTGGGATTTACTTAAAATAATTTGGGTAGCATCTATACTAGGTACAGTATATTTAAAAGTACAGAAATATAATTGCAAATCTGTACAAATCTGCAAGTTACAGTATGATTTTCTGAATACTATTTTTTCAAATATACTTTTTTCCATAATCAATTTTTTGAATACTAATTTCCTGAATTGGACAATTTTTCAAAACATATAATATTCTAAATTCTAATATTCCAAATGCTAATATTCTAAATTTCTAATATTCTAAATTCAAATATTTCAAATTGAACCATTTTTCAAAATATACAATATTCTGAATTCTAATATTTTGAATATTAATATCTCAAATTTTAATATCTCAAATTTTTTAAATGTTATATTGAAAATATGTAACTTAATTAATGTAATTAATATGATTAATTATTTAATTATATAGCATATTAATTAAATATAATATATATATGAAATAAAATATCTATATGTTCAAAATATTATTTAGAAAGATTAATAATATTAATAATAATTAATTTTTGGTTATTTACAAATTAATTTATTTATTTATTATAATTTTTACATTTTAGATTAGTTTATTTTATGTTTTTTATTATTTTGATAATTGTTTGATTTTTTTTTTTTATTTTATTTTCTTTTTTATTTTATTTTATTTAATATTTTTAATTATTATATTAAATAGATTTTACTTGAAAAATAGTAATTTATATATTTAAATATATATGAGGTCTTTGCAATAGAAAGGTACGAAACTCAAAAAAAAATAAAAATTTAATTAATATTAAATTTACACTTATTTTAGTATAAAAAATATAATTAGCATATAAAGTAAATTTAAAAATTTTTTTGAGTTTCATACCTTTCTATTGCAAAAACTCCATATGTTTTATATTTAAGTTGAGATATTACTAAATAAATATTGTTTTATCTTTAGTGTTCATAATAAAGAATTAAAAAAAAGATATGTTCAAGATATTAAAGATTCAGGATATTAGGAACTTGAGGATTTGAAATATTAGTATTTAGGATATTGACATTTATAATATTGATTGATATTCAGAATATTGATATTTAAGATATTATATGTTTTAGAAAATAATCCAGTTTAAGAAATTGAAAATTTGGGAAATTGGAATTCAGAAAATGATTCAGTTCAGAAAATTGGCATTTAAAAAATTGATTTTAAAAAAAAGTACATTCAGAAAATGATATTTGGAAAATTGTTTGATATCAAGATCTGTAATCTAAAAAATTTACTAATAATAGTTTTGCAGTATTATAAAATAGAAAATTGCCAAACTAATATTATATTATTTTTTATATATTTAATTTATAATCTTTACCAAATTATACAAAAGAAATAACTAGTATCTTTTTTAAAGATATATTATTTATATAAATATAAAACTTGACCATTTAAATCAAATTTCAAAAGCTTTAACTACTTTTTTATTTGATAAATATAGTAATAACTGATTAAGAAGGACTAAATCTCTTTTATTTATACATAAAAATTAATAAATATTAAATAAATATTAATTAAACTCAGATAAATTACAAATATACTTGAAGTAACTTTTAATAATTAATATTAAAAATAATTTTTATTAAAAATGAAATATAAAACATTTTTGAATTTCTTTTTGATTTGGGAATATATTATTTATAAGAAATAAAGTTAAAGTTACACTAATTATGAATTACTACTATGTTAAAGTTCTACAATGTTCTATTATATAATTGCTTGTATTACTTAAATCATGTAACTATATCATGTAACTATTTGTATTATTATATTATGTGACTTGAATCTCATGATTACTTGTATTATTATTTAATAATTCATGATCTGTATAACAATCAGAGAAAATTATAGGAAAAAAATAAAAATATATTTGTAATTACACTATGATTCAGTAATTTAATGTTAATAAACTTTTTTTTTGTTATATAACCTCACATCTTCTACAAAACAAAATAAAGATTATCAAATTGGACTAATAGAATATAAAATAATCGTAAAACTGATTTTTTAAAGCATATCAGATTCTAATATTAAAATCTGATATGCTTCAGAAAAAATTAATTTTGCGATTATCTTATGGTCTATTGGTCCAATTTCAATGATTTCATATGGGCTAATTTTACTCATCTTCGATTATATCATCTGAATCAAAATGTGATATGGCACTTTAATTTTTTGTGCACAATATTTTACAATAGTATCTTTTTTTTATGAAAACTATAGTATATCAATTGTTTATTTTATTTATTATAAATTTGTTATATTTTTATTGAAAATTGCTTATAGTAGTTATGAAAAAACAATTATATGATATTGTAAATTTTTATTATAAAACAATACACATTTTATTCACCTTCCCAATTCTTTACATAATAAATAACAGTTGTTTTATTACATTATCTTGTAATTAAATAAAAAGTCTCATTTTTAGAAGTGTATATCAAGTATCTATAAAGAATTATTGAAATAAATATGATAATAAGAACTCTGCAGAATAATTATTCTATTTATTATTATAAAGTATAAGTTATTTAATGTTTATAAATAGATTTATTTTTGAAAGAAACCACCTATCATATTATTAATATATAGTTTTATACTTTTCTAACCTTTTCTAATATTTTTTTAGCCTTACAAGACATTTTTTAAAACTAATCTACAACTCATTTGAAACTTGTGATTCTAATAATGAAAAAATAATTTTCAAGTAATAATTGGCCTAAATATAAATTATCACACGGCTACTACATGTTTTTGTAGTATAGTGTAGTACTAGTATAGTATAATTTTATAAATATGGGGTCTTTGCAATAAAAAGGTACGAAACTTAAAAAAATTTTTAAATTTACTTTATATACTAATTATGTTTTTTATACTAAAATAAGTGTAAATTTAATATTAATTAAATTTTTTTTTTTTGAGTTTCGTATCTTTCTATTGCAAAGACCCCATATCACAAAATATTATTTAATAAAACGAGCAAGATCAGCCCATATGTTTTTTTAATTTGTAGAGGATATGAAGAACAATATGATATAAAGTTTCATCAAAATTCAATCACTAGATCATGATATAATCATAAAAAATATTTTTATTTTTTTCCCATAATTTTCTCTGATTGTATTATTACATAATTTGTACTACTACAGTTTATTATTTTATTTACTATATTAATATTAATATTATTTATCCTAATTCTTATACTACAGTATATACTTATTACTATGAAACTTATTTTACTTTTAAAAAGATAAATAATTACTTTTAAGTAGTTTTTATAGTATAATTTGATTTTTTAATAGTTTTTTTTTTAATTTATACTACTTGTAATTAAAAATTTATATTTAAATAAAATAAAAATAAAAATTTGTAAAATTACAAAATTTTAATAATATATAAATAGATTTGGTTTATTTATATTATTATATATTATTACTAAATTATTTTAATTAAAAGTTATTTAAAAAATTCTTCATTATAATAGATAAAAATAAAAAATGTTAAAGAAGTAAATTTTAGTTCTTTTGAATATTTATTTATTTCTAAAATATCTTTTTATATAAAAATTATAAAAAAAAAAAACAAAAAAAAAAGAAATAAAAATAGAAAAAAATAGCTAAAAATAAAAAAGTAAAATATCTATAATTATGATTATTATTTATATATATTTTAAAATATATTTAATTTTATTTATTACTAATAAAAGTTACTATAAAAAAATGATAGTTTATTAATAGTATTTTTATTTTACTTTATTTATAATTTCATTGATTAGTTAATTAATAAAAAAAATCAAAATAAACATTTATTTTAAATATATATATAGTAGGATTTTTAAGTTTTTTTACATATGATTTTTATTTTAAATTTATAGATAACTTATTTTAAAAATAAGTAGAATCCATTATAAGTATATTAAAATTAAAATTGATATTTATTTTAATAATAATTTAAAATTTAGTTAAAATTATAATTTAATAACTAGAAGATTTAATTATACAATAAATATTACAAGTTGCAAAATTTTATAATTGATTAAATAAAAAATATATTAATTTATTATATTATTTTAATTAAAAATAATTAGCAAATAATTATAATTACTTTTATTATAAATTATGTACAAATATTATTTATTTCAAAAAAATCAGAAAAATAAGTAATACAAAAATTTATAATCACATGATTTGTAAACTAATTTTTCGCAAGTGCTTAATTACGGAGAAATAGGTTTAACGACTCCTTGTATAATTTTGAATAAATTATAAGCTTAAACCATTAAATAAACTTATTGTAATCGTAAGTAAATTAATTATTATGGGTCAGACACACTCCTCCTCGGCGAATAATCAGGATCAAGATGGGGATGTTCCAATGGTAGACAATTCAGAGAATAATATTGGGGATGCTAATAGTTCAGACTATAATGGAACAACATACGCTTCAAGGAGAGCACGTTCCCAAGTCAGTCGTACTAGCTCTCAGGATCGAACTCAGTTTACAACTTCTGCGATTGAGCAAGCACCCCAAAATGGCTCGCAAAGAGTTTTACGAATGACACCAGCAAGACGCAGAAGACAACAACTTTCTAGTTTGTATTCATTTTTTCCTTCTACAGCAACCACAACTCAAACTCAAACTCTTAGCAGGCCTTTGAATCGGCATCAAAGATTGCATCACAATACTATTGAGGATGTTTCATTTGCGCCTAGGCAAACCGATGCAATAGCGCCAAATCTGTTAAGACGGAATCGAAACAGATCTTCAAGTTATAATGGACAAGAAACTTCGACAAATACTGGTATATCGTTTAGTAATTCGGATTCAACTCGTAATACTTTGTCAACTTCAGAAACAATGTTCGATATTAGACGTCCTCGTTCGAGTTCAGTTGATGCTATAGTTAATGGCGATTTAGATAGTGATATGACGCGGCCAAGTGTTCGCTTCTCTGATCGCTTACGCCGATCTAGCACTCACAGAGGATCTTCAACACGCCAATATTCTTCATCTATGTCTTTGTCCAGTACATCATCCTCTAATTCAGGTTCTTCAACAGCTGGTACTCAAACAGATCCTTTGGCAGGGTCACCACAACGTTCAAGAAGAAGAGTTACTCGCATTTCGGCACGACGACTGTTTAATTTTGGTGGGCCAGATTCTGAAAGCAACAACAGTAATAATAGTAATAATAATAGTAATAATAATGAAGATGATACGGAAAACCATAATTTAGGACGAGTTTTATCTATCGCAGCAGCAGCTACTGCTGCATCTCTTGTTGCTAGTCAGGAAAATGCCGTAATTGAAGCTGAAAGAGCGGCGAATGAAGGGCATGATGGAAGTTTTGAAAGTTTCTTAGCTGCTCTTCAGAGACGACGTCGTGAGGCTTCAAATAGATCTACTAATCAACTAACGGCAGCTTCTTCGTCATCTGAGGAACAAGATCCATCAGTTGATAATAATACAACAGGCTCACAACCATCGCAACCTATGTCGTTTTTCCGTTTATTTCGCTTTGGTGGATCTCGTTCTTCTTTGACACAGCAAAACATCACACCAGAATCTGGCGCGAATGTCACAACTTCAATACCTAATGTGACAAGTGATACTAATTCAAGTAATACACCTCATATGGTACCGGTTATTATTATTGGAATTAGAAGCGTCCAGCCAAGAGATGATTCGAATGGAAATTCATCATCATCACAAAATGTTGATAACTCTACTAATCTTGAAAACAGAAATAATTCAAGTAGATCATCAAGAACTCGGTCTTCTTCAACCTCAAGTCGTACTTCTGTTAGATCTACTGCGTCAACTGCTACTCAAACACCGCCTGCACGTTCATGGATTATCTATGTTTTAGGAGGCACTTATCCTTCTACTCATCCTATTCTTACTACACCATCATTATTTTCCGATAATCCTACTTACGAGGATATGATGTTATTATCGTCCCTTATTGGACCTGCACGACCTCCAACCACGACACAAAGCGAGATTGATGCAAATTTACCAATTGCATTGTATAATGAAAGCATTATTACAGATCTTTTAGGGAATGCAGAGAAATGTCAAGTATGCTTGTGTGATTATATTGCTGACGAAGAAATTAGAGTACTAAATTGTCGTCACGGTTTCCACAAGGAATGTATTGATAAGGTCAGTTCGTTAGATCGTTGGTTTCAATTTCATTTTTCAGATCCATCAATTTTGCATGGTATATATGTTGCATTCTCAGGTGGTTTTCTCCATTTTCATTTATGTATAAATTATTTTTTTGTAGTGGCTTACTGAAGGATCCAATAAGTGTCCTATTTGTCGTGGTGTTGGTGTACCGCCTCGTGAATCGGAAACAAATAGTAGTGGTCCTATTCCAACAACTTCAACGGGGTTAGATTCTATGGGATCTTTCTTTTAAGTTTTTTTTTATGAGGACTTATAATATGGTGATCTTTAAAGGACTATGATTATACGATTGATTGATTATATTGGACATTGATTGTAGATCAATTTTATTAAGTTTTCAAATAACTTGTTTCTTTAATTTCCTATTTTATTGAGATGACATGATATTTTTGAAGATAATCGTTTTAGATTAAATATTTGTAATATTTTTTTCACTTATTACCGTGTTTTAATCAAGTTACATCAAAAAAAAAAAATTATTATTGAAATAGTGGAAATCAAAGTTCCTAAAGTTTATAAAAATTACATTTCATGTTTTTCAATTGTTATATAATTACTAAATTATAAATTTATTGTTTTATTCGGACTTTTTAATTTTATATTGATTTAATTTACTGTAAATATGATAATAATAATAAATTTTACTCTATATTTTATTATTATAAAAAAAAAATATATTTTAATTATTAGAGTATTGCTAGTAAAAATAATCATTTCCAAAATTAAAATGGAGTTAAAAATATGAAATTCTGCTTGCAATTTCATTCCATTTACAATTTTAATTCTTAATCTAAATTCCTAACTTAATTTTAACTAACCTATTCCTTCTAATTCTAATAATAAATTAAATAATTAATAATAAACTTACTTTTTTTTATAATAGTAATGATAAATTTTTTTTATTAAATAATTTTAAAACAGATTTTTTTTTTTTATTTTTAAATGATGCAATCTTATTAATAATATATAGTTAAAAATTACAATTAGCAATTACAATTATAATAATATTATATTAAAATAATATTAATCTTTATTTTTATTTTTATCTTTATTATAATAATCATAAAAGAAAACTCTATTACAAAAAGCAATACAGATTCAAAAATGATACATCAAAGATGTGAGCTGCTAAATAATGATCAAACCATCATCTTACTACATAAAAGTAGAAAATTTGAAAAGGTTATCATGTTATCCTCAGATGGAAATTTAAAAAAGTAAGCATCTTGACACTGTGAAAACTACAAACTTAATCAAGTAGAATCACCTTCACTGGAGGCATCAACACCTAGTATTACCTTCTGCCCAATAAATAAATGAACAAAGTAAGTTGCATAGACCCTTAGGTCTTTAAAAAGTCAACTCACTGAGTATCAAAAAAAATCTGAAAAAAAGAAAAAAAGAAAAATAAACGCTAATTACTAAATATTAAATTAATAATTGTAACAAGAGCTTGACGATATCCATTTTATCCTGAGGTTTCTTGTTAAAGGATTTCTTTTTGTCTTTCAACTTTTTGGAAGTCTTCTTGGGATCCTTCGCAGATTTATTTGATTTAGTAGGGCGTGTTTTGGATGGAACAGTCTTCTTATCCTTCTTGGACAGCTTTGTTGAAGATCTAGAGAAAGACTTGGAATTGTTGGTAAAAACCTTGGAGGCGATAGTGGAAGCTTTACACCATAGGTAAGAGTAGTCTTGATCATTATAATTAAAATTAAAGCTCGTCTTGCGACAAGCTTCTACATCTTCAAATTTTTCAAAAAAGGTTACAATCGAACTCTTGCCACCTATTCAAAAATGCTTTACAGCTTTAACTGGATAGTTGCTAAAGACATGAGAGGACTGATTCCTATTCCATAATTGCCAAAATCATAAGTCTTCAGGCAAGTCATTGACATAGAGGCAGAACTGTTTACATTTCTTTCTTTATTGTAGTGTTCAGTGTTCTGGGAATCATTGTACTTCTTAGTTTCCTAAGGTATATTGCCAAAGGCCTTTATCGAATGAAAGAGAAGAGGCATATATTTAAGCAAAGTGTTTGATACTTCCTTTGTCTCTTTGTCATTAAAGAAATAACGTCACCCTATGATTTTAGCTCTGTGAGGATTTTGTTATGTATCCACTTTGCAGGTACGCCATACACAAATATCTCCCTTAAATTATTTCTTCGGTCTACAGGAATATGAAAATCTGTGTAAATTTTTTCAACAACCTTTGCCAGAACCTTATTCTTTTTTAATTTAGGGTAGTAGTACTACTGAAAGAAACTGGTCCTGATGGAATAAAATACTGCTGATCCTCTATTTGCATATCATCAACCTGTTGAGTCAAAACATCTTGGGCTGAAACTATGACTGGTGCTGGCTATACGACCAGCTGATCCAAAATCAATTGATCAACTGCTGAAATCTGAATCAGGAAGGGGTGAAGAGTGTGATGGTATGTATTATCTGAAATAACCTGTTTCAATCTTTCATATGATTCTTCATAGTTAACTGGGTTGCTCACTTGTTTTTTCTGAAAAAGCATCATCATAAGTTCACAAGAATAATTTAGTGAGCTTATAAAAGTTCGAAGACCAACATGAACTATAAGTAATATCAGCGTATTAGGAATTTGTATTTTCTGTGAAAGGGGTTTGTACTTTACTGGGTCAGCTTTAGGACCAAATGTTTTAACTAACCAAATAATATTAATCTTTAAAATTTCATTAAATTATTTTATTTTGATATTATTTACATAAATTTATTGTTATATAATAAAATTTTTTTTTTTTGGTCAAAACAAATGCATAGATTTATTAAAATTGAATCATGGATTACAATTATGATAATAATATTTATATCATCTTATCTACTTATACCGCAACAATAAGTAACAAGTACTTATCATGACCAACTATAATAGCCTATTTTCGAAGGAGTAATAGGAAATCCAAATATAGATTTAAAAAAAAAGAGAAACGAAAAAAAAAAAATATACTAGAAAAATAACAATTGATAAAACAAAAATATAATTAAATCTAAAAGATTCCAAAGTAATCAGACTGTCAAACCCAAAAATTAAATTATATAAATTATTCTAAAAAGGCCTTCAGTCCTGCAATCAAAATTTTCATATCAAGCCTATTGGACTAGTTGGTCATCAGGCAAGAGTTCTTCTTTTAAGACGAACCAGAGTTCTTGCTAATGTTACTTTTTTATTCTGATTATGGAATCTGGAATTACCTGTAAATTTGGTAGAATATTTAGTAGTATGAGAATTAGGAGAAGAGTCATTATTTTTCTTTACATTGCCAAATCGAGTAGATTTATGTTTTAGAATGTCAAATTTAGGGGTTGAATAATGACACCATAAAAAACTAACATTATTCCAGAGTTGGGGATTATTTATACATTTAAAAACTTGATTCCATATTGCGAAATAGCCAATTAACTTCTTTGACCCTAAGGCTTCTTTAATTATTTTAAAGGATTTCAATCCACTAGTAATTATAAAGAAACTAGGAATACAGTTAGAAAATAGTGAGGATTCGATTATATCGTCTGAAATATTGGTAATAACTACCTGAAATTTTTCATGCTATTTTCTTTCTGCGAGATTCTACGAAGCTGAAAACTATCTAATTGGGATAACACCTAATCTGACAGTTCATTCGCTTTCATTATATGCTTTTAGGCACTCATGATTTGATATCAATCTCACTTTAGCTGAGAGGTATTTCTTGTGCACCTTGATGCTGATAGGACCCCGAACATCTCTCATTTAGGTTAGATATAATGTATAATAAAATTTTCAATTTAGGATATCTTAGTCAATATTAATGCTATTAAAATAAAATTTATACCATTAAATTTGTCTTATTAAGACGAATCTAATGATATAAATTTCATTAAATTTCAATTAGTAGATTTCTTAAATATAGAGGTATATAGGATAAGAAATTTTCAAAAATACCTCTGAAATAAGCAACTTTTTAAAAATTTTATATGATCAATAAGCAAACTCAACCTCTGACCTATTTATATATAATTCAGGGTTCTGTATTGATTAATATAATTTTTTCCTAGAAACTTAAGTTCTCAAGGAAAGTATAACTATTCCATTTTGCTAGAATATTATAGACTATTAAATCCAATAGCTGTGCTTGTTTTTGTGCTAGTGAAGCATATCCAGTAAGAATAAGATTAAAATTGCCAAAATTATCTATTAAGTGATTTTATTTCTTCTTTTTGTCTTTATCATTTATAAAATCCACTGAAGGTTTAGTTATGTCATCACTACTCTTCAAAGTAATCTTAGAAAGAGGATTATCACTGTTACTAAAAGTGATCACTCGTAATCCAGAGGATGTATTCTTAGATGATGGACCACCAGGAGTAATTAGGGCTCTGATTAGTTCAGTTCAGTTCAGTTTTTGCAAAAACTGATACCGAACTGAATTGATCAGTATCAGTATTAATGATTACTGAAACTAATTAGTAATTACTGAAAACTGAACTGATTTACCAAACATTTTTAGTAAAAAAACATTTCACAACGTTTAGCAAAAAAAAGTTGCGAAATGATTTTTTCTTATTAAATCATCCATAAAAAAACATTTTGCAATGTTTTTTATTAAAGTGACAAAAAAAATGTTGCGAGTCATTTTTTTTATATTAAATCATTTATAAAAACGTTTTTAAATAAAAAGAAAAATAACATTGTAAAACGTTATTTTCCATATTAAATTGTTTATGTAAAAAATGTTTTGCAATATTTTTTACAAATTCTGCAAAAATAACGTTATGAAACATTATTTTTTATATCAAATCATTTATGTAAAAAACGTTTTACAACATTTTTTACAAGTTTCGCAAAAATAATGTTGCGAAATGTTATTTTTTATATCAAATTATTTATGTAAAAAACGTTTTGCAACAATTACGCAAAAATAATGTTGCGAAATGTTATTTTTTATATTAAATTGTTTATGTAAAAAATATTTTGCAACATTTTTTATAAGTTTCGCAAAAATAACGTTGTGAAATATTATTTTTTTTATCAAATCATTTATGTAAAAAATGTTTTGCAACATTTTTTACAAGTTTTGCAAAAATAATGTTGCGAAACGTTATTTTTTTAAATAGATTATTATCTACATTATTTAAAAAAAGTTGGTTTTCTTATAAAAAAAACATTTTTATTATCAGTAAATCAGTTCAGTAAATCGCAAAACTGATACTGAAACTGAAAGTTTCAGTTCAATAAATCATAAAACTGAAATTGCTTTGATACCAAAACTAGTCAGTACAGTTTGGTAATTACCGAAACTGATCGAAGCCCTAGGAGTAATAAAGGGATTATTATTATTATCCAGTTGTTGCTGTTGTTATTATTATTAGAGCTTCTTTAGCTTCTTCTTAACAAATTTTTTTTAAGATTTAGATAATAGTACAATAGGTGGTGTGATTGGATTGGGATAACATAGGGTACTTGATACCTTGATTCCTGTATCACTGATTGAGTCATCAAAATTCATCAAATCTAATTGGTATGCTTGATCTTGCGAAATTTCATTAATCAGGACAAGCTGAGTTTGTTATTATTGCACAGCTAGTACAGGTCGAATGAAAAAAAATTGGAATTTGCTTTATTTTAATATGCTCTTACCGATTTTTATATAATTCTGCCAATTTTTATATAATTCTGCTGATTTTATATAATTCTGTCAATTTTTATATAATTCTGCCAATTTTTATATAACTCTGCCAATTTTTCAATCAAAAATGATTATTTTTAATTGGCTGTCTATATAATTACATCATTTGTTTATTGATTTATTGATAATTTTTTTTTATTTTTGCTTATTACATTTCATTTTTTTCCTTCTACTCATTTACAAATAAAAAAAAGCAACTGTTAGAATGTATTTCTTTAAATAAAAAAACAAACAAACAAAAAGTTGGTACACACCACTGAAATACCGTCATTCAAAAAAGCCGTATTTTTTTTTATTTAATCTAAAAAACATATTTTTTTATTTAATCTAAAAAAATGAATTTTTTTTATTTAAAATCTAAAAAAATGAATTTTTTTTATTTAAAATCTAAAAAAATGAATTTTTTTTATTTAACATGAAAATGAATTTTTTTTATTTAACATAAAAATGAATTTTTTTTTAATTTTATTTAATTTAAAAAACGAATTTTTTTTATTTAATTTAAAAAAAAATTTTTTAGCTTTATTGTAAAAATGGCGAGTTTCATGTTAAAAAAATATTCTAATATTTCTTTCTTTTTTCCATTTTTGTAGAATGCAGCCTTGAAGATTTCAGAAAGGCAAATTGACAATAGATTTTATTATTAATAGTTTTAGAAACATACCAATATCCCTTTTTTTTCTTCTTAGACGATAGGTGTAATTAATGTAAGTTTCAAAATTTTCAAAACTTTATTTTTTCTTTTTTTTAGAAAACATTTACTAACGTTTCCATCTTTTTTTTTATAGCTTCTGGTCTTCGATTCTTGGATGATGGCCATGGGCATAATTAATATAAGTTTCAAAATTTTTGAAACTTTATTTTTTTTTTTTTTTTAGAAAATGTTTACTAATATTTTCATCTTTTTTTTGTAGCTTCTGATCTTCAATTCTTGGATGATGGCCGTGGATATAATGAATGTAAGTTTCAAAATTTTTGAAATTTTATTTTTTCTTTTTTTTTTAGAAAACGTTTACTAACGTTTCCATCTTTTTTTTGTAGCTTTCAGTCTTCAATTTTTGGACGATGACCGTAAGCGTAATAAATGTAAGTTTCAAAATTTTCAAAACTTTATTTTTTCTTTTTTTTTAGAAAACGTTTTACTAACATTTTTGTCTTTTTTTTGTAACTTTCGGTCTTCAATTTTTAAATGATAGCCATGGACATAATGAATGTAAGTTTTGAAATTTTTGAACCTTTTTTTTTTGTATTTTTTAGGAGACATTTTTACTAATGTTTCCATTTTTTTTTAATAGGTTCTGATCTTTGATTCTTGGATGATAGCTGTGGACGTAATGAATGTAAGTTTTAAAATTTTTGAAGTTTTTCTTTTCTTTGTATTTTTTTAGGAGACGTTTTTACTAACATTTCCATCTTTTTTTTTAGTAGGTTCTGGTCTTCGATTCTTGGATGATGACTGTGAGCATAATGAATGTAGATTTTAAAATTTTGAAACTTTTTTCTCCTTTTTTTTAGGAAACATTTTACTAATATTTCCATCTTTTTTTTGTAGCTTCTTATCTTCAATTCTTAAATGATGGACGTAATGAATGTAAGTTTTGAATTTTGAAAATTTTTTTTCCTTTTTTTTAAGAAACATTTTACTAACGTTTCTGTCTTTTTTTGTAACTTCTGATCTTCAATTATTGGATGATGAATGTAATGAATGTAAGTTTCAAATTTTCGAAACTTTATTTTTCTTTTTTTTTAGGAAACGTTTTTACTAATGAATCCATTTTTTTTTGCAGGTTCTGATCAAACGTTTTTAGTAATTGGACTTCTTTATAAGTATGTTTCTTTTTATTTTATTTTATTTTTTTTATGATCGATTACATTTTGTTATTTACTAACTTTTCTTTCATTTTTTCTTTTATCTTTTGTGTTTCTTTTCATTTGTTTTCCATTCTTTTCGTCTCCCTTCAATTCTTTTTGTATATTCACATTTCTCTTTCATTTCATCAGAAAATTTTTTTAGGGGATATATATCAATAATAAGGCCACATGATATATATCGATAATAATTGGACTTGTCAAGTAATATTGATGTGGTTAAATGATGATAAATTAACAGAGTTTAACCAAAATGACAAATATCGATATAGATATATATCGATGAAAAAAAGGCATATGATATATATCAATAATAATCAGAATTGTCGAGTAGTATCAATTTGGATAAATAACAACAATCATCGGTATTGTTAAAAATTGACAATTATTTCATAATTATATAACATTAGATTATTTTATTGTTAAATGTGATTTTATTACATCAATAATAATTAATAAAATACATCTGAAACCTTAAATCTATACTAAATTTTATACTATAACTACTATTTTCTAATTGGATTAAACATTCCTAATTGAAATCCAAAAAAAAACAAATAAAAAAAAATATTAAAAATATTTCTAATGAAAAATAAATAAAAAAAAGAAAGTCTTGAAGTTCAAAACTAACCCAATCAAAACTGAAATTTACAAAGAAAGCAAGAAATGTTAGTAATCATTTCTTTCAGAAAAAAATAAAATAAAATAAAATTTTAAAGTATATAATTTTAAAACTCACCACAAAGGATCCAAAGCTGAGTCTAATGCAAACTTACAAAGGAAACAAAAAAACGTTAATTTTAATGTTTCTAGTTAATGGATACTTGTTTTTCTGTTGCGAAATTTATATTCAGTAAATCTGAAAAAATTGTCACCTAAAAAAAAGAATAAAAAATAAAACATATACTGTATAAGTTACGTTTCATTAAATAAAAATTTAAGGAAGCCTGATTTTATGCGTCACAATATCAAAAAATCGGTCTCCTATAAAAAAAAATAATAGTACGTTAGTGAACTTTGTTAAAATAAAAAGGGTTTTCCATAAAACTTTTTAAAAAGAAGTGTTAAAAACTAAAAAAGAAACCCACCAGAAATTATATTCCAGAATAAATTGCTGAGTTCTGAGTTCTAACCGTCTAAAAAAAAAGAAAGAAAGAAACGTTAACAAAATGTTTCATTGAAAAGATATTAGAAAGAAAACCACTTTTCTTTATTGTTTTCAAATATAAAGAAGAACTGGCAGCCTACAAAAAAAAAGAAAAGAATGAAACATTAGACGTTTTATCAAAAGAATTATTATTTATTACAAAGTCAAAACCCCTTATCGAATTTCCTATGTAACCAAACGTCCTGAAGGACTGACTGTCTACAAAAAGAAACAAAAAAATGTTAGTAGCCGTTTCATTAAAATAAAATTTATATTTAAAACAAAAGATATTTTACTAACGTTCAATATAAAAAATCCTGCCTAAAAAAAAAATAAGAAATGAACTTTTGGTAAAGTTTGTTAAAAATAAAAAAATTAATAAAAGAATATTAAATCTGTCCTAAGCCAAAAAAGCTGAAGCGACTCGTGCATCCAAAAAAAAATCCAGAAAACTATTTAAAAAAAAAAACTTGGAAAGTTAATAAAGGTTTTTTATGAGAAATACAGAAGAATACTGATCCCTCTTCTTTCCTACTGAGTTTTAATGCGTTTTTTTAGCGTTCTAAAACATTTCTTTTAATAATGAAATAAAAAATTTTTGAAACTCATCAAAAAGAAGGATCTAACCTGAATTCAACATTGAAACCTGTAAAATAACCAAGAGCAATATTAATTACTGTTTCTATTTAAAAAAAAATAAGAAAATCAAGTTTCGCTAAAAGCATTGCGAAATCTACCATTTTTAATATCACTCATTCATCAAAAGTCTGAAATCTACAAAAAAAAAAAATATCAATGATTAGAGAAACCAAAAAAGATTAGAGATGGTTTGCAAAAGGAAATAAATAAAAATAAGAATTATCTGATACTCCACCAAAATTCCACATGCCCAGATCTAAAGAATAAATCACATCTAAAAAAAATAAAATTTGAAATGTTAATAAACGTTCTGTTAAAAAATAGTTTGTAAGTATTTTCCACTTATTTTACCAAGATTCAGGTCCATAGGAAATTGCCTAAAAAAAATAAAAATGAGAAATTAGTAAAATATTTAAAATCTAATTGAAAAAATTTCTTCAGCTTTCATAAATTCTATACATCCTGATATTTTAAAAAACCAGTCGTAATCCCATATACTCTTTAATATTGAGAACACAAAGATGCATTTTCTCATTCCTTTAAAGGATTTAAAGGCACCTATAAAATAAAAAAAACACAGCGTTAGTGATGGTTTCGTTAAGAATAATTTAGATTTCAGAATAATAAAAAATCTTACTCATCAACTTTCTATGTGACGTTCAAATATTCTGATGAATTAGCTGTTTACAAAAAGGAAAAAATGAAACGGTAGAACTATTTTGTTAAAAAAAATGATTTATTTTGCTAAAAAAGAAAATAAACTTTAGCAATAGTTCACTACATTAAAGAAAAACTGAAAAAGGGTAGAAAATAAGAACTTACGCATATAAGGAGGGCCAAAGAAACGCATTTTGAAAAAGCTGTCTAAATGAAAGTACAAAAAAGAGAGTAAGAGTAATAAAGGGAAAGAAAAAAGGAGAAAGGAAAGAAAGAAAAGATGAAATAAAGGACAAAAGAAAGAACGAAGAAAAGAAAGAAGGAAAGAGAAGTAAGAGAAAGTGAAAGAATGAGAGAAAGGGAAAAGGGAAGAATAAAATAAAGAGAAAAAAGAATGGGAGAAGGGAGAAGAGAAGACAAAAGAGAGAACAAAATTTAAAGTTTAAGCTTAATCTAGAAAATGATCAAACAGTTGTGTTAATAGTTATCCACATGATACACGTGATGTTCAATTTGATCAAAATAATTAATTTAGAAAATTTCCTCATACCTCTTAAACGACATAGCCTATTCCTTATCTAAGGAAGCTACTAATTTATCTCCAATTTTCTTATCACCACACAACAATCTTTTATCTCTTTTGATAACTATGTTCAATTACCAAGATCCATTAGAAGGCAATTTACGTAAATAGATGTAACGAGCTGATTACACTTGGATTAGCGCTTCCAACTTTCATGATAAATCACAAAAACATCTCTTACACCTATTATCTTTTCACCCTGTCAATTGGTCCATAACTTCCCAATGGTTGAGAAAGAATAACGATAATGGCGCAGCTTGCAGCTTTACAAATGACTGCATCACCAGGCACAAAATAAAATCACTCTTCCACCTATTACCCACCGCAGACATTCAACAAAGAAATTATCCTGCTTTATATCTGCATCGCTCTATATTATGCTCTGAATGTAACACTAACTGTTACGATAATTATCATATTGGATTTTATCTGTCTCATTTACAATCCTTTAATGAGAACATCTGCTTATCAGTACACCACCTAGCTACATTAATTAACAACTCACCTCAAGCTCCTCCTATAGCACAAGACGTATTACCATCTTTGCTTCATTCATCGCTCTTCTAGCCTATTAGAGATCATCATCATCTGATCTATTTGCTAATTCACCAATTGATTCTGGAAGAATTAATATCTTTAATCTCTCTCCACATTCGATCTACCAGATTTATCAAAGAACTCATGGAGACTTTTATTCAATACTTCTACAATAACATAACACGCAAATATTAGTGCATTCACGTTTACAGTTTTTGCAACTGGAAACTTCGTCACAACATCACAAAGAGGAAGAAAAAATTTTACTGCACTCGACAATCTTATCACTCAGATTCACGATCCACTAACTCACAAACGCATTTAAATACTGTCACAGATACTCTCATTCAAAAGATAGAATTCATCTTCCTCATCCCTATTTTTACTCACGCACTAACACGGATGACCAATACATGATCATATACGTATTAGGTTTGAACTACCTACACGCTGGCTCTTGGGTCTCCTATTTCTACGATGAAAGTGATTATTTATTGTTATCGTGTCCAAAGTTCAGGGAACTCTACTTTACTGGCTTAGGGTTATTGTTATACTAAGGTCATAGCTTGTATAATTTAAAATAATAGGCTGACTACTGCTGGTCTCTTCGGAGAAGGGGGTTGGATAATAACATATTATAGTTATTAAATTTTATTTACTTTCTTTTGTATTAGTTTATAGTCTTTTTTTTTAGTATGAACTTGTTTTTATTATTAGTTCAGTCGATAACAATAAATAAATAAATAAATCCTCGCACTCCTTATGATTTATTATGAAATAATAATAAATAATGAATATTATCAATATCACAAATTAACATAGAGATTACACAGGTTGAAATTAGTTAAATAGGGTATCAATAGGGTATCAATAGGTTATCAATCGGCTATCAATAGGCTACCCTATTGATAGCCTATTGAACTTGCGCCATAATCTGTCACCAATCAGGCAGGCTGATTGATAACCTATTGATAACCTATTGATACCCTATTGATACCCTATTTAATAAAAATACCAATAGGATACTAATAGGTTATCAATAAGTTATCAATCAGCTATCAATCAGCCTGCCCGATTGGTGACGGATTATGGCGCAAGTTCAATAGGCTACCAATAGGGTAGCTTATTGATAGCCAATTGATAACCTATTGATACTCTATTGATACCCTATTTAACTAATTTCGACCTGTGTTATTTTCAATAACTATCAAAATTGCAAATTATCGTTAGGATTATTTTTGATTACTGTCAAAATTGCAAATTATCGTTGAGATTATTTTTGATTACTATCAAAATCGCAAATTATCATTGAGGTTATTTTTGATAATTGTCAACCTCGCAAGTTATCGTTGAGATTATTTTCGATAACTGTCAACATCGCAAGTTATCATTGAGATTATTTTTGATAATTGTCAAATCATAAATTATCAATACGATTATTTTAAAAAAGTTAAATATCATTATATAATTGTATGATAATTATCGAATATTATCACATTACGTTGACCATCGATTTATAAATCAATAAAGTGATAATTATTGATGTATATCTTCTGAAAAAATTTTCTGATGTTCTTCCTCTTTTTTTTCTTTTTTTTACGTTTTTCCTTCTATTTTTTTTGACTATTATGTTTAACCCTTCTTTTCATTTCATCACTTTACATTTACTCTCAGTTTTGCTTTATTCCTTTACGTTTTATCTCCTTTTCATGTGTCTCTTTACGTTCCTCCTCTTTTCATTTTATTTTTTATATTTTCCCTCCTTTTCATTTCACCCTTTATGCTTCTCCCTTCTTTTTATTTTATTCCTTTCCCTTTTCATTTCATTTCCTCTTTTTTTTATTTTTTTACATTTCTTTCCTTTCTTTTCATTTCTTTACATTTTCCTTCTTTTCTTTCCATTTCTTTATGTTTTCCTACTATTCTTTTTGTTTATTTTCATTTCCCCCTCTATTCTTTTCTTTTCACCCACCTTTTGGTTTACTTTGTTTCTTTTGTTTTCTTTTGTTTCTTTTCACTTCTCTTCATTCTTTTCATCTCTTCTTCAATTCTTTTGTATATTCCTATTTCTTTTTCATTTCTTCATGTTTCCTCTATTTTTTCTTTTTTTATGTTTTGCCTTCCATTTTTTTTGTTCTATTACGTTTCACTCTCCTTTTTGTTTCATCACCTTAAGTTTCCCCTTCTTTTCGTTTTATTCCTTTGCATTTTCTCCTTTTTTTTTGTTCTTCTACATTTCCTTCCTTTTTTTTTGTTCCTTTACGTTTCCCCCTTCTTTTTTTTTGTTCTTTTACATTTCTCCTTCCTTTCTTTTCGCTCCTTTATATCTCCCTTCTCTCTTTTCGTTTCTTTATATTTTCTACTATTCTTTTTGTTTTTTTATATTACACTATCCTTTTTTCTTAAATTGCCTTCTTCATTTCTTTTATTTTCTTTACCTTTATATTCTTTTCATTTTTTTTTATTTCCCTCTTACTTCTTTTTATTTCCTCCATTTCTTTTATTTCACTTTTTTTTTTTATTGTTATTCCTATTTTTTAACACATTTCTTTACTTTGATTCATTTTTTTTACTTTCATTATAGATTTCTTTTTTTTAAATTAATTTTCTATTAAAATAAATTCTTATTTTTTAATTACTAATAAAATATGTAAATTTTTAAATTAAACTACTTTGAATAAAATTTTTTGAGAAAAAATAAATTTTTGCATGTGTCGTATTTTATAAATATAAATAAAATAAATTTAGCTAATTTGGTTGAATTTATATGTACTATTTAAAAATTGGAGTGCCGATTTATATATAGGAGTGCCGATTTGCATGCATTATTTAAAAATAGGAGTGCCAATTTTTTGGCACAAATTGGCAATGCCATTCATGAATAATTCGCGTCATAAAATTGGCAACAAAAAACTACAAATCAGACAAAATATATCCAAAAATTAGACAAAAATCAGACTGCCGATTTTTAGAGATTTTTTTTATTCGACCTGCATCAGAAAATTTTTTCAGAAGATATACATCAATAATTATCAGTTTATCGATAAATATAGGGCTCTGATCAGTTCAGTTCAGTTCAGTTTTTGCAAAAACTGATACCAAACTGAATTAATCAGTATCAGTATTAATGATTACTAAAACTGATCGGTAATTACCGAAAACTGAACTGATTTACCGAACATTTTTAGTAAAAAACGGTTTGCAACATTTAGCAAAAAAAAGTTGTGAAACAATTTTTCTTATCAAATCATCCATAAAAAAACATTTCGCAACGTTTTTTATTAAAGTGACAAAAAAAACGTTATAAGACATTTTTTTATATTAAATCATTTTATAAAAACGTTTTGCAACATTTTTAAATAAAAAGGAAAATAACGTTGCAAAACGTTATTTTCTATATTAAATTTCTGATGTAAAAAATGTTTCGCAACATTTTTTACAAGTTTTGCAAAAATAACGTTGTGAGATGTTATTTTTTATCAAATCGTTTATGTAAAAAATGTTTTGCAACATTTTTTACAAGTTTCACAAAAATAACGTTGCGAAATGTTATTTTTTATCAAATCGTTTATGTAAAAAACGTTTTGCAACGTTTTTTATAAGTTTCGCAAAAATAACGTTGCGAAATGTTATTTTTTATTAAATCGTTTATGTAAAAAACATTTCACAACATTTTTTACAAGTTCCACAAAAATAATGTTGTGAAACATTATTTTTTATATCAAACGTTTATGTAAAAAATGTTTCGCAACATTTTTTTTAACTACATTATTTAATAAAAAGACATTTTTCTTATAAAAAAAAACATTTTTATTATCGGTAAACCAGTTCAGTAAATCGCAAAACTGATACCAAAACTTTCAGTTTTGGTTCAATAAATCATAAAACTGAAACTGCTCTGATACCGAAACCAGTCAGTACAGTTTGATAATTACTAAAACTGATCGGAGCCCTAGATAAATATCGTATTTATAAATTGATAGTCAACATAATGTGATAATATTCAATAATTATCTCACAATTATACAACGATATTTAACTTTTTCTAAAATAATCGTACTGATAATTTGCAATATTAACAATTATCAAAAATAATCTTAACAATGATTTGTGATGTTGATAATTATCGAAAATAATCGCACTGATAATTTGCGATGTTAACAATTATCAAAAATAATCATACTGATAATTTGCGATGTCGACAGTTATCAAAAATATTTGCACTGATAATTTGCGATATTGATAATTATCAAAAATAATCTTGACGATAATTTGTGATATTGACAATTATCAAAAATAATCTCAACGATGATTTGTGATATTTGATAATTATCAAAAATAATCAAGTTAAATCTATTATTTATTATTTCATTAATAAATCATAAAACGCACTCATATACAAATGAATACTAAGAATATTAATCTAATTTCATTTTACACCTTAAAAAATATACGTATTAACAAAATATTCATTTTCACAGTTATTTCTTGGTATAATGTGAACTGACATATCAACTGAATCTAAGTAAACACATGTATATTGATCAGTTAACTATAATCTTGGACAGTCATATATGATCTCTTCTTCTTGTACTTTTTTATACCATCATAACAAAGCAAGATTTACTGGCTCTTTTAAACCTTTTGCAGAAAATTCCAATAATAAAAGTGCCTAAATTTAATTCAGTTAATAACATGTCGTTATGACAAAAATCTTAATAAAAATTTTAAACATATCATACCTTTCCATACCACGCAGTTTCTTCGGAAGAGACTATTACATCATTGAACCATTCATTACCATAAAAGGTTCCTGCTGTTCAGATAATATCAGTTGATTCAACAGCTACACAAGAATATATTTTAAAATGCCCAGATTTATAATTATATTCTAACTCATTTTCTGTCAAAAACTTTTCAAAACCTGCATGAAGGTTATCAAATCCTTCTTTGTACAGATGATGGATATCAGTGTTTTGTTTTATTTTAGAAACTGTTGTTTCAATTTCAGTAAATTTGAACTCCCATAAAAGATTTTGAAATCCACTAGATCTTCTTATCGTAGGTTTTTTTTGTTTCAAAGCTAAATATTGACATCGCACCTATCGTATCAAATTTAAATTAATCGATTAAAATAGATTATGACGAAACAGATCATATAACATTACTGTAGTTAACATTTGTGGAACATAATTTCTTTATTTGTCATTTGATATGAAGTTTTAACGCTCTTCTTATGCAAAGTTTCATATGTTTCTGTTGACATCCCATTCATCAAACTATAAAGTCAAATTAATGGAATTACATGATAATGAAGCATGTGAAGTTTAGGTATTTTACAGCGACTTAGAGAATATTTGGCAAATATCATTACAAATTCTTAACAGAATTCAGTTATTAACATCTAGTAATAGTAGTAATAAATTTTTAAAAAAATTAAATACTAATTAAAGATTTGGTTTTGAATTAATAATCGATATTTACCTCTAATTCTGTTAACTCGGTATCTGTAAATAACTCCTGATGCAACTTCATATACATTACTAAATATTTATGAAAAATCACAGGTCGAATGGTGGCAAATCAATCACCAATCAGCTATCAATCAGGTATCTTATTGATAACTGATTGATTCAATAAGTATTCAATCGGATGGCTGATTGATAGCCGATTTCCGCCAAAATCTGTCATCAATCGGGCAGGCCGATTGATAGTCAACTGATGGTCGATTGATGGTCGATTGATGGTCGATTGATGGTCGGTTGATGGTCGATTGATGGTCGATTAATGGTCAAAATATGGTCAAATAGTCGAATTATGGTCAAATTATGGTTAAATTATGGTCAAATTAAGGTCAAATTAAGGTCAAATTTAAGGTCAAATTAAGGTCAAATTAAGGTCAAATTAAGGTCAAATTAAGGTCAAATTAAGGTCGAATTATGGTCGAATTATGGTCAAATTATGGTCAAAATTATGGTCGAATTAAGGTCGAATTAAGGTCAAATTAAGGTCAAATTATGGTCGAATTATGGTCAAATTAAGGAGGTCAAATTAAGGTCAAATTAAGGTCAAATTAAGGTCAAATTAAGGTCAATTTATGGTCAATTTATGGTCAATTTATGGTCAAATTATGTGGTCAAATTATGTGGTCAAATTATGGTCAATTATGGTCAATTGATGGTCGAATGACCAATTTTTGTAGAATAATATAATGAATAATAAAATTTATTATAGCATATAATAAAACACATAGTATCTTTATTTATATTAATAACAGATAAGTATTTAAAATAAAAACATTTATTATAATAATATGTTAGTATATGACTAATAAAGTTAGTAATATTTAATAAATAAATAGTAAAGCGTAAATATAAAAAGTTAGTAATAATTATAATAAAATACACAAATACAAAAAGTTAGTATTATGAAGAGTTTGATAAAATGTATAAAAAAAAAAAAGAAAAATACATGATGATGTTAGTAAAATATAAAAAAAAAAAGAATAACATTAGTAATAATAAAATACACAAATACAAAAAGTTAGTATTATGAAGAGTTTGATAAAATTTATAAAAAAAAAAAAAAAAGAAAAATACGTGATGATGTTAGTAAAATATGAAAAAAAAAGAATAACATTAGTAATATTAAAAAAAGGTAAAGTTAATATTATAAAATAAAATATAGTCAGTAATCATTACCATAAATTTAATGGCAAAAATACAATAATTAATATACCTGTAAAATGTAATGAGAGTAAGAAGAAAACAGAAAAGAAAGGGTGTATGATTTTTGAAAAATAAACAGAGTCATGTTTGGTTATTTATATGCATGTTAAAATCAGGTCACGTGCATAAGATCAGACCGAATTTTGATTGGTTAATAATAGATAAATTGAAAACCTACTATCGTTAGTTGTAATTTTTCATCTCATATAGTCATATATTATAATTTGCCTTGGACTTTTGGATACCTAATTTTTTTAATAATATTAACTTATTTAAAATAAATTTAATAAAAAATGTATTGTTTTTTTAAAATGTTATGAAATCTAAAAAAATCCTCTATTAAAAATATTTCATACAAACTCTTAGGAAACCTCAAAAAAAAAAAATCTATTTATCAAAAATATCCTATACGAATCTTAGGAAATCTCACAAAAAAATTTCCTATCAGATATCCCATACGAACTCTTCCAATACGAACTCTTAGAAAATCTCTCTCAAAAAAATTTTCTATCAAAAAATCCTATGCGAATCCTTTCCATATGAACTCTAAAAAATTTTACAAAAAAATTTCCTATCAGATATCCCATACGAACTCTTCCAATACAAACTCTTAGAAAATCTCTTAAAAAAAATTTTCTATCAAAGATATCCCATACGAACACCCTACTATATGAATAACTGGAAAATCTTTATTAAAATATCCCATACGAACTCTTCCTAATAAATTAAAATTTCAATAAGTATAAAAAAATTCTAATAATTTTTTATTAATAAATTTAATTTATTTCCCACACGGACTCTAAGAAAATTTCTTAAAAAATTTTCTATCAAAGAATCCCATACAAACCCTTTCCATATGAACTCTTAGAAAATCTCTTAAGAAAATTTTCTATCAAAGAATCCTATACGAATCCTTCCATATGAACTCTTAGAAAATCTCTTAAGAAAAATTTTTCTATCAGATATCCCATATGAATTCTTCCAATATAAACTCTTAGAAAATCTCTTAAAAAAAATTTTCTATCAAAGAATCCCATACGAACCCTTTCCATATGAACTCTTAGAAAATCTCTTAAGAAAAATTTTACTATCAGATATCCCATACGAACTCTTAGAAATAAAAAAAAATCTATTTATCAAAAATATTCTATACGAATCTTAGGAAATCTCAAAAAAAAATTTCCTATCAAATATCCCATACGAACACTTCCCATATGAACTTTTAGAAATCTCTCTCAAAAAAATTTTCTATCAAAGAATCTCATGCGAATCCTTTCCATATGAACCCTAAAAAATTTCACAAAAAAATTTTCTATCAGACATCCCATACGAACTCTTCCAATTCGAACTCTTAGAAAATCACTTAAAAAAAATTTTCTATCAAAGAATCCCATACGAACTCTTCCATATGAACTCTTAGAAAATCTCTTAAGAAAAATTTTTCTATCAGATATCCCATACGAACTCTTCCCACACGAACTCTTAGAAAATCTCTTAAGAAAATTTTTTATCAAAGAATCCCATACAAACCCTTTCTATATGAACTCTTAGAAAATCTCTTAAAAAAAATTTTTATACCAGATATCCCATATGAACTCTTAGAAATAAAAAAAAAATCTATTTATCAAAAATATCCTATACGAATCTTAGGAAATCTCAAAAAAAAATTTCCTATCAGATATCCCATACGAACTCTTCCCATATGAACTTTTAGAAATCTCTCTCAAAAAAATTTTTTATCAAAGAATCCCATGTGAATCCTTTCCATATGAACCCTAAAAAATTTCACAAAAAATTTTCTATCAAATATCCCATACGAACTCTTCCAATACGAACTCTTAGAAAATCTCTTAAAAAAAATTTTCTATCAAAGACATCCAATACGAACCCCCTACTATATGAACACTTGGAAAATCTTTATTAAAATATCCCATACGAACTCTTCCTACACGAACTCTTAGAAAATCTCTCTCAAAAAAATTTTCTATCAAAGAATCCCATATGAACCCTTCTATATGAACTCTTAGAAAATCTCTTAAGAAAAATTTTTCTATCAGATATCTCATACGAACTCTTAGAAATAAAAAAAAAAAATCTATTTATCAAAAATGTCCCATGCGAATCCTTTCCATATGAACCCTAAAAAATTTCACAAAAAAATTTTCTATCAGATATCCCATACGAACTCTTGTCACACAAACTCTTAGAAATAAAAAAAAAAAATCTATTTATCAAAAATATCCTATACGAATCTTAGGAAATCTCTCAAAAAAAATATTTCCTATCAGATATCCTACACGAACCCTTTCCATACGAACTCAGAAAATTTCGCAAAAAAATTTTCTATCAGATATCCCATACAAACTCTTTCCATACAAACTCTTAGAGAATCTCTTAAAAAAAATTTTCTATCAAAGATATCAAACAAACCTTTTCCATATGAACTCTTAGAAAATCTCTTAAAAAAAATTTTTCTATCAGATATCCCCATACGAACTCTTTTCATACGAGCTCTTAGAAAATAAAAAAAATTTTTTATCAAATATCCCATATAAACTCTTTCCATACAAACTTTTAGAAATCTCAAAAAATAAAAATATCTCTATTTATCAAAAATATCCTATATGAATCTTAGAAAATCTATCAAAAAAAAATTTCTATCAGAGTTTAGAGTTTTAAAATGGTTTATAAATTAAATATTTTAAAACGACGTTATTGAAAAAATCTAAAAAATCTGCTAATATATAATAAGCCAATTAGCAACCAATCGGTCATCAATCTGATATGGTCGATTGGTAACCTATTGATAACTAGTAAATTCAACTGTACACCAATCAGTCATCAATCAGTCATATGACCAGTTGATAACTGATTTGAAATTTATACCTGATTGATGACCTATTGAAAGAATCAGTCATCAATAGGTATCCAATCGGTTACCAAATAGTCACATGACCGATTGATGACTGATTTGACTCCATTTGACCTGTAAATGTTGCACAGTCTTTTACATAATATTCCACCTTCTTTATAATCATCGTATAAATTATCTATAATAAAAATAATCACTTTTATTATATTACAATAATCATTTGCAGTAAATTTAAATATATTTTTCAATCCATTTTTTAATATTATTAAGCCTGGATATCATGAGTAGGACTCCAATCGGTTTGGTTCAGTTCAGTTTATGCAAAAACTGATACTGAACCAAATTGATCGGTATCGGTATTGATGATTACCGAAACTGACCGGTATCAGTATTGATGATTATCGAAACTGATCGATAATTACTGAAAACTGAACTGATTTACCGATATTAAAAACCATTTTTAGTAAAAAAAATATCGCGAAACTATTTTGGTATTTTTTTTACCAAATCAAATCATCTATAAAAACTTTTCGCAACGTTTTTTATTTAAAGTGTCAAAAAATAAAATTGCGAATCATTTTTTTTTATTAAATTAACTAATAAAAAACGTTTCGCAACGTTTTTAATTAAAATGAAAAAAAATGTTGCAAAACGTTTTTTTTATTAAATTAACTCATAAAAACGTTTCGCAACGGTTTTATTAAAATGACAAAAAAAACGTTGCAAAATGTTTTTTTTATTAAAATTAACTAACAAAAACATTTTGCAACGTTTTCTATTAAAGCTACAAAAAAAAATGTTGCGAAACATTTTTTTATTAAATTAACTGATAAAAAACGTTTCGCAACATTTTTTAACTAAAGCAATAAAAAAAACTGTTGCGAAACATTTTTTTATTAAACTAACTGTTAAAAAATGTTTCGCAACGTTTTTTAATTAAAGCAACAAAAAAAAATGTTGCAAAACGTTTTTTTTATTAAAATTAACTCATAAAAACATTTCGCAATGTTTTTATTAAAGTGACAAAAAAACGTTGCAAAACGTTTTTTTTATTAAATTAGCTCATAAAAACGTTTCGCAACGTTTTTTATTTAACTAAAGCAACAAAAAAAAATGTAGCGAAATATTTTTTTTATTAAACTAACTGTTAAAAAACATTTCGCAACATTTTTTAATTAAAGCAACAAAAAAAATGCTGCGAAACGTTTTTTTTTATTAAAATTAGCTAATAAAAATGTTGTGCAATGTTTTTATTAAAGTGACAAAAAAACGTTGTGAAACGTTTTTTTTATTAAAATTAACTCATAAAAACATTTCGTAACGTTTTTATTAAAGTGACAAAAAAAACATTGCAAAACGTTTTTTTTATTAAAATTAGCTCATAAAAACGTTTTGCAACGTTTTTATTATAGAGACAAAAAAACGTTGCGAAATATTTTTTTTATTAAATTAACTGATAAAAAACGTTTTGCAACATTTTTTAACTAAAGCAACAAAAAAAACGTAGCAAAACATTTTTTTATTAAAATTAACTCAAATGTTTCGCAACGTATTTTTTTTATTAAATTAATTGATAAAAAACGTTTCGCAATATTTTTTAATTAAAGCAACAAAAAAATGTTGCAAAACGTTTTTTTATTAAAATTAGCTAATAAAAACGTTGCGCAATATTTTTATTAAAGTGACAAAAAAAAACGTTGCAAAACGTTTTTTTTATTAAAATTAACTCATAAAAACATTTCGCAACATTTTTATTAAAGTGACAAAAAAAATGTTGCGAAACGTTTTTATTAAAGTGACAAAAAAAATGTTGCGAAACGTTTTTTTTTATCCAATTAACGTTTCGCAATGTTGTTTGTTAAAATGACAAGAAAAAAGTTGCGAATAGTTATTTTTTTATTAGATTAACGAATAAAAACGTTTTGCAACATTTCTTAATTAAAGTGACAAAACACCGCTGCGAAATGGTTTGTTTTATCAAAATAACTAATAAAAAACGTTTCACAACGTTTTTTTATTATATTATTTAGTTAAATCGATTTGGTAATTCAGTTCAGTAAATCGCAAAACTGGTACTGAAACTGCAGTTACTGAAACCGATCGGTAAATTTACCGAAAGTTTCAGTTTGGTAAACTGTAAAAACCGAAACTGCTCTGATACTGAAACTGATCGGTACGGTTCGTAATTACCAAAACCGATCAGAGCTCTAATCATGAGATTGCGTACAATCTGTGATTCATATCTTTTACTGCTCTATTGCTGACCTTTCAGTATAATAATTCACGAGTAAATTCTATGAGATACTTTGTTATTCTAAGGTTGAGTAAATGCATACGATGTGGAGCAGTCGCCTCATAAATATTAAAATTGTCAAAATCCCAAAAATAATCAAACTCCTTATGAATCAAAAATTCACTTGCTTGATTCTCACTAATAGCTAGTTTCATTTTTTCTGGAGTTCATAAATCAATATGAGATAATGCCATATTATTAAGATTTTTGTTATTTATCAAGCAATAATAACATGGTCGTTTAGAAGTTGATGGAAGATATGTTGCGGTAAATGCTCCTGCTTCTGCTATATCAGCAAGGATAACCAATAATTTTGGTATAAATGAATGTATTTTATTTTGAACAACTAAATACATGTCATTTTAATTTATTATTGGCAATAATAATATTCAGAGACATCTATGAAAAATGAGTCTCTGTAATTTTTGAAAAGACTCAGAATTCCTTGTAGTATTATTTTTTGCTTTTAATTTTGGCAAATAACCAACAAGTACTTTAGCGTTAGGTTTATTTCGCTGCCAATTTGGTATATTTTTGAGTGAAATATATATAGGATGTTCAGAAGTTTTGCCCAGATGATCACAAGTTGTAGAATTAGCATATATTATTATCAATAATAATTTGTTATCAACAGGAATTTTATTTTTTGTGATATACCACCAATTACTTTCGAATTGTTCACCATAAGTCTTAATCAATGTATTGTGATTTTTATACTTAAAAACAAATTCTTCATTCATTTTGGATTGAAAAAGCAGAATTTTAATTCCATGAATTATTGGTCGATAATAAAAAGAATAATCTTTATCCTGGAATTTCGTGATAAGTACTTTTTTAAATTTCATATAAAGAAATTCATTAACATCAAGAAATCTACGACCTTCCTTAGTATTTATTGGTAATGGGTTTTTTTCAGCCTCTTGTCTACTTTTATTGATTAACTTAATTATCCTATCACCGCAAGAATTAGATAATTGATATTTCATAACAATTTCCATGAATTCATAATAAATATTGTTCAGTCATTTAGTATTAGGTGGATGTGTTTTGTCTCTCTAGTGTGGTCCCACAAAAATCTTCAGCATCGATAGATAATAAGTATGTTAAGTCAACTTCATTATCCTCATTATCGTCATCATCAAATTCACCACTTTCCTCATCTGATTCATTATTGTCATCAAATTCCCCACTTTCTTTATCCAACTCTTCAGAAATTTGTAAATTTTTATGAGATTCTACAGGTTGTTCTAATGTTATTTTCGATTCAGATTTGACATTTTTCATTGAAAAATCATCATCCCAGAGACCAGATTTTTCATGATATGGCACTTTTGATACTTCTTTATCATCATCATCCCAGAGATCAGGTTCTTTGTGTGGCATGTTTGATTGAAAGATTACTTCTTCATCTTCGTCAATATATTGATGCTTATCTGATATATGTCATTTTAATGCATAAGTTGACGAAAAAGTACATGAACAATATGAATATTTATAGGTCATTTTAAGTGATTTTAGCGATAGTGAACAGAACCAAATTTTATGAAAGTGAATTTGTTGCCTGAACAAAACCAGTAAAAACAGAATTTATTGCCTGAACAAAACCAAAAAATGATGTAATATATATATTTCATTATTTCAGCTTTACTAGTAGTAAACGACAATCAGTTTTATTAGTAAACAATACAGATATTTTTAGACTTTTCTTAATTGTATTGTTAATCTATTTAATTTTTGAGTACAACTATTAAATATGCATTGTTATATCTCGATTAATAGTATTAGATATCTTCAGTTAACTAATGTGTATTGTTACCATATCCCTCGAATTTATTTACAAATAATTAATATGCATCATTATCTCTCAAATTTATTTACAATTAACTAATATACATTGTTATCCCTCGAATTTATTTAATTTTAGAGTACAATTAACTAATATACGTCATTATCCCTTGTTTAATCCATTTAATTTTGAGTACAATTAACTAATATGCATCGTTATAATATATTAATTATGCATTACAATTAATAATGCGTCACTATAATAATTTAATTAGTATGCATTATAATTATTTACGCATCACATTGAGTTTTACTGATCTAAATAGTTTATAAAACTTTAGTAAAGTTTATATATAGGATACTTTTCCAACCTTTTTTTTAAACTTTTTTTATCTCTGATTTTACATTCAAATCTTCTTTAATCCTTTTTTGTCTGCTTCTTCTTCAATCCTTTTTTGTCCACTTCTTCTTCAATCCTTTTTCGTTTGCTCCTTTTTCCACTTTATACTAAATTTTTCTTCGCTCTTCTTTAGTCTAACCATTTATATCTTTCTTTTTTTACTAATTTGTTTCAAACCTTTTTTAAAAAAATGCCAAAAAAACAAAAATATTCCACTAGAGCTAACAAAGATAAATAGTCTCAGGAATCAAATAACAAATATAATAACGAACAAGAAGGCCCAAGAAAAATCATAAAGCGGAAAGATACTTCACAAGCTAAAGAGCCTGCTAAAGAATCAGATACTATTAGTTTACAAGCTAAAGAAACAGCCAAAGAATCAGATACTAGTAACCAGGGATCAGATAGTGATCAAGAAGAAGTAGTAGCAGAATCTTCGCAAATTACACTACTAGCAGAAGGTAATGATCCATATATATTTATTATGATTTATTAGATATTATGTTAATAAACCTTTCATAATCAATCATTTATTTTTTAAATAATAATCGAAGGATAAAGGAATATAATTCTAAACAACTCAAAACATACGGCAGACAATCAAAGCAAAGTAAGTGATAATTTCCAAACTCAAAAATTGTCAATATTTCATTTCAGTTTACATCTATTACACCTAATACAATTTACTGGATTAATACATTAACGTTAGCTGGTGATAAAACGCTTGTACCAGAAATAAAATAGAAAAAATATGCGGCACAATCAGTTGATCACGCTAGTTGTTGAGCATGAAAGAAGCTTGTCAACTACAACTGCAGAAGAAATACTGGAGATCAATGTCCAACCTCCTAAAAGCAGAAAAAGTTGCGAGAACATGTTTATAAAACAAAGTAGGCAAATACGAGCTCTATATGAATTACATAAAGAGACGCTTGAAAAAGTCAGATGGATCCAGAACCAGATTAAGTTGCAAAATAAGAAAAAGAAAAAAATTAACCTAAGCGAAAAGGTCTTCAATATAAGTTTCTAACGAAAACCTGGTATTATTCTCTCTTATACCATCTGTCATCAAATCACAACATAATTGCAATTATTTATTATCATACATTAATATAGGAAAGTTATAACTCGGTATGCAATAAATCCTTTTCAAACAATATGTGGCCTACCTTTGAAAATTTTAAGTTGGAGCTCAAAAATTGGTTAAATCAACATCATCCTAATTATCTCCGCGAAGTAGGCTATAGAGAGTGGACAAACACATTTTCAGGACGCCATCATTCTATGATAATTATCATTAATAATCGTAATTATAACTAGGGCTCCGATTGGTTTGGTTTAGTTCAGTTTTTGCAAAAACTGATACCGAACTGAATTGATCAGTATCAGTATTGAAACCGACTGGTATCGGTATTGATGATTATCAAAACCGATCGATAATTACTGAAAATCAAACTGATTTACTGATATTAAAAACCATTTTTAGTAAAAAAAACATCGCGAAACTATTTTGGTATTTTTTTTACTAAATCAAATCATCTATAAAAACATTTTGCAACATTTTTTATTTAAAGTGTCAAAAAATAAAGTTGCGAATTGTTTTTTTTATTAAATTAACTAATAAAAAACGTTTCGCAACGTTTTTAATTAAAATGAAAAAAAACGTTGCAAAACGTTTTTTTTTATTAAATTAACTCATAAAAACGTTTCACAACGTTTTTATTAAAGTGACAAAAAAAAATGTCGCGAAATATTTTTTTTATTAAAATTAACTAACAAAAACGTTTCGCAATGTTTTCTATTAAAGCTACAAAAAAAGTGTTGCGAAACATTTTTTTATTAAATTAACTGATAAAAAACATTTCACAACGTTTTTTAACTAAAGCAACAAAAAAAACTGTTGCGAAACGTTTTTTTATTAAACTAACTGTTAAAAAACGTTTTGCAACGTTTTTTAATTAAAGCAACAAAAAAAAATGTTGCAAAACGTTTTTTTTTATTAAAATTAGCTCATAAAAATGTTTCGCAACATTTTTATTATAGAGACAAAAAAAATGTAGCAAAACGTTTTTTTTATTAAGTTAACTGTTAAAAAACGTTTCGCAACATTTTTTAACTAAAGCAACAAAAAAAAACGTAGCAAAACATTTTTTTTATTAAACTAACTGTTAAAAAACGTTTTGCAACGTTTTTTAATTAAAGCAACAAAAAAAAACGTTGCGAAATGTTTTTTTTTATTAAAATTAACTCATAAAAACGTTTCACAACGTTTTTATTAAAGTGACAAAAAAAAATGTTGCAAAACGTTTTTTTATTAAAATTAGCTCATAAAAACGTTTCGCAATATTTTTATTATAGAGACAAAAAAAAACGTAGTAAAATATTTTTTTTATTAAATTAACTGATAAAAAACGTTTTGCAACATTTTTTAACTAAAGCAACAAAAAAAAACGTAGCGAAACATTTTTTTTTATTAAACTAACTGTTAAAAAATATTTCGCAACATTTTTTAATTAAAGCAACAAAAAAAACGTTGCGAAACATTTTTTTATTAAAATTAGCTAATAAAAACAGTGCACAACGTTTTTATTAAAGTGACAAAAAAAAATGTTGCGTAACATTTTTATTAAAGTGACAAAAAAAATGTTGCGCAACGTTTTTATTAAAGTGACAAAAAAAAACGTTGTGAAATGTTTTTTTTTATTAAAATTAACTCATAAAAGCGTTTCACAACGTTTTTATTAAAGTGACAAAAAAAAAGTTGCAAAACATTTTTTTATTAAAATTAGCTCATAAAAACGTTTCACAACATTTTTATTATAGAGACAAAAAAACATTGCGAAACGTTTTTTTTATTAAATTAACTGATAAAAAACGTTTCGCAACATTTTTTAACTAAAGCAACAAAAAAAAACGTAGCGAAATGTTTTTTTTATTAAAATTAACTCAAATGTTTCGCAACATATTTTTTTTATTAAATTAATTGATAAAAAATGTTTCGCAACGTTTTTTAATTAAAGCAACAAAAAAACGTTACGAAACGTTTTTTTATTAAAATTAGCTAATAAAAACATTACGCAACATTTTTATTAAAGTGACAAAAAAAACATTGCGAAACATTTTTTTTATTAAAATTAACTCATAAAAACATTTCGCAACATTTTTATTAAAGTGACAAAAAAAACGTTGTGAAACGTTTTTTTATCCAATTAATGTTTCGCAACGTTGTTTGTTAAAATGACAAGAAAAAAGTTGCGAATAGTTATTTTTTTATTAGATTAACGAATAAAAATGTTTCGCAACGTTTCTTAATTAAAGTGACAAAACATCGCTGCGAAACGGTTTGTTTTATCAAAATAACTAATAAAAAATGTTTCACAACATTTTTTTATTATATTATTTAGTTAAATCGATTCAGTAATTCAGTTTAGTAAATCGCAAAACTGGTACTGAAACCGCAGTTACCAAAACCGATCGGTAAATTTACTGAAAGTTTTGGTTCAGTAAACTGTAAAAACTGAAACTGCTCCGATACCGAAACTGATCAGTACGCTTCGGTAATTACCGAAACTGATCAGAGCCTAATTATAACTGTTATATTTAATTTAAATTTTTCAATTATCATTATGGATTTTTTATTTTCTTTTATAGCTCATGCGAAAAATGAAAGATATGAGAAGAGTAAATGTTGCAGCAGTAAAAAGCGCTATTTTTAAGGAATTTGGACTACAATCAATAAGTAGTAATAAATGAAAAAGCCCGCAAAATATAACGAGCTGAAAAAATTTACCACAAGTTAAAGAGTATTATAATAAGTTATATGATGATAATGATAATGTAATTGAAAATATAACAAAATTCGCATTTCCTGCAATATCTGATACTGACAAGTCATTTCAGAATATCTATATTTATACGTCAGTGATATGTGATATAGTATTAAATCCTAGCTATCCTAACATAGAATGCAGAAAAAAACCTCTAGAACGATGATATCAGAAATTTAAGGTATATGGCTGTTATTTAAACCAATTTATATAATTTGAAATCTATTCAGTTAGATAAAATTCAAATTAATACTTTATTAGGATTTATTCAAAAAAAAGGAGGTTTTACTATACATGACGCACAGGAGATATTGAGGAAAGAAGTTCTAAAAATCCCAAAAACAGGCTCTTTTGAAGAGAAGGAGGAAATAGATGTAATTTTCAGAGGTGATAATAAATTAATAATGTTGTATGATGACTTGTTTTATGATAATTAGCAATTATTCATGGGTTGGAAAGTGATATTTTATTTTAAGGTGACATACTAATATTTTATAATTAATTATAATTATTATCATTATGAATTTTATTATGAATTTTATTATTATAAATAAATAAATAAATTTATGTTAGTAATCGCAATGAATATTTTCAATATTTATTGTTTGAATTTTCTTGATTTTTATCATATAAAATTTTCTTGACTTTTATCGTTTAGGCTTAATTCTGATAAGTAATCATCTTTTCCGTATTGATACTACTTGACGAGTCTGATTATTATTGATAGATATCATGTGACCTTTCCATCGATATACATCTCTATCGATATTTGTCATTTTAGTTAAATTCTGATAATTTGTCATTATTTACCCACATTGATACTACTTGACGAGTCTGATTATTATTGATATATCATGTGACCTATCTATTGATATATATTCCCTAAAAAAATTTTCTGATGTGTGTAGCTTAGTGCTGCGCATATGTCATGATTATAGATGTAACCCAAATCCAAAATAATTTGGGATTATGGCAGCCCAAATACACAAATCCAAATTAATTTACAAATTACATATATAAATTTTGCAATTTGTACATTTGGGATTTGGGAATTATGGATGTCAAAATATATAAATTAATTTGGGATTTACTTAAAATAATTTGGGTAGCATCTATAGTCATGATCATGGTAAGCACTCAACTTGACAAAATACTTTATTATTATCACAAGAAAAGTGGGTAATAGAAAAATTTTGGGGGTAGAAATAAACTGTAAGCCAGAATCTGGCAAATATCTTATGTTCTTTATTAGTTGTATAACATCTTTATTTCTGCTAATATATAACTTTAATGCCTTTTAATCAATATCTATTGCTGCAAAAAAGTCAAAATTAGCCAATATTATGCTATATATTGCTTCTTTAATATCTTTGAAAATATGTTCTTTATGTTATCGAAAGAATCTCTGTGTTGATAAATATAGTTTATTGGGATGTAGAAGCCATTTTTGTTATTTAAAATGCAGGTTTTCTAATAGTCAAAACAGTTTCTAGACAAAATAATAAAATTTTTCTTTTTGTCAAAAATTGATCAAAAGATCGACAAAAGAGAGTTTCCCCCCTATATAATAAAATCACTTTAAACTAATATATTAAAAATATATATAATTAGAATTATAATCAAAAATATAAGTATAATATAAGATAAAAATTTAGTTTATAAGTTGCTAATCTGATAAAATACAAATTCTTATTACAATAAACCTATATTTTAAATATACTAATATTTTTAATAGTTCATATAAATTTAAAAGACTTTTTATAATAATTACCAATCCATATATTTATTTAAATATTTCATCTATTCTTAAGAAAATTAAAGTGAATGATTCAGTTACAGATAAAATATTATATAATTTAGAAAAACTGGTAATTTCTAGTAATATATATTAACTTATACTTTAGATCTTATTTAAAAATACTGAATAATTAACCAGTATTTTCTTTAAAATTGCTAATTATTACTAATATATATTTGAAATAAATCTAATTAGCTTAGTAGTTAACATAAGATAAATAACAATCATCGGGAAATTTTTTTAGGGGATATATATCGATAGATAGGTCACATGATATCTATTGATAATAATCAGACTTGTCGAGTAGTATCGATATGGGTAAATAATGACAAATTATCAGAATTTAACTAAAATGACAAATATTGATAGAGATGTATCTCGATGGAAAGGTCACATAAGATCTATCAATAATAATCGGACTTGTCAAGTAGTATCAATTTGGTTATATCAACAATCATCATCAGTATCATTAAATAATGATAATCATCAATATTATTAAATAACGATAATTATTATAACGTTAAATTATTTATTGTTAAATAATGTTATATTATTTCATCACTTTATTAGAAAGATACATTATTTTATTTTATACTAAATTCTATGCTAAAATCTATGTTAAAAATTTATTATCTAGCAACTCCAAGAAATGTTAGAAAACGTCCAAATAGAAACACTTCCTAAACTCAAAAATCTACAAAAAAAAGATAAACAGAAACATTAAAAAATAAATACTGATAAAAAAACCAAAAAAAAAGTTCAAATGATACCTTCAAAATTAATTATTCCCAGTATCTAAAACAAATTCTACAATCGAGAAAAACGATGTAGTGAAAGTTCTGGAAAAATTAAAAAAAAGATAATAAATAGAGTTTGTTAGTAACTTTTCAGAAACAACAAAAAAAAATTCCACTAACTCACATACTTTGATTCCAAAGTCTGGTCGTAATTTTCATCTGGCTAACCTGCAAAAAAGTAAATAACGAAATGCTAGTTAACGCTTCTTGACTAAAAATAAAATAATAAAATAAAATTTTGAAATTTATACCTTCGAAATTTCTGATACCAAAATAGAAACTGATGAGACCCTACAAAAAGAAAGAAAAAGTAAGGGTAATGTTTCTTCAAAAATGATAAAAAAACTTCTTAATAGTTCTCGAAAAGTAATTTGAAAACTTACATAGGATTTGCTATCCAAGTCGAGCCAGATTCCTATGAAATAATCTTAAAATTTTTTTTTTCAAAAAGTTTTCATTTTGAAAAGTTATCCAAGATTCTGTTGATACTCAAGTCAAAACTGCAATCCTATAAATAAAAGCATTTCGAAAATGGTCTAGGGATTCTGATGCTTCAAAATTAGAACTGACCGCCTAAAAAAAAAAAGAAAAATAATGACACATTAATTATTGTTTCATTAAAAAAGATGGATTTTTTTTAGAAACAAATCTGAGATTTAAATTAAAAAAGGTACTGTTACCCACCTCTCAAGATCTGAAGAATTAATCCTACAAAATAAAAAAAAGAACTGTTAGCTAAAGTTTGTTAAAACACTAATAAACAAATTAAGAAAAGAAACTTATGACAATATACACATCAAAAAAATAGTTTCACCTTTCTATTCTAGGAACTAATGAACAAAAAGATCCGTCTAGAAAAAAAAAGATAACGATTTGTTAAAAACTGTTCGTTAAAAAAAAAGAATACAGTATTAAAAAAAAAATAAAAAATAATAAAGACTGACGCATAAAATTTTACACGTCTAAAAATATTTTTATTTTTGTTTATATTTAAACATTACCGGCCATCTATTAAAGAGAAAAATCAAATATCAATAAATGTTTCGTTAAAATAAAGCTTAAAAGAAAAAGAGAAACCCACTGAATTTCACGCATCCTAAGATCTAAAGAACTGATTGTATAAAAAAAAGAAGAAAAAATGGAACGTAAGTTTCGTTAAAATGAACGATTAAAATAGAATATGAAAAAGAAAACCAACCAAAATTCACACAAGTTCCTGATGGAAGAACGGTCTTCTAAAGAAAGCAAGCTGAAACGAATCATAAATCCAGAATAAATAGTGAAGGAAAAGTTTTTTGAAGGCCCATACGCCATAGGATATCATCTAAAAAAAAGAAATATAAAAAAAAAAGAAAAATAAAAAATTAGTAAAGTTTTAAAACATTAAAAAGGCCCACTGAAACTCTCAGAAAACTCACTGAATCTAACACATCCTGGCCATTTAAAATCAAAATTTATTTCTAAAGAGATCCAAAAACCAAATGCCTAAAAAAAAAAAAACAAAGAACTGTTAATAACAGTTCCGTCGTCAAAATAAAATTAAAAGTAAAAATGAATCTCATCGAATAAATCCATAACTTTTAATTACATAATCTTCATTAGGTCATTATTGTAGTAAATGTCGAATTTTTTCCCTATATATTTTTGACACCGAAACTCCACGTGTCCAGATATTAGCTGTTTGTCAATTTACACGCGTTTAAACATTCTGAAGTACTGGTAATCTACAAAACGAAAAAAAAGATGAAACAATTTAGTATCGTTTCATTAAAAAGTTATTCAAAAAACCTCCCTTACTGATTTTTGTTTAAAAAAAGAAAACGAACTGATGTTTCATCGAGATCCTAAGCGTTCAGGCTCGCCTAAAGAAAAAAATAAAGGAGTGAAACGTTAGTAAGCATTTTGTCAAAAGGGTTATTTAAAAAATTCCCTTTCTACAATTCTCTCACTTCCAAAGGTTGAAATAAAGATCTATTTTCACAAGAGCCGCTAAAGCTAAAGGAAAGGTGTTGAACCTAAAAAAAAGGAAATATTGTCAGTAAAGATAAAAGAAAACTGAAACAAAAATAAAAATGAATACTTACTTACTTCATTTTCAGAGAGAAAGTTAAAACCTAAAAGAGGAGAAATCATATAACAACCGTTAGTAAAGTTCGTTAAACAAAAAAACAAAAAAAAATAAAATAAAATAAAAAAAAAATTAATATTTTACCGAAGTATTTAGATTCCAAGGAAATCCTGAAAGGAAAAGGGTTACCAAAATATCACGTTCAAAGAGACCGAATAAACGCCTAAAACAAAGAAAAAATAGAAAAAATAGGAAGGGAGGAAAAGGAAAGAATGAAGAGAAAGAAAAGAAAGACGAGTAAGAGAAAGAAATAGGAAAAAAGGAAAAAAGATAAAGGGAAGAAAATGAAAGAAGGGAAAAGAGGAAAAACGAAAAAAAGTGAAAGGGGAAAACGAAGAAAGGGATAGGGAAGAAAACCAAAAGGGAAAGCGAAAAAAAAGTTTAAGCTTAAAAAAAGTTAGTTAAGCTTTTTATACTGGTAAATGATCGAACTGTGGATCATTATTAATATAATATCACATGATACACGTGATGTTCAATTAGATATAAATAGAGGATATTTTCCCAAAATAAATTTTTTTTTTTTTATAATTTTTAAATTAATTTAATACCAGTATATAAAATCATAAAATTAATTACCAGTAAAAATTTAATTATATTAGGGTACATGTGCATGTATGTACGCATGTACAATACACAATGTGCATAACGTTTAACCTTATAAACCTGCCCCTCCTCTATATGCGGGTAGAGGCCCATTAGTGCCTATAGGGGGAAAGCCATTACTGTTCCCTCCGCCTGTTTATAGTGACAAAAAGAGGGAGTCTTCAGTAGTAAGGCTTAATATAATTATAAAAAAAAATAAATAATTATACAATAGTATCAATTAATAAAACTTTTTAACATTTAAAAATTTGTTATAAATCATTAAAATAATTATTGTTATTTATCTTACAAATTATTACCGATAAATATCATTAACATTAAATATCATTATTTATCTTACAGATTATTACCGATAAATATCATTAACATTAAATATTATTATTTATCTTACAGATTATTATTGATAAATATCATTAACATTAAATATCATTATTTATCTTACAGATTATTACCGATAAATATCATTAACATTAAATATCATTATTTATCTTACAGATTATTACCGATAAATATCATTAACATTAAATATCATTATTTATCTTACAGATTATTATTGATAAATATCATTAACATTAAATATCATTATTTATCTTACAGATTAATAAATATCATTAACATTAAATATCATTTTATATCACCAGATATTTATTAATAACTATCATTAACATTAAATATCATTTTATATCACCAGATATTTATCAATAACTATCCAAATTTAATATCTATCGATTTATTTAATATGATAAAATGGGATAATTTGAAATAAAGTGATAAATATCGATATATATCTTCTAAAAAAATTTCTTGATGATAATGATTTATTATTACTTAGTAACAGAAAGAGTGTACAAATTTTATTATTTTATTATAAGAATTTAAGAAAAATAGTTAATAAAAAAAGTATTTTAAATTTTTCTATTATTTAAAATAAATACTTATCAATTTTGTTATTTTAAAGCTTTTAAAATATAATTTTAATACTATATTAATAAAATTTGTACTTATAAACACTGGTCAAAATCGATACTATCGGGTACATATCAGATACCTGATATATGTGATATATATGGGGTCTTTGCAATAAAAAGGTACGAAACTCAAAAAAAAATAAAAATTTAATTAATATTAAATTTACATTTATTTTAATATAAAAAACATAATTAGCATATAAAGTAAATTTAAAAATTTTTTGAGTTTCATACCTTTTTATTGCAAAGACTCCATATGTGAGATATGTATATGATATTTAATAATCTCACACATATCAGGTACCCGATATGTACCTATCAAATGCAGAAAAATGGTGACACAGTATACATATCTTATACATATTTCATACATATCAGGTAGTTAGATATCAGTCATATATCGATCATATACATATATCATAGATTTATTAAGTATCTGATATTACTATAATAAATATTAGACACTTATCAGATACCGCTAATAAGTATCCTATATATACCTGATATATATCCTATATATAACTGAAATATATCAGATATTTATAATTTACTAATCAAACCTGAATATTAATAGGCACATATCAGACATAATTTTTATACATATCAGATAACAGCATTTAGATTATTGATTTAATAATATTAATATTAATAAATTTATAATTTAAATACATGTAATTAAAGTAATTTAATTCATTTAATTATATGAAAGTTTTATTTATTTTAATTAATAATAAAAAAATTATACAAAAAATATTATAAAAAAAAATTTACTAAGTATCAGCAAATGAAAAGGAACGTTAATAAAATTTTTTTTTTACGTTATAGTATCAATATTAATATTAGTATAAAGGTTAGTAAAAGTAGAAAAGAAATGTCAATAAAAAGATATAAAATATAAGTATTAATATTAGTGTTAATATTAGAAGTATTAGTAAAAAAAAAGGAATAAAATGTTTAATAGTAGAATATTGTTAGTAGAAACGTTAGTAAAAAGAAACACATTAGAAAAATATATTAATAAGTGATAAGAATAATATAATAGGAAAAAAAACTCCATACCTTTATATTTATTTTTAGATAAGCAATATATTTTCTATTTATTTACACGAGCAATAAAAAAATCAATAGTAGAATGTTATTAGTTAGAATATTAGTAAAAAAAAGAAATACATTAGAAAAATATATTAATAAGAGTATTAAAAATAACATGATAATAGAAAAAAAAATTTCAATAAAAAATACCTTTATAAAATATTTAAAGAAAGAAAAAGTTTTTTGGTAAAAAAAAAAAAATACGGAGATAAATAAATAATTTATGTAATCACATGATCAACAAAATTATCAAATTTTATTGGTTATTTGGTAATTATTCAGTTTGTATATACTAATTATGCTGCAAATTTTTATTTTTTTTTTTTGCAAAGTCAAAATTATCTTTCATATTATAACATTTTATGATCAATTATTTGTTGATAAAGCAATACAATATAATATGCTTCTAAGTTCTACTAACAGCCACAAATTGGTCACTTATTAATTACCTATCAGTTACCTATTATATATAAGTCAACTAAAGTCATGATTAGATTTTGTGCTTAACTTGTATTAATAAAATTATTACAATATCATTGATTATATTAAATTTATCAGAGTTTTTAAGTCTAATTAAAGATAATTAATGATCCTTTAGTTAAAAAATTCTCAAAACAATTTTTCAAACAAACTTAGCAATTTTTTTGGTGCTAATCATCTCAAATTCAAAAAGAAAATTCACCTATCATTTTACTTATATTAGAATATTATTACATATTTATTCGACCCTAAAGAAAACTATATTCAACTATCCAAATATTATTGATAAATAAGTCAAATAATAATAGTTTTATTAACATTTTTATTTATAGCAATGTACATATTATCATCAGGAAATTTTATAGGGCGAAAAATTGTGTAAGTTACGATTTTGTAAGTTTACGAAAGTTTATGGCATAATATTTCGAAAAATTTCGAAATATTACATAAGTTTACAATTTCGTAAGATTTATGTGATATTACGGTCAAAATATTACGCAAGTTTTCAATATCGTAAGATTTACGCAATATTACGGTCAAAATATTTCGAAAATTTATGAGACTGTAAACCTGCGTAATATTACAGTTGAAATATTTCGAAAATTTACGAAACTGTAAACCTGCGTAATATTACGGTCAAAATATTCTGCAAATTTACGAAACTGTAAACCTGCGTAATATTACGGTTGAAATATTTCGAAAATTTACGAGATTGTAAACCTGCGTAATATTACAGTTAAAATATTTCGAAAATTTACGAGATTGTAAACCTGCGTAATATTACGGTTAAAATATTTCGAAAATTTACGAGATTGTAAATCTGCGTAATATTACGGTTAAAATATTTCGAAAATTTACGAGACTGTAAACCTGCGTAATATTACGGTTAAAATATTTTGAAAATTTAATATTACTATTCGATCGTTAAAGCTGCGTATGCAGTAGAACGTATACAAGGGGCATGTGATACTATTGAATAATCAAAAATAATATAAACACCTTTTCTTTTATATAAACACCTTTTTTTTAAGTTTGGGAAAACAAATTTATTTTTATTTACGAATTTTTTATCATTTACAATTTTTATGTTAAAATTAAAGTAAATTCTAATTTTTATTATAACTTAATAAAAAAAATACACATTTGATACTTGTTCGCTACTATTTTATAAAATAGTACCCAGGCTGTACGGCGTGGACGTCAGTATCAGTCACAGCCCAAAAAAAACGTGAGTCTCCAGCCGATATTTGGTACGGACTGGGCCTAGCTACTCACTTAATAAATAAAAAAATAAAAATAATTATCTTCTACGATACGTAGGTAAGTTTCTCCTTCTCCTACGATCATCACGCGTGACTAAAATTGATCAAATTTATCAAATTTAAAACATGAACGTAAATATTAATTATAAATTTTATTATAGTATAATTACCTGGCCTCTCCCAAAATCTCGTTCTAAATTCGCGATAATATCTTTGGCCAGTACGCGTCCACAGCCGCCGCCCAGGGTTACCATTACGATAAAGGACATAGTTCTAAATATCAAAATCAGTTTGAATATTCGATAAATACATTTAATTTATATGAATGTAATTTTATTTATTTACTTACATGGTAATCCCTGACGAGGTTCCTCCACTTTTGGCTACACTGTTGCCCAGAAACTCTCGTCCGAAATATTCTATTTATTCTGATTCAATTAAATGGATTGGTTAATTTGAATTTAAATTCTAACGATCTGCGCTCCTTTTTCCGCTGATCACTCTGTCCATTTTTTTAGCTAACACTTTTTTCAAAAAACTTATAGTTTTCCCTACCTAAAAGTCCTCGAATATGCCTAATAACGTTGCTAGACGAGGCCGCGGCTCCTTTAATCCTAATAGTAGGAAGGCCAGCCGCCAAGAACGACGAAATAACAATAATAACTCTGAAAACTCTGGTTCTGACGGTGAAAACGCTGTCCAACAAAAACGCTCTAGAACTATCTCCGAACAAGCTATGGATGAAGATATCGTCGCCGACACAGCGGCTGGCGTTGAAGTAGAAGGTCCCTCCTCTACTTCTAAAGAAAATAATACTGCTTCAACTTCTCTCTCCTCACACCCGAATATGGCTGCGGCTCTTTCTGCGCCTAACGATAACGCGTCTGATGGACTCAACGCGTCCATGCATGCTAGAACAACGACTCCTGCATCCCCCCTTAACGCGTCGCCTGATGAGGCTACGGTAATTGATCCTCCGGCTGATCAATTCCTTGTTCAATCTCCAACCTTCTCCATCGACAGAAATGATTTTCAAGCTGCGGCTGCCCCCAACTCAGCCCCTGAAACCTTAAAGAACTTCACCACCAATAAGGCATTGATTGATGCCGTCAACAATACCTTTTTAGAGATGTACGAATCGTACACCGGTAAAGCTAGAATGACTGGTTCTGGTGATGCCAAACGCCTCGTTATTCATTTCCAATCCAAGGAGGCCCGTGATGCCTGCGTTGGTGCTGCTCACCAACAGTTCCCGGATCTTGTATTCCATGCCCACGATCCTAAGCAGCTCCGGAGTGATGAGGACCTCCGAGCCATCCAAGTTACTGATATTCCTTTCTTCCTAACTAAAGACAATATCATGTCTTATTTCAAGAAATTCGGTAACATTCAATCCTGTCGAGTTTACTCCAGGAAAAATGCCAAAGTACAACAAGCCAGAATTGTCTATGATTCTGCCCTATCTATCACTCGCTTCGACACCCAATGGGCCGTTTACTGCTTCTCCACCTGCCTCCGGGTGACTCCGTGTCATTACACAGTCGATCAGAAATCCTCCCGCCGAGCATTTGTTGCTACGCTTACGCAATTACCTCCTAACACCAAGGATATCGACCTGGCTCCCCTCACAAGAGATCTTGGTGCTAAGGCTGTCAACGTTCCCCTTTCCCTGAATTCCTATAAACCCAAACGTTGGGCTTATGTTACGTTCAATTCTCAAGAAACCATGGATGCCGCTATGGAACAAATCATTGGTTTCCGAGGCCACACATTACAATGGAACCTCCCTGACAATACCAATAAACTTTGCCACAGATGTGGTAAATTAGGCTGTGCCCCCTCTCAGTGCCCAAGCCGCCAAGATCGAGGTCGTTCCAGGGGAAGGAACCCGGTGGCTGCACTTAAAGAACGATTCAATATCAACCAACCTACCAGAATTAAAGCGCGTTCACGCTCAGGTTCTCGTTCGCGCTCGCGATCACAAGGTCCTGGTAACTCTCAATCCTCCCAACCACAAAAACCCTTGGCCACCACCCGACTTAATAACAATCCTCACCGAGACCGCTCTAAATCCAATGATAAACGTGACCGTTCAGTTTCCTTTTCTACGGTCGTACGTTCTCCCCTTCCTCTCTCAACACCCAATCAAGCTACTACTATGTCTCCTCACGAAGCTGCTAATATTCTATCCTTGTTGAAATCTCTCCAACAAGACATGGCTGACGTTCGGGATCGTATCACTGCCTTAGAACTCAACGATAGACGTATGAGTCGTATCGAGCAACACCTCGGTTTGCTGCCCCCGCCTGACATCTCAACCGCTAGTCAAACTTCTGAGATGCTCATAGACGCGCCGGTTATACCTACTCCTACTGTTAAGCAGGTCTCTCCCCGCCCTGCTGTTTCACCCGTACAAAAGACCCTTAACCCCCTATCTCCTGGTTTCATTCCCTCGCGACCAGTTAGAGCTCCCATCTCCGCTCCAGTTGATATCCCTGATATCTCTTCATTGTCTCCTACTTCTCATATGGCTCCCCCCTCCTCCCAAACTCAAGACGAAATTCAAGCCATTAATGCGAAGCATTCAGCTATTGAAAACAAATTGGATATGCTTGCCAACTCCATCAGCGGTTTTATTGGTTCCATTGCTTCTTCTTCAACTTCCTCGGACTCAGCTAATAAAGCTGGTTCTGCTTAATTGTTCTCCTTCTTATACCTTCCCCGTCTGATTTTATCATAGTGCTATAATGACGGACAATAATTTTGATTACGACTCTTTTGTACGCAACCCCCCCAACCCCATAGACATTGATGACCTTACCTTACAAGATTCTTTATTTTCTTCTGCTTCTCCTTCGCTCTCCCCTTGTAATTCCTTTAATATTTCTTCTCTTAACATTAACGGTCTTAAAATGTTTTCACAGAATAAGATCGAGTTATTAAATGATTTCTTTTCCCTCAAACACATCTCTTTTGGTGGTGTCGTTGACACTCATATACATCCTAAACAAATGCAATTTTTGTCTAAAAGACTTTCTAATTATTCTGTTTTTTCCTCTGTTTTGGATACCTCCCAACATGTTCGTTCTTCCGGGGGTGTCTCCCTCTTTATTGAAAATTCTTTGGCCTCTCATGTTCACACTTATAATTCACTTTCTTCACGCTTACTTTTTGTTGACCTATATTTTAAAGGAAACATAAAGCTTCGAATTTTTGTTGTTTATATCCCTCCTCCTTCCGATCAATCCTTGCGCGATGAAACTATCGACCTCCTTATTTCCGCCTTGTCAGATGCTAAACGCTTAGGTTTTCACCACGCAGTTTGTGGCGATTTCAATATGCACCTCGATCAATTCTACCCCATATTTTTCAATCAACCTCAAATCGCCTCCAAACGTATCCATCGTCTTTTTAATTTTCTTTTGTCAAATGGATATGTTGACTTTACCCCTGTCAATTTTTCTTCTACATCTTTGGGCACCTTTCATCGTGCGGATATTATTTCCCGCATTGATTATGTCTGGTCTTGTCCCCTTCTTAAACGCTTTTTACTCACCTCTGTCATTTTTGACGCGCGTGATCTTAGCCTTTCTGATCACAATCCTGTTATTACTTATTACGATTCTTCCTTTTTATCTTCTTCTCTTAAGCCAGCACGTGCTCGGCAGCTCCAACGACGTTCTCGTCGTATATTTTCCTTTGACTCGGTTACCCCTTCGCAATGGGAGGACTTTTCTGCTCATATTGACAATCTGTGCAATATTTCTCCCGTTGTATTTGCTTCTTGGCACGTTAATCGTATGTGTGAATATTTACACACTAACATTATTGCTGGTGCCAATGCTATCCTACCCGCGCGAACTGTTGGTAATGACCATACCCCAAAAATTCCTAAAGACTTAGAAACCCTAATACAGCATTATCGTTTCCTTAATCGCGTTCTCCACTCTATTAGATTATTACGTAAATACCCCCGTACCTTTTCTTCTTCCCATGACCGTAAATGGTCTGGCTATTTAATTCGATTAAATAATATATTTAATTTGTATAAATCCACTTTTTCTTCCATCCCTGTTTTACCTTTAACTTTACTTTCTTGTCGGATGGATAATTTTAACTCTTTATTTTGTACCCTTTCACATGCCTCTAAATTATTAAGAGGCTTACATCTTTTGAAAGAAAAAGAGTTTCAAGATTCTTCTATTAAGGCTCATCTGGCATCTCGTGACCAGAATTTTGATACTGACATTTCTTCATTTATAAGCTCAGCGCTTTCTCGCTCACGTCGTCGCATCGTATTGGATCGTGTCTTTATTGATCATCCTACCACTCCTCAATTGTTGACGGATCCTACGGACATTTCTGATGCTGTGGTTAACCATTTTCAAAATGCTGTTCCTATTAAATCCTCCCCACCTTCGCATATATCGGCCTTGCCTGATCGATGGCACTCTGCGTATTTACCCATGGACTCTGTTTCTCCTGATATTTATAGTTCTTTATTGTCTCCTCCTTCTTTAGAGGAATGGCTCTCTACGGTTTCTTCTATGCCCAATGGCAAAGCTCCCGGCCCTTCCATGATTACATATGAAATGCTCAAACATTTGGGACCTACCGCCAACTCCTTACTTTTGATACTGATCCGTAAATGTTTCGCTACTGCTGACATTCCTGCTCTCTGGCGGCAAGCTATGGTTTTTCCCATCCCCAAGCCGCACGAATGGCGATGCCAATTAAAAAATACCCGTCCCATTACGCTTCTGGAAGTTATCCGAAAATCCTTTGTCAAGCTTTTTTACAACCGATTGTCCGCAGTTTTAGCTGCTCATAATGTTCTTAAAGGTGGCAATTTTGCGGGGTTACCAGGAGGTACCTGCCGTGACCCCATCGTTACTCTTGAGTCCATCATTCATGATGCCAATTACACCAATTCTCCTCTCTGGATTTTATCGCAAGATATTTCTAAAGCCTTTGACTCTGTCAATTTGACTATGCTGAAATTCGCTCTGGAACGCATTCGTTTACCTGCGACCGCTATCGCGCTTATTTTATCTCTTTTTATGAACCGTTCAAATCGGGTGTTTACTGCCCACGGTGAGACTTCTTCCTACCGGGTTCGCATTGGTATAGACCAAGGCGAAGTGATTTCCCCGCTTTTATGGGTCATTTACATCGATCCTCTTTTGACCGTTTTGAACTCTGAGATGTTGGATCCTTATGTTTTACGATCCCCTTCATTGTCTTCCGCTGATACGGTCTCTATTCCTGATATTTCTATCAACAATCTGGTCTTTATGGATGATTCCACCCTTATTTCCTCGTCGAAGGCTGGACTGGAACATATGTTATCAATTACAGAAGAATTCTATTCGTTGAATAATACTTCTGCCAACCATCAGAAATACGTCTTGATATCAAATTCATTGCCTTTAACCACTACAACCACTATTCTCCCTGTGGACTTTCACTTATCCCTATCGTCTTTGAACGATATTTCTTCCATCTCCGTTACCCCTCTTTCTATTACTTCTTCTTTTCGCTTTTTAGGGGTATGGTTTAATATCAAAGGCTCTCGTGACTTTGTCAGGAAACAAATCGCCAGTGAATGTAATTCCTTTGCCGCCACTCTTCGCCCGGCCAGGCTCTCTGCTAAACAAGTGGTTTACCTTTATAACTCGGTGCTCATTCCTAAACTCGAGTACCGTATGCAAGTTACCCACCTCTCAGCATCGGATTGTTATGCTGCTACACGATCCGTACGCTCTCTCGTCAAGCATAAGGCTAACTTCTCCCGTTCTCTTCCCAACCCTATCCTTTATCTTTCCCAAGCTTTGGGACTGATTAATTTATCTTCTCATTTGATACAATGTCATGTTAATAATTTATTTTTGATGGCTAATTCTTCTACACCTTTTATTCAGCGTTTATTTATTTATAGATTAATGTTGATACAATTTAGGTTTTTGATCCCTCTTTCTCCTTTGATGGTGGATGATTGGTCCTTATGGTCCAACATGAATATTTTTAAGTGCGATTATATCGCGTGCACTATTGCTTCCATGGTTTCTACTCCCTTCCGCTTGCAACATGCTCAATTTTCTTCTACATTTCCGGACCTCACTCTTCCTGGCCATACCCCTTTATATACGTGTATGAGCCCGCATGTTTTCAAGGCTTGCCTCAAGGTCCTTCGGAAACGTCATCTTTATTATTTATCGCAATTAATTGCGCCTTCTGGTTCTCATCTCATTTCCTGGACTGCTTATCGAACTGCTTATATTGCCCAACTGGCGGATAAGCGTGGCCGTTCTCTCCCTCATAAATGGTATCTAGACATCAAGGCCCATACGACGCTTCCCGGCTCCCATGAGCAATTATCTGCTCATTATGTACGCCCTCCTTCTGTCACTTCTTCTATTGTTTTACTTCCCGGTGCCACTACAACGCAAAAGAATCGTCATTGGCTTGTTACGCTTGATGGCAATGGTGCTCCTCTTTTTGGCAAACAGCTTAGCGTTCAGCCCAAGAAAGATACCTGTGTGATTGTCCATTGGATATCTGAATGTCTCTCTTCTCCGGGTGATGTTGTCCGCCTTCGTCCCTGTCCAGGCTGTGACGCACATGTCCCGTTTCCTTCGGCTAGTAAATATTCTGCCGTTCCGCCTCGCTGCACCTTCAAGATTTCTTTGTTGCGATCCATGATTTTGCCTACAAATTGTGAACGCATTCGTCAATCTACTTTGGAAGTCATTTCTCCTCATACTTGGGCTGATCTTAGTATCACAGTTCTTCCTTATTATCGGCGTCTTGATCTTTTGCCAGATTTTTCTTCTTCTTCTTCTCTTATTGTGGATGATCTTATCGTGTCTCCTTATAACGATAATCAATTTTCGTTTCCTTCATCAGTTCCCCTCCCGTCAGGATCTCACTATCGTTATTATACCGATGGTTCTTTGATTAACCTCGGTACACCTGAAGTCTCGATGGGTTGGTCTTGGGTCCAACTAATTCCCGATGCTGGATATCTCAACTCTGTTGCTACATATGCACACGGTACTATACGGAACTGGCCTTCCTCTACCAGAGCTGAAGCTGCTGCTATTTACGCTGCTTTAAGTGTCACTCCGGCTGATTCTTCCGTTACTATTTATACGGACTCCCAAGCTGCCGTTGATGGTTTGCGACTATGTGCATCTTCTTCCTACTCTAATAGTCGTCTGTATTACAAGACAACTAACTTTGAGCTGTGGGCTTCTATTGAGCGCCTTGTTCATTCCAAAAGTCTCGCGGTCTTTCCCGTCAAAGTCAAAGGTCATGATGGCAACTACTGGAACGAATTTGCTGATTCTCTTGCGAATTCTGCTCATCACTCTGATATGGCTCCTCTTTTGCCTGTAGACGCTTACACTTCCTCGCATCCTGTCCGTCTGGTGTATGACAATGTGGTTTGTGAATCTAATCCCAGGCGGCTCCTCAAGCTCCATTTTCAGGCCACCTTTTTGAAGGACCTTCTATCTCTCAAACGTTTTCAATTTGTATCTTGCCTGTTTGACAGCGACGACTATGTAGTGGACTGGGAACTTACCTGGTTTACTCTTAACTTTTCTCCGGCTCACGATGCCTCTTTCCAGGCTTCTCACTCTGCACGACATTACACCTTCAAGTTTAAACTCTTCCTCGATGACTTGCCTCTCCTGGAAAAGTTAAAAGTCACCCGCTCCGATCTCTATATCGATCTTCTTACGTGCCGTTCATGTCGTGACCGTATGGAGGACTTGATGCACTTGATCCTCTGCTCTAAACGACGACCTGTCATGCATCAGATATTGCAATCTTATCAAAATCATTTATTCTCTAAGCTTCGTGAAGCTGGTGAATTGGCTGATCAGGATCCTACACCCTTGCTCAGGAAACTCTCTTCTCTTTCTTGTTGGACCATTTCTTCTTCTAACTGGTCCTCTTATGCACTCATCCGGGGCTGTTTACCTGCCATGTTTGTTGACTTATTTGTAGAACTATCTATCCCCAGGCCGTCTGCTATGAAGGTCGTAGCTGCGTTACATAATAATTTCATCCAGAAACTTAGGACACGCATCTGGAATCCGCGTACTTATGACAAGAGTAAATGGGAAGACGTGATGAACATTACCCTCAAATTGAAGTCTACTCCTCGGCCATCTAACTTGCCTGCCACTTCGTATGTGCCTTTCTCTTCTTTACCTCCTCCGACCCATCTCGTGACTCCACGTGACTCCGAAGTTGATTGGATCAAGAACTCGATGACTCAAGGTTTGCCCTGGTTTAAACATATGTCGGGTTTTATGGGTCGTCTAACGGTGCTACTTAATAACAGCTTTTGCAGGATGGGATGTCGATTTTTATAGTGGGCGTGTTATCCGTTATTTTGTTAGCATAGTTGCTTCTACTTTGGTTGGAATATATCAAGGGGGAAGATCTAGGGAAATTTAGTGTAATGCGATTATTCTTTTTAGTTTAATTTTATTACTTTATTTTTACTTAGGAGACTATATAGTTTTGTTTTTAGTTAGTTTTATTTTCTTTTGTTTCTTTTTATTTTTTGTAAATTGTATCAAGTTAATAATGATTAATAAAGATAAAGGCTACTATGCCGCGTTTGCCTTGAATTTAAATTCTTTCTTAAAGAAATTATAGATATTAGTCATATGAACCTATTGGCAATAGAGTCCCAAAAATCATAGCGGCTTCTACCATTAATATTGTGGTAGGCGCAGTTTCTGTCTCGGCGTATGTCAACAAGTTCGTCCATCATAGCCCAGTTCCAATGGACGTTATAGTGGAAACGACGTGAACGTGTGTGGTGAGGCATTATTAGTTTAGATTTGATTTTTATAATTTGATTTTGGGATGAGTAAAAATTTGAAAGAAAGTCGTAAAATGTCACTTTAAATAAAATTTGAACAATACCTCTTTGGTTTGATTTTATTTCTCGTTTCAATTAAAATTTAATTTATTACACTTTTCATCATTAAACATATTAATTAAATCATGTACATGTTTAATTGTTTTAAATATAAATATCAATATATCATATTTAAAAATAAAACAATTTATTATTAGCACATTCTATTGAATTTTAAATATTTCGCATACATTTCTTAAAAAAATTAATTTTTTTTAATCAATTTAATTAAAAATAATTATATTCTGATTAAATATTTTGCGTACATTTCTTAAAAAAATCATAAAAAAAATCTTGTACATCGTACATGCAATTACTAAATATCATCCCCTTGTGATAAATAAAAAATTACGCAACACAAATTCAACACAAATTCAACACAAATTTAACAAATTTAACGAAATTTGGCCAAAATTAATAATTTTTTACCAGAATTATCAACACAAATTGAACACAAATTGAACACAAGTTTCAGTCACGATTTATTTATGTCACGCCCGCATTGTTGATAATTAATCTGCATGATATGATTGTGCATACAGTATCATATTTTCTGGCCAATCAAAATTAGGCTGATCCTTGCATGTGATTTAATCTGCACGCGTTTTTTGTCCTATTTATTTTTTGTCTTTTTATTTCTTTATTTTTTTGTTCAATATTTTTCTCTTCTTTTTATTATTTCTTTATCCTTTTGTTCAATATTTTTTAATTATATACAGAATATTTACATATATTTCATAATTTATTGCTTTGCAGGTATAGAAATATTTGTTTATTAATAATAATTATTTCATTATTTTTTACTTCTTTTTTACTTTGTATCGTAATACTGACAATAATATACATGTTTCCTTTATTTCTTTTTACTTGTACTTTAATACTAATGATCGATACTAATAATACTAATTATGTTTTTTTTACTCCTTTTACTTAATACTAACAACATGTTTATTTTTTATTTTGTCTCCCCTTTCTTTTATTTTTAGTTTATTCTTTGCAGGTATAGAAATATTTGTTTATTAATACTAATTATTTTCGTTTTCTTTTTACCTCTGTTACTTTGTGTCATAATACTAACAATAATATCCATATTTCCTTTATTCCTTTTTACTTTTACTTCAATACTAACGATACTAACAATACTAATTATGTTTTTTTTACTCCTTTTACTTAATACCAACAACATGTTTATTTTTCCTCTTTCTTTTATTTTTAGTTTATTCTTTGCAGGTATAGAAATATTTGTTTATCAATACTAATTGTTTTAATACTAACGCGTTTTTTACCCTAATTGTTACTTTATATCGTAATACTAACAATACTATCTACGTTTCCTTTAATACTAACGATAATATCCATGTTTCTACTGTTTCTTTAACTCTTTTTACTCTAATATTAACAACACTAACAATACTAACAATATTTCTTTTATCTTTATATCTAATACCAACGTTACTATAGCTGTTTCTCTTCTTTTTACATCTAATTGTATCGTTACTCTTTCTTTTTTTACTTTTATATATTCTGTATATAGTAATAAATACTTGTAATTTTTTATAATTTAATTCATATTATATCTAATAAAATATACATTATATAAACTTATAATACAAAAATGAATTTTGAAACATTACAAAATATTTATGTAAAATTACAATATTTTAAAAAGTTGCAAAATATTACGCAATAAAATTACACAATATTACGAACCGTAAAATTACGCATATCGTAATATTTCGAAATATTTTAAAAAGTTACAAAATATTATGCTTACGCAAACTTGCGGCGGGTCTGGAAACTTACGAAATATTACGATGCGTAATCTTGCGCAACTTTTCGCACTATAAAATTTCCTGATGATAATATTATATAAAATTTAATCTAATATTTATCTATCTATATATTATTATTACTTGTTATTATTCACATTAATCTATCTGCCATTTATCTACAACCATCATCTATACAATCATGTATCCTAAAAAAAATCCTAAATTTGCATTATATAAGAATCAAAGGGCAATCTAAAAAAAAAATAAAAAATGAATTCATAAATTAACAATTCGTCAATAAAAAACATACTATAAATCCATATATCCAAAAATCTTAAAGAACAAACTGCTAAAAAAAGAAAAAATAGAGAAATGTTAGAAACATTTCTAATTAACTAAAAGTAAAAATAATCAGTTTCACAATAAGTGAAACTTACCATTTTTATTTTCATGCTCGCTTGAAACTTATAATATATTTTTAATTAGAAATGTTTAAAAAAATATATTAAGTTTTGCAATACAACTTTTGCAAAACTCACTATTTAAATTTCAAAAATCCAGTTATTAAGAAAAGTTCAAGTGAACTTTTCTTGGATCACATGAATTGTATGTTAATAATGTTATATTATTTTAAGAAAAGTTTGAGTGAACTTTTCTTGGATCACATGAATTGTATGTTATATTATTTTAAGAAAAGTTTAAGTGAACTTTTTTTAGATCATATGAATTATATTAAAGTGAACTGAAAGACCTGCCTAAAAAAAGACAACAAATAAACTATTAAAAACAGTTTGTTTAAAAAAATAAGTATTTTTAAAAAAAATCAGGTCTATACTTATTACGTGTCAAGAACCTCCTTAAATAAAACAACTGTTACGAAGCCTGAAAACAAATAGAAATACCTAAAAAGAAGAGAAAACAAACATTAGAAATTGTTCGTTAAGTAAATAAATTTAAAAGAAAAAAAATATTACAACAACCTACCTAAAGGTCATGCAAAAGACCAAAGTTGTCTGCCTATAAAAAAAAGAAGTAAAAATGAACGTTAAAAATTGTTTATTAAGTAAAAAAAAATATATATATATAATATTAACTTTGACTACTAAAGTCCATTGTCAAAGAGCTGAAAGGCCGCATAAAAAAAGAAGAGAGAGAAAAGGAGACGAAAGAAAGTAGAAGCCAGAAAGAGAATGAAAGGAAGTAGCAAAAGGGGCGAGAGGAGAAGAAAGACGAAAGAAAAGGGAAAAACAAAGGTTAAAAGGTTAAAAAAAAATGTAATTTAATTTGATGATCATTGATTATTATGATCAATTTATTTTTACAGTTTTCTAAACTGTAATTTTTTTTTATTTTTTTTTTTAGATTGCCAGACTCCTACAGGTTGAATGAAAAAAAATTGGATTTTGCTCTATTTAAAATAGCCTTGTCGACTTCAATATAGAATATGCCATATTTTGTTTATTTTAGTATAGCTATATCTATTTTTGCTGATTTTTGTTAAATTCTAATTTTTCAGTTATAAATGCCAATTTTAGCGGCCGATTTTTACCTTTTTTAAATAAATGCTGATATTTAAACTGGAGATATTATATTTATTATATATTTTACCACTTTTCATATAATTCGAATAAAGGATTTTATCTTATTTAAAATTCTCTTACTGACTTCAATAAGGCTTTGCCAATTATTTTACTAATTTTTTGCCAATTTTTATTAACTTCTGATTTTTTATCCAGAAATGCTAATTTTAGCAGGACCCAGAAATATATATACAGGGGTAGGGTCTACTGATGCGTCGTCATCATAGTAGAGTTAGGCGGAGTAAGATTTTGATTTGCGTATAATTTAGGATTTTTTTGTCCGTGGTTAGGTTATTAGATTGCGTATTTATTTTCAAAATTTTTATATGTAAGAAATTCAGTTTGCGTATTTTGGTCTAAATTTGGCCGATTATATATATATATTATATAATTATATGTAATAAAATATGAAATATCATTTAATCTATAAAGCTTTTACATGTCCGATGCACACCTGAAAAAAAAAATAAAAAAAATCCAAAATGTTTGGATTTTTTTTTATTTCGTGGTATTAATCAGAAAAATTTTTTATAAAAAAATATAAGGTCCGGTCAAATATCTTTCTATTGAAGGCCGATTATAATACCTGGGTATCGATCATATGATTCGATCAGTTTAATCTTTTTTATAAAACATTTTCATTAGAAAAAAAAATTCATCACTCTAATGTTTTAAAAAAAAATAAAAAATACATAAAAATTTGACCTTTAGTCAAGTATATTGACGAAAGGTATTCACTTCTTTTCTTTAGGAACGCTACTGGAAGTCTGGAACGCTTCTGGACATACTATAATTCGTGTTTTATTTCTATGTATTAGATTTCGACCACCTTGGACTTTCTTGCTGGATATTCTGAAGGGTAATATAAAAAGGTTATTATATTTAATATAAGAACGTTACTAACATTCTTCTCTTTTCTTTTTTTATAGGAGCAAGCCTTTCTAGCACCACTCTTGAAGGTAATTTCGAATGGGAAGAGTAAATGAGGATAAAACTCAAATGTATTGTTATTTAGAGGTGCTGGAGGTGTTAGTTAAAAAAACTAGTATATAATAAATAATTAAACTTGCAGCTGTATGGGTTTTTATTTAGTAATTAATATTGATATAAAAACGTTACTAACGTTCAGTTTTTTTTTCTTTTTTTGTAGGTACTGGCTTGAATTTAGAATTAGACCGGGCAAGAGTGGTGTAAGAGTTACTGGGAGGGAAAGTTATTTTACTTTTGTTACAAAGAACATTTACTAATGTTCTTATTTGTTTTTTTTATAGGTGCCGGCTTTGATGAGGGTAGCCGGGTTGAGAGGTAGTTGGGTAGAGGGGTGGAAGGGTATAAACGCATGTTATGAATAATAAAATATTGTATTAAATGGTTTATAATTTAAATCTCATGTACAATTTCTTTTGTGAACTTATTTTTTATTATTAAAACCGTTTATTTATTATTATTATTTTTTTATTGATTAATTTAAAAAAGATTTTTTTAATAAAAACGTAAAAACGATTTTTTTTATTAAAAATAAATAAACAATGAAATAATTAAAAAAAAAATCGCTAAATTTATTAAAACCTGTTCAGACCTGGTCTGGTCCATTTAATTCAGACCGGATTATATTGTAATCTGAAACTCGGACCGAATATTTCGGTCTGGATTAAAAACTATAATCCGGACAACTGAAGAGTATCTGATTGAACTGGTTTATCAATATAATTTTTCATTAGTAAATAATAATTCGTTATATAATAAATGTGACCTTAAGGTTTGGAATTTTAACTGCGTATTTTTGCAGGATTTTCAATATCAGGTGTCAATTTTGCGTACCACTCATATAAAAAACCCTTGCGTACAGCTCATAGTAAATGTTTTTTTAGTCACCTGACCCCTATATATATATTTCTGGGTCCTATTTTAGCGGCCAATTTTTACCTTTTTTTTAATTAAATACTGATATTTAAACTGGAGATATTATATTTAGTGTAAACTTTACCACTTTTGATACAGGTCAAATAAAGATTTTACTCTATTTAAAATAGTCTTCGCCGATATTTAAATTGTAATATTCCGTAATTTTACATTATAGGATTTTTGAAATTATTTATTATACTAATAAATATAAGATACTATTTTAAATATTCTACTTGTTTTATACATTGAATTCCCAGTTGGTTTGATTTCACAAACAATAACTGAAGTATTCATAAGGTTGAACAGTGATAATTGAAACTGATGAGATCGCATTGATAAGACCTATTCCTAAAAAGTTAATTAATCACATTTAATTAAACACTAATTAATTGTACTATTTTTTTCAAAAAAAAAACTTTCTTTCTGAAAGAAAAGTCTGCCTCCTATACCATTTACCCTCGTGCATAGTGTGTTATAGGAAAGGTAGACTAGGTGACCACCTAAAGTTTGTAAATAACTTTAGTACCAAAGTTGATGATCTATTTACTAGTATACATAGACCTCTCGCTTCAAATTTTGATTATGATAATTCTGTCTCCTCTATTATATTATTTGTCAAAGTCTAAATAGATATCATTATGATTTATGAGTAAAATATTTACAATAATAATGTAAATTCTTTAATCATAGTTAAAATAGGCATAATAGGATAACTCATATATCATAAACTCTGTCTGTACGAAGTGCTGTTTTATTTATAATTAAAGTAGACTTAAATCGTAAGTAACTTTGATTATTATTGATTAGGAAAATACATGCAACAAAAATTCTTTATCAAGGGGTAAAATAGGCATGATGGGATAACTCATATATCATGAGCTCTGTCTGTGCGAAGTGCCATTTTATTTATAATCAAAGTAGGTTTAAATCATAAGTAACTTAATTATAACAATAATAATTATTGGAGAATTAAGTTGCAATATTTTTAAACATTTTTGAATAAATGCTATATTAATTTAATGTAATTGTTATCCTTCTCATATAAGAAAGGCCAATTTGCAATACACATATAGGCCGATCGGCAGAATTAATGAAATTAACCTAAACTAAGGAATTTGATGTTAATTTAATAAAAAATAAGATTCGCAAGTTTCACAAAAATGGTTACATTTGTATTACATGATCATATGACACATGATATCAAGAAATTACTTCAATAAAGTAGCGTTGTTACATAAGATTTTATAAATTAGATTATTCTAGTATAATCTATATGAATGAAAAAAAGTTAGGAAATTTATAGGGTAATCTAGAAAATTGTAGTACCCGGAATTAGGATTTAAGACAAATCTAGAAAGTAATAGATTTAGAATAAGATAGAAAGATTAAAGATTATAAAAGGAAGAGAATTTGGATTAAGTGGAAAGAAGAAGTTTATGCGTTAAACTTAAATTACAGTTAACTGTCACTTGTATTTATTAATAAAAACAATTAGGTTGTATGCATTACAACTGAAAACTTTATTAATAATCCGATCATAAATTATAAATGATAATAAAAGTATTAGCCTTCAGACTATAAATAAACTTGCTCTCTAAAGTTAAACTCGTTTGTTATTTCAGATCACGTGTAACTTTTCAGTCGGTTGCATTCGCTGGGTAACAATTTGGTGCGAGTTGGGTGGACTACAACATTCAACCGCACAGTAATAAATTGTTCCTATATATATATATATCCAAACTTCTCCCTGATTGTCATAATCTATTACACCCTAAATAACGAGCAAGACATCTTACTATTAATCCTTAGAGTTACCACTTGACTAAAATAAAAATAAATAAATAAAGATTCGAGTGATCTTATTGATAGTATTATTCGATATTATCCAATGGCCTCACCTCAGAATTCAGATAAGAAGGTTCCTGCAAAAGGGCCTGATGGGACCACTTCTTTTATCACCAACCAGACCAAAGGAAAGAGTCCAGATACTGCTGATGCAAATATCGTTCCTAACTTGACTCTGAGAACTCTTAACACGAATAAAAAGTATATCGACCAGGTTAAGAGTCACCATCAGCAGCACCAACAACATAACATTAACCAGACCGCCTTACCAGAGGAAATAATCAAACAATACCCTGATCCTACTTGTAGGGTATGCTATCCAAAACCTAAAAAGAACATGTTATCGGTCGAATTTCGTAACTTTTGGTTTGACTGGTTCTGATCTCTATACAGCGTCAGTCACTATAATGGTCACACGGTGTATCTCTTTGATGAAGCAGTAAAAGAGAAAGATCAAGATAAAAGAATAAATCTGTTGCAACATATGGTTTTTACCATTCGATATAAAAACATGCCAGCCGAAGGTTTAGAGAACGTCGTGGCTGACATTGCTCAAATATGGGACACGACCACAGGATTTGTTCGTATGGAAAGATTAATCAAACAACCTAGCGATCCGAATAATGATGATGGTGATCAGAAGGATGATGACGATGAGGAGGTAGTTAGTCGCCATGGTCAGAGTGGAATAAATGAGGATGATGATGACTCCGATGATTATGTACTAAGGATACCTGATAGTTCCGAACCAACTCAAGAAATTCTAAAATTAACTGAATTGGAGCAGGAAAGACTTGACCGGAACTTACAACATTTCAAGTTGATCACGCTAGAAAGTAGTATAAACGATGCCCTCAGAAACATCATTAAACCTGAACCATTAGAGATAAAATCAGCCCCTAATTCGCCTATTCCGAAATCATCCTTTAACAACGCCTACATTCCGGTAACAAACGTAAATACGCATGCAACTATCATACCAGAATATTCTGTCAGAACGTTTTCTTGGAAAGATAAAACAACGAATGTTGGTATCAGACATGCGAATGCTCAATACGTTAACTGAATAGGCGCCCTTTTTAATAACGAAATAAATGAATTAGAGGATAATAAAATCGAAGGAGAATACAACTTGATTATTAATGACACTTCATTCGAACAAATAGAAAAAGGAGATTCTGGACTAATAAATTTTAACAACACTCTTTCTTCGTATATGACGACCATTACCAATCTGAGCATATCTACGGCAAAAACCGCCAGACCAGATGTCACGATCAGGAATCCGACTATTGGCAATATAAACTTAGGAGGTAGTAGTTCGGATTCTAGTAAAGTACAAGGAACTACTCAAGTAAAATTCAAATCACCAGTTAAAAAAAGTATACCAACCGGTAATTTTAGCACAACACAGCCGTTTTTAGGTATAAATCTGGCTCTTACTACCAATCTGAATATTGTAGCAGTTCCTTTAAGTGGTGGTAATCTCCATAACATCACTACTTCAAATGTATCCTCGCAAAATACACAGCCCGCTTATCCTATTATTCAACCGGCACCTATGGATAACGCGGATTTGCTTACTCAATTGCTACAAGGATTTAATCAAATCCTCTCTGCCAACCAACACCACTCGTCACCTACCTCAAATATTCGAAAGGAATCTAGGTTGGTGGATTTTCCCAAGTTCAAAGGAGGGAACCAAGACCCTATAGAATGGTTGGAAGCATTTGATAGGGCATGTAAGGCGAATTGTGTCAGTATAGATAGACGAATGGATGTGGTGCCCTCCTATTTGAAAGGAACAGCTTTGACATGGTTCAATACTGTGGGAGCTCGCGAATGGGAAAATTCTCTAAATAGGAATCAATCTTTTACACACCTCTTTGAAGCACAATTTTGTAACCCATTCAAAATGTCTCAGTGGAAGCACCAACTCAGGAATAGGAAGCAAAGAGCTGGAGAAACTATAGATGAGTATACTTCAGCTATGGAAGAACTATGGAAACGAATAGATCTAAAGAGAAAAAGAACAGAGTTAGACCGAATATCGGAATATGTAGAAGGGCTAAGACCTGAGTTTATAGTGCCTATGCAATCCGCAATGCCACAAACTGTAAAAGAAGCCATTAACAAAGCCAAGGCTACTGAAACTGCCTTTTCAATGGGGACAGATTTATCCGCATATTCCTTAACCCCTGGATACCTCCCTAATCTATATGGTGCCACTATACCAGCCCAAGTGGCGCATGCGGCTTTTGTTTCGCAAAATTTGTCTACCCCTAGTGTTGCGACTGATAGTATAGAAGAAATTATTGAAAGAAAGTTGAAAGAACAAATAGAAAGAGTACTAAATAGAAATAATTATAATAATAGTTATAACAACAGTAGTAACAATAACATAAGGCGAAATAATAGGGATAAGAAGTGTTACAACTGTAATAAAAAGGGGCACATTGCTCGAGAGTGTTGGAATAAAAATAAAGATCAATCAAACAGGCCGAATAATAGAGGAAATAACTGAAATAACAACAATAATAGTAATGTTAACCATTATAATTACCAATCCAACAGTCGGCAAGGTAACAATCAGCTGAACCAAGCAAGAGGAGATTACAACAATAGTTTGGCCCAATCGTTAAACTAAAGAGTGTACCTCCTGAGGGTGAGAGTACACCTATTAAAAATCCCTCTTTGATAAAAGAAAAAGACCAGAATTCTTTTATCAGTTACAATATTTCCAACCTTAATGATAATAATTATAATAATGATAAATTAATTAATGATGAAAGTTTTGATCAAGATTACAATAAAAATCTGAAAGTTACTAATGCAAATAAGCTTGAACAACGTGCTACTATAAAAATAATGGAAGCTTCGAATAACCCAATCACTAAAGGAGAAATAGATGACTGGAACAAATTCTTAAAGGAAATTGCCACTACCCAGGATTCAGAAAATGAAAAACAACTAAATAGTCGAATAGATTATAATACGAAGGATGTAAAAGATGCTTTATTTGGTGAAACTGTAGTATTTGGAGAACGAATAAATGTGATTATTGATTCTGGATCAAAGGGGAGTGTTATTTCAAAGCAGTTTTTAAACTGTAAACAACAGGATATTGATAGCCCAGCACATTTCAGATTAATTGATATACAAGAAAATCGTACTTGCCCATTAGGAATAAAGCACAACGTGCAAGTAAATATTGAAGGATATGATGTTGGAATAGATATGGTTGTGACTGAATCCAAGGATTATAATATTGTTTTAGGTAATGATTGGATTAGTAAAGTCCGCACCACCTTGGATTATAATAATGGACTTTTAACTATACTTACACCACATGGAACAGTTACTACAGCCGTAACATGTTGGGATAACATTAAAAATCCGTTACAATTTCATCCAATCCCACAAGTATCAATTGAGAATCCCAGTGAATTAGAGTTAGAAGGGGAAGATGAAAATGTGGAATCGCAAACTTTTTTTTTTAATGTACAACAACCCTCGAATATTACTCAAATAGAAGGAGATGTATATCCAAATGAATGTTTACAATATTGGATAAAGAAGTTCAGAAGTAATGATCAAAAACAGTGGAAAGGGCCAGGAAAGTGTTGGTGTGAAAAGAAATTAAAAGAACAACAACAATGTAAAGTCTGTTACAAACGATGGGAGGATTGCGCCTTGTACTCCATGATCAGTCCTACAGATGATCCCTTCTATAAAGTGCAACTTGAACAAGATGATGTGTTACTATATATAACATCGGAGAAATCAATTGCTATCGGAGAAATTAATAATACACAAAAGGAGAAATTGACAACCTTACTACAGAAATATGCACATCTTTTTGCCACTAAAAAAGAAGAGTTGGGTCGTACTAATATTGTAAAACATTCTATTTATACTGAAAATATTCCTCCCATACGTCAAAAATTTTATAGGACTTCCCAAAAAGAGCAGGAGCATATTGATAAGGAAATTAAGGAAATGTTGTATTATAATATTATTAGGCCATCTACAAGCGAATGGGCATCCCCTGTTATTTTAGTACCCAAGAAAAATGGAAAGTTACGATTTTGTGTAGATTATCGCCAATTAAATAAAGTTACTAAAAAAGATAATTATCCTCTTCCGCGAACAGACGAAATTTTTGACTTACTAGGAAAGGCCCAATGGTTTACTTCATTAGATCTGGCCTCAGGATACTGGCAGGTAGAAATGAAGGAAGAAGATAAATCAAAAACAGCTTTCATAACAAGAAATGAAATGTATGAATTCAATGTAATGCCATTCGGCTTATGCAATGCTCCAGGAACTTTTCAAAGATGCATGGATAATATATTAAAAGATATGTTATGGAAAAATACAATGGTTTATTTAGATGATGTTAATATCTATTCCAAAACATTTGAAGAACATTTACAACATTTGGAAGAAGTACTAAAAAAAGTGGAAAAAGCAGGATTAAAAATTAATCCAGAAAAATGTCATTTTTGTACCCAATCTCTTCAATTTTTAGGTCATATAGTAACTAATAAAGGAATTTTGCCTGATCCAAGTAAAGTAGATGCTATTAAAAATTACCCTGTTCCCAAAAATCTTACACAATTACGTGCTTTTTTAGGCTTAGCATCATATTATCGTCGCTTTATAAAGGATTTTTCAAAAATTTCAACACCTTTATACATGTTATTAAAAAAAGATATTCCTTATGAATGGAATCAGGATCGCCATCAAGTTTTTCAGTTTCTTAAAGAAAAACTTATTACTGCACCTTTATTGGCATATCCAGATTTTACCAAATCATTTTTATTGTTTACAGATGCTTCAATTACTGCGCTGGGAGCAGTATTGGAACAAGAACAGGAGGATGGATTAAGACATCCAATTGCTTATGCTAGTAGATCGACTAGTAAATCTGAACGAAATTATTCTTCCACAGAATTAGAATGTACCGCTGTTATATGGGCTGTTAATTATTTTAGACCTTATTTGTATGGTAAGAAATTCACAATCTTCACTGATCATTCTGCACTGCAATGGCTATTAAAATTAAAGACTATTAAAAATGGTCTTACTGGACGATTAGCCAGATGGCAATTAATTCTTCAACCTTATGATTATGATATCAAGTATAGAAAAGGTACTGTAAATCATAACGCAGATGCTCTTTCCCGAATTATTTTAACTAATAATTGTTAATATGGAAGAACAATTATATTATGATTTATATCAGTACCTATCTAACTTGATTATCCCTGAAAATTATAATAAAAATCAACAAGATAAAATAAAACAATTAGCCAAAAATTATACCATACAAAATGATAAACTATTTAGGAAAAATCAAGATAAATTACAGAGAGTAATTACGCCATCACAAGTTGAAATCATACTGTTTAATCTACATAAAGATATGACTGGTGCACATCTTGGTATAGAAACCACTTACAATAAAATAAAAGAACGTTATTATTGGCCTAAAATGTATAATGATATTAAAATATATATTGAATCCTGTGATAATTGTCAAAGAAGAGGTAAAACAAAAAGAAGAGAAGAATTATTACCTTTAAAGATAGGAGGTCCTTTTGATAAAATTGGAATAAATATTAAGGGTCCTTTACCTGTAACTCAAAAAGGTAATCGCTATATAATAGTGGCTATGGATTATTTTACAAAATGGCCAGAAGCGAGAGCAATACCTAATGCTAAAGCTGAAACTGTTGCTAAATTTTTATTTGAAGAAATTATTAGCTGGCATGGTGTTCCTAAAGAAATACTTTCTGATCGTGGTACATCTTTTAATAATGCTCTTATCAATGAAATATGCGATAAATACCAAACAAAACATAGGTTAACTTCAGTTTATAGACCTCAAACAAATGGAATGGTAGAACGTTTTAATAGAAGTATTGGCGAAAGTTTGGCAAAGTTAGTTATAGATAAAGATAATAATAAAGAATGGGATGATTATATTCAGGCGATACTATTAGCTTATCGCACTAGGCAACATGAAACTACAGGATACTCACCGTTTTATTTAATATATGGAAGACAAGTTGTATTACCTATAGAATTAATGATTGATACAAATATTAATAAAGAAAAAGATATTCATGAAGCATTATTAGAGCGAACATATGATATAATGGAAAAGATGGATCAAGATTTAGAAAAAGTAAAGATTAGAATTAATCAATGACAACAAATTCAAAAGAAAAAAATATGATGATAAAGGTATTTCTTTAAAATTAAAAATAGGTGATAAAGTATTAGTAGAACAAACTTAAGAAATAATATGTCAGCAAAACTAGAAAATCAATGGATTGGACTTTATTACATTCATAATGTTTTAGATCAAAATGTATATAAGTTGCGTCATATGAATGGAAAATTGGTAAAAGGAGTAATCCATGGAAATCGTCTTAAAATATATATTGAACAATATTTAGAACCATTAATATTATTGGAATAAATAATTATATTATAAGTAAAATTTTGAGAATAATTTTATTTTATTATAACATTATCTAATTTTACTATATTTCCATTATCATTATATCTAGTAAACATTGTTATATTTTTGAATTTTTTGTCATGCCAGAAATGGATTACATTTAAGCCTCTTTTTTGTAATCTTTTTCTAGGCCAATATGGAACAAAGTTGTCTTCACAAGAAAAATGTATAACCCATATTTCATCTGAACATAATTGTGAGGCATATTCAAAAATACGAATATAATGACGTTCTAAATCAGCACTAGAAGCAGTTACCACCAACTCAAGAATAGCTATTGGAAAAGTAGAACTATTGAATTTTATAGCGAAATCACAGTATAAATGATGAGGATCTCCATCTTTTCCAATATGATTGAGATGCCACTGACTCACAATATTAATATGATGCGTTAATTTTAACCAATTTACCAGAATACGATACATCTCTGCATCATATACACTCTCACGTGGAACCTTATTATAACATTGCGAATCAATAACCAGATGATTTGAACTTTTATACGAAAAAAGTGATCCTTGAACAATCATATCTGTATCAAAATGTCGTACAACTGTTTTCAACACCTCAAAAGTATCTAGTGATTGATTTAATCGAAGAGGAAGTTCTAATTGCATTATATTATCATCATCAACATGTTTTCTTTTGACAGATAATGGTGATGACGGAGGTAATATTGATGATGATGGTAAATTAATATTTTTTGAAACTTTATTACTACCATCCTATCAAGTAAGAAAAATAGATATAAGTAAAAATAATTTTACTTAGTAGACATTAAGTATGAAAGTGAAAAAAAAAAAAAAAAAAAAAAAAAAAAAAAGAAAAGAAAAAAAGAAGAAGAGAAGAAAAGAAGAAGAAAAGAAATAAAAATGAAATGAATAAATAAATGAAAAATAATGGATAAAAAAAATGAACGAGATAAAAAAATAATATTATTTAAGGCTTTATCTTTAAAACTTCTTCAATAAAGGAAGGTACATAACCAATTCCTCCTCCAGAACCAGTAGACCTTTATTAAATCCATTTTAAAGATAGGTAAAATAAGGGAACCTAAATAAAATCCTATAATCCCTACCAAGACCAGGAGCTTATACATCTCCGAGTAAAGGCCTGAGATTAAAAGAAATTATTTAAGTATATGGAAATATAAAAAATGGATGCCTACCTTTTTTCGTTGTAAAAATAAATCTTTTATAATAGAGCGGGATCTTGCTGAGAGTAAAGAATCATCTTTAAGTAATCCAATTAGGGTTACAAAAAAATGATTATCATTTCTAGAAGGGGTTTGATCTTTTTTGGAAATCCAATTTATAAAATGATCTTTGGACCACTGTTCGACAGAAAAAATTTGAAAATAATCAAGTCTTCCACCAGAAGAGTTAGATTCGTTCTTTAATGACGAGATAAGTTCCAAAATACAAATAATAGGTCCCATTTTAAAACCCATAGTCAGTAATAAATCCTGCGTTAATAAAAGAAAGGAACGTCCATTTATTTTTTCATCTTTAAGAAGATCCAAATCATCACTATCCAGCCCAATATTTTGAATATGTAAAAAACTAACAAGTTGCTCTGTGTTGAAATCAATAGAAAAAGCCATAATAATATTAAAAAAAGAAAAAGAAAAAAGAAAAGAGAAAAAGAGATAATACTAAAGTAATAAAACAAAAAAAAATAATAATAATGAAAAATGTAATAATACTCTTACCTTGAGAAATAATGATTATATATATAAAGAAAAAGAAAGACGCGTAAAAATTAAAAAAATGCGTAAAGACTAAAAGAACAAAATATGAGAAAAGAAGATAATAATAATTTTAACATGAGTATTATGAAGATTAAATAGGAATAGGATTTTGAAAACACGAGAATTTATTAAATAAAGTAATATAAACACATGTTAGTAACTCAGAGGTAACATAATGCTAAATCAATAATATATATAGTAATATTTATTCAGGAAAAATTACTAAATAGGAAGAATTATTTGATTAGTTTGATATATGTAGTTAAAAGTACTTATGTCCTTTAATTCGAAAACTCTAGAAATAATTTTATAAAAGTTTCACAGGAGTTCAACCCTTAAAGAGAGGGAAATGTTACATAAGATTTTATAAATTAGATTATTCTAGTATAATCTATATGAATGAAAAAAAGTTAGGAAATTTATAGGGTAATCTAGAAAATTGTAGTACCCGGAATTAGGATTTAAGACAAATCTAGAAAGTAATAGATTTAGAATAAGATAGAAAGATTAAAGATTATAAAAGGAAGAGAATTTGGATTAAATGGGAAGAAGAAGTTTATGCGTTAAACTTAAATTACAGTTAACTGTCACTTGTATTTATTAATAAAGACAATTAGGTTGTATGCGTTACAACTGAAAACTTTATTAATAATCCGATCATAAATTATAAACGATAATAAAAGTATTAGCCTTCAGACTATAAATAAACTTGCTCTCTAAAGTTAAACTCGTTTGTTATTCCAGATCACGTGTAACTTTTCAGTCGGTTGCATTCGCTGGGTAACAGCGTTAAAAAATTTTTTTCTTTCGTGAACTTCCTATTGAACTCCCCATCAACTCCCCATCAACTTTTTCACCAAAGTAAGTTGAGAATTTTTGCAAGTATACCAGTAGTTATTTTATATTGTATACAAATTGCAGCTATTTTTTTTTATTTTTTTTTTTATTTTTTTTTTTTATAGTTTATAAAAAAATCTTGTATAAATAGCAAAATTATCTAAAAAAATCTTTAAATAAATAAATAACTCTGTATTAATAATGATATTTTAACAAATTTAAATTATGTATTGAATAGTTTTTTATTAAAATCTATTTGATATTTGTTATTAATTATTTTTAAATTAATTTTTTTTCGTTAAATTGTTAAATATTCTGGAATTTTATTTCTTTATAATATTTTTTTCCTTTTTTTTTAGAAATTTCTTCTACTGAGCTCAGATTAAAAAGGTAAATTTTTTGGGAGGGATCTTAAAAGGTTATTTTACTTATTTTTTATATTTTTTGATTATTTTTTCTTATGTGAGAACGGTTTTAATCAATTTTAATCAGTACTGTGCCACACAACTGATGATTGGCAAATTCCACAAATTGGCCGATATGAGCTTTGCCAGCCTTAAATGTGTGTATTACATAATTTTAATTATTTATATAGCCAGAATAATTGTTTTATACTTTATGTGATTAGTACTCAGAACGAGTCAAGTCGAATTAATTATTAAGTAAAATTATACTTGACTTGAAAAAATTGAGTCAAGTTGAGTCAAGTTAAACTTATAATTTTTTTAAACTCGACTCGAATCAATTTAAAAAATATCAACTCAGATCGATTTGGGTCAATTTGAATCAAAATCGATTATTTATATAATAAACTTTTATAATTTTATATATACAAATGTACGTTATTTATTATATTAAAAGTATTTACACAAAAAAAATAAAACAAAATATACACTAAAGATTATTTTAATTCTGTTTTTCACCAAGATTTCAGACACATACATGCCTGAATCATTTCAGCTTAAAGACTACATTTTTTTTGTGTCACAAGATCAGATCCTCCTGAAAAAACTCTTTCAACGGATACACTAGTAGGATTCCCAAACAATATATATATAGATCAGATGAAAATTTTAAAATTTACTATGATCAATAAGCAAATTATTTTAAATTCTGCTAAGCAAACTCTTATTATATAACCTTTGAATTTTTTATTCTACTAAGCAATTTTTTTTCTGACATATATAATTTTATTTAAGTATAAAAAGATAATTTAATTATAATAAATATATATAGTAATAGTAAATTAATTTTTTATATCATTGCGAAAAAAAATTATGAAATTAATTCACTAAATATTAATAAATTAATAAAATGATATACAACTTCAGAATCCCTGAAACTGTCATGATCATTTTTTATTGAAAAATGTTTTTTTATTTTTTTCCATAGGTTGACTATTAGAAGGCCAACGGTCCTTACACCCTCTCTTTTTTATTTAAAAATACACTTTAAAGCACTGGACTTGATTATCATATGTGCTAAATGAATATTTTCAGGTTTTTCTTGAGTTTTCAATATTGCTTCGTCAGTGACAGTGATATTAATGAAGTAACTGAGATAATATATTTGGGAAGGAAACTATACTACAGACTGAAGCTAGACGAAAATATACCTGAAGATTTACCCAACCTACGACTTATCTATTAGACAAGTTTTTGATCCAACGTTCCTACACTTTTATTTTTTCTTTGCTCTTTTTTTTTATTTAGGACGTTCTTGAAAAAAAATACTTTTTGGTTTAACCTCACCTAATGATCGGCCTGTTACATGATCAAACAAAGGGGCTTTTTTATTTAGAATGATCTGCAGTCTAATATTTGGAACTTTCTGATTCGTCAGATATTACTTGGGCATGACTCGCTCTAGTCTCTTTGAGTCTATGATTCGCTCTGTACTTAGTAGAATACACAAGTTACACAGTTTCATTCTTTACCAGAATATTATTATGAACTTCTGGACGCGTCTTTACTTTAAGTAGTATAGATAGATGATTCACTTGACATCATGGCAACTTTATATTGATGGAGAAAGGTCCCTACAATGCTAGCTGTCTCTAAAAATCAAGACTGATTCCAGACTTCTTACATCTTCTGGTAACGAAGGATGGCTAATTATACATTATACTCCTTTGAAACATTTCTAGGTTTATTTACAATTAAATTCCTTTTTTTTCACAATCCTTAGAAATTTTATTTTTTTTTTTTTGTAATTTGTTTTTATTTTTTATGTTATTTTAACTGGATTTTTGCATTGTGACCCCTTTTTTTGGAAAAGGTTTTTGAGTACTCATAGAGTCTTGGCTGCATATCTTATTTCCCTAACCGAGATATTACATTTTTTAACAATCCTAGTTACAGTTGAATTATTACATTCTTTTTGATGGTGGTGGTGGTGGTAAAAGGTTGTTACAAATTTTCTTTCTTAATAGAAAATTGGAATCTAGGATTCAGCATAATCTACCTGATGAAACTTCTTTGGAAGAGAGGAGGTATTTTATTACACAGGACTGTTAGAAGATTTTACATGCGTTGTATTATATAGCAGAATTTGTAGAGAACGTGAGTAAATGTTAGTTAGGTTATCTGTTGGGAGCCAGTATCATAGTTTAGCTTTCGTATTCGTAGTTAGTTATGGATATTTAGCCAAAACTTTACTGTAGACTAACTCATTTAAGTATTTGTTGTAAATCTCTTTGTATTTTTTTTCGTCTTGTCAATAAAAATAAAAATTAATATAATATTAATATACTATTGTTATTTTAAAAATAGTTTTAAAATTTGGAATTTTTTATAAATATTATTATATTTAGATTTATAAAAATTAAAATATAAATTATTGCCAACCCTTATAAACAACTTCTTAAAGTTAACAAGTTGATTTAAAATAAAAAAAATTACACTTTAAAATTAAAATTACTTAAACGATAAATAATTAAAAGTACAAAAGTTGGTTGCATTCCACGAATATTAATTCAATCATTCTAAAAGTTTTATTATAAGTAGATTAGATCTTGCTGAACAACTTTACTTAAGCGGAAGTAGGCAATTTCATTTGACCAAAATAGTGAAATTACACTCTAAAGTTGCAAAATAAGTTTTTGCAAAAAAATTGATAATACAAAAATAGCCAATACTTCACAAATATTAGTCCAATCATACAAATACTTTTTACAACTGCTGAACAATTTACTTAAACATAAAAAGATAATTTCATTTGTCCAAAATTCATTTTATATATGAGTAAAATTAGCAAACAAAAAATAAGAATATGAGAATATTATTATAAAAACATGATTTTTTTTATAAATATTAAATACAATATTGTATTTATAAAATTAAAATGTGTAAAATAATAGAAAAGAAATATCAGTTTAAAAAAATTTTTTGTAAAAAAATTTTTTTAATATACGTGTGAAATTAAAATTTTCTCCCTTTCTATATATACTGTATATGAAAATCTTTGTTATACGAATAAAGGGTTCTGCTATACAAATATAATTACTGAGCTGAAATAAAAATAAGTTCAACTACGCATTTAAATATCTAACCAACTAAAAATTTTATCTTAAAATAAGCAAATAAAAGTTTTACATAGGGTTTTTTTTTATATGATCATTAAGCAAACTCAAATTTAACATATTTATATATTGTTCGGGATCTTACACTAGTTGCTAATATAAATGTAAGATATTAAAATTTAGTTTTAATAATCAATAATTATAGCTATATTTTAGATATATTTACTAGGAATAAAGAGATAATCACAAGTCATTCTATTAAGTGAGGATATTGGGATTCATTTAACTGTAAAAAAAATGTAAAAAAAATATAGTAAATTAATATAAAATTAATATAAAAGTATTTAATTTTAATCGTACCTTCCATCATTCTAATATATTAATTTCTGCAGATATAACTGAACATCCAAGATACAAATCTAATTCATTTTCATTTGAAGAATGTCATTTTTTATATATATAATAAAATAGGATATCGTTGGAATATTTGTTATTTTGATCTGATACATTTACTATTGATGATGAAGGTGTATATTGTGTTCCATACAAATTATAAATACTTGTTTATATTTCTATAATGTACTATTCCTCCCAATCATTATCTTTATAATATTGAAGTTTTAACCGGAGGTTAAGAACTAAAAAAGAATAGTAAAAATATTAGAAAATAAAACAAAATTAATATAATAATAAAAAAATCAAGTATACCTGTAGATACATTATACACTAAAGCATTTATATACTGATAATATTTTTTAATTTTTTCCATAGCACAGTTTACTGCATCTTTTATAATTTTATTCGTATCTTCATTGGCCTGAAGATCTTCAATTTCATCCATAAGCCAATTATAAATTGATACAGAATTTAAGATTGTTGGAAACTAAGTATGAGAGATATGATTTATAGTACGAGAAAATGTCTAATATAATTGTAATTAATAAAAATCAATAAAAGAATTATATATAAATACATAAATAATGATTTTTACATGTAAAAATTCCTTAATTTCTTCCAGTAGCATTCATTCAGAATCCACTAACTCCCATTTTCTTAAATCTCTATCTGCTGTTGCAGTATTATCCAATGCCTAATATAATTAATATAATAAATTAATATGGTAATACAATTTATACAATAAATTATATTAATAATTCATAAACTTCAATTTTACTCATATATACAACTCTTTCTGCTGATCACTCAGCCCAAAAAATTTTTACAAGCTTTTCATTTCATATGTATAGTTCTTACTTTTCTCAATATGGAGCCTCACTTTTCGACATCAGAAGAGAGTGCTTTGCAACTAAGACTGGCTAAGGAAGAGATGACCGGTGTTTTTAAACACCAAATCAAAGCGTTTTTACGTGACATACTCCTTCAACTACTTCACTCTACGAAGGCATAACTGTGGCTACAGCTGGAGTGGCTGAACTGTTTGACAACTTTGTTGACTATAGAATAGATATAGGTCTTTTACAGCACAAACCCAAGGCTTCTACATAGCAAATAGTAGCAGTTAATATCTTAGGTACTCTTTACCACTTTTCCTCTGCTGCCTTTCTGGATATTGTCATTTTTCCTACTCTTGACCAATTATCACGTGAGATGGAGAAACAGATAGATGCGATCAACAATTCGTACCAATCAGACACTAAGGTTGTGATAAACAAAGGAAAATTGGTATGCATAGACCCACCTGATGACGCACCCAAAATGGATATGAACACGGAGCTAATGCATCAATCAAAAGATGCCTTGAGCACACTATCGCCCCCTAGTCCTCCCATTACTGTAGAATAACCAGACTTCTGGACCAAGGCGTTGACTAAAAATCAGAAGAAAAAGTTAAAGAAAAAAGCTAGAGCTGCGAAGAAAATTACCTTCCTACAAAAAAACAGCTCTTCATCCTCTTCGACTGCGTCCCCTGATTCCTCTCTTGCTAGTCACGCTCAAAAGCCTGTCAAACCTGCAAACAGCAGGTCAGTCATCCCTCCAACCCGCCGAAATCCTAAGGATGATAAGGGCTCAGACAGGTCAAAGAAGAGGTCCAAATTACAAGACGGCTTTACAGGAATAAACAATTGTATCATCAAAGGTTACCAGCCTGAGCATGAAAAATCCCAGCTCCTTCTAGACTTGATTGTGTATGATATTCCAGCTAAATAGTCAAATTATGAGCTCCTCACAAACTTAAACTCTTGGGGCAAAGTGGTTTCAGTCAGCATACGAGTGCAAAAAAAGTATTTAACAGCAAGAGTTAGACTGATTCCTAATCATAATTGCCTGAAAGCGTATAACAATAATGATTGGACTGTATCTCTCAGTATCATTCCTGTCTGATGGTTCCCAGCCACCTGGAATCTTTCAGAAAGAAAACAGCGTGAGAAATTTCAGGGCATCATACCAAATATCTCAGAGGATATGACTTATAATTCATTATTTCCCAACGGCGTTTCTAGCCAATTTTTAATTTCTAGCAATATCAAATCTTTTAGAATTGTTAAAGAGCAGGACAGGTCTCATATGCTCATAGGATATTTTGCAACATGGGACGCGTTCTCTCACAGAATATCCCATTCGCAGCAGTAGAAGGACACTGATTTAACTTGGTGCTGTCACTCCACACCCTCCTACTGCTCTCACAATCTCAAACCTTCTTCTACCAAGAAGGCCAACCTCCCTAATGACAAGAAAAACTTCCGCTCCAGAGTAGTGACTGGATCAAACAAGGTTCCTTTGGGCCACGTTGATACCCAATCCTAAATCAAAGAATGACAAGCCTCTGATCAAATCCGCCTGTGACCGGAACAATGAAAATGGATCGTGGGCGTCTAATAACAAGCAACTGAAAAATCATAATAAGGTAGAAATTAAGCGGTTATTAGAACAACTAATTAGTTTATGTAGTTAATACACTAGAAATAGAAAATTAGCCATAGTTAGGTAGCTTAGTAGTTACTAACCAATTTTTTATTTTAGTGGGTCTCGTACTTTACAATTTTTCTTTTTTACTATTTTGTTTCCTTTATCCCTTTTAGTATAGATGCTTGGCGAGACTGTGGCTCTTTTGAGCCTTGAATGTATGTTTCCTTATTTTTGAATGCGACAGCAATGTCCTTCTCATTACAAGAATAAATATGCGATGTCCAACATCTTTAAAATTTAAAAAAAAGATAATTTATAAACTTACTTCTTGTAATTCACAACTTCATTTTATCATCTTGTACATTGAATTTTAACGTGTTTTTACATCAGGTATAAGCTCTTTATTTGGAAGATAGACAGCCTCATATTGGCATACAAATTTTTCACATTTTTGTGAAGATGCATGAATTTTATTGACAAGTTTGCGAAGCTACATATACAAAATTACATTAAAATCATATTAATTGCAAAGATTATTATGACATTATTATATTATAACCTTAGGAATGTCTTTAGTTGGTTCATCAGTTCCATTTAAAATTTCATTTTTATCTTCCACATGACCAACTTTTAAACTAGAAAGAACAGCTTGCACAGCAAGATTAATAATGTGAGCCATATATCTCATATGATTATTATTCACAGTAAAATCTATACTTCTCTCTTAACAAACCAATTCTAATGTTTTCATCAAGGAATCATTGTTAGAAGCATTATCTATCATACATGCTATAATCTATTATTTTATATAAATAAATTAATAAGTTTGTAAATAAATAAATAAATAAATAAATAATGAAACAATGAAAAATATAAATATGCCTTAGTAAGAATTCTCAAATCATCACAACATTGAATAAAAGATTGAAACAAGTTTTCTCCAGAGTGTGGACCAGATAATTTACAAAAGTCAATTAAGACTTCCTTTAATTCCCAGTTTTGGAAAATCCAATGCACTGTAATTCTGAGGAATGGAATAAAATTAGATGATGTCTATGCATTGAATATAAATGCAAGGCGATCCAGAACATCCTAATATAATATATGATATTATAATATAATTAATATTAATGAGAATTATTAACTGTTAAATAAAATTTCACTATCACTCAGTCCAAATTTTTTTGATGAGCCTCTTAATTTTGTATGCAAAGTTCTTTCATTTCTCACTAAGTAACCCCATCTTTTTATGGCAGAAATGAACTCCTTGTACTTCTAACAGGCTAAGGATAAGATGTCTAGTGTAGTTAAACACCAAATTAAAAACCTTTTACGTGACTTACTTCTTTGACTTCCTCAGCTCTGTGAAGGCATAACTGTGGCCACAGCTGGAGCAGCTGAGCTTTTTGACAACTTCGCTGACTACCAAATAGACTTAAGTCTTTTGCAGTATAAATCCAAGGTTTCTACACAATAGACAGTAGAGGCTAACATCTTAGAAACTATACGCCGCCTTTTCACCGTTGTCTTCTTGAATACTGTCATTTTTCCAACTCTTAACCAAGTATCACGTGAAATGGAAAAGCAGATAGATGCGATCAACAAATTGCACCAATTGGAAATCAAGGCTGCAACAAACAAAGGAAAATCGATATGCATTAATCCACTTGATGACACTCCTAAAATGGAAATGGATATGGATATACTGCATTAATCTAACATTACTGATAGCACGCAATTTATTCCTAGTCCCTCTATTACTGTGGAACAACAAAACTCCTGGACTAAGGCGCTGACTAAGAATCAGAAAAAAAAGTTAAAGAAACAAGCTAAAGCTGCGGAAAAAATCACCTTCCTACAGGAAAACAATGCGTCACCTTTTTTAACTGCGTTACCTGATTTCACTCTTGTTAGTCACATCAAAAAGCCCATAGAACTAAAGAAAACCAGTTTTGTCATCTCTCCAACCCATCAAGCCTTAAAGGACAATAAAAGCCTAATGGGTTTAAAGAAGAGAAATATACTACAAGATGGCTTTCTAGGAACAAATAACCTTATTATTACAGGATACCAGCCTGAGCAAGAAGAATCAAAGCTCCTCCTGGACCTGATAGTATATGACATTCCAGCTAAATGGCCAAATTATGAGCTCCTCTCCAACCTAAATAATTGGGGCAAAGTGATATCAGTCAATACCTAGGTGCAAAAGAAATATTTAACCGCAAGAGTTTAACTGATTCCTAACCATAATTGCCTTAAAGCTTATAATAATAATGATTGGACTGTATTCCTTGACACCCTTCCTGTCTGATAGTTTCCAGCTATCTGGAGCCTTTCTGAAAGAAAGCAACATGAGAAGTTTCAGGGCATTATATCAAATATCCCAAAAGATATAACTTATGAATCATTATTCCCCAATAGTGCTTCAAGCCAATTTTTAACCTCTAGCAATTTAAAATCTTTTAGAATTGTTAAAGAGCAGGATGGATTCTGCATGTTCATCAGATATTTTGCAATATGGGATGCACTTTCACACAGGATCTCCTATCAGTAGCAGTGAAAGGATGTTAATTTAGCTTGGTGCTGTCTCTTCCTGCCCTCCTACAGCTCATTCAAATCTAGATCTCCTTCTTAGAAGAATGACAAATCCTCTACTGATAAGTCAAACCTCCACTCCGAAGTAGTGACTGGATCAAACAGAGTTCTACTTGGGCCACAACGATGCCACAACTTGAAATCAAAGGACGATGAACTCTCGACCAAATCTGCTAGCAGCCAGAACTAAGATAAAGGCTCATGCGCATTTAATAGCAAGTAACTTAATACGAAGAACAAGGTGAAAATCAAGCGGCTATTAAAGCAACCAATTAGTTTATGTAGTTAATACACTAGAAATAGGGCTCTGATCAGTTCGGTTCAGTTCAGTTTTTGCAAAAACTGATACTGAACTGAATTAATCAGTATTGGTATTAATGATTACTGAAACTGATCAGTAATTACCAAAAATTGAACCAATTTACTGAACGTTTTTAGTAAAAAATGTTTTGCAACGTTTAGCAAAAAAAAGTTGCGAAATGATTTTTTCTTACACTAGTTGAAAAAGGAATATTCGGCCTTAATAAAATTCGGCCTATATTCGATCAAAATTAAAAATTATTCAACCTCAATTAGTAATGATTTATGATTAAACATATATTCGACATTGTTGAATTATAGTCAAATAGTGTATATAAAGTTGCCTACCGAAACTAAGGAGTTTCGACATATCGAAATTGTCGAAACTATTTCGACATTTTGACATTGACCTTCTGATTTGTCAAAATGCTGAAATAGTTTTAACATACCGAATCTATTTTGATAGTTTCAGCATTCACTAATCTGCAGTTTGCAGATTTTTGATCAGTTTTAATATCGGTCATATGAGCCAATTTACTGATCGTAGATAATCTTTTTTTTTGAAAAAAAAATGGTTACAGATTTTTTTAAACCGGATAAAACAAAAAATTTTATTTTTATTTTTTTTTGCTTTAAGTTGCTGGACTTCTTGGACGAACCCGAACTTGGAATGTGCGCAAGTAAGTTAGTAGGGGAATGAGAGGGGATTTTTTTTTAATATATTGAAGAAACATACTAATATTTTTTCTATCTACATATGTTTTTTTTTTTCTTTAGGTTGCCGGACTTCTTGAATGAACCTGGACTTGAAAAGTACGCAAGTAAGTTAGTGGGAAGTGGAAGGGGATTTTTTTTTAATATATTGAAGAAACATACTAACGTTTCTTCTATTTCTTTTTTTTTCTTTAGGTTGCCAGACTTCTTGAACGAACCTGGACTTGAAAAGTACGCAAGTAAGTTAGTGGGGAGTGGGAGGGGATTTTTTTTAATATATTGAAGAAACATACTAACGTTTCTTCTATTTCTTTTTTTTTTTCTTTAGGTTGCCAGACTTCTTGAACGAACCCAGACTTAAAAAGTACGCAAGTAAGTTAGTGGGGAGTGGGAGGAGATTTTTTTTTTAATATATTGAAGAAACATACTATTGAAGAAACATACTAACGTTTCTTCTATTTCTTTTTTTTTTCTTTAGGTTGCCAGACTTCTTGAACGAACCTGAACTTGAAATGTACATAAGTAAATTTAGTGGAAAGTAAGAGGAATTTTTTTAATATATTAAAAAAAATGTACTAACGTTTCTTTTTTATTTTTTTAGGTTATCAGACTTTTAGATGAACCCGGTCAATAAAATTTTTTTATTACAAACAATAATATAAAAACTTTTTTTAAATGTAATAATTTATAATTTAATCCAGAAGTCAATTTCAATTATAACAATAAAATAAAGTATTGCAATAAATTTTAGTTTTTTACGTGTTTAATTTTAAATTTTTTTTACTAAATTTTTAATATGCATGCTATATGGCCGGGACATTACAAATTACAATCAATCTATCAAACTTGTATCAAACTTGTATCAAACTTTATCAATATCTATATAAACTTTATTAATTAGAATCGTTCAATTTTGAATCAAATTGTGACTAAAATCTTAATATTTTATATATCACGAGAGTGATGTTTTAATTTTGGTAATTTTGACATATTTTTAGTTTCAACTTTTCGACATTGGCCTATTGAGTTTCGGCAGGCAACTTTAAGTGTATATTAATCATATGGGCTGATTTGACCACCTTTAATTAAAATATTGATTTTGTTACATTTTTATTATACAAAATACTATACAATATACAGTAAATTGAGGGTGAGTATTAAAAAATTTTATTTAATGTTATTATACTATAATTTGGTAAATATTTCTTTTAAATTAATATAAATCTTAGCATTTATTATATATGTTAAAAATTCGTATCTCAACTTTAAATGTAAATATCTCCAGATCCAATGATCCAATCGGCAAGCTCTTTTTTCGCTCATATAGTCCAGATCAAGGACTTTCCAAAGAGCCTAAATTTTTAAAAAACGGATCAGTGGATCCCAAGATATTTGCATTTAAACATGTTAAAAAATTTGTACCTCAACTTTAAACGTAAATATCTCTGGATTTAATGATCCAATCAGCAAGCTCTTTTTTCGTCTATAAAGTCCAGAACAAGGGCTTTCCAACAAGCCTAAAATTATAGATAGTGGATCAGTGAATCTTGATATATTTGCGTTTAAAGATAGTAATACAAACTCCGATATAAAATAATTATTTTATTATTTAAAAATATCTATTATAATACCATCTTTTATATGATGTTTTTATTACACTTTCATAAATATTTATAGCTACTAAGACTATATAAATTTTTATTTTACTTTATATTTTATTAAAATATACTTACTTTTTAATAATATATGTTAAAAATTCCATATATATGAGAAATGGGTTTTTTATTAGTGAAATGGGTTTTTTCACGTCTCTTTTACATTTAATAATTTAAGTTTTGCAAATGTAAATTTTTGTTCAACTTATTATTTAATCAAGTGAACATCAATCAGATGATTTTTTGGTATTACAAAACAATTTTGAGTAATGAAAACTGTGAAAATCAATTTAATAATTCTTTTTAATGCAGAGTGAACAAATCAGCCCATATGTTAAGCGTCACATTACATATCACATAACTAATTAAAGCTTAAAAAAAAGACTAAATTTAATGAAGTTTCTAAAACTTCTTTCCTTTTTCCTTCACCATTTCCTTTTGTTTTTTACCTCTTTTCGTCCTTTCCCTATTTTTTATCTTTCCCTCTTCTTTCTTTTTCTTCCCTTTATATTTTCCTTTATCTTTTCCTTTTCCTTCCCTTTCTTAATTTCTCTTTTTCCACTTCTCCCGCACTTTCTTTAAAAAATCCTCAATGAAACGGCTCGTTTTAAGCAGATATTTTGGTCTCCTTTGGACGTGAAATTTTACAGTAATAATTTTTTTTTCTTTAACTACTCTTAATTTAACGAACGGCTTCTAAAAGTTCAGTTACTTTTTTTTATTTAGTATTCTCTCAGATCTCTTCTTTGGATCTAGGTAAGTGAAATTGTTTTTTCTTTTAACTTTAAACGAACTTTATTAACAGTTCATTTTTTTTGCAGGCAACTGGTTCTTTGACATTAGGGGCCATTTCTTTTTGCGGCTTTTTAGACGTGGTATTTCAGTAAAAGTTGTAAAGTTTAATTTTTTTATTTTATGACTTCTAAAGGACAGTTAATAATTTCATTTTTTTCATTTTTTTTTAGTCAGTTGGCTCTTCAGTAGGATCTCGGGAGTATCTTTTCATTTTTTTTTCATTTCTTTTAGACGGTTGGCTCTTCAGTAAGATCTCAGGAGTATCTTATCATTTTATTTTGATGTTTTACGACATTTACTAATGACTCGTTTTTACTCTTTTTTAAATGGCTAGCTCTTTAGTTTGTATAGGATTTTGGTGAGTATTTTAATTTTTTCATTTTATTTTGTGATTTTTACAACGTTTATTAACAACTTGTTTTACTCCTTTTAAATAGTTGATACTCGTGTGGAATTTGGTAGCAATAAAACAGTTTTAACAACTCGGATTTTAGTGAGTTTTAATATTTTTTTTTTTATTTTTAATTAAATTTATTTTTTTAATGAATCATGTATTAATATTTTGATTATTTTAATTATAGACGGCTAATTTTCAACATCTTTGATATAATTTTTGTAAGATGAAATATTCAGTTTATTTATTTAATAAAACGATTACTAACGTTTCAATTCTCTATTTTTTTTAGGCAAGTTCAGTTTTTTTGACGTAAGAATTTGGAGTATTTTTTTTAAGATTTCTTTCGCCTTTTAAAAATAATTACTAATTTATTTTTTCTTTTTTTTAGATAGTTTATTTTTCGGCTCTCTGGACGCGAAATTCAACAAGAATGATCTTTGACGAACCTTCAATCTTTGGATGTGTGGATTTGATGGTGTGTTTTTTTAATACAAGAATTCGGCAAGTATGTTTTTTTTAAAGATTTCTTTCGCCTTTTGAAAAATAATTACTAATTTATTTTTTCTTTTTTTTTAGATAGTTTGTTCTTCGGCTCTCTGGATGTAAAATTTGACAAGAATGATCTTTGACGAACCTCCAATCTTTGGATGTGTAGATTTGATGGTGTGTTTTTTTAATGCAAGAATTCGGTGAGTATGTTTTTTTAAGATTTCTTTCGCCTTTTTGAAAAATAATTACTAATTTATTTTTTCTTTTTTTTAGATAGTTTATTTTTCAGCTCTCTGAACGCAAAATTCGACAAGAATGATCTTTGACGAACCTCTAATCTTTGGATATGTGGATTTAATGGTGTGTTTTTTTAATGCAAGAATTCAGCGAGTATGTTTTTTTTAAGATTTCTTTCACCTTTTGAAAAATAATTACTAATTTATTTTTTCTTTTTTCACAGGTCGAAATTAGTTAAATAGGGTATCAATAGGGTATCAATCAGCTATCAATAGGCTACCATATTGGTAGCCTATTGAACTTACGCCATAATCCGTCACCAATCAGGCAGGCTGATTGATAACCTATTGATAACCTATTGATACCCTATTGATACCCTATTTAATAAAAATACCAATAGGATACTAATAGGTTATTAATAAGTTATCAATCGGCTATCAATCAGCCTGCCCGATTGGTGACAGATTATGGCGTAAGTTCAATAGGCTACCAATAGGGTAGCTTATTGATAGCCGATTGATAACCTATTGATACTCTATTGATACCCTATTTAACTAATTTCGACCTGTGTTTTTTGGACAGTTTGTTCTTCGGTTCTCTAGATGCAAAATTTGGCAAGAATGATTTAGGATTTTTTAGGATACTTGATTGTGTAGATAATGGTTGTGGATATAATGGCAAATAGATTAATGTGAATAATAACAAGTGATAATATATAGATAGATAAATGTTAGATAAATTTTTATATAATATTATAATATGTACTGTAGCTATAAATAAAATGTTAATAAAACTACTATTATTTGACCTTGAAAAACCTCTAGTTTGACCTATTTATCAATTATATTCGGGTTACATACAGTAGTCGAATATAGTTTTTTTTAGGGTCGAATAAATATGTAATAATGTCCTAATATAGATTAAATGATGGTTGAATTTTTTTTCTGAATTTGAGACGATTGGCACCCTAAATGCGCCAAAAAAATTGGCCTCAATTTGACATAGGTTAGATCGTCATTTGACCTATATTCGACCTGGTCAAATTTAGGCTGAATTGTCCTTTTTCGACTAGTGTTATCAAATCATTCATAAAAAAACATTTCACAACGTTTTTTATTAAAGTGACAAAAAAAAATGTTGCGAGATGTTTTTTTTATATTAAATTGTTTTATAAAACGTTTTGCAACATTTTTAAATAAAAAGGAAAATAACGTTGTGAAATGTTTTCTATATTAAATTTCTGATGTAAAAAACATTTCGCAACATTTTTTACAAGTTTCGCAAAAATAATGTTGCAAAACATTATTTTTTTATATCAAACGTTTATGTAAAAAATGTTTCGCAACGTTTTTTACAATGTTCACAAAAATAACATTACGAAACGTTATTTTTCATATTAAATTATTTATGTAAAAAACATTTCACAACATTTTTTACAAGTTCCGCAAAAATAACGTTGCAAAACATTATTTTTTTATTAAATCATTTATGTAAAAAATGTTTTGCAACATTTTTTATAAGTTTCGCAAAAATAACGTTGCGAAATATTATTTTTTATCAAATTGTTTATGTAAAAAATGTTTCACAATATTTTTTACAATGTTCGCAAAAATAACGTTGTGAAGCATTATTTTTTATCAAATCGTTTATGTAAAAAACATTTCACAACATTTTTTACAAGTTCCGCAAAAATAATAACGTTATAAAATGTTATTTTTTTATCAAATCGTTTATGTAAAAAATGTTTTGCAACGTTTTTTACAAGTTTCGCAAAAATAACATTGTGAAATATTATTTTTTATCAAATCGTTTATATAAAAAACGGTTTGCAACATTTTTTACAATGTTCGCAAAAATAACGTTATGAAATGTTATTTTTTATCAAATTGTTTATGTAAAAAATGTTTCGCAACGTTTTTTACAAGTTCTGCAAAAATAATGTTGCGAAACATTATTTTTTATATTAAACGTTTATGTAAAAAACATTTTGCAACATTTTTTTTAACTACATTATTTAATAAAAGGACATTTTTCTTATAAAAAAAACATTTTTATTATCAGTAAATCAGTTCGGTAAATTGCAAAATCGATACTGAAACCGAAAGTTTCAGTTTGATAAATCATAAAACTGAAACCGCTTCAATACTAAAACTGGTCAGTACAGTTCGGTAATTACCGAAACTGATCAGAGCCCTAGCTAGAAATAGGAAATTAGCCATAGGATGTAGCTTTGTAGTTACTAATTAATTTTTTGTTTAAACAGTCATCGCACTTTACAATTTTTCTTTTTTATTTTTCAATTCCCTTATTCATTTAGTATAGATGCTTGGCGAGACTGTGACTCTTTTGAGCCTTAGATGTGTGTTAAATAGGCTTTGAATATGACAGCGATATCCTCCCTTATTTCTAAATAAATATGCAATGTCCAACATCTTTAAAATTAAAAAAATTAACTGTTAAATAAAAAAATAGAGGTACAAAAGATACCTGTAAAATGGATTGAATTTTAGTTCTCTTTTTTTTAAACGCATCTATAACATCATTGCGAATTGTATCTGCTGATAGAATTTTAGCATTAGGTTGTAATAAATGAAATATTTTTTGAAGGTGTTTATTTTCTACAGCTACAAAAGGTTGATCATCACAAACTACCCAATTAGAGCTTTCCTTGAACAGATAAAATCCTAGGATTTATCTGGATTATCCTATTATCCAAAGTTGTATCCAGTTAATTTTAACCAGATATTTGAATTTAAGAATTTGCAAATGAATAAATTTTTAGATTATTCAGATTATCCAGATTATCTTATAATAATTATTATATATAATCTGATAGCCATACATATAAAATATAACTTTGGTAATTAGTATTACTGTAGTATTGTATTACTCTAAAAAATGTTTTTTATTCTCTAATAAAGAAACTTTCTATAGAAAAAATTTTTAACAAAGAAAAACTTCGAAGTTAAACTTTAGCTATTATTTTTAAATATGTCAACTGAAAGAACTATAGAAGTACATTTACAATCTAAAGATAGTTATATTGATATAACTGATACAGAAAATCCTACACCAGTTATAGATAATATTAATAATATAGAAGAAACTGCATTTGATAAACTTCTTAATAAAGAAAAATATGATTTAAATTTTTAAACTAAAAGTAATAAAGGAGAATCAAAACTTCACAATTGGATATATAATTGGAGTGAACGAAAAAATCATCCAAACCATTCAAATAAGTTTATTTTTGAATGTAATCAAAAATTAGATAATGGTGAAAATTGTGGTGCAAAGATTGAAACTTCAGGTCCAACTGGTAATATTATTAAAACAAATAAAAATTGATCGTTATACTATTTCATCAGATTCACACTCACAGATGACAAAAGATCGGTAAAAATATTTGAAATCTCTTCTTTTTGAGTAGCTTATTCTAGATTTTCAACCTCTTTATCTTTTAAAATCTCCTTCCTTTCGTCAATTTATTAATGTATTAAACAAAAATTTTGAACTTCTAATTGATAAAGAATTTTGAAAAAGAATATTTGAAGCATACAAATTTTCAAAAAATAAACTTAAGCAGTATATTCATGGAAATGCAGCTTCAGTTTCACTTACTTGTGATCTTTGGACTTCTCGTAGTAAGCAGGGTTTCTTTGAGGTTACATGTTACTTTATTACATCTGAATTTGAAATGAAAGAAATTACTTTAGCTATTCAGTATTTAAAATATTTACATACTAGTAATGCTATTTAACAAGCGTTAGAGAAAATTATTACTCAATGGGAATTGCAGAATAAAGTTTTTTTCTGTACTACAGATAACACATTCAACATGAAAAAATGTCTTACTCAAATTGTTTGATTACATAGATTATCATGTACTGCACATACAATCCAATTAGTAGTTGGAAAAGGTTTACTTACTGCCAAAATTCTAATTGTACATGCAAAAAGACTAATTAATTTTTTTACTTTACCAAAGTAAAATGAACATCTTTTAAATGCACAAAAAAAAATTCAGAAGAACCAGAAGAAGAAAGTAATCTGCATAGGATTTTTTATAAGGTAATTACTGATGTAGAAATATGGTGGTCAAGCACATATATAGCATGGAGAAAGGTTAATAGCTTTAAAACCTTATATTAATATTGTGATTTTATCTTTAAATGCAAGTAAAGATAATAATGCTAAAGAGGATACAAAAAGGTTAAATAAAATTAACCTTACTAATAACGAATAGGATATTATAAAGGATTTACTTGAAATTTTAGGACCTTTTGCTAAATTAACAGAAATTTTAGAGGGTACGAAATATGCAACTATGAGTTACATATACCCAGGTATTACTAAACTCAAATGTATGTTTAATTCAATAATAAACTCTAATTTAGATTTGGAAACAAATAATAATATGTTTGAAAATCATCAATTTGAAGAAGCTGATGAAGATGATGAACCTGAGGCTAGGTGAAAAATCAAAATAAATACCCCTACTAATACCTTCAGATTATTTATAAGATGCTTGAAAATTATTTTGAGATAATTGAAAAAGAGGCACTTATTACTGCACTTTTGGATCCGCATAAGAAAAAAGCAATATTTGCAAATAATGATCAAAAGGAATTAGTAAAAACTAGTCTCCATGAAGTTTATGAATTAGCAAAAAATGATACTTATATTCAGTTAGAGAAATGCGAGCCAAAACCAAAAAAAAGAAGAACTTCAACACGAGTTTATAAAAGAAACTTGTTCTCAGATGATGAATCTCATGATCTTCAAACCGAAGATAATGAAGTTGAATGATATTTAGTAATGGTACAAATAAAAAATGATCAAGACCCTTTGAAAAGGTGGGACGTAAATAAGAGTCAATTTCCAATCTTAGTCCAATTAGTACAAAAATATCTTTCAATTCAAGCAACATCAGAGGGTAAGTGAAAAGGTCTTTAGTGATGCTAGATTGATAATGTCCCCAAAAAGAACAAGTATGAAGAAGGATTTATTTGAAGCTTTAATTTTTTTGAAAAGAAATGGTGATTTAGTTGGAGTGAGCGAAATGTTTAATAATGACAATATGTATGAATAAACAATAATAAAACCGCCATATGAGATTTATTCTTGAATGTTAATTGAATTATTTTAAATAAAATTATTTTGATGAATCTTTTATAAATAAAAAAAAAATTTATTATTATCTATTATTACAATGGTTAAATACCTCAAAAATAAATTACAAGTTTCAGGATGCAACCTGTATACATGACATTTCTATATTAATTTATTTATATGATTATTTTTTTTTAAAATACTCTTGAACCTGTTGTTTCTTCATCGCTAGTTCCATCTCAATATCCACTCTATCCTTCAATAACCCAACAATAACTTCTATCACTCGCTTCATATCTCTAAACAGTTCCTTTTCTTCCTCTGAATCCTCTTTTAAAGAAGACTTGGTAAATCAGATATTAAGAGGATTTTTACTTGTACAGTCTGAAGCATAAAAGATGAAATACCAATCTGTAGCCGTTGTAACAATTCTATAGATATAGTCAAAGTCCTCCTTGAAAGCAGTATCTGCCTTGCATTTCTTATTAATCTGTAACACACTTTCACATTGGACCAGATTCTGAGCAAAGCCTGTAACTACTTGATACAATTTTCCCTCTGTGATGCAAATAAGTTCCTCAAGGGCCTTAACTGCATAATCGATATGACCAGTATTTTTCTCACTAACAACTTCTAACTGGGAAGCCAAAGTAATCTCCTTTTCTGTTATTCTCTTGATAATATATAGCAAAGCATAAAGGATGGCTGAAATATATTCGCACCATATGGCTTATTGCTATCAGCAAGTAATGTCCCCATATTTCCCAACCTGCGCTTTATTTCCCTTACACATTGTGTCAATTCCTTATCATTATCTTTGAGTGTATAAGTTTCTAGAAAGAGAAGCAATAAAATTAGCCTGCCCACTCGTACAATAGTTTATGAATAATAATTAATAAACTGAGAAGACTCACTTGGTGGAAATTGACAGATTACACTTATCCCATTACCATCAATTCCATATTTGCCAATACTTCTTTTAAGTCTTTCTGAGTCCTATACAAAAAAAAATGGGCATTTCTTTCTCTCTTTACACTCTTTGGTGAAGTTTACAAGCCTCGATGTAGGCCCTATTTTCATTTCATGTCATTCAAGTTTTTTTTCGGTTAACTTGAAAAAATTACAGCCATTAACTTTTTCTTTACGAATTATTTCCAAGTCATCATCGTCAAGCTCTAAATCCACTTCCTTCTGTAAAAATTTGATAAGAACATGTGTCTTATATTTTTTAATATCGTCTACTAACGTGAATAACTTATTTCCAATTGCGGTGGCATTAACAGGTGTATTAGCTTCTGATATAATGAACTTTGATCAGAATAGTCAGATAAGTGGAAAAATATTATTGATTTATTGTTACTGTATTACATTTCGGGGTGTTAATATAGTGTTTTACATTTTTACTTCGCATATATTATTCTAGGATAATTTAGATTATCTTAGGTTGATTATTCAGATTACCTGTTATCCTATTTGACAGGATATCCAGATCTTAAAATTTCCTAGTGGGTTATCCTAAATTATTCATAGGATAATCCAGTGAAAAGCTCTATACCCAATTAACGATAAATTCTCAAAATAATGCCACAGTATAGTATTAAAAATTTATTAATATTCGTGAATACTATGTATTATAAATAATAGATATAAAAAAAAAGAAGTAAAACTTACAAGTATTTCTTTCGTAACAAATTTATCCATTTTACCAGTGCTTTCTGTTTCATTTTCAACTTTATTGGGATGTTTCCTTTGCAAGTATTTGTGAAAATTTGTTGTATTTCTGCCAGTTTGCTTATATTTAATCCTTTATTATTTTAAATTAACAAAAATTATTTTAATATATGTGATAAAAAAAACTATTTACAAACAATATACTCACCCATAGTAATTACACTGTGCCCTGTTCTTGACCAATGTAAAGTGGAACCAGGCTATGCTAATTATTCTTGAACTTAAAGAACTTTTACTCATTTCAGACTAATCAGAAAAAAAAATGAAAAATCATCAAATTTAATATAATCAGCTGATCATTATCTGATGATAATCAAAAAATCATAATAAAATACATTGAGTTTTTTTTCATCATAAATATTAACTAATGTTTATTGAACTGGAAAAAGTTTAATTAATATCAGAATACCACGTAAGTATAAATAAAAAACATATATATAATATGTTAATATTATTAAACAAATATTAGTAGATCTTGCAGGAGAAAAAGCTGGACAGTGTTTCTTTTATTTTATCAAAAAAAAAATCCTGGTTATGAGAATTAAAAAAATATTAAAAATTTCAGTTATTTCTAAGTAGTGTTCTAAATGGGTCACGTCAATTTGGGTGACCTGTTGGGTTGACCTGAAAATATTCAGGTCAGGTCATCAAATTTATGACCTGACCCTAGGTCAGGTCATAGTTTAACTGACCTGATTAACCCATTTCAACCCAAAGTTAAAATGAAGTGATTTTTAATTTTTTTAAAAATTGTCAAAAAAAAATTATACGTTTTAAAATGTATTAGCGTTTTTGCGTTTTTTTTAAATTAAGCGCTTAAAAATCTGTTTTAGCAGATTTTTTTTAATTAAACGCTTATAAAAAAAGCATTTTTTGTAATTACTAGACGCTTTTTTTAAAAAAATTAGCCAGCGTTTTTTTAACTAAATGCTAAAAAAACAGGTTTCTTTTAATTAAACTTAAAAAAGAAGCATTTTTTTTCAATCAAACGCTTAAAAAAAGCAATTTTTAATGAATGCTTTTTTTTAATTAAAACGTTTAAAAAAAGCATTTTTTTAAATTATAACACTTAAGAAAAGGCATTTTTTTTAATTAAACGCTTATAAAAAAAGCATTTTTTGTAATTACTAGACGCTTTTTTTAAAAAAATTAGCCAGCGTTTTTTTAACTAAATGCTAAAAAAACAGGTTTCTTTTAATTAAACTTAAAAAAGAAGCATTTTTTTTCAATCAAACGCTTAAAAAAAGCAATTTTTAATGAATGCTTTTTTTTAATTAAAATGTTTAAAAAAAGCATTTTTTTAAATTATAACACTTAAGAAAAGGCATTTTTTTAAATTATAATGCTTAAAAATGTGTTTTTTTTTAAATTATAATGCTTAAAATGCATTTTTTTAATTATAATGCTTAAAAATGCGTTTTTTAATTATAATGCTTAAAAATGCATTTTTTTAATTATAATGTAACTGCTTAAAAAAAAGCATTTTTTTAACTTTTAACCGCTTAAAAAAAGCGTTTTTTAACCTAAACGCCTAAAAAAAAGCGTTTTTTAACCTAAACGCCTAAAAAAAGCGTTTTTTTAACCTAAACGCCTAAAAAAAGCGTTTTTTTAACCTAAACGCCTAAAAAAAGCATTTTTTTAACCTAAACGCCTAAAAAGCGTTTTTTTAACCTAAACGCCTAAAAAAGCGTTTTTTTAACCTAAACGCCTAAAAAAGCGTTTTTTTAACCTAAACGCCTAAAAAAGCGTTTTTTTAACCTAAACGCCTAAAAAAGCGTTTTTTTAACCTAAACGCCTAAAAAAGCGTTTTTTTAACCTAAACGCCTAAAAAAGCGTTTTTTTAACCTAAACGCCTAAAAAAGCGTTTTTTTAACCTAAACGCCTAAAAAAGCGTTTTTTTAACCTAAACGCCTAAAAAAGCGTTTTTTTTAACCTAAACGCCTAAAAAAGCGTTTTTTTAACCTAAACGCCTAAAAAAGCGTTTTTTTAACCTAAACGCCTAAAAAAGCGTTTTTTTAACCTAAACGCCTAAAAAAGCGTTTTTTTAACCTAAACGCCTAAAAAAGCGTTTTTTTAACCTAAACGCCTAAAAAAGCGTTTTTTTAACCTAAACGCCTAAAAAAAAGCATTTTTTTAAATTATAACGCTTAAAAAAAAGTGTTTTTTTAAATTATAATGCTTAAAAAAAAGCGTTTTTTTAAATTATAACGCTTAAAAAAAAGCGTTTTTTTAAATTATAACGCTTAAAAAAAAGCGTTTTTTTAAATTATAACGCTTAAAAAAAAGCGTTTTTTTAAATTATAACGCTTAAAAAAAAGCGTTTTTTTAAATTATAACGCTTAAAAAAAAGCGTTTTTTTAAATTATAACGCTTAAAAAAAAGCGTTTTTTTAAATTATAACGCTTAAAAAAAAGCGTTTTTTTAAATTATAACGCTTAAAAAAAAGCGTTTTTTTAAATTATAACGCTTAAAAAAAAGCGTTTTTTTAAATTATAACGCTTAAAAAAAAGCGTTTTTTTAAATTATAACGCTTAAAAAAAAGCGTTTTTTTAAATTATAACGCTTAAAAAAAAGCGTTTTTTTAAATTATAACGCTTAAAAAAAAGCGTTTTTTTAAATTATAACGCTTAAAAAAAGCGTTTTTTTAAATTATAACGCTTAAAAAAAGCATTTTTTAAATTATAACGCTTAAAAAAAAGCATTTTTTAAATTATAACGCTTAAAAAAAAGCATTTTTTAAATTATAACGCTTAAAAAAAAGCATTTTTTAAATTATAACGCTTAAAAAAAAGCATTTTTTAAATTATAACGCTTAAAAAAAAGCATTTTTTAAATTATAACGCTTAAAAAAAGCATTTTTTAAATTATAACGCTTAAAAAAAGCATTTTTTAAATTATAACGCTTAAAAAAAAGCATTTTTAAATTATAACGCTTAAAAAAAAGCATTTTTTAAATTATAACGCTTAAAAAAAAGCATTTTTTAAATTATAACGCTTAAAAAAAGCATTTTTTTTAATTAAAACGCAAAATAAGCATTTTTTTAATTAAAACGCAAAATAAACATTTTTTTAATTAAAACGCAAAATAAGCGTTTTTATAATTAAACTGCAAAATAAGCATTTTTTTATAATTAAAACGCAAAATAAGCATTTTTTTATTATAACGCTTTAAAAAAGATGTTTATTTTAATTTACCGCTTAAAAAACTTCACTTTAATAAAAACTTTTTTATAATATTCATAAATTGTTTGACCCGAAGTATTATACCAGATCAAATGGGTTAAATCAGATCAGACGGGTTACCAGATCTGACCTGACCTGAAAAAAATTATCAGGTTAGGTCAGATGGATCACCTGACCCGACCTGACCCATTCAGAACACTAGGCTAGACTTTGTTCAAAAGTGAACCTTTGATTTTTTTAGTTTTTTATTTGTGATTTATTAAATGAAACATTAATATAAATATTTTGTTGCCATTTAGAAGAATTTCGAAAGTAATACTTTGAAATTCTTCTTTTTTTATTTTTTTTAATAAGCATTTTATTAACATTTTTTTCATATTTTTTTAGATATGAAACTCTATCCTAAGGCAGATAAAGCATTTTGAAGATAAAAAACTTCAAAATTATTTTTTTTCTTTATTTTAGCAAAATATTACTAAAGTTTTACTTTTCTTTATTTTTTAAGTCTGGAATTCCACCCTGAGGCAGATAAAGTATTTCAAAGGTAAAAAACTTCAAAATTATTTTTTTTTCTTTGATTTTATATAATGAAATGTAAATTAATATTTTGATTTTATTTTTTATAGGTTTGGAACTTTTAAACACCTTCTGGACTAAATTTCAAAAGTATTTACTTTGAAAATTATAAATTTTTTATTTTTGTTTTTTTTTAAAACAAAATTTTAATTAATGTTTTATTTTTATTTTATAAGTTTACAGATTTCTGGAAGTTTCCTGAAATATAATTTTGAAAGTAAAAAGAAATAATATTATATTTTCACATTTTAACATGTTTTATTAAATTGAAAAAGTTAAAAGTTGTTTGTTAGAATCAAATCAACTGAAACAATGTCCAAACCATTAATAATATATTGCAGTATAGAAAGGAAAAACTTTAATTTAATAATAGTGCATTTAGTAAAATAGTGTAAATTAGTATACTTTAAATTTGTAAATACTTGCAATAAAATAAATTATTATACATATATAAAATAAATTATACATTATATAATTGTTTGCAATGACCATTAATAATCGGTAAAAAATTTATATTTAAAAATCACAAAATTTTTTTTTTAAAAATCTTCACAGTACTGTATTTTTCTTAAAAATCTGTACAGATTTTATTAGATTTTTTTTGCAACCTTTGATAATAGGTATATCTGAGGAGTGCAGAAATGTGACTACAGATCTATGCAGATCTGCAGTCCAAAAAATTTGCTGATGAAATATGCATTTTTAATTTAATTTGCAAAAGTTTTAGATAAAGAAAATACAAAAATACAATATACTATATAAGTTCAATTTTGCAATAAACAAATATTTAAAAGTCTACTAATAATTTATATTTATATATATAGTAACTGATAAATACATATAATGATTTAATAAATATATTACAACATTCAAACTTTAATGTAAAAGATATTATAAAGAATGTAAAAGATTTCAGCAATAAAAAAATCAGTTACTAATAATATCAATAAAGATATATCTTATCAGAATAAATCAAAAGAAAGTACCATCTAATATTTCTTATAAATTAAATTATAATGTAATATATATCAAGAAATTTTATAATATAAAAAATTGTATAAGTTTACAATTTTATAAATTTACAAAAGTTTATGGTTTAATATTTTAAAAAATTTTAAAATATTATGTAAATTTACAATTTCATAAGATTTATGTAATATTACAATTAAAATATTACACAAGTTTTTAATATTATAAACACAAGTCAAATGGAATCAAATCAGGCACTAATCAGTCATGTGATTGATTGGTAATCGATTGGTTACCTATTAATAACTGATTTTTCAATCTGATACCAATCAGTTATCAATTAGATATAAATTTCAAATCAGTTATCACTGATTGATGTACATCAATAAGTCATATATTAGATTGATGGTCGATTAGTTGCTAATTAGCTTATTATATATTAGCACATTTTAAATTTTTTCAACAATAATTATAAACCATTTTAAAACTCTTTAAACTCTAATAGAAAATTTTTTTTGATAGATTTCCTAAAATTCATATAGAATATTTTTGATAAATAAAGATTTTTTTTGAGATTTCTAAGAGTTCATATAAGATATCTGATAGAAAATTTTTTTTTATTTTCTAAGAGTTCATATAAAAAGAGTTTATATGGGATATCTGATAGAAAATTTTTTTGTAAAATTTTCTAAGAATTCATATGGGAAGGATTTGTATAGGATATTTGATGAAAAATTTTTTTTGGAGAGATTTTCTAAGATTTGTATAGGATATTTTTGATAAATAGATTTTTTTTTATTTTTAAGAATTCATATAAGAAGAGTTCATATGGGATATCTGATAGAAAATTTTTTTTTTAAGAGATTTTTTAAGAGTTCAGTTTGTATGAGATATCTAATAGAAATTTTTTTTTGAAAGAGTTTGTATGGAAAGAATTAGTATTTTCCAAGAGTTCATATGAAAAAGGTTTGTATAAAATATCTGATAGAAAATTTTTTTGTAAAATTTTCTAAGAGTTTATATGAGAAGGGTTTGTGTAGGATATTTTGATAAAGATTTTCTAAGAATTGTGAAAGAAAAGTTCATATAGGATATTTTAATAAAGATTTTTCAAGTATTTATATGAAAAAAATTCATATGAGATATCTTTGATAGAAAATTTTTTTTAAATTTTCTAAAAGTTTATATAGAAAGAGTTCATATAGGATATCTGATAAAAAATTTTTTTGTGAAATTTTTTAGGGCTCACATGGAAAGGATTCGCATGAAATTTTTTAATAAAAAATTTTTTTTGAGAGATTTTTTAAAAGTTCATATAAGAAAGGTTATATGGATTTATGGGATATCTGATAAGAATTTTTTTTTTGAGAGATTTCTTAAGATTCTTATAGGATATTTTTGATAAATAGATTTTTTTTTTTGATTATATAAGTATCTGATAGAAAATTTTTTTTTTGAGATTTTCTATATTTATATAAAAAGAGTTCATATTTTCTGAGTTCATATGGAAAGCATTTGTATAAGATATCTTTAATAGAAAATTTTTTTTAAAAGATTTTCTAAGAGTCATATGAGAAGAATTTGTATAGGATATTTTAATAAAGATTTTTCAAGCATTCATATGGTAAAGGTTTGCATAGAATATCTTTGTTAGAAAATTTTTTTTAAGAGATTTTCTAAGAGTTTATATAGGAAGAGTTCAAAAGAGTTCGTATGGGATATCTGATAGAAAATTTTTTTTAAATTTTTTAGGATTCATATGAAAAGGATTCACATGAGATTCTTTAATAAAAAATTTTTTTTTTTGAGAGATTACTAAAAGTTCATATAGAAAAGGTTTGTATAAAATTCTTTAATAAAAAATTTTTTTTAAGAGATTTTTTAAAAGTTTATATAGGAAAAGTTTGTATAGGATATCTAATAGAAAATTTTTTTATGAAATTTTTTAAAAAGGATTCATATGGGATTCTTTGATAAAAAATTTTTTTGAGAGAGATTTCTAAAATTCGTATAGGATATTTTTAATAAATTGATTTTTTTTATTTTTAAGAGTTCGTATAAGATATCTGATAGAAAAATTTTTTAAGAAAGATTTTCTAAGAGTTCATATGAAAAGGTTCATATGAGATTCTTTAATAGAAAAGAGATCTTCTTAGTTCATATGGAAAGAGTTTATAAGGATATTTTAATAAAGATTTTTCAAGTATGATTCATATGGTAATAATTCATATGGGATATTTTTGATAGAAAATTTTTTTTAAGAGATTTTATAAGATTTCATATAGGAAGAGTTTGTATGAAATATCTAATAGAAAATTTTTTTGTGAAATTTTTTTGGGTTCATATAGAAAGGATTTGTATAGGATTCATTTGATAGAAAATTTTTTTGAGAATTTCTAAGAATTCATATAGGAAGGGTTTGTAACAACTTGGAACTGAATGAGATAAGAAAAGAGTTTATAGTTGGTGAAATTATCGTGTAAATAAAAATAATTAATTTATTTATTATTATTTGTATTATAATTGCAAAATTACAATAAAGTAATTAAAAATATTATATATATAAAACAATAATTTGAAATTTTTACAAAAACTGTTGTTTAAACTGCTAATTTTCGCTTATATTTTGTGTGAGATCATTATGAAAAACGTATATCTAGGTGGTATTCACAAACTTTTAAGCATGTTTATCAGTTTAATTGGTGACATAAAGGTGAAAAAGTGAGTAAAGTTACACCACTAATATTTTTTTTATATAAATATTAAAGTATTTCAAAAACTATAAAAGTATGTAACATAAATCATAAAGTATTACTGGCGAAAGTTTAAAAAATTTTTAATGTATAGTTAAATTTTGGCTCTTCACCTTGTTTTAGGTACACAAACTTTATTTATTAATGATCAACATCAAGCGTGATATTTCTACTAACTGATTATATTAAATATTATAAAAATTATATTACATGAAATTAATTTATCACAAATAATTAAGCTAGTTTTATAAAAATCAATATATATAAACTTTAATAATTACAGAATAACATTATTATGATTATTTCACTTGTTTTTCTTGGCCAAACTCAAATAATAACTTGAAATGTAAAACAACGCATTCTAGTATTATAAAAAAAAATCTATAACATCATGAAATTAATACAAACCAATATACAAGCATTCCACACCTTATAAACAACTTTCTTTAAGCATTTTTCATCTGTTTAATACAACCAAATGCTGAAATTATTTCTATAAAACGTGTTTGTTATAAATTTATTTATTGAATATTTATATCCTTATAATAATATTTTACACTTGAGGTTCTGCTGCTGGTGAAAAATATTTAACTTTTATTAAATAACAATAATTTCTAAAATATTAAAATATATTTTTAAAATATGAAAAAGGGAAGAAAGAGGGAAGAGAAAAGTTTTTATCATATGATAAACAATAAACCGATACAGTAATTAATGTGGCTAATGAACCAATCAGATCCCCTTTGTTCCTATGAGCATGGTCAGGCAGATAATTTGACATTTTGGCGTAACCTGGCACACATTTAGGTTGTGCGCTTTAAACACCCCCAATTAAGGTACTGTAATTCTAAAAATAGAAAAATTTTTTTATGAAACGGGTATCGATAAAGAATAATTTTTAATGTTCTGACCGGAATTATGAAATTAAGGGTGTGGTGGATAATATGTGACGAATAGGATTTTTGGCATAAAAATGGAAAAGAAAAGGGGGGTGAATTTTATTTTTAGCGTTAAAGAATAAGGGACAGGCAACAAACTAGATATTAGTCTTATTGTAAATTTCTTACTGACCGATTAATGATCTTTGGTAATATGGATGATCCGTTTATCTGTTAGTATCCGACAGGCATCCGGGTAATAGTCGGGTAATCCGTCACGGATGGCCATCTGGTCCGCCTTTGAAAATTTTATCCAGATAATGAATGCTGGATAATCCGACCCGGATACGGATGACGGGTAGAAGGATTGCTGCACTAATTTGTACAAGGAATTAAATTTGTGTATGTATAAAATCACTCTATATATACTATAATATTTCGGGATTAAATCGATTTGAAATACAACTTTCTTTACAATTGGGATGTTTAAACCTCAAAAATTAAAAATTATACATTTCAAGTTGCCAAATCTCAGCGCTTTAAATTTCCCATTAATTCGTGACATTAAATAACACAATATAATATCTATGTTATCGTACGGCCTTATATGATCATGTAACTGATATTTTTGATCATTGTGCAATAGTGATATCAATATTGTTATATCTACAAATATTCTCATGTAATGTATAACGATAAAAAAATTGATTAATCGTCTTATCACCTAATTTTATTACCTATTTGAATATTATCCCAAAAGCTGCTTTTTTACTTCGTCCAATATAAATTATGATTTTGTTGTATAACCATCCCGAAATTCATAATAACGTCTCTGTAAGTTAGCCGGAAAAAAAATGAAGTATACGTTAATGGTTTTTTTTTAGATGGCCCTAATTTTAGGTTAATCCCATGTTATCTTTAGTAAGTGACATACCCCTGCGGATTACTCATAGGAGTTAAGAATAACAGGGTTTTTTCCGAACCATGGCATTGAAACAAAATGCTTACTCTGTGATGTTGATTACGTGAATTCAATTTACTATCCATTTTTGGCTATATTAAATCGGTAATACATCATTGATCCATATGAGTTCCATATGCTGCAAATCCTGCAATATATATGCAGAGTGAAAATTAAACCCGCGTGATACGAACCCCTTTAAACATCTCCTTATAAAACACGTTTAAAATTTTTTTTTTTTTTTTTTTTTTTTTTTTTCCTTGAAGCTTTATAACATAATTTTCATGTTTTATTATGACGGACAGAAGCCAAGGGAAAAACATAAACGATCATAGTGATGACGAACAAGATAAAATTTCCAATGCCGATTTATCAAATTTGGAAAATCAAAGGGCCAATTATTTAAGTCCTTTACCAGCTGTACATTCTCCTCGGTTTTTTTCAGAACATTCAAGAGATAGCATTAACGGGAATGAACCAAATGAAACTACTTCTCTGTTAGAAGGCGCTCATGAACCTTCTGCTCGTTATAGCCATTTTCCTTCTTCAAGGGATAATGATAGTGCTTTTAGGTTGTTACTAAATATATTTTGTGATCCAATTAATCTAATTAATAGACTGATTACAAATATTAACGTAATAATATTATAATTCGTTTAAATACATTTATTAAACAGTTCATCTTCACGTTTTCGACGGCATACTTGGAATCCTAGGCAACTAAAACAATTAACAACGACATTAACTGAACAATTTGGACGATATAAAAGGAGAAGTGGTGCTTACGACGAAGACAAACAAGCCATGGTTAGTGAAGGAGGTGGTATTCGTGTTTGGTACGACGATTATACAACTATCGGTAAGATAAGTTTATTACCATATTCGATAATTAAATTAGAACTTCCTAATTACGTGAGAATCTTTTTTATTTAGATTGGATTCACGATTACGTCAAGGAACGCGTTCGTATACGTAAACTTCACTCGATCAAAGGAATCCGCGGATGGATAATTACATCATATGACGGATTACAAGGCTGGTTTCTCGTTTTTCTAATAGGTAGGTCATGGTCCAATCCAATTTTTATGATCACAGTTGAAATATATTTTTTTTACCTCCTCTTTAACGCTAGTCCCTTTTTTTGACGATCTAAATTTGAATTAAAATCATGATTTCTAAGCCGATCTGTTTCTTTTATAGGTATAGTGACAGCATGTTTCGCTGCTGGTGTTGATATTGCAGCAGAATTGGGGTCTGATTTGAAGGACGGGTATTGTACGGAATCATTACGATTGAACAAGAATTTCTGTTGTGCAAATATCACTAGTAAATTATCAGACTTAAATGATAATAAATGCGAAAAATGGAAATCATGGTCTCAAGCTATGCAAATAAATGATGAATTGGATACTACGTTATTTGATTTCTTTGCTTATGTTGTCGTAGCAGTATGTATTTATCTTGTATTTTAAATCGTGAAATAAATTTAAGATAAGTTTTGTTTATCCGTTTTTTAGTTTATTTTCGCGACTGGGTCGGCGTTACTTGTTAAATATAATTCTTTATATGCCAGACCATCATTCAAAAGCTCTGCTCGAATAGAAAATATAGAACCGAAACGTAAAGAATTGAAGCCCTACGCTGCTGGTAGCGGTATTCCAGAAGTCAAAACTATTTTAAGCGGGTTTGTGATTCGTGGATTTCTCGGTATAAGAACTCTTTGGATTAAAGCAATTTCATTGGTATATGATTAATTTTTATTTCTTAATTTAAAGAAATGAAGTAAACAAATTCTTTTTTCCTAGGCTATGGTGGTTTCAGCAGGCATGACACTTGGAAAGGAAGGTCCATTTGTTCATATTGCTTGCTGTATTGGCAATATTTTATCTCGCCTTTTTCACAAATACAACAAGAATGAAGGTAAACGTAGGGAGATTCTTTCAGCTTCAGCAGCTGCCGGTGTGAGTGTAGCTTTTGCTGCACCAATCGGCGGTGTTTTATTCTCTTTGGAGGAAGTCAGTTATTATTTCCCAAGTAAAACTCTATGCAGAAGTTTTTTCTGCGCTATTGTTGCCGCAGTGACATTAAAAGTAATTATTTGTGGTGTTTACTTCATATTTCTTTGACGTTTTATTAAATTTTATCATTTATTTTTCTTTAGTTGATAGATCCGTTCAATACAGGAAAAATTGTCATGTTTCAAGTTTCTTATAATAAGGATTGGCATGTTTTTGAAATCATTAATTTCTTAATTCTTGGAGTTTTAGGGGTAAGCGTAAAAAAAAAAAAAATAATAATTAATTTGTTTCAAATTTAATATTCATTAAAATTAAATTTTAGGGATTGTTTGGTGCATTTCTATGTAAATTTATCTTCTTATATACAAAATATATTCGAAATCGAACATGGTTGAAACAATGGCCAATAGCCGAGGTAATGATGGTTGTTATTATTACTGCTGCTGTAAATTTTGGTAATAAATATACAAGGATGTCGAACACAGATTTAGTATTTGGCTTGTTTAACGAGTGTACTGATGAAAAGGAACATGATGGATTATGCGAGTATGTTATTTATATTTTTTTGAAAGAAAAAGTATATTTATTTGAGAAATCTAAATTTGTATAATAATCTAAAATCCACAGTAATTCTTTTGAGGGAATGTACAAAGCATTTTATTTGCTTGGACTTGCATTAATTTCTAAATTCATTACATGTATAATAACATTCGGTATAAGAGTACCTGCTGGAATTTTTATTCCAGCGTTACTTGTTGGTGCATGCTTTGGAAGAATGCTTGGAATTGTTATGCAGTATCTAACTATGTAAGTGTTAACAAAAGTAATGATTGAATTTTGTTCGTGAAGTATTATTAATAGAAATAAATAATAGGACGTATCCAGATTTTCCAATATTTTCAACAGTATGTAATCAAAACAAAAATGGTGATTGCGTTATACCAGGTGTGTACGCAATGGTCGGAGCAGCTGCCTCATTAGCTGGAGTTACAAGAAGTACAGTCTCTTTAACTGTTATCATGTTTGAACTAACTGGTACATTAACTTACGTTTTGGTGAGTTATATAATAGATTTCTTTGATTATTATCGTTTATTTATGATTGTTAATATTTTTTATTGTTTTTTTCTGTTTGTAATAATAGCCAATAATGACTGCTATAATGATATCAAAATGGGTAGCAGATGGAATAATAAAACATGGTATTTATGACTTATTAATAGACTTAGGAGGTCATCCATATTTAGATTCTAAGACGGAATATAATGAGAATAATATTACATTTACCACTACATTGGATTTATGTCAAAAAGACTTAGAGGTTATTGATGTTAATGATATGAATACTATCGGTAAACTTAAAGATAAATTGAAAAAGTTAGGCGAGTATTAGTGTATTTTTTAAAAAAATATGCATACAGCATATACATAATATATCTAATATATTTTTGTTTGTGAATTATAGCTACGTCAGGATATTCAGATGCAGGATTTCCAATTGTAGATAATAAAATACTAGTAGGATATATAGCATCAACAGAATTGGAGCATGCATTAAGTTTAGTACATGATTTAGACAATTTAACAAGATGTTATTTTAAAGATGAAAATGTTATTGATAAATCTGTTAATTTCACTGCATATGTTAATCAGGTAAGTAACAAATTTATTTTTTTATACATTACGTATATATACATAATATTAAAATAATGTCATTTAATAGGCACCATTAACGGTATCAAAAAATGTTTCATTGGAAGTTGTATTGGAATTATTTAAAAAGTTAGGATTGAGATATGTTATTGTAGTAGATCGTGGCCAATATGTTGGTGTTGTACATAAAAAGAGATTGGTGATTTATTTAAGACACATGACGGGAAAAGAAATAAATAATACGTTATAAGAACAGCATATAGTTTACCCATATTGGACAATTTTCTGAGAATATAGTTTATTCATTCCACTAAATCGCAACTAGTACTGGTCAAACTTTTTCGAATTAATTATTTAATTATGTAATGTTTTAACATTTTTTACGTGAGAATCGTTTACACGCATGTACATTTAATGTTTAAATAGGAATAAATCTTTTTTTTTTTTTGGCATTTTTAAAGTATATATACTTTACGTATACTGTCATTATTTCAAAAATTTTTTTTTTTTTTAGCCAAATATTAATATGTATCTTACCATTAAACGCATAACTGAAGATAAATAATAATTTTTTGCGGTCTTATCTTTGTTTTAGTCATAATTAGGAGGTCCTGATATGCAGTAGGGAGTGTTATGTTAAAATACTAACGCCATTTAATATTTTATATAATTAATATATACAAGATGTGAAAATGATAAGGTCAGATTTAAGCTATTGCATAGTCACATAACGGAAAAAGCAATTTACACGATTATGTAATTGTTTATTGAAAATTAATTTAACTGAACACAGTGTCCAATTAATTTTACGTTTATTCGGCTGAGGACGATGACATATAATAGTAATACAAAATTTAGCCTACCCTATCTTGTAAAGTACCTGTTATGTATAAAAACATACTAGAAGGGATCAAATCCATCTAAGCGAATAATAATAGTAGAATCTAGAATTCATAATTTTTTTAAACCATTATTGTATTCCAATGTTATGTAAATATTTTTTTTATTTATTTTTACCAATTATGTAAAACAAAAGTTAATCAACAACATCTTAAACAAAATACTTGATTAGAAGTTTATTGAATTGTTCAAAAAAGGTTCAATCGAAAAAATGATTGTTTATTTAGGAATTTGTTATAAAACGCAAAAAATTTTATATTTTCTTTTTTAACTTTTTTTTTTACAAACCAAATCATAAAAAATGGTTGTTAGGGTTATGCAATTATTTGCACTTTTATTATCATTTGCCGTGTTGGCAGCGGTATTCTTAAGTTTCAGTTTTGTAAAGCTTCCAGATATGAAACAGCAACCAGATCGTCATACTGGATATCCAACATGGCATGGAGAGGTCGAAGGTAATTATTATTATTATTATCAATATTATCAATATTATCAACAAAAAAAACGTGAATAACGAAAGTTAATTTAAATATTTTTTTTTTTTCGTTAGGATACAATTCGGATCAAAATGATGCAGTAAATACATTAACCGTTGTATTTCTTGCAGTAACCGGCGCTATAGGCTTAAAAATAGTTAATAATCCTCCGACGAGTCAAAAACTTATCACTCGCTTCTACACCATTTCCGATGATAGCGATGAAAATATTGTTGGCGTACCAACGATTGGTTTCGATCGTTTACTTATTGTTTATGTCTGGGCCACGCTTGCAACCGTACTTTTTGCTATACTCGTTGATGTAGGAAAATTGTTTAGCGTAGTTGGAATATTTCACAATTCAACTGAATTTGCAATTTTAACCTTAATTGGAAATGGTGGTAGAATCAAGGGTGGATCTTTGTTTGCTTGGTTAACATTTTACATCTTGTCTTCTAGTGCTGCTGTAATCTTACTTGAATTCCCTAAAGATGCGGCCTTTTTTAAGTTCCAAGGTTGGCACGTTAATTCCATATGTGTACAAATAAACAATTCATGCCGTAATATTAATAATAATTTTCTTTTTAGGTTTGATTATGGACATTGCTTTAGTTATTGAATTCACACGCATTTATATTTCTACAAAAGAACACATTCGCGAAGCTGAAAGAGATACTCTTCCCCCATTGAATGCTGATGAAGATGATAATAATGTTACCACTCACAATACTTATTTGCCAACCTTGCCAACTACAATTGAATATCCTAAGCATCTTACTATTTTACTCCTTGCATCATATCTCCATCTTGCTGGAAACATTTTGAACATATTGTTCTTCTCTAAGAATTTTCCGTATGTAGAAAAATTTTTTTCTTTAAATATTATTTTTATATTAATGGACTTTATTTTAATTCTCTCTCTCTCTTTTTTTTTTAATAGTTTGCTTATTTTTGAGCTCAGTTATTCAACAGTTTTCCCAATTTACGTTTATTTCGTATATTTGGATGTCACGGCAACAAGCATTTTACCGAAACGTATTTACTTACCGTATACACCTACATGGAAAGCAATTCTAATAGCAATCAATTCAATCACATTATCTTTATTTATCTTTAGATTAAGTTTCTTATTCTCTAATCGATCCGATTAGTTTGTTACAAATGGTTGTCTGTAGGTTTCTTTATTAGCTTTTATGTAATTATTTATTGCTCCCAACTTCTCTCTCTATTTTAGGATTCAAATAAGCCACCATATTTTTTTTAAATGACAGGTCAATTTTCAGAATTCACGAAAATTCTATAATTCTAATTTAGTCATCTTATGAATAAATAAAGCTGTATATATCCTTGAGTTACATTCCAACTTTAAAAAATTTATTCCAAGTACAGCATATTCTTTAAGGGGTAATTCAAAATTAAAGTTTTTTTATTTATGCATTCCTGAATTGATTATCGATAATCCGATAATCTCAAACAAATATCGTGTGATCTTTTACAGATGTCAATCGAGGACATTTTGTTTTGCCATATCATATCCTGATCATATGATATAAACAAAAGCAGTAATTTTAATTTTAAATATACAAAAATAAGTAACTAAAAATGTTAAAAATATTCTTTGTATAAAAATAAAATGTTTCACAACACTCTTACCCGGTCTAATTCTATAGTGCATAGCCAGCCCCCTGAAGTTACCTCCAAAATGGAAGGTCCGCTCCTATAAAGAATGTAACGTTCTTATATCAAAATATAAAAAAAAAAACCTTTTCATAATTAATTACCTTTTCAAATATTCAGCAAATGAGTCCAAATTAGGATTGTGAGAGTTACGTTACATAGGTTACGATACATGTTGTCATATTATATTATACTTATAATCTATTCCTATTGGTCTAAATTTAATGTATCACATATGGGCTAATTTCGCTCATCTTCAATTTTGTCACATGTGATGATTGTGAAACCATAGCGCATATCAGTTTTAATTATTCTATACAATCTCGCGATTATATTTTTAACTGAAACATGGCAAGTTTTTGTTGCAAACTTTGCTTCAAAAATTTTACAACTTACCAAAAACTACTTACTCATGAAAGAAATAAACATAAACATAATAAAATAGTACCCCATTTTTACTCACTTGTTCAACCCTCTCCAGAGCAAATGTCTTATTATATCGATTCTTTCATAGTTCTTGTCAAAAAAAAAACTTGGTTTTTCCAGACATGCTGTTGGAAAAAAACATTTAACAATCGAAACCTTTCCAGAACATGTGTTTGTATATCTTTTTAAAGACGAAGAGACATTCAAATATAGTCCTTCTAGACATAAATATCAATGTTATTTTGATGGATTTTCAGGAGCAACTAGACTCAAACAAATATTTCAGTATGATCATTGGGATTTTCGGAAGAATCCTATTACTAATACTAAGGGTTATGTTTTACTTGAAGACTATGAAAATAAATATCAAGTTAAATTTACGTGGAGTCAAACAATTTTGTCAGAGAATAACAGAGAGTTCATGTTAGGAAGAATGTCATGCTATTTTGTTGCAGATTCTGGAGAATTTCAAGAAAAGTAATTATATCATTTGATTTTATTAATATAAAAATCATTTTTACTAATATATTATCATTTTATTAAAGTAACGAGAATCAAATACCAACATCAAAAAATGAGATATTAATATATCCAAAAACTCCCATACCCCAAAGCAACCCGTCATCTTTAAAAGAAACCGTTAAGAAAAGATATCGCCATATTTTACCCTGACCACCACTTCAGAATATAAATCAATTACAGTAAGGACCTAAGGATCTTTATTTTCTTTGTCTTCTGCATTAATATTTCGCATCTGAATTTCTTGAGGAGTATTATTAATCAAATAATACAATTGACGGTTTTCAAATTCCATTATATCGTGTACTACAGATTTCCCTTTAATTCCACCACCCATGGTAGTTCCACCAAAAAATAATCGGACCTAAATTAAAAAAAAAAAATTGTTTACAAAAAAAAAGGTCATATTTGATAAATATATAATTATAAATTACCTGATTATGATTTTTTTTCTCAATGCTTGAAGTAGAAAAGAGCCATAATGACAAGTTTTTTTCTTTTAGATTTTGTAAAAATTCTGGAATATGTTTAGAAAAAACATGCATGTACGGCGTAATATCCTCTTTCCTGTATAAACCCGGTATTTGCGATGATGAATTTATTTGTCCTTGATTTGGGCGACAAAATAAATAAATCCATTGTTTTACCTTAACTTAAAGTCATCAATTTCAGAATTTGTTAAGATTGGCTTTCTTAAGACAAGATATAATTCATAGAAATCATGCCAAAGTTTTTCAATGTCTTTACCGCGTCTCTCTAAGATAAAATCAGAGACAGGAAAATATTGTAATACCTTTTTCTTATCGGGACCCATTAATGAAGTCCAGTCCCATTTACCACCATGTGATTTTGACTTAAAAAATTCAAAATGAACTTTAATAGTTTTCATAGTTTGTTCAATTTTACTTTTAATTTGCTATTCAAATTCTTTCCTTTTGAACAAGTCATTAAAAAAACACTCCATTAGTACATCAGAAATACGTAACATCAAGTGTAACTCATCTGGAATGTAATTTTCTTGCTTAATGGCGGGGAATAATACAGGTTTTTTTTTGCCTATCAGAAAATTGTACAATTAATAAATGCTTATTTAACAAATTATAAATAAGACTTACATTTAGTATTTTCGTTAATTGGCCATTGTAAATCCATATTCTAACGTTCACTAGCTTTACAATCACAATATAGACAAAAGTATTTTGCGTTTGGAGTGTTTAATCCCATTATATTATACATGAGTTTCCAATCACCAGAGAAAAAAAAACTCAATTGGCCAATATACACCATTGTCATCATAGATTCCATTTTCTTGAAGATCCCAAAGCTGATATTCAAATAGGTGTCTAACTTTAGCTAATGTTTCATAATTTTCTTTGCCTACATAAAGACAAATACTATTTTTTTTATTATTTAATAATTTCTATAGAAAACATACTCTAAATTTAAAATTACCAATATTGATGATCTGGTTTTAGTACTTCGTCTTTTTCATTCAGCAAGCAAACAGTTATCATTACGTGGTTCTGTTTACAGCCCACATTTCTGCTATCTCCACCAAGCTTTAAATTGATTGTATCACCCGGTTGAAGAATTAATTTATTCCAAATAGGAATAAGTATTTTAAGAAGGGATCGAATTGATCAATAAACACCATTTCCAATTTTTTGTTCATCAACTACAATTCCATCAGGATTATCTTGAGATTCATCATCATCATCAAGGATAGGTTGTTGATTAAGTTCTTTATCAAAATTAAGTATTCCAATATGTATTTGATTTAGTGATCTCAATTCACCTTTGTGCAACTTGATATTTACGTATTAATCGTGCTTCTACAGCAGCAAACCTTCGATACTCATCACAACCTAATAAAGCTTCATCACAAGCACGTACATAAGTATCTAATCTTGCATTATCTATAATTGAATTATATTTTATATTAATAATTTGATTTTCATATCCTAGTTCCATATTATATATACAAATTGGATTTCCAGACTCCAAAATCATTTGGTGCTTTATAATAAGTTGTTTAATTTGTTCATGTGTTTCTTTTCCAAATGATACATATCATTTATTTTGTTGTGATACTGATTGTACTTCGTTGAGTGGCCTCTTTCTTTTATCAATAATAACTTTGCCAGTTGATGGTTTTCTAAATTGTTCAATCTGCACTTGATGTAATACTTCAATATCAAATCTAAAAACATGTATCCCAGAATATTGAGATTTTTTTTGATTAGTTTTCTATATTATAAATATTAATAAATAACAAAAAAAATGAGGAAAAATAAAAAAAATGAGTAAAATCATGTACTATAAGCAAAAATACCTTTAAAAACGTGCTTACAGTACCACTTGCAGACCGTTCATTAGATACCATCTATTCTGCTTGGCTTCCTTCTACATAATAGTATATAAAACTTTATCTGCAAATGTATATTTAGTTTCGTAACATAACATCTGGTCAGCAATTTCTGTCTTTGCGATATAACTATCAGGAATTTGATATTGGATGCCATATTTATTTTTTTGTGTATACTTAGCATTTTGCGGATAATGTCCAAGAGTTATTATCTTATATTTTGAGTAAAAAATCTTACCACCACTAGTATACTGAGCGTAAATATAAGGAGTCGTTATCGCTGACCTCTGGTCGCCTGGGCTAAAGCCCCAGTATACATCCCAACTCTGTTAGAACTCGTATCAGATTTCCTATCCAGTTAGCCTCCCAGCATCTTTACGGCGCGTCTCTAATAATACCATAGATAAAACCCTATCCATACCATACCTACCCATCTGTCCCAAAAATTCCACTATCTGTCCCACTATCTGTCCCATATATAATTACTCAAATTACTAATCTAACAAAGAAAGAAAGAGAAAACAAATAACAAAGAAGAGTATGGGACAGATAGGACAATAGGACAGATAAATATAAAAAAAGTTTTGAGAAGAAATATTTTCCAAAAAAACTTTTTATTTTCAGGTATTTAACACGTCCCATCTGGTCCAATCTGTCACATTTTCAGGAATGAGCTTAAATGCACTTTAAAGTCCGAGTAGATATGCAAAAATTTCATCTATACCTTCCAATAGCATACAAATATACCTGAAAAAAAATCATAATTAACCCTCTTTCATTGTATCTCTTAAATACCTCTTAATATAAGTCTGAACATTTTCATCAGCATCCAAAATCTTAAAACCAAGATTCTTAGCTTTTTTATTTGTAGCCATCTTCTTTCTTTTTTTCTTAGCATCCAGAATTTCTCTTTTACTATGTATTTTAACCTCCCAATTTTCACCAGTAAGGGTATTCTTATGCATCCCACAAATAATACAATCACTATGAATTCGATATCAACCTTTATCAGTCATATCCTGAATTTCTGAAGATGTTTCTGTCTTCTTTTTACACTTTATACAATATATCTCTATCATGACCACAGATTTGAATTCTAGAAGTAAATCTTTAATTTTAAACAATATGACCCCTTTAGAGAGGTATTACAAATTTTATAATCTATCAGGAATACCAGCACGACTTCTTAAAGATCAAGAGCATTATAACATCTATCAAAGACCTCCTAAAGAAAAAAAGATCTGAACATCCAAAAGTAATCATCTGGAAAGAAAATGCTACTCAGCAGTCTGATTTAGCAGAAATGCCTATAGATCTCAAAGAATACCATTATTTTCTCGTAGTAGTATAAATATCTAAAAGATGAGTAGATGCTGAGCCTATTAAAAATAAGTTTACTAATAGTGTAATAAAAGCATTTATTAAAATATATGGACGTGGTCGTATCCAATCTCCTACTCATAGACTAGAAACTGATTCTGGTTCAGAATTTACTAACTCACAAATACGTGATTTTTTCCTTAATAGTATAGGAGTTATGATGAGATTTGGCAAACCTGAACATCATAAACAGCAGTCATATACAGAAAGGGCAATTCAGGCTATAGAAGAACCACTTCTCAAAAGAATGACAGCACAGGAACTAAAAACTGGCGAGACATCAGTAGAATGGTCTGAAGACTTCTATGATATAGTAAGATTAGTAGATGAACAGTAGCAAAGAGATCCACCTAAAATCCCAGAAGGTCCACCTAAAATTAATAAAAATACAGAATTACTATTAGAGAGGATACAAGTTTGAACTAAACTTCTTGAACCTATATCAGTACTTGGAAAAAAAATACATGGTAAGTTCAGAATAGGAGACATTAAATGGAATCCAAAAGTTCATATAATTAAAAAGCTTATCCTTTCTACTGAACAACCGTCTACATATTTACTTGATGGACCACATGGCAGGTTAGGAGTATCTAGATGTGCATATACTAGAAAAGAATTGCAAGTCATTTCTATTAACGAAAAACCTCTACCTGATTCAGTTATAAAGGGACAGCCAAAAAGATATGTATCTGAGAAAATTCTCAACCACCGTACTAGAAAGGGTCAGCTTTAATAGCACTATCCAGAAGACGAATCTACATAGGAGCCAGCTGATAAATTACAAGAAGACGTCCCCAATTTAGTACACATTTATAATAATACAAAATAAGTTATATTTTTTTTTGAAAAATCCTAAAATTATAATTAAAAATAAGGGTATAATAAAGTAAATCATATAATAAATATTCGAAATTAAACATATTCATTATATACTAAAAATGTATACTGACATTGCTACATTCTTAGATGTATCCCCAAAATGAGTAGAAAATTGGCTAAATACTCCAATCAAGAAAACTAGCCACATTGTTAATACTCCAATAGAGAGAACAGATATATTTCAGATACATGAAATTACTTGTAATATTATTTATTATCTTGATCAGCTTGCAGAGGAAGACTATTGGAAAGCTGTAGTAAATTATAAGAATAGTGATGAAGAATTAGAACATGCTTTTAAAAAATATTTAGATACGAATAAAGCTCTTAAAGATTCTCTATACAAAAAATTTATAGATTTAGCCAATAAAAAAGAAAAAGCCTTTGTGTATCAAGATAGAGATAGAAAAAATTATGTTACAAGATGGATTTGTATATAAGAAAGAAAAAGAAAAAAAAAATCATATAATTAATAATATCAAAATACTAGCTGATGGATTAGATTCTTATGAAATCCTAATATTCCATGATAAACCAGAAGAAACAATTTGGCAATCAGATTACTGGGAAGATAAAGATCCAGACGATCCTACAAACTGGCAATCAGAGTACTCAAAGGATCCAAGTGATTCTGATGAAGATCCAGATTAACCTTATCTAGAATCTGTTGAATGGATCTAATTTTATATATATATATTTTTTTTTATGTTCTATTTGCATCTGGAATTATAGGAATAAAATAGTCCTTATTATTGCATGTAAGAGTGATATGCTTTCTAAATTCATGAATATCATAATTATACCTTTTAAGACATGCTCAGATCAAACCAATCTCTCTATGCTTATATCCTTTCAGGACTACAAGATTTTCTTTAATAATACAATCTGGTAAAAGCTCTATCGATACATTTTTTACTATACCAAGTGTTTTACTTGGCCCTGACGTACTAGTAATACTATGCTTTATAGATTTATCAGCTTTTAGTTTTAGTTCTGAAACTGCTTTTTCTTGGATAAACGAGACATTAGCACAGGAATCAGCTAAATACTGAATATCTATCCCATTTACATTTCCATTTATAGCCAAAAGATCCTTAGAATTTTCCAACTGAGCAACATCAATATCCATAGCCATTGGACCTAAATATTCCTCTTATACTTCTGGTTGTTCTTGAGAAGCACTTTCATAATTTTCTAATATTTTATAAACAATCTCCTGAATAATCTTTCTGATATCAGCAAGTTTTAGGAGATTTATAAGCTCCGTTTTAGTAAAGTTTGTTGGTGGAATTTTCACCACTTCAGTTGATTTAGATATCGATTTAGATGTCAATCTAGATGTCAATTTAGATGTCAATTTAGATGCAGAACTAGGGTTTGACATCTTACTTTTATTTGAAACTATCTTTTTTTTGGACAAGCATAATTTCTCCATTCTCACTTTGAACTAACTCTATAGGTACACCTCAAATAGCATTAGAAGTATCCATAGGATCATCATGATCATTCAAAGAAAGTTCACGCATTGCCCTATTTAACTTTGCATCTTCACGTCTTTCTCTAGCTTTTGCGATTCTTTTAGCAATCTTACTAGCTAATCTTTGTTCCAATGTATTTCTAGGAGCAGATCCACTTGCTACATCAAATATATATTGTAAATGCCTATCATTATTCCTATCTTCATCAAACAGATTAGGACCTTCATCAGGATATGGATCCTATACATAAAATTCCCAATCATCATGATATTGAGGCTTAGGTTTAGGCTTAGGTTTATAAACAGGCTTTACATCTCGAGCCTTAAGACTCTCCTGTAATTGAAGAATTTAGGATTGAAAAGTTTCAGCCTGTTGTTGCAATAAACGATTTATCTCTCCTTGGGTAACTGCATGATGTTGGACTGGTATTAATATAACTGGCTCTTGACTAACTGGTGGCAATTGCTCTGGAATAATTTGTCTATCCCTCTGATAACGTATATTTTCTTGTTTTTCTCTATCAATACGTAATTCAGCCTTTCTTTTTTCAACTTGTTCAAGAAGACTTACCAATTCCTCTATATCCCGTTCAACACCAATTCTTTCAGCCTCAATAGCATAATCATCATTCAGACCTCTTAGAAACTGATTAACTAAAATATCATTACCATAGCCTAATAACTCAGCACTTCTTCTAACTTTATTATAGAAATCTCGAACAAGCATGTTTTCTTGAAAAAGATTGCCAAACCTTAACTGGTGTCTAGCATTCTGCTTTGTAGGAAATTCATTACACATTTTAATTAGAACATGACAGGGATAAGCTGGGATTACATATGGATGACCAGCACCTGCTCCACCAGCAATTGCAACACCAGCTCTAGCTGCACCACCAACAACATTGTGGTTAAGAGGGTCATTAGTAAACTCCATATCAGCCCGATTTAGCCAAATATCTCTATTCCTTTCTATGGCATAATCAGGCCAGACATTAGTAACTAGAACATTAGCACCTATACCACCAGGTGCCATAATATCTCTTGCACAAAAAGGGTTAACCCATATATTTACTGGACAATTAGTAGCATTACCAGCTAAAGCCTTAAATGCCGTCTCATCACCATGTGCAGCACGAAGAAGAATATTTCTAAGCTTAACTCTTTTTCCTAAAATATTACTATCATACCATCTGGCAGCTGGACCAGTTAAGCAAGCACAAAGTATACCCATAGCTTTCTCCTAACCTGCTGGATTACCAGCAACAGCCAATGGATCAATTCCAATACTATGAATATAACCCTTATATAACTCAAAAAATCTCTCAAGATCATCGTCATCATTTTCAGCAAAAACTGGCATTCCTATTGCAACGGTAGCCATATTACTTGTGGATTATCCAGATGAAGATTGTTAACTATATGTCCAGCTTGTCTAATTCGAAACCACTGCGCCTGAATTTTAAGAGCAGCCAATTGTGCTTGCATTCTATCACGAATTCGTCCCAAGTTTCTAGATGTAAGTCGTTCTATTGCAAGTTGGTGTGTTAATCTATTATTTCTTTGTTGCAAAGTATCCCTAATTCTTCTTTGCTGTACTTGCTAATCTTGTAATTGATTAGCTTGATCACGATTTGCATTTACCAGATGATTTCTCTTATTTTGCAATCTGTTCCTCTCATTTTGACATGCAATAAGATGTTGTCTAATACCATGAATCTCACGTTCTCTAGCATTAGTCACTTCTTGCAAATACTTTAATAAGCCAGTCGAAGTATCAAGCTCTTCCCTAGTTTGTCTTACTCTTTCTTCAACCTATATAGCATGAGCTATAATCAATCCAATAATGTGCTTAATCTCGTGATTAATATTTATAAGATTTGGTGTAACAATTATTTGACTATTTACCAGCAGGGCATCTGTATCATTCTTAAGTGCATTAATTAGCTGATTAATATCTATTGCTACTAAATATGCTGAAGAGGGTCCTGTAGGATCAGTGGGAACATATGCCATTTTGAATATACTATACACTATATACTATTAATTGCTTAAAATGGACTTATATGTATTTGGATGAATATAGTAATGATACTAGGCAAGGAAATGAATATGCTCCAATATGACCCTTTCGTTTTGCTGTAACTGGTAGCTCAGATTCTGAAAAGACTACTATGCTTATTAATTTACTAATGGGAGACGCAAAAGCCAAAGAGGATGGGACTCGATATATTCTTTGTGATGAAATAGTCCTTATTGGTAGATATTTAAATGAACCTAAATGGCAAATAGTAAAGGATTTCTTTAATGATGATGAGAGTGTAGCATTTGAAGCAGTCTCATATCACCAAATGCCAGATGTAGAAGACTTTGATCCCAAAATTGCTACTGTAGTTATATTTAAGGATTTAATGGATGCCCCTAAAAATATTCAAGAAAAAATAACTGGTTATTTTACTCATGGACGACATAAAAATATTTCAGCCATTTATGTTACCCAAAGATTCTTTGCTATTCCAAAAGCAATTCGAGAAAATGTAAATTATATTTCTCTACATGATGGACATGGCAGTTTAAGTGATACAAAGCGTATCATTAGACAATATACTAATGAATCAGATTCTCTTGCTCCAATAATTGACGAACTAACTTTAAGTAGAGAATTCATAGTATTTGACTTGAGACGTCCTAAAACTGATCCTCTATCAATTAGAGTTTGATGGGATACTAGTCTTAGAACTTTTATGGAATCATCGAAGAACGATTCTAGAATGATCATGTGTTCATCTAAGATCGATCTAAGATCATTCAAGAATAATTCTAGAATCATTACAGATTCATCTAAGATCGATCTAAAATCATCCAAGAATGATTCTAGAACAATTTTAGAATCATCCAAAAATGATTTTAGTCGATTTACTTCTTATGGACAGAAGGCAATAGCTGAAGCTAAAAAGAATAATTTGTTAGAAGAATTTGTCCAGAACTTTCCTTCTCCTAAGGAACGTAAACTTTACTTGAAACAAGATGCCTTATCAAAAGCAAAAAATTCAGATATTTGGGCTAAATATGTTTTTAGAGAAGCTTATGGAATAAATGATTGTACTCTTAGAGATGAGTATAAGAAATTCCTATCTCAAGTTAAGAATGTATATGTTACTAGAGATAACTTCCCAGTATCAGTATCACCTTTTGATCGATATAGAAAACTTTTGAATAAGCGTCTTCTAAGTGATAAAAAAATAATAGAAGGTATCGAAGCACTTCTAAAACTATTCAATGATGGCTTAATGAAAAAGCCTATCTTGCAGGTAGGAATCAATAGTCTATTCCATTCTTTCTAAAAAGCTCAAGCAACTCTTCTTTAGTCGTATTTATAAATATAATACTTTTTTCCCTGCCATTTACTACTATTCTTGACATTTTCATTACTAAACCAAGGGCCTTCAATGTACAGAAAATAAAGTTTTTGCTTAATGAATTATTCACTTTATCACAATATATATCATAAAATACGGCAAAAGGTTCATTTATCCCTTCTTCTGCATATAAATCAAATAATAATCGATATAAAGCTTTTTCCCCTACATCTCTATCTAGCCCATTAATCTGTTTGAGTAGCCAAATCTTAATCGATTCAAATTCTTCGTATTCTAGCTGATACTCATAGTCTTGAGTAAAGGTAAAAGTAAGTTTATCATCTTGTGAAACACATCTAAATATTTTGATTAGCTTATATATACTTTTATGTAAGCTATCTATATCAGCACATTCATGCACTGTACATCAGAATTTGATAGTAGATAAGCCTCTTCTTGGCTTGGCCAATGCAAGTCCACAAACTGGGCAGTATTTTCTAATTTGCTCAACCATCTTTTATTCGAAATTTTCTATATAAAAAATAAAATAATTTAATTACCTGTTTTTTATATTTATTCTTTACTGCAGTCTTCACATAAACCACTTTCAGGTAACTTATTAAGATTTATAGGCATTTGGCATTCTTTACATAAGGCAATGTTAAGTTCGGCAAGCCTTCTTAATTGTGCCTCTTGTTGTGTTTCTCTTTATCTTCTTTCAACAAATTGGCGTGTTTCTTCAACCCTTTGTCTATAATCTGAATTAAGCCGATTCTGTTCAGCATAAAAGTTAACTCTTCTAAGTGCAACATCAATATATTCAAGTCTTCTTTGAGTACCATGTAAATATAATAGAGAAGGATAGGATTGCGCAATTTCTACAAATCTTGAAGGAATAAGATAGTAATCTTCTATTATTTCATAAGCTCTTTGAATTAAATAAAAATACGTTTTAGTCCTATATTGAACCATACGTCCAGTTTCTATATTAAGATAACTTTGCCTTGTTTCTGTAAGTGGAGGTGCAGTTGCTTTTTGAACCAATCCACTATCAAGATAATTATATGCTTCTATAACTAGCTGATTGAATGTTGAACTGCCAACACGAATTGTTCTACCAATCAATGGATTAATAGTATATCTATTAGCACTCATCTTTTTTTATTAATACATTAGTATAGGCTATGTTCAATTATGATTTTTTCTAAAAATAAATAATACCTAATGACAAAGTTACTTTGTCATCAGCCTTTGTACAAAAAAATAAAAAATGCCTAGTAATAAAGTTACTTCGTCATCAGTCTTTATGCAAATTTTCAATAATAAATTTATGGCTTATTGCTAAGAAGTTTAGCTAATATATCTTCAGGTTCATTTTCATTAAGTTTACGTCTAGGTGATACTTCCTTAAGAATATGCTTATATAAATCATATACTTTTATAATTCTAAAAGCAAGGTCTGGATTATGCGAATATTTTTCTTGAATCTGGATAACCTTCTCAGCATGCGATTCTTTATTTGGCAACAATTTCTTAGCTGTATAATGAATATAGTTTTCTGGATTATTGGCAGACTCTATTTTCTTAATATAGTTTACGTGATTTTTTATAAGATAACTTTCTTTACTGTATCTATCTCGTAAACCTGCCAATATAATATTCTTTAAAGCTTCTATAATATCAGCCAAATACGTTTCATGCTTGATAAAACTAGAATGTTTGTTTGTGAATGGGAATGAGTTGTGTTCCATTTTTTTATTACTACATCTAAGAAAAAAAATATTTAATTACACAATCCATACTACTTGATTAGCATTTTTTACATGACACTCTTCTTCTTTTTCGAATTTTAGAGCTTTTAGAGTCTTAAATGCATCTTTAGAGCAGGTATAAAGAGGAGAGTTGTTAACATCTTCTTCTAGAATGAACCCATCAGTATAAATACGCCTGACTTTATCCACATAGGGTTGTACCATTTCAGAAATAAACTTTCGACCATGTGCTAGAAGAAATGGGGCAATTCTTGGATATTCACCTTTAAAAGGATTACCTGGATTCATAAATTGGAATCTCCACTGCTCTTCTCCTATTGGTACAATTGAATCTAATACCTTATCATCTGGAAAGTCAAAAGACTTACTCAATGTTGTAAGAGTCTTGTATATTTTCTTTTTTTGGCAAAGTGCACCTCATAGTGTATTAAGAATTCTTTTAGCTACTTGGCTAGCGATACCACCTTGATTCTTAATTTTAAAGAGAAAATCTACATACTCTCTAAAGATTACACTACCTCGAATTTGGGTTTCTTTTTCATAAATAAGGGCATTAGAGATTCCATCCTGAATTAATGTAACTTGGAGGCCAAGAGCTTTGGCACATGTAAGATCAATATGAGTATATACATTATGGTAATTATATCGAAATAGTGGAGTATCCTTCCTTTCAATACTTGCACGAAATATTTCAAAATGGCTATATTCTCGATGGTTAGTAAAGTCTTTTAAAATCTGAAACTTACCTTTACCGATAGGAAAGTTTAAAGCTGACTGCTGAATACTAGGATAAAGACTTGCATCATCATAACTCCTTCCATATCCTTTCCAGTTATTTTGTGCCCAGATAATTCCTTCCATTATTGCTTTACTTATCCATTGTGCCTCAAGTGCGTCAAGAGGTTCATTAACAGGAATACCTACACTTAATTTTTCGAATAGCCAAAGAGCTGTTTTCTTGATGTTCCAATCAAGTAATGATATATCAATTGGAAGGCCCAACTTTTTCGTCTCCAGTAAAAAGGCATCTCGTTCAGCATTAATTCTGATATATGTCTTTTCTAATGATTCTTGACATTTAACTAAAACGAAGGAGTAGTTTTTATTAAACTTAAGTTTTTGAAACTGCTGGACAGTAATAGACTTGATATCCTTTCCATTATATAAAAAAACAGTATCTTTTACTTTATTCTTTTGATAAGTTATAGGTTTTTTTGGCCTTTTACATTCAAAACTAGGATGTTTTCTATCTGGATTGAATAGTGTCCATTAGTAAGAATAAGGGTTATTCTTCTTTGTGCTGGACTCTTGGAAATATAAGTATGATCACCTATTATATTGATAGCAATACTTCAAGCTAATCATTCTATTTTTTCAATACAGGCAATTGGAATAGGATCATCTCATGCCAGATTTAGATAATCTTTAATGTACTCAGGTTTTTCAATACTTTGAGGCATATTTGAATAAGAGCTATAAGCCATTTTTAAGCATTGATAAAGGCAATCATTTGTATCGCCACATTCACTTGATACTGCTGGTAAATCTCTCATATAAATGATAAAGTTATCAAACCACTCTGGATCACCTATATTATCAGGCATTTGGCTCTCATTATAGTGGTCAAGTAGAGAGAAAAGATTTGCGTCTTCTTGATCTGTAGTCTATTAACCAGGCTTCTAGTTTTCATAAGGAAGTAAGATTTAAAACTGTTTACCTGGATATCGGGCTTTAAGTTTTGGATCAAGATTTGCAATTCTTTCTCTAAAGAACTGTCGGCCACTAAACTTAACTTTTATGATATCTGGCCTATTTGGTAAATGACGAACTAGTCTTGAAAACATTTCTTTGAAATATATAGTATTTATTTAATTACTAATTTTTTGTTAATATATTTGAAAAAATAAAATAACTAGCCCTTATAATTGATCAATTTCATCAAATAAGCCATCATCAGATAAGCCATCATTATAATCTGATTCGTATTCCTCATCATTGGCCTCCATACATTCACGTTCATTTATTTGGCTATAGCATTCTATTATCTGTGGTTGTAATTTTGCAACTTTATAGCCAGAAGGAGGTTCTACAAATACAGTTTCCTTATTCTCGTTGTATCTTTTTAGATAGTTGGCAAGTTCTAAGCATTTTATTTGCCTATCTACATTATCATTGTATTTGATCCATTTTTTTAGCTTATCTATGGCATTACCAAATTTGACAAGATATAGGTTATCTCTATATGGAATCTTATCAAATTCTTCCAATTCGGCTAAAAGGATATTCCAGTTATAAGGGTCATCTTCATCTATATATTTAGCCCAGCATTCTTTAGCTGTAGAATATAGCTCATCTATCATTTCATCACGAGAATTCTTGTACTAGGGCTTTATGTAGTCATATTTATGTTTATCTAACTATTCCCAATATTTGGCGGTATTTATTTTAGGCATGTGATCTGAATTAACTTTTTGAACTGGCTTTAATACTTCTTATGATATAGTCAGTTCAGCTGGTATAACAGGACCAGGTATTCCGTATGATTCTGGCTCTATCTCTGGTTCTTCTACCTCTGGTTCTTGCTCTACTTCTGGTTTTTGCTCTGACTTAACCGAAGGTGGTATAAGAGTATTTGGTTCTGTTATGAAGTTATCTATTAAGTTTTCAACAGATTCTGAAGTAACGGGTTGGTCTTCTGTCTATTCTTGTTCTAACTTTGAAGGAACTGGAGGTGAATTTTTCTTTTGCTTATTTGGTATATCTATTCCAATTTGTGCTAAGAACTGATCGAGAGCTTTAGGATTAGATACAGATTTTTAGGAATATCAATCTTCTTGATATCAATCTCATCAGTTTCATGAATCCAGTTATTACTAAAATATTTTCGTATAAAGTCTTTCTAGATAAATTGTAAACTCTAATACGTTTTTATCTATATAAATTCGTTTACTTGTTATATTTAACTCATTAGATAATGTTCTTGCAACCACAACTTTAGATAAAGGTGTAATATTTCTACTTATACAATAGCTTGTATAGGTGGCATATAATATATGAACTGATAAGCATGTAATAGTATAATCATCATTTATTATATACATTTCCTTTATAAATTGAAATAACGGTGCAGTCATAGGAGGTGGATTGTCATTAAAATCTGGATATTTATCAGCAATAACCTTTAAGTAAGCATAGAAGGCCTCACCTACCCTTGGATATTTCATTGCATTACCTAACTGTTTGAAATATTGCAAATCTCCTTTTCGAGCAGGTGAGATATCTAGAAAAACTGTTCATCTATCATCATTCTCAATTCTGAGAGCATTTTCATTAGTAAGAACGATAGTAGACATAAAGTTTTTATATTGGGTAGGTGTTTTATATTTTTCATGGATTTCAATAGTATCGCTAGTAACTTTATCTTTGAGAGCACGATATAATGAATTCCATTGGCTTTTTTCTGTTGGCATTTTTTCAAGCAAAAGAAGTACTTTACCTAATAATTGCCCATTAAAACTGCCTAAAATCGTTTGAGGATCGCTTGTTTTATAGACTAGCTGAGTACCTAAAACATAACGCTGAATAAAATTAGTTATAATACCTTTACCCTAGCCTTGACCAGATTTAAGATAAAAAATCGAATACATTTTTCTACCAGTAGTCATACTAGCAAACCATTTGATAATATATTCAGTTACATTCCAATCTTCTGAACACCAGACATCTCGAATATGAGTAAATATGATTTTGATTGCCTGATGGATGTTGGCTGAAAAGTCTGCTAAAGGACGTAATTGGTGTAAGAAACCTGGGAAAATATTAAAATAGAGTTGACCTTGAATTTTACAAATACGTTACTTTGCAGGATCACAAGTTGCTACACATATTGAAGAATTATCATATATAAACCATTTGGCAATGTTAAATTCTGTCTTAGTTAGTAGCTGTTTAGAATTGGATTGCTTAAAGAAGGTTTTAGTTCATATGCGCTGATCCTTGGAATTAGCTTAAATTAAGAATTTTTAATAAAAAATTAAGTAAACAGTGCAAAATACGATTGTGTTACACATTCATTTTATCAATCTATCTTATGTAGAATAATCAGAAAATAAAAAAATTTTTTACAACTCATACTTAAAAATTAAAATAATAATAACTTTTTATAACCCATCAGCTATTTTAAGAACCCATCACTTTTTACACCAGTTGCAAATAAAAGTTTTATGAATACAATTGTAGTTATTTGCAATTGTTAATGGTATTATTTATTCTCCAAAAGCTTTTTATTGATGTAAAATAATTAAATAAGGCAGCAAAAATAACTGGATTTTGTATAAATTTGCCATCATATTTAAAGAATTTTGAAAATAAAGAAATAACCAAAATTTTCATTATCTTTTAATAATTTTTAATTTTAAAAATTATTTTTAAAATATGGAGACAAAGAATCTTCCTTTATATCATTTACTGACGATGATTTTAAAATTCATTTAACCGACATTGAAATCTCATGATATTTAAATCTACCAGTACGAAAGCTTTGACTTTTAAATAGATGATCGTTGTTACAGAGCCTTGCGAACGCTGCCTTTCTACAAAAACAATATACCTGTATCCCAATAAGCCCAGAGAACTTATCACCTACAAAAATTAAAAAAGAAGAAACGTTAGAACATTTCTTAAAGTCAATTCTGATATTCTTCCCAAAGAAACAACATACCCGCATCTCAAGGAATTCCATTTGCTGCAGATAAGTCATATTATGATCGATATACTTTTATTTTATTTTACATTTGGTAAAACTCGGTAAAACAGAATAGTAAAAGTTATATCATTAGATTCAGAACACCAATGGCCCTATGATCATTAAATAAAAGGATAATTTTTTTTTAAATACACAATATATGAAAGGCACAGAATGTTTTTATAAAAGTTATTTAACAAATCGTTTTAATAATGTCAAAATATTAAATTGTGAAGTCCGGTCATGCTTTTCGTCTGGCAACACTACAAAAAAAAAAAAATTAATAATTAATTAAAAAAACAACAAAAAACACCTCCCCAACCCTCCCTTACCTTAATTGTCCTTAATTCCAAAAGTCCAGTCATGCTTTTCATCCGGCAACACTACAAAAAGAAAAAAAACAAATAAATAATTAATTAATTAAAAAAAACAACGAAAACACCACCCCAACCCTCCCTTACCTTAATTGTCCTTAATTCTAAAAGTCCGGTCGTGCTTTTCGTCTGGCAACACTACAAAAAAAGAAAAAAAAAGCAAATAAATAATTAATTAAAAAAAGCAAATAAATAATTAATTAAAAAAAGCAAATAAATAATTAATTAATTAAACAAAAAACACCACCAACCCTCCCTTACCTTAATTCCAATATTCCGGTCATGCTTTTCATCTGGCAACACTATAAAAAAGAAAAAACAAACAAATAAATAATTAATTAATTAAACAAAAAACACCACCCCAACCCTCCATTACCTTAATTCCAATAGTCTGGTCATACTTTTCGTCTGGCAACACTACAAAAAAGAAAAAAAAACAAATAATTAATTAATTAATTAAAAAAAAAACAACAAAAAACACCTCCCCCAACCCTCCCTTACTTTAATTCCAATAGTCCAATCATGCTTTTCGTCTGACAACACTACAAAAAAGAAAAAACAAACAAAAAAATAATTAATTAATTAAACAAAAAACACCACCCAACCCTCCCTTACCTTAATTCCAATAGTCCAGTCGTGCTTTTCATCTGGCAACACTACAAAAAGAAAAAACAAACAAATAATTAATTAATTAATTAAACAAAAAACACCACCCCAACCCTTCCTTACCTTAATTCCAATAGTCCGGTCGTGCTTTTCGTCCGGCAACACTACAAAAAAGAAAAAAAAAACAAATAATTAATTAATTAATTAAAAAAAACAACAAAAAACACCTCCCCCAACCTTCCCTTACTTTAATTCCAATAGTCCGGTCGTGCTTTTCGTCTGACAACACTACAAAAAAGAAAAACAAACAAAAAAACAATTAATTAATTAAACAAAAAACACCACCCCAACTCTCCCTTACCTTAATTCCAATAGTCTGGTCGTACTTTTCGTCTGGCAACACTACAAAAAAGAAAAAAAAAATAATAATTAATTAATTAAATAAAAAAACACCTCCTCCAATCCTTCCTTACCTTAATTCCAAAAGTCTGGTCACGTTTTTCATCTGGCAACACTACAAAAAAAGAAAAAAAAAATAAATAATTAATTAATTAAAAAAAACAACAACGAAAAACACCACCCCAACCCTCCCTTACCTTAATTCCAATAATCCGGTCATGCTTTTCGTCTGGCAATACTACAAAAAAAAATAATTATTTTTTTAAATTGTTTTTTATCTAAATGTAATAAATTCAAAAAAAAAACCTGTTTACCCAAATAATCAGATCATAATACCAGTTATACCAGTTCAAAACTAGATAAAGTGCATATGATATATAACATATTCCTTTTTTATATCATCTCATGAGATAAGCTTATCGTAAATGGACACAATGGCAAAGTGGGGGTTTAAGGACCGTAAGGTCCGTCCCCCCTTGCTATTGTGTGTTACGACCCCCTGAATGTTAAAATCAATATCGTTTTTTTATTATATGAGAATTAGTTCTAAAAGATCTAGAATATTAATTTCTATATTGTGTTAGAAAAGCTTTTAGCCGTCTTAGAAGGTTAATTTCTATATCAATTTTTTATTAATATATTAGAAAAGCTTCTAAGACTTCTAGAATTGTAATTTCTCTATTGTAAATAAATCTAACGAAAAATAAGTCTAACGAAAATAAATATATCAGGAATTAATTCTACAAGGATTAGCGTATTAATTGGCATATTTATTAAATAAGTCTAACCAAAATAAATCTAACGGTACTTATTACCCCTAAATAAGTCTAACGAAAAAAAATAAGTCTAACCAAAATAAATCTAACGGTCCTTATTACCCCCTAAATAAGTCTAACGAAAAAAATAAGTCTAACGAGATTTTTGTCCCAACTTTTCCTTAATCAAGAAAAGGTTTAATGCAGGCTAGCGCATCAATTAGCATATTTATTAAATAAGTCTAACGAAAATAAGTATAACAAAAAATCATGTGACTTCTTAAATCTAACGAACTTTTCTATATACAAGAATGGCTTCTGCACAAGCTAGCTCATTAAATAGCATATTTGTTAAATAAGACTAACGAGATTTTTGTCCCAACTTTTCCTTAATCAAGAACAGATTCAATGTAGGCTAGCTTATTAAATAGCATATTTTATATAAATGTCTAACGAAATGCCACCCTAAAAAAATTCAGAAGAAAACTGTGATCGAAGCCTGTCATAATACTGAATAACATAATAGCCTCTAACATGTAATGGGCATCGGCCACAAGCAGAGGCTGTAGGCTTCCTGCAATCAGAACATGGTATCCGTTTTTTAGCTTTCCAATGAAATCGGCAACCTTCAGGGCGAATACAAGGGTTATTGCAAACCTTTCCAGTATTACAAAGATACGGACAAGAATATTCACCAATCATCCTATTTTTTTAACACTAAAATTCAAAAGATTAATTAATAAATAGTTAATACTTAAGTTTTGTAATAGCCCAAAACCATTTTGGCAAGCCTGTAAATACTGCTTTTGGTAACGGCTCTATAACCGAAAACTGAAAAAAATAGGAAATAATTAATTAAAGAAAAAATTTTATAAGTAAGTAATAGTGCGACGGTTAGAGATAACACAATGGTTAGAAAAATAAGAAGTGATAAGAAAATTACAATCTGTAATAGTTGTGGGCAAAAATGCGCAACACCTCAAAAACTTCGTGAGCATCTTAGACGAAAAAATCCATGTAAACCTAAAACTGATACTCCAATTCAATCGCCTGTTCAAGAAGATAACCAAGAAGTTAACAAACAACCTGTTCAAGAGGCTATCCAAGAACCTCTTCAAATACTAACCCAAGAAATTAACCAAAATCCTGTTCAAGAGGCAATTCAAGACTCTAGTAAAGATATTCCTTTCAAAAACCCTAATATCGAATGGAATTATCAGGATATAAAAAGAAAATTAGGCACTTATAAAAACTTGCAACAGGAAACATGTTGTAGGCCAGAGGAGTTTGATAGAAAGCGTTTCTACTTAGAGATGAAAAAAGAGTGTGATCAACCATATACAGGTATAACTACTTCAAAATGGAGTTCATTTCTATATTCAGCAATCCAATATTTACAACGGAGATTTGATAGAGAGAGGGGGGGTCATATAGATGTGAAGGGGGTTGTAGCTGAAATTCGTAAAGAAATATTTCCAGAAAGATTAACAACAAGTGAAACAGAACTTCCTAAAATCCCAGAGGAAGCAGTCAGATTTATTAATCCAAATAATCGTAAGCCTGGTGAACACTTCAGAAAATGGGGAGCGAGATTGCTAAAGAGATGGAAAGAACTTGAACTAGGTGATAGAGATAGACCAGAAAACTTGCATGAATGCAATCTTCTAAATCATGATCTTGAGCAATTGGATCCTGAAGCAAGTAGGTCACCTACAAAAGAAGAATATGAAGAGTACTGTAGGCAAGAAAAGGCAAATAATGAAGAATTCAAGCGTTTGGGAGGAATTACTGAAGAACAAGAAAGAGATATAGAATTTAGGGAGCAAGAAGAATTAGGCACAGCACTTAAAAGAAGAGCCATAGCTGTGCATCGTGCAAAAGTCCCACGATCTCATCCAGACAATGGAAGTGATATACGAAAAATGCTAGAAAGCCGAAGAAGACAATTTAAGGAAATACTTGAAAAAGAATTTGATAAGCGTGGACAATTTAAGTTTGCTCTATATTCTCTAACCAAATTTCTTATAGATGATAAGCCTGGGAATGATAAAGCAGGAAAAAAGAATTCACGAACTGATTGGCTTAGAAATACACAAATTATAGTCTATAATAGAGCTGAAATAGATGATTACTTAAGCAATGCTTTCGAACAAATTCTATACCAAGTGGAGGAGAGAGGAGGTAAGACTAATGCTTAAGTATCCATTGAGGTGGTAATTGCACATCCTTTACGATCTGTAGTTCTTCTCTCACGAATGAACGCTCAGGGCCATTATAAAGTTTATAGAGAACTGGTTGATTTTCTTTTAGCAAATATGATTCAATTATAAAAACTTCAAGAGACCAATTGCAGTCGGTTGCTCTTTTTTTTCCTCCTTCTAGATCACTAGGTTCAAAAAGATATCGAACTTCAGTATAGCTTGGTAAAATTGCTTCATCATAGCCAATTGAACGTCTAGCAGGCCAAGAGGGTTTGGCCTTAACCTGATTCTTTTTTATAGCCTTAGCAGGAGAAATACCAATCTGACGTGTGATAGAATTATTAATGTCCTCAACAATTATAGGCAAATTCTGTACCCAAGACCTAGATCTTTCAGATAAATGCAATGTTAATAAGTCATGTGCGTCTTGTATACGAAATAATCTTTTAGCTAATGTTTGATTATATCTCTCAACAATACCCATAGTACGCTTAGATTTAGCCTTCTGAATTTTCACGTTATGTTCCATCATAAGCACCTCACATTCTCCCTTAAATTCAGAACCCCTATCAGTGATTAATAATTTTGGCCAGACAAGAGGATGGGATTCATCATCATATATACTTTTAAAAGCACGTGCAATAGTTTTAGAAGTTAAGATTCCCTCTCTATCCTTGACACTATATGCACCAATAGGAATAGAAGCTTTATATCTAGAAGCAACGTCCACTACATTAAGACAAAAAAGATAAGTAATTCGTCCTACTTTATCATAAGGCATATAAAGAACATCTGCCTGATGGACTTCATTGGGCGTAGTAATAGAGGTAAAACTTGCACAAGGAATATATCTAGGACGTGGCATATGTATTTGGTGTACAGCCTGTCTCTCAAGCCAGTCCTTCACTTCATCAATAGTAAAATCATATCCAGCCTTAATAGAAGCTTCAAACAATTTTTTAGCATTTCTCTGATAACCAATAGGTTGATAATAAATCTTTTTCAAAGCAATAGAAATATCAAGATTTCGAGCCTCACCAGAATCTATAGGAATAATAGGTAACAATGAGGGTTGAGCAGACATATCTTGATCAGCTAAATAGCAACTTTGATCTAGGGATAAAGTTAGTACAAAAGAAAATCCACAAACTAGAAGAGGAAATTAAAGCCTGTGAGCGATATATTTCTCATCTTGAAAAGAATCTTCAATCTTATGATGATGAAGTTAATCAGCTAAAGGATAAATGTAAGGTCATCCTAGGTGAGCTTAAAAAATGTCAGGATCATCTGGAGCTAAAAGAGGAGGCATTAGTTATTCAAGATAATCGAATTATCCAGCTAGAAGACATAATAGATAAACTTAAATCTCGTATACAAGAATTATCTAAATCTAATAATAATCATTCCGAAGAAGAACAAAAAAATATGGCAATACCTGATATTTTAATAAATATTGCTAGAGCGCTAGATCGGGTGGAATCATATTTTGATGGGGATACATCATTCAACCCCAAAAATACACTAGATGGTATACGAATCTTATTAACAACTGCTCGTGAACTTATGCAAAGAAATGCTCAAGATGCTATTAACATGCAAGGTTTATACCGTACAGCTAATGAGCGAATCAATGCCCTTAGGAATGAATTAACAAATACTAGAAATGATTATATTCAAGCTCAGCTACTGACTTTAGCATATAATAATGAGGTAAATGAGCGTTGACGTTGGTGGCAAATAGCACAGGATAGGCAAACTAATGGACAAAGGATAGCCTTAAGAAAGCAAAATCGAATAAATGTATTAATAGGAGAAAAAGCTATTCTTCAGCGAATAAATCAGAGACGCAAAGCAGAGGCAGAATTAGCAGAATTCAATCGGGCATTTGTATTTAATAGATACCAAAAATGGAAGGGTAGGGAATTAAATTCACGACAAATTATTTTGAATTTACAAAACAATCCTCCAGGAAACATGGCTACAATACAAGATGTCATGCATACATTAGCACCATTACTTGCACAATTACCCAATTATGATGGGCAGGAACCACCAGACGTATATTATCAAAAGCTTAGAAATATAAATGAGATGGCACGTCCTTTAGCCGTTGCTGGCTTTAATGCCGTTGCAAGATGTCAAGTTATGATAAATAAAATGACAGGTAGGTTTGCACCTGTTCCTGCCAATGATCCTTATGCAGGAGGTAATCCAGCTATTAATACTGAACCTCTCTTCCTAAACTGGTTGCGTGAAAAATATAGAGAAGTTATGGTAGGGACTAACCGAAGTGCTATATTTGCTCTTGTTAATGAAAAGTTTTTAGAGACAGATACTCCTGATAGTTATGAAAAACGAATCAAACCACTAGTACAAGCAATGCCAGATGCTGATGCCTTACCTTATCTATTTAATCAATTGCCTTCTGATTTAGAAATGAGAGTTAGAATTGCTACTCCTGCTACAGTCATTGCATTTTTTACAGACTTGCGTAATATATGGCATGAAAGTGCAGGCAAAAGAATACAAGCTCATACAATAGCTCCAGTTAATTATAAAGCTCAACCACAAAAAGATGATTTTAAAATTCGTCTAGCAAGAGATTTGGGATATACAGGAATAGGAACAGATGACGCTACATTAGAAAATTTTATTTATGAAGAACTTAAAAAGAGATTAGGAGGTCAAACAGCTCATGTTAGAAAGAGTCCCTTTACACCCAGAAGTGCCTATGCCACAAAGAAAGTTGTTAGAAAGGTAGTGCCAAGTAAAGCATCAAGTAAACTTGTCCGGCATTGCTCAGTATGTGGAAATGCTGGACATACAAAGGCTAATTGCCCCAGACTAAAGCGGACTAAAAAAGTTAATTATGTATACCAAAATGAGGAAGAAGATCCTGAAGACTCTGAAGATTCTGAAGAATACATATTGGAAGAAGATTCTGAAGAAGAAATTGAAGATGATAATGAGGATGATATTGATGACGAATCACGAAATTGCTATGCTTTAAAAAAAAAGTGGTGCGAAGTGGAGTACCTATAAAAAAGAGTATCAAATCAAAAGAAGGAACCACCAAGAAGTCCCCTACTTCCAAATCTCGTACTAGTAATATAGCCATAGCTACAGATCTAATGTATCAAATAGCATTAAAATCGTCAATAGCATCATTAGTCCCTCATTGTCCTAGAGAGATTCTTATAGAAATTTCAAAATTTATTAATATGATATTCCCCAAAATAAAAGACCATTGCTTGAATACAGAAATGCCAAATGATACGGTTAAAAGAAGGGAATTAGCATGGGAAAATGTTACAAAAAAATTTCAAGATATCTTATTTCCACTAATACAGGTCACAAATACCGAACAAAAGCTTCTTTTACAAGTTCCAGAAAATAATAATGAAACTGTTCCAAATGCCCCCAGCTCAAATGAAGATATAGTTATAGCAGATTCTACTAAAATAAAGGAAATTAATGCTACATCCTCTAGCTATGCCAAACCAGAGAGCATTCAACTAGATTATGCCATTAAGGCTTATGCTACAGCTCAAAAAAAAAATAGCCAAATATATTGGCCAAAGCCCTTGGAGATAAATTTTCTCCAAATAAAGGATGCCGATGATGTTGCAACCATCTCATGTAAGGTAGGAGATATAACTATACCATATGCAATGATTGATAGTGGATCAGATTCATCAATATTCTCAGAAAATGTTGCTATTCATTTGGGTCAAAAAATAAATAGAAAGAAGATTCATCGACTTAATGGGGTTGCAAGTAAGTCTCATTCTCTTGGTACGGTTGATAGTGTTCCTGTAACTATAGAGGATAAGGAAAATAGAGATACCATTTCAGATGAATTTTCTGTCGTTCCTACAGAATATGATGATAATGGAAATGAGTTATCACTATTTATTCTTGGAACGAAATGGCAACATCGGGCAGGATGGGAACCCTTAGTAAAGGGAGAATTTAAGACAATCCGAAATGGAAAGACTATTACCATCCCCCTATCAGTTCACAAGTCTCAGCGTAATGTCTTCACTGTAGGGAAGGGGCCAGAACCTGTAAAAAAAAACTAGCAGACCGTACATGCATGCATTGTGGTAAAGAATTCCGTTATCCCTGTAGGTTAAAACAGCATTATAAAACAGTTAAGTGTTCAGACAGTATTTCAGACAGTGTTTTAGACAGTGTTTCAGACAGTGTTTCAGACAGTGTTTCATCACAGATCAGACAATATTTAGACAGCAATCAGGAAAAAAATACAGTGCCTATTCGACTATTTTTGGCATGATATAACCTTTTGAAGTTCTTGAATAAGATGGTCAGAAAGTTTTGTACGAATAGAGGAACGAAATGAATATTTTTTTCGAATATCTGGATTATCTGGTGCATTAGCACGCCATCTATTCCACAAGACTTTGGCATCTTTTTCATAAAAACTAATTGGCTCTATAGCACTATCAATACAGCCAGGATTAATAGAACGGATTCCATCATTATAAATAATAATTGTTTGATCTTTAAAATAGATAATATCATCCAATGTCTTGATAATATCTTTAACCGAAGAAAGGACATATTTAAGATCCTTTATTTCATTCTTAGATCGTGATAGTAATGCAGATAACTTGCCAATCTCTCTATCTTTTTCAATATTGGCTTTATCCAAGGCAGAGATACGAGATTGGTATTGTTTTTCCAAGTCAGCCTTACTGGATTTATATTGCTCTTCTAGCTGATACCTAAGTGAATATAATTTCTGCTTCATATCTACCATACAGTTATTATATTCTCTCACTTTTCGAGCTAAAAGAGTATCATATTCATCTTTTAAACGTTTGCGTTCTTCAGAAACTTGAGTCTCAATAGTTTTCTTAATACTATTTTCCTGTTGTTGTACACGAAGTTCACGCTCTTCTAACTGTTTCTCAAATCCATCTAACCGAGATAATGTACTAGAACCATCAGAAGTGGTATTTGCTTCAATCTTTAGCTTTTGACGATTTTTTTTATTAAAGTATCTTCCAACTTCTTTAGTAAGTAATTCCTCAATATCTAAACGAATACCTTTAGCCTGTTCCTCCGATAGTGGATTACTTTTGCGAGTTGTTAGTCATAACCATGCATCCTTTTTTATGGATTGAGGTAATTGGTCAAGCAAATTCTTATAGTGTTCATTAAAATGTGGTTGGCTTGCCATGTTCGAATAGGGTAAGTAATATGTAGTTTTAGAAAATTCCTGGAAGAAAATTATTCCTGGAAGTTTAGAAATTCCATATTTTCCCAGAAGTTTGGGTATTCCATATATTTTTAGTAAAAGTTTCCGTCTAGAATTAGCCAAAAAAATTGCTGAAGCCTATATTCTGGGAAAAAAATACCAAGAAAATGCCAGAGAAAATGCCTTTCCTTGTCCAAGAATTGCGGAAGATTATCCTGAAATTTATAAGGAGGAGAATGTGAACCGAGTTCACAATGTCACGTGTATGGCGCAGTAATTTAACCTATTTCCCTTTCTTGTCTAAGCTCTGCAAAAGGTCAGAAACATCTAATGGCAACGGTTTTTTCAAATCAGATTTTATCAAATTTATCATGTCTTCCAATTTATCCAGGCTATCCATTAGAGCTTGTGCTGATTTTGTCAGATCAGGGAATATAAGGGATGAGGAATCATAGTCAAGCTGGCTCGTCTCTGGATTCTCTTTTTTATTGCTTTCCATTTCTTATCTGTGGAAAATAGTCTAAATAATTTGACTAAGAATAATTAGATCGGTCCCAACCTCTAGTTATACCAAAATATTTTAATTTAAGATACAATCTAGTTTCTCTGATAGTTTTATAAGTAATTCTACAACCTTGAATATGAAGTGCTTGGAGTTTTAGGCAGGAATGAATAATATTACAAATTGATTCTTCAGAAAACTCTATACGGAAAGAAATATCTAGATATTCTAATTTATAGCATGAATTTGCGATTGCATATAGACCTTTATCAGTTATTAATCCAGTATCATCTACTCTACGATAATTAAATCCCAAGTTGAGATACTTCAGATTGGGATATGATTCTGCTATTCGATTTAATGTTTTATCACTGAATCCCATACTATCATTCAAATTTAAATGAATTATATTTGGGAATAGATGTGTAATATGTTTGATTTTTTTATCTGAAAGTTGCCAGTATCTTGGAATTTCTAAATGAGTTACATTCAAATAATAAAATGGTTTGGTCCCAAAGAGACTCTTCTGCTTCTCACATATTATTTTCATAAAAATTTTTTGTATGTTACTATTCTTTAGCTCAACTCGTTTCCATAGAACAGAAACACCGCATCTGTACCATAATCGGCAGACAAATAGAATGGGATAGAGGGATTTATCTATTGCTAGGAAATATAAAATATGATTTAATAGTTCTGGTAAATATATAACTCTTAAATGTGTCATAATTAACAAATATTATATGCTAATTTAAAATATGCATAACACCCTAGCTTTACCCGAATTACTAGAAGCTATCTTTGCCTTTCTTAGTAGGAAAGATCTCTATAGGAGTTGTGCTAGAGTAAACCACCAATGGAATGCTGTATCTAAGCTTATTATTCAGAAAAAAAGGAAAGCTGAATTTATTAGTATTCCCAGTATTCGTGATAATATTATTTCTTACCTTTATGATGATGATCTCAGTCTTACTGAAATTGTTAACTATTGCAAAGTAAGTGATACATGGAGTGATATTTTTAATCGATTAAGTACAAGGACTATTTCGCTTTCTATATTATATGATCATAAAGATTTCTTAAATTCTTCTCGCTATAGTAGAAGTCAACTACTTCATAATAAAAAACAATTTTTAGTCTATTTTACACGTCGTAAAATGCAATATTATTTAAAACAGGACTATGAACTAAACAGGTACTATCAGGATGTCTGTTCGCTTTACGAACTAAGGAATGAATTTCTTAGACTGGCCAGAGTTTTCCAATCCTATGACTATGACTATACTGTTGATGATGAATTTCATAGGCTAGTCAAGTCTTTTCAGTCTATTAGATTTCCTTGATAATTATTTTGCACAAAATCTAACTCTCGTGCTAATCTATCTAATGTTAATTGTAGTCCAATTATATAAACTTTTTGACGATCTTCTGCTCTAACCTCATTTTGGAATACCATTTTGATATTCTTTTTTACTTCATCTATAATATCCTCTAATCCGACTATGCTGGTTGTCATTTTAGTGATTTATTCTATAATCAAATATTTAACATGCCAGAAAAAATATCTTTGTAAAAAGCTTTGCCAAAGATGACTAGATTGCCATTGCTTTGAGCATCTGCTCTATTTCATCTTCTGACCTTTCACGATTCTCCTCCTTAGCTATTTGATAATAAAGCTCATATAATTCCTCTAGGCTGGTAAATAGATCATTATCTTCATACCTTTTGCGATAATTTTCTAGCCTTTCAGTATATGCTTCTTCCTTAGGGAACATCTTTACTGCAAGTGTTTTAATATAGTTATTCGGATCCTTTTCAGCTCGTAGTTTTTTTAGATATTCTCCATAATTTTTTGCAAGATTATCATATTTTCTGCCTTTTCGCAATGCAGTTTTTATGACTTTTATTTGCGCAAGTTCTATATCCTTATGATCGACCATTTTTGTATCGTTTCTACTATAACGATAGAAAAACTTTAATTAATAAAATTATATTCTTTGATAATTTTTACCTGGAAAAAATATTTATTATAAAGGATCTATTCCTTGACACGAAGTTTAACTTTTATAGCCCTTTCTTCTGCTTCTTCAGGAGATAATCCAGATGCTATCAGGCGTTTATATAATCCAATTCGCCAATGTCCATATGGCAGGGTTCGAATTCCATCAAGTAAGATCCAGCGCTTGTTATCATATGGATTCAGTCCTATCTTATTTACCCTCTCCAGATATATTTGATGATCATGACTGCGGAGACCATACATATCATGTCGGGTTAGCTTCTTAGTCCTGAGACATTCTAGAAATTTGTCATGTCGAAGCTCCTTTTTAACCACGCATTTCTTAACACCCTTTGCCTTCTGGATGCCATGCTTCTTTTTAGGGTCTTCTGAATCGGGATCATTGGGAGTTTTAGGATCATGACCTGCTGGAAGAACTGAATACATTTTTGGCTTTAAACATATTGATTCGCCTATTGGGTTCCCCTTTGTCTCATCCTTCATTAGAAATAAGTCTCCTGAATAGTTAAGATCGAAAATATCTGGTCTTTCTGCTCGATCTTTATATATGTCTTCAGTTTCTATCCACATTATGAGTGAGTCTGTATCTGTATAAAGTAGACGGGCCTTATCTCCATAGCGAGGCTTTATGTAACCGTACCAAAAGTTATACATCATGGCCTTGCTAATGTCGAGAATTGCCTGCCCCACATAGATTGGTTTATTTAGAGTTACTGTACCTTTTAACATGTGTACTGCTGTGATGCCCCCTTCGAATGCTTTAAAGCCTACATATAATGGTGAACTTGCTAGACGCCTAATTTTTTTATCCTCTTCTGTTCTAAGTAGCTCTACTCTCATATGTTTACGGACATTCTCCATCTGTTTGCCGAAGACTGCATTATTTTTTAACTTATAATACATAACTCCAAACTCATCCCCAGTGGCCTTAGCTATTTTGCGTTTACGAATATTTTCCTCAATATAGTCTTTCATCCATGGAGACTGCCGGAATTTTAATCCACCGTGAATCTTTGTAACTTTCACCCCAAATTTCATGTATAACTGGAGTGCACGATAATGGATCACGTAGTTCTTTTTGGGATAAAGGGTTTGGACGAGCTTTTCTCCTGTTGTATATTTTCCACCCCCAACTTCTTTATCTTGTACTAATCTTTCATTATACAAGCTAAGCCAGTCTTCTGGAATTATCTGCTTTTCTGGCGCTAAAGGATAATCTGCAAAGTAATCGTGCAAGTGCACTGGAGCTTCTAGATCAAGTTCAAGCATATAGCCTATTTCTGCATCAGGCGCGATACTTTGGATATCTGATACTTCCTCTGGACTCACTTTACCTAAAATTTCTGTAGGCATGTATTGGGTCATTGCACCTGAATATAAAGCATTCATATCCTCATACATGATCCAAGATGTTGGTTTGCCTGGATTGTAATCAGGACATTTAGGATTATTAGCTTTGGCATAACGGTGACTTGCCATTGTCATGCCTCCACGAATGCCCTTCTCTACCATCAAGTACTCGTCCATATCTGTCATTAGCTTAAGTTCAGCTCCACTACTTTTGTATAAGGAATCATTAAACATTCCTGGTGCAGATACGTAATGAGAGGGATCTAAGCCATCATCATTCAAGCACATGATAGTGTAGTTCATGAAAACATCTGCAAGTAAAAGTACGTCGGTTTCAAGATATAAGTCATGATATTCTCCAAAATTCTTCATCTCAAATTCCTGCCATACCTTTTGAGCATGTTCATAATCCTCTTTACTAATATTTTGCTGGCTAAGAAGCGAATAGAAACCCTTTCTAGGTGGGAGGCTTGTTTTGTCGAACTTGTCCCATGAGTTGCTCCAGTCATATGGGAATACCCCTTTTCGTAGAAGAAGCTTGATCTTATCTATTGAGTAGCCTTTCTCTGTAAAGTACCTAACAGTTAGAGGGAATTTTTCGAGCTTTCCTCCTAGACATTCTACTAATTTATCTAGTCCCATTCCCATATGTTGAAAGCTATCTAAGAACCGAAGCTGTCCTATGTCCATGGCTTTGTACTTTCCTATATTTTCTGGGATGCAATTTAGCTTATCAGCCGTGAATTTGCTCACAACTTTCATAAGCGGATGAGAGTCATATCCCCAGAAATTATGACATATAAGTGGCACTTTGGTTTCGAAAGAGCCTATTCGCAATTTTTTGTTACAAGAGTCATGAGCTGGGCCTCAATACTTTCCATTTATATGGTCATGATCTTTTACTTTTCGATTAAGAGCACTTAAGGCTTCTCGGTATCTTTTCTGCACCTCTTTCTTTTCAGGATGCTCCTTTTCCATACATGTTTCCCATTCCTTAACTTCTAATAATCTATGCTTTGCTTCTTCGAGTTTTTTTATTACCTCTGGTGCTGGTTTTAAGAAAGGTCCCTTGCAAATCCAGCATTTAGTCGCTTCATTATACGCCTTCAAGTCTCCTGGTGCCATTATCATTTCAGCCGGTGCAGATAAATCTTCTTGGATAGCTATGAGTTCCTCTTCGATTTTTGTAACGAATCTTTTCAAGGCATCTGGGCCTCTATATAGATCGTGACTCACAATCTCATAATTAAGTGAACTATCCATGCGAACCACTACATAGCAATAACCACTTGGCTTATGCCTCTGTATTCTTTCTGTATGGGTTAACTTTGTTTTCTCTTCTGGGGTTAGTTTTTCGGTTAACATTTCAAGATCCCAGAAAATACGATATGGGTTTGGTTGCATACATTTATGATTATAGAAAGCTTTGACACTTCTATTTTTTACTGGCATTTGAGGTTGCTGAGGAGCATTATTTAGACCTTTGCATTTTGGTATATGCTCCTTTAATCCTTTTTCTGCAGAATATACATGAAGACAATATCGGCAGAGATATTTTCGCCCTTTATGTTTGCTATGGTTATATACTAGCTTATGTAAATCTTTGATTATGCAATAATGACTTCTTTCCTCTTCCGTAATTACTAGAAGATTTACTTGCTTATATTCTTCCTCCCTTCTCTCTGAAACATAGCGAAACTCAAGACACTTATTTTGATTGTGCCACTCATAAACACATAAGCTAATCTCTGGATTATTCTCTTCGAACTTCTTATAAATAGGTGTTGAAACAGGTACTGGTACTGGAATGCCTTCCATGTTAAGTTCTTCCACGAAACCTCCATACAGCCTATGTGGATTTCTCTCTGGATGTTCTTTTACAGGATGCATTGCTCCTAAAACACTCCATCCGAAACACCAATCATCATTATTTTGAATATTAATAATTCCATTATTACGTTTTGGTAAAGTTTCTGGTAAAGGTATATAGGCAGTAGGACCAATTGGATTAAAATCAGATATTTCTATACTAAATTCTTCTATATATTCTGGGTAAGCATCAGACATTTGGTATATGTGTTATCTCTAACCGTCGCACTATTACTTACTTATAAAATTTTTTCTTTAATTAATTATTTCCTATTTTTTTCAGTTTTCGGTTATAGAGCCGTTACCAAAAGCAGTATTTACAGGCTTGCCAAAATGGTTTTGGGCTATTACAAAACTTAAGTATTAACTATTTATTAATTAATCTTTTGAATTTTAGTGTTAAAAAAATAGGATGATTGGTGAATATTCTTGTCCGTATCTTTGTAATACTGGAAAGGTTTGCAATAACCCTTGTATTCGCCCTGAAGGTTGCCGATTTCATTGGAAAGCTAAAAAACGGATACCATGTTCTGATTGCAGGAAGCCTACAGCCTCTGCTTGTGGCCGATGCCCATTACATGTTAGAGGCTATTATGTTATTCAGTATTATGACAGGCTTCGATCACAGTTTTCTTCTGAATTTTTTTAGGGTGGCATTTCGTTAGACATTTATATAAAATATGCTATTTAATAAGCTAGCCTACATTGAATCTGTTCTTGATTAAGGAAAAGTTGGGACAAAAATCTCGTTAGTCTTATTTAACAAATATGCTATTTAATGAGCTAGCTTGTGCAGAAGCCATTCTTGTATATAGAAAAGTTCGTTAGATTTAAGAAGTCACATGATTTTTTGTTATACTTATTTTCGTTAGACTTATTTAATAAATATGCTAATTGATGCGCTAGCCTGCATTAAACCTTTTCTTGATTAAGGAAAAGTTGGGACAAAAATCTCGTTAGACTTATTTTTTTCGTTAGACTTATTTAGGGGGTAATAAGGACCGTTAGATTTATTTTGGTTAGACTTATTTTTTTTCGTTAGACTTATTTAGGGGTAATAAGTACCGTTAGATTTATTTTGGTTAGACTTATTTAATAAATATGCCAATTAATACGCTAATCCTTGTAGAATTAATTCCTGATATATTTATTTTCGTTAGACTTATTTTTCGTTAGATTTATTTACAATAGAGAAATTACAATTCTAGAAGTCTTAGAAGCTTTTCTAATATATTAATAAAAAATTGATATAGAAATTAACCTTCTAAGACGGCTAAAAGCTTTTCTAACACAATATAGAAATTAATATTCTAGATCTTTTAGAACTAATTCTCATATAATAAAAAAACGATATTGATTTTAACATTCAGGGGGTCGTAACACACAATAGCAAGGGGGGACGGACCTTACGGTCCTTAAACCCCCACTTTGCCATTGTGTAATGGCAAGCGATATTGCCTTTTATGTTATAAATAGATAATCAATGCTAGTAGTTTTGTTCAGACTTCAGATTTTTATTTTGGCGGAAGGGAAATTTTTTTTAAAAAAATATATCGTTTTTTTTAAGTGAAATTTTTTTTTTAAAAAAATGTCATTTTTTTTAAGGGAAATTTTTTTTTAAAAAATAAAAAATCATTTATTTTATGATAAGGGAATTTTTTTTTTAAAAAATAAAAAAATAATTTTTTTTTTCAAAAATTATAAACCACAATTTAAATTTTTTAGTTAATGGCGTTACCTTTAGCTTCGGGATTAAATACTGTAACAGGTAAGCTTTTTTTGCTTTTATTCTTCTTTCTTTTGTCTCTTATTAACTTGTTCTTTTTTTTAGGCGTGGCTGTTTTTATCTATTTTGGAAATTCAAGGTGAGTTTTAATTTCTTCTCCTTTTTTTTGTTTTCTTTTCATTCTTTCCCTTGTTCTTTTACTAAACTTTTTGTCTTTTTAGATGTGTACTATATGAGTGAAAATTCAAGTAAGTCTCTTACGTCTCTTCTCCTGTTGTTTTATTTTTCTTTTAAGATGATATTAACCGTTTTCTTTCTTTTTTTTTCTATGGGTGGGTGTTCTGGCTTTTCTTTCATTTTTTTCCCCTTTATTTCTCTTCTTTTCGTGGTTTTTTTGTTTTTTTTTTCATTATTCCTTTCATTTCTTCTATGGTTCTTTCATTGATCTTTTGTGGTTCTTTTGTTATTCCTTTCATTGATCTTTTATTCCTTTCATCATTGTTTCTTTTATTGCTTTTTTGGTTTATTTCATTGATCTTTAATTTCTTTCATTGCTTTTTTTTTGTTTTTTCATTGATCCTTGGTTTCTTTCATTACTTTTTTCATTTCTTTCATTGATCTTTGGTCTCTTTTTAATGATCTTTGGTTTCTTTCATTGATCTTTGGTCTCTTTTTAATGATCTTTGGTTTCTTTCATTGATCTTTGGTCTCTTTTTAATGATCTTTGGTTTCTTTTATTGATCTTTGACTTCTTTTGTTGCTTTTTTTTGTTCCCTTTATTGATTTTCATTCCTCCTTTGCTTCCTTTTATTCTTTTTCATTCTTCTTATTTTTTTTTCATTTGCCATTTGCTTCTTTTATTCTTTTTATTTTTTTTCATTCTCTTTATTCCTTTTCATTCCCTTTCATTTTCTTATTCATTTTCATTCTTTTTTTGTTTCATTCATTTTTTTTCACTATCCTTTACCTTTTTTATTCCTTTCTCATTTCTCTTTGATCATCTTTACTTCCCTTTATCCCTTTTCATTTATCTCTTCTTTCCTTTATTCTTTCTTTGTCCTTTCTTACTGTATTTTCCATTTTTTCTTATATATTGCAGTGCATGTGCAATTAATACAGCATTATAACATTAATATTACAGTTAAAATTATGCAATTGCGGCTTAATTTTTTTATAAAATCATGTATACAGTATGGTGTAATTTTTTTTTTTTGAATTAAAATATAGTTTTTTTCATACAATTTCCTTTTTATTAATTTATAGTGATATTAATTATTATTCAACAAATTATTAAGTGTAAAATTGTTTTTGTAATTATAGATTTAATGATTGTGGTGTTAAAGTTTTTTTTCTTTTTTGTTTAACTAATTATCATTACTGTCATATTACCAGTTACGGTATATTAAATCTAGCTGAAATTATGTTAATTCTGGCCAAAATTAAAATTGTGCTGAATTGCACTTTTTAAAAATTGTACGCATTTTTTTAGATCACTATATTGCATATCTTTAACTTTTATAATACATTGTATAACAAAATTTAACATATTTGGACGATGAAACAAATCTGCCAATATGTATAGGACGAATGAGCATACTAATATTTTTCATGAGAATATGCTCAAAATTCTTAATATCAAATCGCTACATAAATACACCATGTGGATTGGAACAGAAAATGAAGTAACTGCAAATATATCGCTTTGCTTTTGTAATATCATCTAAACTGTTCACCTCTCTGATAAGCCGTTTTAGTATATCAATACTGTATGCTTCCTTAGATTCACCAAATTTCAAGATTACTACTTGGTTACTCATTGTTAGTTAGATACTTTAGTAGAAGTTTTGTTTAATTTATTTTTTTTTTGATACCTATATATTGACTATGTTTAATTACGATTTTTTTTTCAGGTATATTTGTATGCATATAGGAAGGTATAGATGAAATTTTTGCATATCTACTTGGGCTTTAAAATGCATTTAAGCTCATTCCTGAAAATAGGACAGATTGGACCAGATGGGACGTGTTAAATACCCAAAAATAAAAAGTTTTTTTGGAAAATATTTCTTCTCAAAACTTTTTCTATATTTATCTGTCCTATTGTCCTATCTGTCCCATACTTTTCTTTGTTATTCATTTTCTTTTTCTTTCTTTGTTAGATTAGTAATTTGAGTAATTATATATGGGACAGATAGTGGGACAGATAGTGGGATTTTTGGGACAGATGGGTAGTAGGTATGGTATGGATAGGGTTTTATCTATGGTATTGTTAGAGATGTGCCGTAAAGGCGCTGGAAGGCTAACTGGATAGGAGATCTGATACGAGTTCCAACAGAGTTGGGATGTATATTGGGGCTTTAGCCCAGGCGACTAGAAGTCAGCGCTGATGACAAGGATTATTAGGATAATACTCATAAAAAATTCTGTTTGTTTATATTAATATTTAAATTATTAATAAACTGTTATATGTATTATTTCGTATTTTTATAAAAATATACTTACCATAAGACAGTTCGATTATAATTTTCTATTTTTTTTTGTTAAAAGTCTTTTTTTAAAGATATAAGCAATGGAAAGTAGTAAAAAATAACTTTATATTATATTCCTTAATTTCGCAATGAGTCCTTGTAAACTAATATACAACTCATTTGAAATTCGAGATTTCAATAGTAAAAATTTGTTATTCGAAGAGATAATTGGTTTGAAGTCTAAATTATCACATATTTTTGTGGTACAAAGATAGCATTTAGGTAATACAGATCATAAACATCACAAAAATTTACTTAGTGAAATGAGTACGATCAGCCCATATGATGTGATTAAAATTTTTACTAAATAATAAATATATTATTTTCACAAAACTCAGAATGTAACTTCTTTAAGGTACAATCCTAGCCAAAATTAATAAAAAATAAATAATTAGTAATAAACCATTAAACCAAAAAATAAAAAACAAAAAAAATAAAAAATAAACTTACCATAAATTTCATATTTAAAAGTATTTCTACTCTTTGTTAATTCATTTAACTAAAGGTTTTATAAACCATTTTTTTATACAAGTATACTTTTCTAATGTTTTTTTAACAAAAATTTTTGTAAAAAAAGATTATCAATATAAATTAGATTTTTGGATTTATCTGATTATTGATAATCAAAGATATTAAATGGTTTTTAAACAATTTAAATAATTATTTTTTTTTAAATCATTTCAAATTACTTTTTTATTTAATTTAAAAAAGTTTATTTGCAAGTTTTTTTTTTTAATAAAATTTTTTTTAGATCTATTTTCTAATAATAAATAAAATATTTTATTTTATTTTGGTAAATTTTTATCAATATATATATACTAATGTTTTCTTTTTTTTTTTGTAAGATAGTGCAATTTGTGAGTTTATTAATTATATAGTAGAATACAGAAATATTTGTTGTATATAACTAATTTATTAAAACTCCAAACTGGTCCCCCATCTAGAAGATTGCTCCTGTGCCCTACTATCACCTTATGAATTTACTCATATCCTTCCATAATAACTATTGAATTATATAGGATCATTATGTCATATGGCTTCAGTAGGACCCCAAATAATATATAAATATGTTAGATTTGAGTTTGCTTAATGATCATATAAAAAAAAACCCTATATAAGACTTTTATTTACTTATTTTAATATAAAATTATTAGTCAATTAGATATTTAAATGCGTAGTTGAACTTATTTTTATTTCAGCTCAGTAATTATATTTGCGTAGCAGAATTCTTTATTCGTATAACAAAGATTTTAATATATATATAAAGAGAAAATTTTAATTTCACACGTATATTAAAAAATTTTTTTACAAAAAATTTTTTTAATCGATACTTCTTTTCTATTATTTTACACATTTTAATTTTATAAACACAATATTGTATTTAATATTTATAAAAAAAATTATGTTTTTATAATAATATTCTCATATTCTTATTTTTTGTTTGCTAATTTTACTCATATATAAAATAAATTTTGGACAAATGAAATTACCTTTTTATGTTTAAGTAAATTGTTCAGCAGTTGTAAAAGTATTTGTATTTCAATTTTTATGATTCTAAGTATAATATTTGTGAAGATAATTATATTTTTTAAACAGTACTAACTCCAAAAAATTTTTTTTTTTCTTTTAACTTCAGGATGTAATAACATCACTTTGGTCAAATGAAATTACTTTTTTATGTTTAAAAAGTTGTTCAGTGATGTGATGTCATATCTACCTGTGTATAAATTTTTATAATGATTGGACTAATATTTATAAAGTATTGGCTATTTTTATATTATTAATTTTTTTGCAAAAACTTATTTTATAACTTCAGAATGTGATTTTACCACTTTGGTCAAATGAAATTGCCTTTCCTGTTTAAGTAAAGTTGTTCAGGAAGGTCGAATCTACCTACAGTAAAAATTTTAGAATAATTGGATTAATATTCGTGAAATGTGTCCAACTTTTGTATTTTCAATTATTTATTGTTTAAGTGATTTTAATTTTAAAGTGTAATTTTTTTTATTTTAAATCAATTTGTTAACTTTAAGAATTTGTTCATAAGGGTTGGCAATAATTTATATTTTGATTTTATAAATCTAAATATAATAATATTTATAAAAAATTCCAAATTTTAAAACTATTTTTAAAATAGCAATAGTATATTAATATTATATTAATATTAATTAAAATTAAAAATTCTGAAGTTGGTATATCATTTTATATTATTAATTTATTAATATTTAGTGAATTAATTTCACAATTTTTTTTCACAATAATATAAAAAATTAACTTACTATTACTATATTTGATATATATATTTATTATAATTAAATTATTTTTTTTTTACTTAAATAAAGTTATATATATTAGAAAAAAAATTGCTTAGCAGAATAAAAAATTCAAAGGTTATAATAAGAGTTTGCTTAGCAGAACCTAAAATAATTTGCTTATTGATCATAGTAAATTTTGAAATTTTCATCTGACCTATATATACAGTATATTGTTTGGGATCCTGCTTCAGTATATGCTTTCACTATCCTCTGAACAAAAAGAAAAAAAAGAAGTTATATTAAATTTGTATACTTTTGTATTATTATACACCTTCCAGAATACTCTATTTCCTTCTCTGATAGTTTGATTTATATGTTTTCTTGCTTTTTCTAATACTATTGATCATTGTTTATTATGTTTTAAGATTTTTCTTCTTTCTAAATCATATACACCATTTTCTATTTGTAGTGTTAGAATCCATTCATATGCAATGCATTGATGTGCTGCTGGTTTTTTCCTTATATCTTGTTTTTTTTATGCCTTTTGTATATTCCCATTTTTTTACTTCTTTACAACGTGGTTACCAAATAACATTGTAAAATTCATTGACAAATACTTCTAAAAATAAAGTAGCAATTGTTAGTGCTATTTTCTTTGATTTGATAATGGCCTTAAGTTTTCTATATTTTCCTTTAAGGAAAAAACTTCTTAACATTAGATGTGCAAAGGGAATGGGTAAGTTATGATTAATACCAATTGTATGTGTAAAGAAGCATAAGAGGCATGCCAGAAATCAGCTGATTTCCTTCAATTAGTAACCTTTACCTTCTACCCCCCACTTGATCGCATTTTGATTGGTTAAAAAAATATATAATAATATATGTAATTATATTTATATAATTAACTCATAATCTAGTAATCCAATTTTTTTTTTGTCTTATAGCTTTTAATAAGCCCTATAAAATAAAAAAAAGTTTAGATAAATTGAGCTATTAGATGGCAAGATAATTGCAAAAAACTATTTTAATATATAAATAGTAATAATATATTATATATATTTATATAATTTATAGCCAATCATAAGAATCTGATTTTTAGGTTAGCCCCTCATCCCAGCTGATTTCTAACACGTCCCTAAGTATAGTTGTTGTATGTCTTCCTGATTTAATTGAATGTATTTTTCTTGTGATAAAAATTCCTTAAGTATTTAATCATGTTTGCATATAGTTTTGTTGGCTACAGTTAAGCACTTTTCTTAAAGCTGTTGACAGTATATTATGTGATTATTATCTTCATTTTCTTCATGATAGACTCTGCACTTTATGTCACCATACAGATCATATCTTCTTTTTTTCATAATTTCTAAGGTTGGGAGCAAGCAATTTGTAAGTTTTAAGTATTTGATAAACCTGTTGTTTGTTGTTAATATTGTGCAATTAAATCCTGTATTTTTTTGAATAATGCTCAAGTAATTTCTATTTCTACCATATTAGTTGGATCTGAAAAGATTAATCTGTGTACTCAGTTGAAAGACCATACTGTATCTAATGTAGCTTCATATAGATTGTCCATAAATTTTCTGATATGTCTGTCAATTCTTATACTATCCCAATAGATGTCATATGTTAGATCTTTTTGTTACACATCTTTTATTTTAATGCATGTTGATTTTTCTGTATCATTCTTGGCCACCCTATCTGCTTCTTCATTGCCCTTAATTCCTAAATGGCCTTTGACTTTAATTAATATGATTTCTAATAGTTTGCTATCAATAAGCTTAATTATACTGCTGATTATGCTGTAGTTGTTGCACTTGCACCACACTCGTGTTTTATTTTTCCCACTTGCTAGGCTAGCCCTATAAAAAAAATTGGATAAGGAATTTATACATTTTTTTATACGGAAAAAGTCATATGAATATTGTATAATTATCGTATAATAAACATAGAATTTTCTGTAAAAAAATATACGTAAAAAAATACATGATACAGAAAACTGTCCAATTCCGTATCACAAAATTACGGTTTATATACTGAAAAATACTGAAAAATACATAAATTATACGTTTTTTTAACGTAATTTATAATATAAATTTTATTTAATTTTAATTTTTAATTAATAATATCTTTATTGAATATGTTTTATTATAATATTAAATCAATATTTAAATAACAAATAAATAAATAATATTTTATTTAATACAAATATTTCATTTCTTATTACATTTCTTTAATTCTATTAAAAACCAACCCCCCTCTCCCCTATATTGTACCATACCTACAGTAATTCTAGAATTATCCTATGCTAGTCTCCAAGAGTTAGCATTCCTATAAAAAAAAAACATGAAAAAAACAAATCAACTCACGAGAAAATAAATATACTTGCAAAGAAAGAACAAAGAAAGAAATCAACCCACAAAAAGGAAATAACTTACAAAAAGAACTGACCTACAACAGAGAAAAAGAAGTCTCAAAACTGATCTACTACAAAAAAAGAAACTAAATTACCTACAAAAGTAAAAAAATACAAATTAACTACAAAAAAAGAAAAGTGTTTAAAGCGTCTTACAAAAAAAAAGAATGAACTAACTCATAAAAAGAAAAGAAACCTGAACCTGATCTTTAAAAAGAAAAAGACTCTCACCCTATAAGAAAATTAAACAAAAAAAAATATTAATTTCAATATAAAAAAATTATTTTTAACGAAAAAAAAAATTTTACAAAAGAAGAAGAGCAAGGTGCGTGGGTGGAAAATGAATAATAAAAACAAAAAAAAAATTTTAACAAAGTTAGGAAAATAAAGAGAAATAAAAATAGGGAATAAAAAATAAAAGAACTAAAAATGAAAACTTTTTTAAAAAAAAAGTGAAAAAAAATTTTTTTTTTAAATAAGGAGGGGTTGAAATAAAAAGTAGAATAGAAAGAAAAAACTTTTTATTTTTTATTAAAAGAAAGGAGTAGCGGGTGAGAAGAAAATCAAGAAAAAAAAACATTTTTTTAGAGAAAGTTAGAGGAAGAAGAGAAAAAAAAATGTGGGAAATAAAAAAAGAAGGGTATAAATAAAAAAAATGGAGAGGGAAACAAAAAACGTATCATAACAAAACAATAATCACATGATCACGTGTTATGATACCTGATACGAAATAACAATAAAATTATTAAGTTTAAAAATTCCATATAAATTCCGTTTAGACGTATACATTCCGTATATATTAATTTTTTTGAAAAAATATTCAAAAATGAATTGTGTCTTAAATATACAGAATTGCCATACAGAATCTATAAAAATGTATGATAATTGTATACAAAACACATCAATTCCATATACAGATTTCTTATAGGGTAGTTCTTATGTACTTAATGCTATCTATTGCCACCTGTGAGTCTGTGAGTATATTTACTTTCTATCTTGTCTGTAGGACTAGTATGGCTGACAAGATGGCTCCTAGTTCTGCATGTGTAGATGAAGGCCAATCTGTGATTGAACTACTACATTTCAACATCACTTCCTCTTTCTCATTTAGTATCATCCATCCTGTGCCCATGTGTTTTATGAAGATATTGGAGTTGTTGTTGAAGCAGTCTGCAAGTAAGCCATCTGTGTATGTTAATTATTTCAGCTGGGTTAAATTTTGATTTTATCTGGTGTATATGTTGTGTCATGGCTTTATTGTTTATTAGTGTGTTTTGTATAAAGGCCATATTATAATCATTTACTTGTATGTGGCTATGTGTATAAGAAGTGTATTTCAGCTATTACTAGTTTCTAAAATGTCTATGATTATTTTAGCATCTGAATTGTTACAGTAGTTGCGGATCCTGTTTATACAAGTTAGTTCTAAGCAGTTTTTATTGAAGTAACATCTGCAGGTTTCTCTATTGACTCTTCTATCATTCAGAGAGCAGCCACTGCAGCACTTGATTATTTTGTAGGGAGTCCTGCTATCTAATCTTTGCTCACTGCTGGTTGTGACCCAGTATTGTATTGTATGTTTTTCCATTATATGCTTTTTATTGATTTGTCCAAATGTTAGTGTGTTCTCTTGTTGCATATGGATAAACTTTCTTTTCCTGTTGTCTGTAGATGGGTGTCTTTTTGTCATCCTAAATGCTTGTATATTTGTCAAGGTATTTCTGTTTGATTCTAAAGTGGCGTTTGCATTTGAAGGTTCAGCTTCCGTTATGTAGTGATTTTCTAAGCAGAGTGCATTTCGTATAAGATCTGTCAACAGCCTAAACCATTTCAGAGTTTGCTCTCTTGCTGGTCTCTTGTTAATATCGCAGACTTGCTGCCATATGAGTGTGCTTATCACGTCTTGGTTGACCAGTTGCAATGTGCCGTATATTGAAAGGGATGCAGTTTTTCTAATAATACTTTCCTTTTCTTTTATTTGCATTTATGGCGCCTGTTAGTATACAAATTTTCTCATGTTAGGACTAATTACCGGTATGCCCCATTTATCATCTTCTACTAGTGGCTGAAATTTCATTAAATAGTCATGTGCTTTTTTTAACACGTTATAGGTGTAATTATTTGGCATTTTATTGGAAACTGTGACATCTGGCTCTATCAATAAGATGCAGGACGTTATGTTAAGTGTTAGTTATGCCTTTTTTAATCTAATTTTAAGTATGTCAATCTGCTTTAACTGGATGTTAAGTGCAACTAGAAATCTGTTATTTGCACTGCTATTTGGTTTCTCCATAGGTTTTTCAGTTTACCCTGCGCTGAATGGAGAAGAATGTTGTTATGGCAGTTACTAAGAAGTCGTACTTTATGTTTAATTGTCTGTATGACCAGTTTGAATACTTCCTCGTATTTTTTATTTTTCCATATGGTTGTTTTTAATCTGTATTCTAGTTGTAGAAGGAGTACAGTATTAATGATATATATTGCTTGTGCGTGTGTTATGTGCTTGTGTTTAATTACCCTGCTACTGTTGATATTTCCTTCTTTACTATGGCTTCTGTGTGTTGGTATATGTTGGTCTCCTTTATTTACCTTGAACCATACACCCATATTAAATCTGTTCCTTTATTAACAAAAACTTTGTCTTTGTTTTTTCCTATTTCCAGGAAACTTCCATTTTCGTCCCTCTCTTCTGGGTTTACAATAATGATTTCAGATTTCTCACCATTGATTTTAATGTCATTGATATCAAAAAATTCATCTGCAATTATTAGGATGCTTTCTGCTTCAATTCTATTTTTTGCGATCTATTGCATGTCATCGGTAAATGCTGACATGACGGTTCTTATCATTGTTTTCCATTTGCTATTGCGGAAAATATTCTTTGGCCACTTCAGTTCTATAATGTAACCTAGTGTTTCATCCTCCTATATTCTATGAAGCAGAGGATCGTAAAAGATTTTTCAGATTAGGGAAAAGATCACCTTCCCTTGGTCTATGCCATCACGTGCTATGAAAGTATCAGTTAAGCCGTACGTCATAATGATCTTGATCTTGCAGTTTTTGTAGAGATTTATAATAAAATTAATGGTGTTGTGTGGTATTCTGATTCTCTATAGGGCTTTTTGTAGTGGGATCATACCAACACTATCAAAGGCTTTCGCCATATCCTGAGACACAATCCAGAGTGTCTTGTTTTCTTTGCAGACGTCCTTAAAAATACCGTTTATTATTGCTAGTAGTGTTGATGTAGATTCACCAAATAATCTTACGTAATTTGGACTTTTTAGGATTGTATGTTTGCTGAGTATGCTTCCTAGCCATTTTGTGATAATTTTAATCACACATTTACATAGGCATTCAATGAGTAATATTGGTCTTGTTCTTACTAGGTTGTAATTTCAATCGTATATCTTGAGGATCAGGTACAATTGTGAAATTTTTTATTTTATGGGTATGTTATGCAGCAAGTAGCATAATCCTGTGAGTTGCCTGAACAACTTATTGGTTTTTATCCCCTGCCTTTTTTATCAACTTGTAACTAATATTAGATATACCCAGGGCTGATTTATTGTTCATCGTTTTAAGCATCTCATGCCATTCTTGTTCAGTTGGCTCATCATCTAGATGTTTGTAAATCTTTGAGTCTATGTCTTTCCTAGGTTCGTATATCTCTTTCCATTGTTCTGAGAGATTCTTAAATTTGTGATTCCATAAACGAAATAATGATGAAAATGTATTGATGGCTTCTGCATTAACTTCTTGTTTATAGTTTAGTAGTATTTCTTCCTGAGTGTTAGTAGTTACGTGTATTCTGTCCAAGTTGAACTTTGAGTATGTTTTATCTAGTATGCTATTGATCATTTTACATTGATCCTTGGTAATCATGCTGTTTCTTTCCTCTATTCTTTTTTTTATTGTTGCTTCTTTGATTGCCTTATCCTTTATCTTAATTATTCTTCTAACTATCTTCAGCCAGTTTCTTGTTTTACACTTTCATGTGTGCCAGTCTGTGTTCTCCGTTATGTCTGAGATGTTACTGTATATCACAGGCCACAGTACCCCCCTATGTATAGTACCCCCCTCAAGAAATTTGCGAGAATTTTAAAGTACCCGGGTACTTTACATAGAGAATTCCAATTTAAAGCTTAAAATTTTGTAAAATACCCGGAGTATAATACTAGATCAATATATAATTTATATTCCAGATATATAAAAACGCCAGAATAATTAGTTTCAGCGTTTTTTTTTACTTTACATATAAAAAATGCCGGAACAGTCAGTTTTGCGTTTTTATATATATAAAAACGCTGGAACAGTCAGTTTCGGCATTTTTTTTGTGTTTTTATATATAAAAAAATGCCAGAACAATCAGTTTCAGCATTTTTTTTTACTTTACATATAAAAAACGCCAAAACAATCAGTTTTGATGTTTTTTTTTATTTTACATATAAAAAACACTGGAACAGTTAGTTTCAGCGTTTTTTTTACTTTACATATAAAAAACGCCAGAACAGTCAGTTTTGGCATTTTTTTTATTTTACATATAAAGGACGCCGAAACAGTCAGTTTTGGCATTTTTTTTTGCGTTTTTATATATATAAAAATGCCAGAACAATCAGTTTCGGCATTTTTTTTTACTTTACATATAAAAACGCTGGAACAGTCCGTTTCGGCGTTTTTTTTGCATTTTGCCAATCTAATTAAACCCGGGTATTATACATAGCATGTACCCTGGGTATTTTAAAAATCCTGTACCCCCCCTATGTATAGTATCCACCCGTGTATAGTACTCCCGGGTACAGGCCAAAACCCCCAAAATTTGCAAGATATCTGGGGTACTGTAGCCCATGATATACGGTAGTTCCATAATGTTGATTGAATGTCTTAATTCCTTTTGTTGTGTTAAGTAGTTCTTTCTCTTTCAATTCGTTCTTATGTAATTTTCTCATTATGCTTCTTATGTATAACAAGTCCTTGTGTTCTTTTGAAGAATCTTCCATTTCTTTATAGTTCCTGTTAATGTTAGTTTTGTTACCTCCTATCTTCTTGTGGAGGATGTGTTTGAGTGCGGCCTGTTATGTGCAACTGCATATGGGGTCTTTGCAATAGAAAGGTACGAAACTCAAAAAAAAATAAAAATTTAATTAATATTAAATTTACACTTATTTTAGTATAAAAAACATAATTAGCATATAAAGTAAATTTAAAAATTTTTTTGAGTTTCATACCTTTCTATTGCAAAGACCCCATATGATATCCCATAGTTTGTTTAACATATCCTCATTTTGTCTGTGTATTTCTATATAACTATAGGCATTGTGTTTCTCCAAAAGGCTGTTGAAATGTCTCTTATATTCATTCCATTGTTCGTTTGTGGTATTTTCATAGTCATATAAGATACGCGTTAAGCTTCTTTCTGCTCTTCTACCTCCTCTATTATTTGTGACTATTATGTCAGTAAAAGAGATTTCCACAAATGTTATGTTGTAGTCACTATTTGTAATGTTTATTGATTGGTATATGTTGCTTTTTTTATGTTAGCTTTGAGTTTGGAGTCTGCTCATATGTAGTCAATTCTGGTTGATGTATTGCTATTTTTTCAAGTGAAGCTTCTCTTTTTTGGGTTTAATTTTCTAAATGTATCTGTGAAAAATGCGTTATCTAACCATATAATAATATTCAAAGATATCTTTCCAAGTTTAGATGGACCGCTATAATCTAATGTTTTATCCATATATGAATTAAAATGTCCTATCAAAGTATAGTATCAGTTTTTCCTACTATGATTAATGAACTCTTTTTTTATATAGCTTGTTAATTTGTTTTATTTTTTTATATCTGATGGTAGTATATATACTACTCCTATTATGAGTGTACAATTCTTAAAAAGTAACCAAGACTCTATGTAATAAGCATCAATTTTATTTATTTTCCTGATGTGTTTTTCCCATTTCTTATTGATAATTATGCACACTCCAGATCCTTTTTTCTTATTATCTTTATTAGTCCAGAATGAAGTATACTCTAGATTGTTTTTATTCCAGAGTTCTTCCTGTTTTCGATTCCTATTTGTTTCACATATGCCTATAATGTTGGTTCCTTTATTTGAGCAATATTCTACTAGTAAGTTTGGTTTAGAATTGTCTTGTTCGAGTCCATTAATGTTGTGTCCCATGAATTTTAGGTTAATTTTATTGTCGTTCTCTATGTTGCTGTTATGTCTGTATATTTCTGTACTATGTTGCAGGCAGTCAGTATTTGTATATTGTACACGCATCGCACTTTTGTCCTGGTTGTTTTTGAAGGAAATGTCAAGGGTCTAGCTGTATTTTCCCGTTTCTAATTCTATTGTACATGTAGTTTTCGTGACTTTTTTTGTTGGTTTTAATGAGAGCAGCTTTTGTTTAGACCAGCTAAACAAATTCTTTATTGTTTTCTTTATTTTCATTTTCGCCTCTCATATATACTAATGTTTTTATATTATTTTTTGTAAAAATTTTGTTTAATAAATTAAGAAAAATAAAGATAACAATAACTTTATTCTGTTTTAAAATTAAGAAAAATAAATATCATGTAAAAAAAATTTTTTTTATTTAAATTAAAATTAATTGAATTAATAAATTAGATTATAACTAAAATAATTAAAATAATTTTTTAAAAAAAATCATATTTTTATATATATAATATTGTAAAAATTACTAGAATATTTTTACAGCAAAAAGAATGGATTTCTTAATTTATTTTTATTTTAAAATAAAGATGTTAGTCGTAATTAATTAGATGATATTATAATATTACAATAGGACCCTGAATAATATTAATATAACTCACAAATAATCTGCATGCGTTTACTATTAACTTTACACAACTTTTTTTTCATAGTAACACTATATAAACTTACATTTTATTTAAAAAAAAATTTTATAAAATTTATAAAAAATTCATTAATGCTATAATGAATTATTTAATATAAAGGTAAGATCATGTGACTTGCCAATCTAATCTTATAATCCAAATATCTGATCTTTTTTTAATTATTTATCAGTTTATTTTTGTAGTATTGTCAGATGAAAAGCATAACTGGACTTTTAGAATTAAAATAATGGAGAATTGAAAGAGATGTTTCATTATTTTTTTTAATTAATTAAGTTATTAACTTTTTTTTATTTTTTGTAATGTTACTGGATAAAAAGTATGATTGGATTTTTGAAATTAAGGTAAAGAAAATAAGGTTGCTAGGTGAAACTAGGTAGTTTAGCAAACTGTCTAAATATCAAAAGGGTAAAACTTGACAAAACTATATTAAAATCTTAGTAAAAAATTAGCGAAACTTGACAAATGTCAAAATTTATAGTAAATCATATTAAATAATGAAATAATAGTAAAGTATTATTAAAAAATCAGTAAAACTAAAGTTTAGACGTTTAGCCAAATTTAAAATTAGTTTAGGCAGGTAACCTTAAAAGGAGAGTAGAAAAATATTTTTTGATATTTTTTTTTAACTAATTAATTAATTATTTTTTTTTTTCTTTTTTGTAGTATTGCCAGATGAAAAGTACAATTGAACTTTTAAAATTAAAATAAGGAGGTAAAAGAAATGTTTTTCAGTATTTTTTTTAACTAATTAATTAATTTTTTTTATTTTTTTTTGTAGCGTTACCAGACAAAAACATAACTAAACTTTTGGAATTAAGGTAAGAGAGAGTTGGGAAAAGTATTTTATTATTTTTTTAATTAATTAAGTTATTAATTTTTTTTTTATTTTTTGTAATGTTATCAGATGAAAAGCATGACTGGACTTTTGGAATTAAAGTAAAGGAGAATAGGAAAATGTTTTTCAATATTTTTTTTAACTAATTAATTAATTATTTTTTTTTCTTTTTTGTAGTGTTGCCAAATGAAAAGCATGCACAGATTTTTGGAATTAAGGTAAGAGAGGGTTGAGAGAAATGTTTTATTGTTTTTTTTTAATTAATTAAGTTATTAACTTTTTTTTATTTTTTGTAGTGTTGTCAAACGAAAAGTATGACCAAACTTTTAAAATTAAATAAAGTAAAGAAGAGTAGTGAAGTATTTTTCAGTGTTTTTTTAACTAATTAATTAATTGTTTTTTTTGTAGTATTGTTGAACAAAAAGCATAATCAGACTTTTAATTTTAAATTGTAAGGTGTCTTTCATTGTTCTTTTTTTAATTAATTAAGTTATTAACTTTTTTTTTCTTTTTTTATAATGTTGTCAAATAAAAAACATTTGGAATTAGGATATTAAAAACTGAAAAAGAATAATAAAAATAAATAAATTTGATATAAAATACTGAAAAAAAGTGAAAAAATAAATAAAATAAAATAAATTTTGGTAAATACTGAGTAATTTACATTTATTGAAATAAGTATTTTTTAATAAATCCACATATATTTATTATAAACTTTATACAAATATCATATATAAGTTACTCCTATATTGATCAATCTACGTAAACTCAATTTATGAATATTAGTATTGTTTGGAATTCTATTACAACTTTAACACTTTGAGGAAGCTAGATTGGAACCTATTACCTACAACACTATGTTTTATAATTACAGTTATAGGTAACATCTTTACTCTAAAATTTTATATATAATTATATACAAATATATAAAGTAGGCAAGATCTCTTTTTTTCAATAAACTTTAATAAAAGACCTTAATAAAAATATATCCAATCTCGTGACCCATACTTAATTAGCGTAAATACACTAAAAAAAAGTTTATAATTAGTATTTACTTTTTCTATGTGACTTTAACTAGTTTAACTAAAGATTAATATGTATCAGTTAGTAAAATTTAAAATAAATAATCCAATTACATCTTTTCTTTTATTTAAATCGTCTAACAAAATCCTAAAAAAAAAGTTATACCAAATTACCAAAACACTGATCTATATTTAATATCTTCAACTTTTTAAAACTATTAATAAAAAAAAAACTAAAAACTAAAATATAGATAGGCAAAAAATAAAAAATAAAGAAAAGTCATTAATATTTTTAGAACTTAAAGAAAAAACTAGAAAAAAGGTAAATAGCTTTAAGTTACTATTTTTATAACTTCTATTTGTCCTTAAGTAAAAAATAAGCAATTATTACTTATGATTATAGATGCCACCCAAATTATTTTGAACTGCTATAATTATAATTTGGAATGTCATAATTTATTTAACATATATATAATTTATTATGTAAAGTGCCAAAATAATTTAGGATATCATAATTATTATATATTATGATATGTATAAAATAATTTAGATGGTATTTATACTTCTATTATAAATAAAAACTTTAACTAATGACTTTACTTTGTCTATCTTAATATTTGCAAAACATTTTCTAAAATATTTAAGATCAGATTTATCTAAATACAAATTTTACAAAAGTTTTTAGAAATACAAAAAAAACCTAAAGTTTATAATTATAAGCTATTTTCTTGTTAAAGTTTATACTAAGTCAGTAATTTTGTTAAAACTTGGTAATATTAAATCAAACAAGTTTTAAAAGATATGGCTAGATCCATAAAATATAAAAACATTATTTGTAAAGAGGCTAAAAAACTAAAAATCCAAATTTTTTTTTAGCAATTTTCTACCAGAAAAATGGTTAAGATATCTATAAGTAAGAAATATAATCAATCCAAAAAAAATATTAAAATATCATAATGATTCTTTTTCATTCACTTTGTCCTTTTACTTTCCTTTATCCATTTAATAATTTAATTTTTTGTTACAATATACTATTATTATTATTTATTTTAAACCTCTTAATTGAAATTTAAACAATTTAATTTTTTATTTTTAAATGTTTTTTTTCCATATTTCAATCTATTTTCTAATATATTAGTAATACTATGAAACTTTAGTATTTTATTTTCTTTTTGATTAATGTATGCATCTTCTTATCTATTTTCTTATTATATGTCTTTATTTTATCTAAAAATTATTACACATATTCTTATTATTTATGTATAAATAAAATAAAATTAGTAATTACTATTAAAAAAAATCTAAAAAGTTATTTAATAAGAAAAAAAATAAAGCATTAGTTAATTTTTGTTATAGCAAAAATAAATATTCCAAAAAACTAAAAAAAATTTACAGTAAAATTCAATTTAAAATATTATCTATCCAACAGTTATTTAAAACCTATAAATAAAAAAAAAGTTATAATTAATAAAATTTTACTATTAAAAATAATTTAAAAAAAAATAACTAAAAAAAAACTTTTTACTCAAAACTATTAAAGAATTTATAAAATAAAAAAAAAATTTTTTACCAAAAATCTTTGATGATTATTTATATGTCATATTTAGTATGTGTTGAGAAGAATGTGAGATTGTATTTGTATGCTAATATTTCTTAATCAGTTTTTCATCTATGAATCAATACTTGATAAAAGCGCAGTATTATTTAAAAAAGTCATCATGTATTACAAAAACAAGTCATTACCACTATATTATTTATTCTCAAAACTTTCTACATATACTCAAGCTTTTATATGGATTAATAATAAAAAAGCTCCTTATTGATTTAGAAACATGATCCCAGTGTCTATTATAATTTTAAGGAGTATCTGTTGATGTAATTTTGTGATGAATCATAATAATGTAATTTCCCTAAAGATTTATTTTAAAGATCAATCCTTAAATGCACTACAAATCTTATAAAAAGATAAAGCTTTATTTAGTGAATCCTTTTATCCACTTTGTGCAAGTAAAGTAAAAAAGGATTAAAACAAATATTCAAACTTACCACTATTAACCTCAACAATATCAACAATCAATCAAACAAGTATATTCTGTAAAATAATAGCAAAATTAATTTGTTTGATTTCTTGACTTAATTTTAGAAAATTGCTATCATACAATGCTAATCATTTTTCTCAGCTCTATAGATGCTCAAAAATAAAGCAGACATATTACCTTTCTTAATTCTTTCTACATATTTGATATTTGCTGAAAAAATCGTGATCATTGTCATGTGCCTAATTAGTACAGTATTAATTTCTGTCACCAGATTTTCATCATATGCTGAGATACAGTGTGCAATATATTGAATAAAATTTTCTGGCAATGTCTTGATACTTGGCGTAATATTGTTCTAGCGATAAAAAAATTGAAACACCTTTATTAACTAACAAATTTCTTGAATATGAGACGGAATAGAATATTGTGAAAATGAAGTATAGTAATAAGTGTGAATTAGAAGTTTCAACTTGTTTTATTTCTTTTACCATATTGCTAATCTCAGAATTCTTCACATAGGTTTGAAATTATTTTATCTCAGAGAGTTTTCTTGCAGGAAATAATCTATTATATAATCTGTAAGTGGAATAGACTAAAATTCTGTAGATATAAGTGGTATAATTTATTTTAGAATTCAAAAATTATGGGATATGGTTAGAAAAATAAATAGGCGTAATAGTTTTATTAATTATAAATACAATATTTTCTGAAAATGTGAGAGCAAATAAATAACTTGGTACTAGGACTTGCATTAAATGGTCTAAGATCTGTATACTCTCTCCCTCTTTGATAGCAGGTCAAAATAAGTGCAAATTTTATTTTTTGAATCTGGAATAATTAATAAAATTTATGTGATATTGTATATATGTATATCATAACAAAAATGAAAATTAAAAGTATAAATATGTATTTGGCAATATTATTTAGTTCGTGTATAATTAAAATATCTCATGATGACTCAAATTTATCAACATGATGTATAAGAATTTCATAACTTTGGAGTTTAGATCACAAAACGCATTTTTAATTAATAATCATAAGCTTAAAACGTGTTAAAATAATTAATGAAGTTTAATAAAAGTTTATTCTGAATCATAAATATATAATCAGTAAGTTAATATAAAATTCTTTTCAGAAAATCAGCTTTAGAAAAAATTTTTTTACTATTAATAATAACAGACAATAGATAACGAGTGAAAGAATGTAAAGTTGATCTTTTTACTAACAGCAAGATGCATAGTATAATCAAAAGTCAACTTTTAAGAATGGATATAAAGAACTGACTTGAATATTTTGAAGAAAATGATGAAGAGATTAAGGCTTCTCTTAATATGCTTTTATCAGATAAAGTTGAAACTTTTTTTGATTATTATTAAGTGCTTAAGAGATAAATGTTTGTCGTTGTGACGCTATTAACTTTTCTTAATAATCTAACATTCTAACCCAATTTAGATGAACATTCAGGTAAGCCTTTACGTTATAATGATTGGTCAACTTGAACGTGATGCACTTTCCTTGATAGATGCCAATCTTCTTTTTTTTTCTGCATTGATATTTCTAAACAAAATTTTTTCTTGTAGTCTCTTTAAAATAGTCTGAAAAAGAAATAAATGAGGTTAAGAAGAAGGTTCAACTTTTTGAGAATGAGCTTTATAAAACTAAGTTTACTGTCACAGTTTCACATGAAGTTGAAAAGAATGTTTTAAATAATGCAAGCCTTGCCCTTAACGAAATCTTCTCTTTTTTAAAAAGTGAAACACCAATATCACTTGATAGTTTAGATACAATGAGTTTACTGCATAATTGTATAAATGAAGATGAAGTGCAAAAAAAATTCATAGTTTTTCGAGAGACAAATTAAATGCAATATTATTGATATATCAACTTCAAACTGGCTAAAGAATCCTATTAGAAAGATTGATATTTCTATCGTTGATGGATCACAAGTTTTGTGAGTTCATCTTGTATTTGGAATTGAGATCAAACATTTATTAAATAATACTATCTTATATCACGAGACAATCAGACAACTTGTAGACTATTTTCAAATTATTTTTTAAATGCAATATGAATGACATTTTATTATCAGCGCAGTTTGTTATACTAACTTTATAGAGTTCATATACACTAATTCTGAATTTAAACTTAAATGTTCAGGTTTATTGAAACTTAGTTTTACTAAACTAATAATAGGAATGCAAATGCTACTAAATATGTTGAGTTCGAATCAATATCAGTTCAGCTACTCTTCACCTAAAGATTATGAAGTGTTAGTCAATACTTCAGGCTTTACCTATAAAAGCGTTCTTTGACAAGCAGATAACAGATGAGGATCATTTATTTTCTTCAGCTTTATAAACTCAAAAAAAGCCATTCATAAAGCCTCTATGAATTTCAACAATGAGCTGAAGATGCTCAGGATTCTTAAAAATTGCGAGTACATTTTCCAAGTTATTAAAAAAGAATTACTTTCAAATGGTAGAATGTATATTCTGATTTTTATGTAAGATCATCAAAAGTATTTTAATTGATCATTTTCATATAGATTCATTGCATCTCAAAGCCAAAAAACATAGTGTAAAAGAGACTTTAAAGGCTTTACGAGATGTTATAAAAGCTTTAAAGTTTTCTCATGAACATTATATTTATCATAATGTTTCATATTTAAATATCGTATACAAAAATCAAAGAGGCTATTTTATCAATTGGAATGTAGCATCAAATACTTCTGACTTAGTGAATACTCTATTGACCAGAACTTATCTATTTTCTTTTCTTCTGGTATATTTATCTACTTATTATTTATGCAATGATACATGTAATTTCATATCATTTCAAATTTAGGTTTTGATGTGTTTCAAATCTGAAGTTCTTCACATATATTTAATTAATGATGAAATTGAATTCTTATTTTATGTATTTATGTACATAACTTGTGATAGAATTTTGCGCTGGTGAAATATTCAGATTTATTAATAAGTATCACAATACAATATAATGTAATGATCTGTCTGTTTGAATTTAGAAGGCACTTGGTCAAGTATGTTTATGATAAATTTCACGAATATTTATTAAAATTTCACAACATTATTTTTCCATATGGTAATAATCTTAAAAAAAGAGACATATTGATTGATAAAATTATTGAAATTTTCAGAGATCAGATAAATTATTTGTAATATTATTATTAATGTCTTTGTAGTGAAAATATATATAATAATTAATACTGTATATGTAAATAAAAACACATACAACTTCCGCTATATTAAAATATTAAATCATTAGCATAACTACCAATAAATAAATACATGAATTTTATTACAAATTATTCAGTAATAACAGTTTATAGAATTTATATTCATGATGTGACTAGATCAATTTATGTGACATATTAATTACTCATAATCGAAAAGAAGTTACCAGCACTTCTATTTTTCTTTGAACATAAGAAAGTATTAGGTATGCTAAAAAAACTTATTAAAGAATTATCCTCCACTGGTCAAAATCAATTCTATCAGGTACATATCAGGGACTTATATATCGGCGGCTAATCAGATAAATATCGGGTATTTTTACATATCGGGTACCTGATTTATTATACTTCAAAATATGCCTAATTACCAAGACCCCGATATTTAAACTATTGGTCACCGATATGTTATTTAATATATATTGGGCACAGTTCTATCTTACACATATTGGATACCCGATATGTGATACAAATTTTAATATGTTAGATTTCATATTATATAACGTATTAAGATATTTTTTTGAGTTTACTTTCTTTATAGATTTTTCTTTTTAGAAATTTTTAATTCGTTTAATGTAGTTAAAAAATTTTTATTGTCTTATTTGTTGAATGCATTATCAAGTTTATAAATTTTTTGTAAAGTGTTTAAAAGTATAATTATTATTGTTAATATTTTTATTTTATTACGTATTTTATTACAATAAATTAATAAAAAAGTTACAGTCATTTATAATACAATTTTAAAAAAAGTTTGCTCAAACTTTTTTTAATCGTGATCACGTTAGGATCAAGAGGAACAAGGGAAACTGCAACCTAAAATAAATAAAAGAAACGTTAAAACTGTTTCTTTAATATTCAAAAAATATCCCTCACTCCTTCCTTACATTTCAAGTCTGGAGTTCAGCAATCTGAAAAAATAAAGAAAGAAATGTTAGTAACGTTTCTTTAACATTAAAAAAAAATCACCATCCTTTCCAACTTACATTCCCAAGTCCAGTTCGTCCAAGAAGGCTGGCAACCTAAAAAAAATAAAGAAACGTTAGTAACATTTCTTTAATATTAAAAAAAAATTCCCCCACTCCTTCCAACTTACATTTCAAGTCCGGGAGTCCAGCAACCTAAAAAAAAAATAAAAAAAAATCATGGTTTAGAAAACTGTAAAAATAGATTGATCATGATAATCAATGATCGTTAAATTAAATATGTAAACACCAAAAGGTTTCGGCAGTTTAGCAAAAATGAGTTTGATCACATATTTTGAAAATGTGAAAAATTATTTCAAGATTTTATATTGTAAATTGATAGATTAATTCTCTCAATTTGATCTATGGAAAGATTTTAGTAACATTTTGGAAGAATCAGCGGTATTAGATCTGTCACGCCTAAATGTACCTTTTTTAAAAATTTATTGGAGACATTTCACCATTACAATATATTATATAATATATGACGACAGATTGTTTATTTAATTAATATTTTAATAAAAAAAAATGAATGTTTATTGAATAAAAGCAATTTATTATAATAAGCTTTAATTACTTATAATTGAGATCGAATTTTTTAATTTCAGTTGAATATAGGCCGATATTAAATCAAATTATAAAATAGTAAAAATATTAAAATAATAATTAGATGACTATATAAAATATATATATATTTAATAAAAAATAATAATAATAAAAGATAATAAAAAATAAAAAATAATAATAAAAATAATAAAAATATAAAAATATAAATAAAAAAATAAAAATAAAAATAAAATATAAAAAATACAAAATAAAAAAAAAAATAAAAATAAAAAAATATAATTTACAGATTTCGAAGCTGCCGATGCGCAGTGTTTCTACGCCGCTTACGACTGTGATGGTTCCCTAAGAAATATATATAAATTTAGAACTTAAATAACTTAAATATAAATTAAAAAAATTCTTAATAATTACCAGGTCTGTCCTAAAACTTTGTGCAGAACTGCCTATAATATCTTTCTCCTTCCCAGGACTACCTTCCATTTCGTGCACCATTCCTCCATTTACAGAAATTCTAAAAATGTTAATACTATTAATTTTTTATTTTTTTTTAATTTTTTTTTTATGATTTATTATTATTTTACTAACATTAAAATTCCTGACCAAGTTTCTCCACTTTCTTTCTACCTGTTGGCTAGTGAACCTCACGCAGAACTGTCTCCAAATTCTTCGAGCTAGGCTCTCCCAGAATTCGGAGCGGTCCCTCCCGGGTATGTCATGGTAGTAGTTGTTCCTTTTTCTTTACATTATTTATTTAATTTTTAGTTCAAGAAATGTAAGAGAAAAAAAAACTAGAATATGATCAAAGTTATTTATTAGTTTTCATTTAATTTTTTACCTCCTATATCTTATTAAATATTCAGTTATTGCATCAGTCCAATTTGTGGGCATTTTAAGAAAAAGAATATATAATAATAAAAAATAACAGCAACAAATTTTAAGAAAAAGAATATATAATAAAAATAACAACAACAAATTTATTGTAAGAAAAAAAAAAAAGATGAAACCTCTTTTTATAAACAATTTTTTATCACCTTGTATTATTATATTAATTACCCTTCAAGAACATTTACGTAAATTGTTCTAATTTCTCAAATATGTCATGATTATTATGATCTGTCTTCTTTATATTAATTATAATACAGATACAGATCTACAATACAATCAATCATAATGAACAAGTTAAACTTGACCTAAAGTCAATTATAATGATCGTAATTCCAAAATATCAAGATAAAGGTCTTCTTTTTAATTATATATCAAATCTAAAAAAGGTAAAATCTAATAATACAGATACGTAAATAAATAGTGTTTTTTATTTTGGTTTATAATAAGCTTTTGCTAATTATAGACTACAAATAAAACAATTACAGATCTACAATACATTACACAAAGATCTTGAGCAAACGAGTTCAACTCGAGTTCAAAGCAAACAATTTAAATTCAAAATAAAATATCCAAGATTAACAAAAAAGTTGGTAACGTTATAATGAAATCGGTAGTAAAACTTAATTTAATCATCTTTAATTAGGTATAAAAATTCTGATAAATTTAATAAAATCAGTGATTTTTTAATAATTTTATCAACTCAAATTGAGCACGAATAGTGAATAATCAAGTTTGTGCTTCTTCGCTAATATTGACTTGTGCATTCGATAGGTGACTGATTTTGTGGCTGATGTAGCTGAATATAATATTACCCAAATAACCAATAAAAATTGATAATTTTGTTGATCATGTGATTGCACGATCATGATTTAATTATTTATTTATCGTATTTTTTTTTTTTTTTCAAAAACTTTTTCTCTCTCTCTCAAATTTTTACTTTATTGTTTGGTATATTTTTTGTTGAAATTTCTTTTCCTATTATTATGTTATTTATAATATTACCCAAATAACCAATAAAAATTGATAATTTTGTTGATCATGTGATTGCATGATCACGATTTAATTATTTATTTATCGTTTTTTTTTTTCAAAACTTTTTTCTCTCTCTCTCAAATTTTTACTTTATTGTTTTTGTCTAAAAAATAAAGATAAAGGTATATTTTTTGTTGAAATTTCTTTTCCCATTATTATGTTATTCTTAACACTCTTATTAATATATTTTTCCAATGTATTTCTTCTCACTAACGTCCTAAACAATGTTCTACTATCGAGTTTTTACTTTATTGGTTTTTCTAAAAAATAAATACAAAGGTACATTTTTTGTTGAAATTTCTTTTTCCATCCTGTTAACACTCTTACTAATATTTTTTTCTAATGTGTTTCCTTCTACTAACGTTCCTACTAACAATGTTCTACTGTTAAACATTTTTTATTCCTTACTTTTACTAATACTTCTACTAACATTAACACTAACATTAATACTTATACTTTATATTTTTTTTATTGACGTTCCTTTTCTACTTCTACTAACTTTCATACTAACATTAATACTAACACTTTCTAATGTAAAAATTTTTTTATTAACGTTTCTTTTCTTTTGCTAACACTTCTACTAATATTCATACTAACACTTTTATTACTAACATTTTACTTTCTTTCAAATTAAATAGATATAATGAAATGAAAACAAGCAAACAAGTGAACATTAATTGTAAATTTGTGTAAAGAGTAGTGAATTTTTTTTATAATATTTTTTGTATAATATTTTTTTTATTATCGATTGAAAATATAAATAAAACTTTCAGTAATTACAATTAAATGAATTAAATTACTTTTAAATTATAATTGTATTTAAATTATAAATCTACTACTATTAATGCCCCATAAATGCTATACTTTTCGGCTATCTGATATGTGTGAAAATTATGAAATTATGCTTATATTTCAAATACAAATAGGATACATATCGGGTATATATAGGATACTTATTAGCACTATCCGATAAGTGTATAATATCTGTCCGATATTTTTTTAAAATATATCGGGTACCCAATAAATCTATGATATGTAACCAATATTTAACTACCCAATATGTATGAGATATGTACCCAATATGTATATTATATATCACCAATTTTCTGCATCTGACGGGTACATATCGGGTACCCGATATGTGTAGTATTATTAAATAGCATACACATATTTCACACATATCAGGTACATATTGGGTAGCCGATATGAACCCGATATGTACCCGATAGCATCAATTTTGACCAGTGTAAATTTATGAGATCATAAATTCTCAAAATATTTTGACTATAATATCACATAAGTTTACGAGACTGTAAATTCTTGAAATATTTTGACCATATATTACATAGATCTTACGATATTGAAAACTTATGTAATATTTTGATTATAATATTATGTAAATCTAACAAAATTGTAAACTTACGTTTTATTTTGAAATTTTTTGATTACATCATAAACATTCGTAAACTTACAAAATCGTAAACTTGGAAAATTTTTCACATTATAAAATTTCCTGATGCTAATGAAACAATTACTAAAAAAACTTTTTTTTAATATTTATATAAACAATTTTTTTTCAAATATGATCTAGTGCAAAAATATTTGTACCTTAACAAAAATGAAAATGATTTATGCCAAGATAAATATCATATGACCTAAATAAAGTAGGCTGAAAATTTAATATATATTAGAACATATCTGAACACATATTTTCCAAAAAAAATTTTAATTTACCATAAGTTATTCTTCCTTGAAACGAAGCAGTACACCATTAATGGACAACAAAAAATTGATAATAATGAATGTTTACAATTACTTTTTAAAGAATAACTTCACAAAAGAAGTAATCAAAAGCTCATATTATGCAAGCGGATTGCTGAGGTATTGGAGGTAGCTGAGGGTACAGTTGGGAGCATAATATCAGACTGGAACAGGTATGATGACAATATTTTTACACTGCACAAGTCTCTCAGAATGCCTAAATCAGAATCTGATGAAAATATTTTAGAACTTTTGTGTACAAAAATTTTGGATGCAAATAAAAAAGCTGAACAATTTACCATACCTATCTTGCTGCAATTTCTCACTGAAAATGGATATGAGTTTTTAAATGGAAGCTTCTTCAAATATTACACTGCTTGGGTTATTATTATGATCAAGGTGAACATCAAAATATTTTTCATGAATCACCTAATAATGTTGCATTCTGTTGTCATTATCTCTGCTTTCAGTTTGCTAATTTTGAAGGCAAGAATGATGTCTTATGACATACTGAAGTATTTCTTGATAAGTCATATTATCATTTACATCAAACTTCTCGTAATACTTGAGTTCCTCATCAAGATATTGTTCTAACGTCCAGACATAGTCCTTTATTAGTAATTTTTGAAGCAATTGTTGTATTTAGGAATAATCTTCTAACAAATTATATAGTGAACTAATTCCTAACTTTATTCATATTTAGAACTCAACTATTAAACCTCTAAGAGGCTGTGAAAGAAAAAAAAATAATGCTGAGGAGTGAAATGACATACTAGATTTTGTTAAAGATGCCAACATTGTTTCTAACCAAGTTGACTACCATGGAAATTTTAATGCTGATATTTTTGAAGACCTTTTTTCAACTCTGTATAAGACACTTCATGAAAATTATGGACCTGTGAACATTCATATGGAAAGTTATCACAAATAGTATATTAAAAACATTCCAACTTCAAGTGCGAAAAAACAGGATTTAATTGACTGGTTAAATATACATGACATTACTATTTTTAATGATTTAAAAAGGCCAGAATTTCTAGAACTAGTTTGAAAGAATAAGGAAAAGGTGCAATTTTCTTGTATAAAAATTACAGAACAATATGAACATGATCTTTTACTCCTCTATATCATTGTGAATTGCAGCCTATTAAAGGTATTTGGGTAGTTGTTAAGAGTAAAGTTGCATGTTTAGGATCGCATTTAAATCTTTTATCTGTTAGAAATACACTTCTAGAAGCGTTTAAAAAAAATTACTTTACAGGTTATTCTTGGACTTTAAAGAAGAGTACTTAAAAATACTAAAAAATATTTTGAATCTGACGAAGACACACAATTAATTGATGACGAATTTGATGAATATAGTAATTCTGATGAAGATGCATAATCTTGATCTAATATTTATATATAATCTTTCCCAATATGTACTGTTATTATTTAAATAAAAAAAAAAATTACATAATAAAATTTTTTTTATTGGTATTTTGTTTAAGGTACAAATGTTTTTATACTGGACCATATAAATTTATTTAATTTTTTAAGAAATAATAATATCGATGCCTATAGTACAGCTAGAATCAATTCTACTAAATTTCCAGATATTTTAAAAATTAAAAATAACAGGATTAGAATATACTTTCAGATATTATTATAGATGATGTATTATCTTTATTATGTTTTATGTTTTATTGACAAAATAATGTAAAATACATGAGATTACATCAAATACCCAAAGGTAAGTCTGTAGTAAATGTACATGTAACATGAATCAAAATGAAATTAAGAAACAATTATACTATACTATGATACTAACACCCGATTAAAACTGAGAGACCCTGCTGGAACTAATTCCCAGGTTTCACTTAGGGCAGAAAACTGTAATGATCCATCCCCCACGAATACCCTCGAAACATGATAACCATCCCAAAAAAGAAAAAAAAACCAAAATATATTTTTACTTAGTAGCTAAAAGCTAAAGTATATTATACTAGTGGAAATTAGTTCAAACTATTACGTAACCCTATAAGTATAATAATCTATGTATTTAATATTATTTCTAATAAAAGAAGAAATAAAATCAAACAAATTAATAAAAAAAGAATCTAAATTAAACAAAAAAAAAGAAAAATTATGATTTATATTATATTTAGACTTATAACGATAAAATCGCTTAATACGCCTAGTAAAGCCCAAGACTTCTTCAGATATAGAGAAACCAGTACATCGATCTTGCCATAAAAGAGCGCAATCATCATAAATATTATCATAAGTGCGAAGGATTAACTCAATCAATTGCGAATGTGATAAGTGAGAGTTAAGAAAGTCACATAGAACAAAAGGGACGAAACCCTTAAGAATATCTATGAAAGTAAATTGATCTAACAGACAGGATTGTAAGTTGGTGTAAAAACCTAAGGCATCGAATTTCACAGATAAATTAATGATGTCTATATTAGGTTGTTGGATGAGAATAAAATCCAAAATATAATTCTTGAATTTATTATAAGTTCGTAAGATAAAGTTGTTGTGATATGAGCAATTCCATATATGTGAAAAAGTTTCGAATTCTTCGTAGCAAAGTAAACACATCGCGTTATCGTACACAGAATAAAATTGCTTTTGGTTTTTTCTAAAACCGGAAGTTGTTCTGCTAACATATTGTATTTGAAAAGTTTTTTCTTATGTTGATTAAAGTCAGTTGACGAGATATCCCCATTGTTGTTAAAAACATTGAAGGTGAGTTTCCAATCTACTATATCGACATATTTTCTATTTTGAGATAAGGAAAGAAAAGTGAGGAAATTGTCACAATCGTTATAATATTTGATGAAGGTTTGAAGACATCGTTCGATCAAGAAGTTATCCCAACAGGGAAGGTAAATTAAATTATTGAAAAAATTATCTTTGATAATGAGCATCAGCGATGAATCAGAGTGTGCTTGTTTACATAAAAGGTCAATGTGATTATTAAAAGCGTTGTCCGTATGTGTCTTAACTTTTTTGAAATGGATAGAAAGATTCTTAAAATGAATTAAGTGGTGAATATTATTCCATATAACGTTGTTATTGGGAAATTTGAAAAAATCTCTAAGAGTGAGAAAGCGCCGATGTGATAATTTTTCTATCATGTTAATGGCATTTTAGCTATCAGTAAATATATCTATATAATAATTACGGGGAGAGATAATTAATGAGTATAATATTGCACTGATTTTGGCCTTTAAGGATGAAGGCCAATTCTCGAGAGTAGTTGTAAAAGAATGAGTGATGGTATTCGAGTCTGAAATCACAAGAAATCCTGCAGTCATCGAGACAAAAGAGGTGTTGACATTAATTAATGAACCATTCATATAGAAAGTAAGACTTGAGTATGTTTTCAAATGATTTTGAATGACGAAAAGTTCTTCAGATTTAGCATTTAATTCAAAATTGTGAAAGAAAGGATCTGAAGAAAGGGAATTGTTGTTATTAGTAAGAGCTAATGAACTGGAGAAAAGGTCATCTCCAATGAACTAATCAATTGATTGTGATTGTATATTCTGTTGTTGCATCAGAATTGTGGATAAAACATTGTTGTAAGTATCCAGATTTACCAGAATAATACGAGAATTTGACCCTTTTGATGTTGTTCCAGTGTATAAGATTGCAGTGTTGTTAAATGAAACGTTAATGTTGCAATATGACGCTGGTTGTTGGTGACGGTGTGGTCTACTTGGGAAAAAAAAGGAAGTAGTATCATCACATCCTTCACATCGTTGTATCTCCATGTGATTACCAATGTGAGAATTAATGTTATAGTGTTCTAAATCAAAAATAACATCATTAAAATTAGTTCATTTTACTGGGGTTCTAATAAAAGGATTACTTCTATTATCAGCATTAAGTAGAATGGGTTTAGCAGAGTGCTTTTTTCCTTTTCTGATATGTTCAGATTCAATGCTGAATTGATTGAACTTAAGAGAAGCCGAATCAAATTGTTGACCATAAGCTTGATTAAGTAGTCTTAATGCTTCAGTGTTGTTTAAGTTATTGATTAAACTATTATACCATTTTAAGGCGACATGAGATGCTAAGTTAAATTTGGCACGGATATCTCATTTAGAGAGATGGTAACCTTGGTCATCCAAAATCTGTTCTAAGAATAAAATGTGATGTTTTTGAAAAAATGAAGAGTATCGATAATAATTTTCTAATAATAAATTGTAAAGAGAAATATTATAAGAAAATAAATTATTAAAACTATCATTATTATAAAAGTTAATATTTAAAAAAAATAATAAAATTAAAGAAGAAATCAAAAAATTATTTCTATATTTTTTAATAATATGTGGAGGAATTATTTGTAATAAAGAAGTGGGTAACCATTCATTATATTAAGTCGTAAGTGAGTGATCTGACCCAATAAAGGTTGATCATTAAGTTGTAAGAGGATATTAGTAACCTTTGCTTGCATCTGGTTATCTTGAATTTTGCGAAAATTATATAATTGTTCATTAAATATAGCATCCGGCGTAGATACAGATAATTTCAATTTCTTTTTAAAAGTATTAAAAAAAGAATGCATGATTTGTTCCATGAAATTTGAAGGCAAAATTTTAAGTTGCGTCCAAAATTTGATACGAGGTATTAATACATGATTAAAAATATAAATCATGTGTTTATCAGTAATGCATTTCTTCGCAAATTTAGCTTTTAATTCGAAGAGTTCGTTCTTAATTCGATTGAGAGTTGACTTGTACGTGTTTTGTTCGTCAAAATAAATGCCTAGTATACGAATAGATTTGAAAGGAAAGGTAGGAGTTATAGTAATGGTGTCAAATCCAAAATCCAACTGTATCGGATTGTGTGATCTTAATTTGGATTTATCAAGACATTTTTTTCTAAGTAAAAGTGAGGATTTCTCTTTGTTGACTTGTATATCCATAAGTCGATAAAAGGAATCCGTTATTTTTAGAATTGATTCCAAGTTTAATTTATTGGGAGCTAACCATTGAGTATCGTCTATAAATGCTATGGATGATATCGTTAAAGATTCATCAACTTGGTTGGAATCATCTTCAGGGTTATTGTTAAGATTGATCAAAGGAGCTTTGATCGTATATCCTAACTTCCTTGATTCTACTACGCATAGAAGAGGGTTATAGTAAATGCACCATAACAACGGTGAAATTACCTTCCCTTAATCGATGCCAATAATAACTTCATAGAGGTCTGTTAAACCGTAAGCTGTTATCACTTGATTGGTTCAGTTTTTGAAAAGGGATGTGATAATTCTTGTAAATGAAGAAGGAATGTTTAGTCTATTCATCGCCTTTTCTAACATAAATATGTTGATCCTATCATATGCTTTCCCAAGATCTTGTAAGAGAAGCCATAATTCGTTGTTTGATTCATTGGCATCTTGTAATATTTCGTTAATTATTCTCAGGGGTTCGAATGTGAAATTACCAGGTAAAGCCGCAAATTGATGACCTCTGAGAACATTGTGTTGTTTTATCACGGCGTTTAGAGTAAACTAATAAAAGCTTTGCAAGGAGTTTCTAATAACGTGATCAGATGAGTATTTGTCAAGCTCGCGAAGAAAGGTTTAGGTTTGGGTATCGGGTAAATTGTAGCCTTTTTCTATGCATCAGGTATGGTTCCTAAATCTATGCATACACAAATAAAAGCATGAAAAACTGATTGATTAATTTTATTGAGGTGTTTCAATATTTCATACGAGATTCCTGAAGGCCCAGATGCCTTGTCGTTAGATAGATTGTTAATAATTTCTATCCAATCCTCGAGTGACGGATAGATAAGAAGGTCAGTATATATGGTGTCATTAATATGATCTTGAGGGGTATATTGTTGAATCCAATCAGGGTGATCATTCATATTTTTCTCAGTGTTGATAGCGCCAGCTACTCGTTGAAAGTGTAAATTAGTTTGTTCTTGAACATCCTGTACGTCTGTGTATAGTATATCTTCAGCATTGTCATTACAATATACTTTGTCTATTGTAATCGATTTGATGTGTTTTTCAGTAATAGAATTAATCATCTTCTTTTTATCATTTTTGTAGTTGTCGTTACGTTCGTCTACAAAAGATTTAATAAGCCATTTGTGATATTTGTAATATTCATGATAAAATTTCGCTTCGAGAGTAGCCAAAGTAGATTGTAATTTGTGCAGGAAGTCTGAAGGTTTGTTTCTGATGTTATTATTAGTATATGCAATGTTATGTCGAGACATAATAGTAGTTAGTTCTGTACGATTATCATTGATAGATCCATCATGATGAGTATATTTTCGTGTGATGAATTCTATGATTCTATTTATTCCATTAGTAGAACGGTCGTCAAAATCTAGATTGCTGTTCTTGGATTTTGTAATCATTCCTTTGAGTGTTGTTATGTCATGATGTAGTTGTGAGTCTCGTACAGGATGGTGACGCCTGGCAGGTTTTTTGAATAATCGATTTTTGATGTTCTTTTTAGCACTGTTAAGAATTATATTTTGAAATTAATTCCATCTTTGATTTAATTCTGCGATGGATTGAATATCACAAATTCGATTAGAAGTAAGTTTTATCGATGTATTTTCCAATTTTTCTGTGATATCTTTATTATGGTTTTTCCAGTTCCATTCACCTTCTTCAGCTTTTATGTTTTTGTAGCTATAGATGTGCGACTAGGATTTTTTCTAGGTTTAGGATCTGTTTTGATAAAGAACAGTTCTTCATAAAGTAATTCTATAGAAATGATACGATGAACTGTTTTAATTGATGGGTTGACGTCTAAAATCTTGCTATCAAAGGTTGAAATTAGAGTATCAGCATTAACCCATATATAATCCAGTTTGTTTTTAGTTAAATGAGGACTATGAGGGTTGAAAGTATATAAATTATGTATATTACTTTCAAAAATAATGGATATGTCGGTAATAAGATTGGATTTAAAATAGTTAAAAATATTAAATCTCCAATGAGAGCTATCGAGAAAAGCGAAGTCATGTCACTTCGCATTGAAGTCTCCCATTATTATAATATCTTTAGTCAGGCTCATTAATTGTTCGTTTGTCCATGATTTAATTTGATTGTATAAGGTTAGGACTTGATCTTTTTCATTCTCCTTAACATTAATATAAACTTGTATAATTCTTAATTTACGTTTTTTCGTATATAAGTCAATGTAACATATATGATTGTTAAAGTGTTGAAACGATTGAACGTATTTGTCGTATTCCTTTTTAATTAAGAATTCAATACCCAAATCTTTTTTCTCTCCTTTCAAGCTATATAATACGTAACGATCACTAATAGATTTAGCGAAGATTTTACTTGTACTATCGTTTAGGCTGGTTTCTGCCAATCCTAATATATCGATGTTGTTATTTTCCATATATTCGACAGTATCATCTAATTTAAGTTGCGTTAAATGCTGTACATTTAATGTCGCAATTAAGAATTTAAATTTTTTATTAACCTTTTTTTTTTTGAGGAATTGTATTATCTTTATTATAGTATGATAATGAACTAATTACTATATTAATAACAATTTATGAAATTAATGGCAAAAGTAATTATATAAAATATAAACAGAAACAACTATGAATAAATTCTATAAAATATTAAAAAAATAAAGCAGGTCTTTAAAAATGATGTCAAAAAGGAATTATTAATACCAAAAGTAATAAATAATTATAATCATTATATAGAAGGAATTAATATAGCAGATCAATATTAATCAAATTATATTATTTAATTTCCTGTCAGATATATCTAATACTCATTATTTTTTTGGTTATTAGATATTTCAATTGTTAATCCATTTATAATTTATAAAATTAAATATAATAAAAAAAGTATAAGTTATAAAAACTTTATAATAGATATTTTATAGAAGTTAATCAAAAAAGCAATTTAATTGAAAAAAATAATTTTTAAAGAAAAAAAAAAGCAAAAGAAGAAAAAAAAGAAAAAGAATCATTCTGAAAAAAAATCTTTATATTTAACTAAAAATTTTAAATTATCAGTTGATAAATTATTTAAAAGTACACTTTTCTCACAGGTCGAATGAAAAAAAATCGTCAAAAATCGGCAGTCCGATTTTTAACCGATTTTTGGATATATTTGTCTGATTTGTGGCTTTTTAAAGCCGATTTTATGGCGCGAATTGTTTATGATCAGAAATACGTTATTTATGAACAAAAAATCGGAATGCCGATTTTGGCAGATTTTGTGAAAATTGGCATTTCGATTTTAAAATAAACATGTCGATAGCTAAAAATAAGACTGCCGGTTTATAGCTATATTTGTCCTATTTATGGCATTTTGCTGCCGATTTTATAGCACGTATTGTTGGCAATCGGAAATTCTTTTATTTTTATCGACATAAATCGGAATACCGTTTTAAAATTATAATTGCCGATTCTCGCAAAATCAGAACGCCTATTTTTAAATAATCATGCCAAATCTCCTAAAATCGGATTGCCAAGTTTAATTCAGTATAAATATTTCAAAAATAGTTTATGCCGATTTATATATCGGATCTTTCTATTATCGATTTTCTCATAATTCATAATTACTATTATTGTCTGGTTTTTTAGCTCGGTATAAACATTTCAAAAATAGTTTATGCCGATTTATATATCAGATCTTTCTATTATCGATTTTCTCGTAATTCATAATTACTATTATTGTCCAGTTTTATTTTATTTTTCCATTTTCGATAATTGATTTATATTTAATATTTAATATGTATGATATATAATATGTATGCTATTATTTTATAATATATACTGCAATTTATGATATATTTATTATTATTATATTATTATATTGTCCATATTATTATTATTATATTACTATATTGTTCTTATTATTATATTATTATTATGTATAGAATGTTTATATAAAATATATTAAAATCATATTTATCTCGTCATGTTACTTATAAATGGCTATAAAATAACCAGTACTCTAAAAAAGAGATTAATAGGATAGAAACGATATTAGAGAGTTAATTTATAAACAACAGAATTTAAATCACTCAAAATACAAGCAGTTGATTTTAAATGATGAAACAAATACCTAAATTTATGTACGTCTTCTGATATCGACCGGTACTTCTAAGTAAAAGGGACCTTGGTGCTCATCTACTTCTAAATTACCATTATTATCATTGTTTTGTTCTTCATTAGTTCCATCATTTTTATCAGCATTACCATTATTGCCATCATCGTTATTATCACCATTACCATTATTGTCATCATCGTTATTATCATCATTACCATTATTATCATCATCGTTATTATCACCGTCGTTATCCTCATCATCATCATCATCATCAGATTCTGGTTCAATCCACCTTGATGATATCCACCAATTAGCCATGTCTTGTGTTGGTCTGCTTTTTTTATCGATATCGTTTAGACGGTAACGTTTGTGACTTAACCCGGTTCCGATGCTTACTCCGATCTCGTCTGCTCGAAATAAGATTCTTTTAACCTAATGATAAATTTATAACTTATTAGCATAAACGCCTATGTTTTAAACTTTCGCAACTTTACGTACTCTAGAAGACCTCCACTCCTTATTGTGAATCTTAATTACAGAATTTGTACTTATCAACCTTCCTGATCTTATGTTATCGTTACGCTCTTCATTTGCCAGAACTTCGTCTTCAGTAGACCATTCATCTGAATGGACTTCTGCGGTATTTACTGCCTTTTCGCAATCTTTAATAAATACTTCCCTAGTCATATTTTCAGGACGACAATCATCTAGAATGCTGTCTTGCGTGAAGATCATGTGTTGAAGACCTTTGCGTGTTCTTGTTATTTTCTATTAAAGAGTAAATTAAAATAATTAATAGATTATATACATTGTCATTTTAAATAATGAATTTCACACCTGATCTCTCCTCGACGTCATGTGTTGCCGTTTATTGTGTTCATCTATCTTACCCTCCTTTTTTAATTTCCAAATCTCTCACCGTGATTTGTGTAGCTGTTTTATTACTTTTAAAAGTTCTGTATCGTATACCTCTAATGAAGAAGGCATCACTGCTTTGACGGCTGGTAGAAGCTTCTTATTTATCGACTTTTTTTGTTTACTAAATGTCTTTGACGTGTCAAAAAGAATCGACGAATCGAGGTTGTTTATAATATGGATTACCTCATCCTATTTAATATAACACTCATTTTTTAACGATCAATACAAAAGAGAAATATTTAATAAAATAAAGATATATTTACATGAACGGTTTTTTTGAAATTTTTATCAGTTATTGGAGGAAGGGCACGCCGATTCTCTCTGGACAGAACTGGGGATAGGCTTCTATTTCTTGGTCCTTCACTCGTTTTTTCTTCCGTTAGCACTTCCACACGTTTGGTAAGATTTGAAATCATGCTTCTTAATTCGCTGACTTCTCTGTTGTTAGCACCTATTATAAATCAGTATTTAATATAAATCATTTAGTATAAAAAATTTTACGTGCAAGTAAGTAAAGAAACGTGAAAGAAATACTACCGCTCGCTGGAGGTGAAGAAGAGGAAATTGTTAAAGATAGATCGGTTAAAGATCCTATAACAATAACATTAAATTGGTATAGTATAAGTAAAATGAAATTTAATTAGCACTAATATAAAACAATATTACTTTTTGTAATTGATCTCCCTCTAGAGACATTTTGATAGTTTCGATTATGTTGAGATTGAGAGCGTGATTGATGTCGATGAGGGGAATGAGAGCGAGATCGAGATCGACGTTGATGGAAACGAGAATGATGGGAACGATGAGGGGAGCGAGATCGACGTTGATGAGAACGAAAATGATGGGAACGATGAGGGGAGCGAGAGCGATGGGAACGCGATCGTTGGGAATGATGAGGGGAGCGAGAGTGATGGGAACGCGATCGTTGGGATTCGGAATGATAATAACGAGATTTGGATCGAGATGGGCGAGATCGAGATTGACGAGTCGTTGAGCGAGATTTTGAGCGACTATGAGATCAATTAATATGAGTTTGATGCCGAGATTGATGAGATTGGGAACGGGAACTAGATTCATTTCGTTGAGATCTAATATGAGGATGAGAGCCATCACGAGAAATAGGAATTAAATTTAAAGGTTTGAATTTTCTCATTATGATATTTGATAATTTGATAATTTAAAGATTAAACAAGAAACAAAGGCTCTATATATAACCGTTACTTACGTCTTCTGAACCATTTTCGTTATCGTCTGATTAAAATAAAAGATAGATTAAATTAATAAGACTCGTTATCATTTAATAAAATATATCGCTATCAATATTAATTAAAATAAATCAATAAATTAAATAAACTTGATATTATATCGCTTTCAATTAATTAAAATGTATTATTTAAAATAATCAGTAAACTACATTAATTAAATTAAGATAAATCAATCAATATTTAAATATATCAGTAAACTAGATATTATATCGCTATCAATTAATTAAAATATATCAATAAACTAAATATTATAGCGTTATCAATTAATAGAATATATCAATAAATTAATTAAAATATATCAGTAAACAATTAATAATTAAAAATATCAATAAATTAATTAAAATATATCAATAAAGTATATCAATGAATTAATTAAAATATATTAATAAACTAAATATTATATCATTATCATAAATAACATGTCCAAATTAGTAATAACACATTTGAAGCTTGATAAAGTTATACTTATGGAAGCTGGATTTTCCGACAGGAAATATAATTGGCGAAAAGAAATATGCTTACTTTGTTAAGCCGACAAAAATAAGGCGAAAAATAAGGCGAAAAATATCGTCAACTATTAATGAAAAAAATGAAAGGCAACAAAGAAAATTTGTTGCATCGTACTAAAACGTGGAGAAAAAAGAAAGAAAGCGTGGTAAACGTACGCAAATGTACCATACTCACGAGCAAATTTATAGTAAACGTAAACAAATTGGAAATCACCGATTTGTAGAACGTGCATGGTAAACGCAAACAAACTTTATAGCTCCTGCCAATCACGTCGGGTGACATTTATGCACTATCTAGTCACGTGGTATTAACAAACTGTACGTCTGTGCCAACTGCCAAGGGCAAAAGAAGAATTAAAGATTTATTAAAACAATTCTATTAATTAACAAGTAATTTTAACCATGACTGATTGTTAGAATAAACGTATATATGCTATAACTCAACGTATTATTGTAAGCGACTCAATAAAAGATAAAATAATAAATATTTGATATCTCGTTAACAGCTTTAAATGATACTGATGTACTAGAAATTGACGAAAATATATAAAAAAAAATGAAATATAGTTTTTCCTAATTTTTGATATATTCGAAAGAATAGGCCAAGTGTTAAATTTTGATGTTATTGCAGTTGCGAACAACTAAGACACTTTTTTTATAACTCTCGCATTTTGATCTGTGAATAGGAAATTGCTACATCTCTACTTAAATTATTTGGATCTTTCGAATTCGTGATGATATATGAGATTTATTAGTAAGTCGATTGACATGTTTCAAGAATCAGATTAATTGAATTTGAAAAAATTTTCTAGTATAATTATACCCCTTAATACCAAATTTAATTAGAAAATTAGCAAAAATAAAATTATATTTTAAAATACATTGGTCTTAACATCATTGTCATGTGTTATTATCAAAATAGCTTAATTACCAAGCTGTGCCTTGACAAAAATGGACCAAGAATCAGGATTGCTGAACCAATTAGATTGATTTGCAATTCCTTAAAAAAAAAAAAAAAAAAAAAAAAAAAAAAAAAAATGTCAGAATCTCTAGATACAAGAACCAGAACCAAAGTGCATTGTTTCTGTAAAGAATGTAACAGTAAATTGGTTGATCCAAGGACTAAACTGAAACATGAGTTAAAATATAAATTAAAATCTAATGCGAATAATAATTTTGGTAACAATTATCAAGAAGGTTCTTCAAATGTTATATCATCTGATGCTGTTGATGAAGATGTAATAGAATGCGACCCAATACAAGAGATAAATGATACATTATCTGATATAACTGAACAATTATCTGAAGATATTGAACAATTGTCCGAAGATATTGAACCTTTGTCCGAAGATATTGAACCATTACTCACAAGAAACTATTTCTTTTTAACAAAGAAGACACCTATACATGAATCGGCAAAACATCGAACGATAAAGAAAGGAAAAATATCCGATCTTGTTCTTGAAAATTTATTATTGGATAATGTAAGAAACGAGAATGATCAAGATGGGGATTCTGAAGATGATGACGATAAAAATGGAGATACTGAAGATAGCGATTCTAATTATTCCGATGATTATGAAGATGATGACGATGAAGAAGTCAATTTTGCATCAACAGATTTCGATGATGGCGAACCAATTCTTCCTAACATTAACATTAATGATAATTATACTTGGACTATTTTGTGGATATTACAATATCAACAACGATTTAAACTTTCCAATGTAGCTATAGATTCTTTGTTCAAGTTCTTAAGATTTTTTCTTTTGACAATAGATGAAAATAAATTTTCATCTTTTCCTTCCTCTTTATATATGGCTAAAAAGGTGTTGGGGATATCCACAACGATAATTAAATATGCAGCCTGTGACAGATGTCACAAATTGTATGATATAAAAGAATTATTAGACAATACTGAAATACCAACTTGCAGTTTTGTAAACTATCCAAATCACAGAATAGAACGATTTCGACAACAATGCAATAACCCTCTATTAACGAAAATAGATAGTAATAATAGTAGTAATAATCCCATTTTCTGTCTGATAATGACATTCCCGTTAATAAATATTAAGCAACAATTGACCCTTTTTTTTAATCGCAAAAATTTTGAAATGTCATGTCGGAAGTGGTCAGAAAGGAAAAACGGAACTGAAGCTTTATTCGATATCTATGATGGTAGGGTCTGGAAAAGTTTTACAGATGATGATGGTGCGCTGTTTTTTACAAAAGAATTTGCCGATACTCATATTGGATTAATGTTAAATATGGATTGGTTCCAACCATTCGTAAATTCACAATATTCTGTTGGTGTGATATATGCCGTTTTTTGTAATTTGCCGCGTAATGAACGCTTCAAGCCACACAATATTCTCACACTAGCAGTAATGCCTGGTCTGAAAGAACCAAGCCAACATGAAATTAACAATTATTTGTATCCGATCGTTAACCAGTTAAATCGTTTGTGGAATGGCTATTTTATAAAAACAAACGAACACAACAATGGTCGATTTGTCCGTGGTGCAATCATTGGCTGTTCTAGCGACATCCCTGCATCTCGGAAATTATGTGGTTTCATCTTGGCTCGTATTGCATGCTACCGATGTTACAAATCGGCAAATTTTATAAACAATTAACCAAATTTTGGGGGGTTTGCAGATTTAGACGACTGGTTTGTTGAGCAAGATATTAATGAAATAAGAGAAAAAGCAAGTGAGTGGAAACAATGTGCAACTGAAGAAGCACGAAGAGCCCATGTCTCTGAACATCATGTTTGCTGGTCGGAGATATACCGCTTGCTTTATTTTAATCCTGTTCGCTTTTGTGTGGTTGATCCTATGCATTGCCTTTTTCTCGGTGTTGCGAAATGGATCGTAACGAAACTCTGAATAGGCGAAGGTATATTAAATAATGAAAAGCTCAAAATTATGCAAGAGAGAGCTGACATGATAAAGTTCCCAAGTGACCTTGGACGCCGCCCTGTCAAAATAGCTACCGGTGAAGGATTCTCAAGTTTCACGGCAGACATATGGAAAACCTTCATGTTAATTTTTGCAATACCTATCATATGGAGTTTCCTTGGATACATCGACTGAAAAATTCTTGCATATTTCGTGCGCGCTTGCAAGATCTTAACAAACCAAGAGCTACAAAAAAATATGTTAATGAAGCGTTTACAAGACTGATAGAGATGAACAAATTAATTGAACAAAAATATGGTCAAGAAAAAATAAGTCCTAATCTGCATCTCTGTCTCCATATCTGTGAATGCGCATTAGACTATGGTCCTTTGTCCTCATTCTGGTATTATAGCTTTGAACGGATGAACGGAATTTTAGGTACGTGATTTAATTTTTCTGATTTGAAAATCGCAATGTTATTAATTATTTTTAAAAATTGTAGGTTCTTATAATAATAGCAGACGTAATATTGAACCTGAACTACTAAGAATTATGTCCGAAAATACAATCCTTCAATACTTCCTCTCAAATTGTGATAACGATCACTTATTTTCCTCCTTGGAGATAATAGAACCAAGAAAATCTGTTGGCAGCTTGGCTGCACTTGATGATTTTGCGAGCGATGAGTATCAAAATTTTATAAGACTATTTCTTATTGAGGAAGATTCGGCTTACAGAACGGAATGTTTTCCTGGGTTGCTAATGAAACCGCGCAAAGAAACTACCCTTCCAAACCAAATTTTGGACCTACTGGTAGAATTTTATAATAGTTTGTATAATGATTATTGTTTCATCTCCATCTACTCTATAATAGGTTCAAATAACGGTACTGTCGTAAACCCTAGAATTATACAATATGGGAGAATAAGAATTAGGGCGGACATATATGGTTCTGTTCAGGCTGCTCGTCACGAAAAATCCTCATATATATTAGCTCGATTTGTACATTATGATGGATCGATCGATGTTTATCCTGGTCAAGTACAATTTTATTTTGAGCATACTATTCATTTAAATAGTTCACGATCATTAACCCATTCATTAGCGTTAGTCAAATGGTACAAACCGGTTCAAGATCATAGTACAAGATATTATTGCCAAGTAGATAACGACATAAAATCATGTAATATGGAATTATGGACAAATGAGTTTTATGATATGAGAAGAGACAGTATTATACCCATACATCATATAATAGGAAAATTCATTAAATGTAATTTTGATACTGGGACGAGAAAAACAAAAGAATATATGGCTGTGATTCCTTTAAATAAAAAAATTTCGTTTTAAAAACTTTATATAATATAAAATGAATTATATGTAAAATCGGAATGGCGAATTCAATTATAGCATTTGTATTTGATTAAATTATAACAATCATTTTTTTTTGGCACAAGAATAACGATAAAGGTTACATATACCGTAATTAATTCTAACCGCGTGAAAAATCAGATAATTCAGATAACAAGAGATCTTATTTTGAGCTGGCAAAGTTGTATTGCAAATCGGTCTTTTATTACGGCATTACGATACAAGCACCATACTTTGTGATTAATAACTCTAATCATGTAATAATTTTTAGATATCAAAGGTTTATTTTATTTTAATTAAATATCACATAAAGTATAAAACAATTATTCTGGCTATATAAATACATTTAAGGCCGGCAAAGCTGTATTGCAAATCGGCCCTTCTTATTTGAAAAGGGTAACAATTACATTAAATTAATACGGCACTTATTCAAAAATGTTTAAAAATGTTGCAACTTAATTCTCCAATAATCATCATTGTTATAATCAAGTTACTTACGACTTAAGCCTACTTTGATTATAAATAAAACGGCACTTCGCACAGACAGAGCTCATGATATATGAGTTATCCCATCATGCCTATTTTACCCCTTAATAAAGGATTTTCGTTGCATGTACTTTCCTAATCAATGATAATCAAAGTTACTTACGACTTAAGTCTACTTTGATTATAAATAAAACGGCACTTCGCACAGACAGAGCTCATGATATATGAGTTATCCCATCATGCCTATTTTAACTATGATTAAAGAATTTACATTATTATTGTAAATATTTTACTCATAAGTCATAATGATATCTATTTAGACTTCGACGAATAATGCGACAGAGGAGGCGGAATTATCATAACTAAAATTTGAAGCGAGAGGTCTATGTATAGTAAATAGATCATCAACTTTGGTACCAGAGTTATTTACAAACTTTAGGTGGCCATCTAGCCCACCTTTCCTATAACACACTATGCACGACGGCAAACGGTATAGGAGGCAGACTCTTCTTTCAGAAAGAAAGTTTTTTTTTGAAAAAAAAAAAAAATAGTACAATTAAATAGCGTTTAATTAAATGTGATTAATTAACTTTTTAGGAATAGGCCTTATCAATGCGATCTCATCAGTTTCGATTATCACTGTTCAACCTTATGAATACTTCAGTTATTGTTTATGAAATCGAACCAACTGGGAATTCAATGTACAAAACAAGTAGAATATTTAGAATAGTATCTTATATTTATTAGTATAATAAATAATTTCAAAAATCCTATGATGTAAAATTACGAAATATTACAATTTAAATATCGGCAAAGGCTATTTTAAATAGAGTAAAATCTTTATTCGACCTGTGTCAAAAGCGGTAAAGTTTACACTAAATATAATATCTCCGGTTTAAATATCGGTATTTAATTAAAAAAAAGGTAAAAATTGGCCGCTAAAATCGGCATTTCTGGATGAAAAATCGGAAGTTAACAAAAATTGGCAAAAAATTAGTAAAATAATCGGCAAAGCCTTATTGAAGTCGGCAAGGGAATTTTAAATAAGATAAAATTCTTTATTCGAACTATACGAAAAGGGTAAAGTATATAATAAATATAATATCTCTGGTTTAAATATCGGCATTTATTTAAAAAAAGGTAAAAATCGGCCGCTAAAATCGGCATTTATGACTGAAAAATCGGAATTTAACAAAAATCGGCAAAAATAGATATGGCTATACTAAAATAAGCAAAATTTGGCATATTCTATATTGAAGTCGGCAAGGCTATTTTAAATAGAGCAAAATCTGATTTTTTTTCATTCGACCTGTGTCTATTTATACAGACCAAAGAAAATTATATATATAGTGTAAAAAAATATATCATAAAAAATATAATAAAACAGTAAAATTTCCTATTAAAACAAATATTTATTGTAGTTTTTGTAATATTTTTTTATATTATAATAGCCATAAAAATTGTTTTTTTGATTATCATACGAAAGAAAATAATAATTAATATTTTATATATTTTTTTTTTTTTATTTTTTTTATTAAATTTTTTATTTATATTATCATATTTTTAATAAAATTATAATAAAGATTAAAAGTATTGAAAAATTAAATAAAGTTTTTAACTGTTTTTTGAATCTTTATATAAAAGTTAAAATTAGTTCTATATAATTGAATGCTTAATTTAAAAGTTATAAAAAGAATTAAAATACATGTAAGATATAAAATTTAAATATAAAAACTATTTAGCAATATTATGGTAATAATTCAATATCTGTACTTATTAAAATTATACATATTTTATAATTATAATATTACTAATGATAATTAAATATCTGAAAAATACTTTATTTGAGAATTATAATTTTATATTAATTTATAATATTTTTTAGTTAAAATTAAAAAAAAAATTTATATTATTTAATGAAATTTCTTTATAATAGAAAGATACGAAACTTAAAAAAAAAATAAAAATTTAATTAATATTAAATTTATATTTATTTTAATATAAAAAAACATTGAGTTTCATACCTTTTTATTGCAAAGACCCCCATATAATTAACATTTTAAGTATATTTACTTTAAAAGTTTCTTTGCATAAGAATTAATATTATTTTATAAACATACTAATTAAACTTAATAAAAATTGTAAAGTAAGTCAAAAGTATCTAATATATAAATTTTAGATATATAAAATTATTGCAGTGTTGCCATTTGGCTGTGGCTAAGACTTTTTTGATTATTTTAGTTACAGCCAAATAGCCAAAGAAATAAACATTTTAAACGTAATATATTTTTGAATTCTAAAATTAATTCTTATTGCAATTTATAATAAATTATTTTTTTTTAAAAAAAAAATTTGGAAGTTATTAATTATACTTTTAAATTTTAAAAATTAATTTCTATTTAAAACCTATATATATTTTTATTTTTTTAAAAAAATCAGTAAAAAAAAATAAAAAAAATTAAATTTTAGAAAAAACTATAAAAGTTTAAAATAAAATTATATTATATGTTGTATTTTAATATTATAATTGATCAGCAAATAATTTAATTATTATTAATTTTTCTAATTCTATAATTAATTAAAATTTAATTGAATTAATCAAATTAATTAAAATTTTATCAAAATATTATATAATAAAAAAAAAAATAATATAAAATTTTATTAACAATCAATATCAATTAATGTTTCATTACAAATTTTTAGTATTGATCAATTTGAAATAATTTTTACTGATTTTTACTATTAATTAAAAAATATAATGATTTATATAACCAATTAGCAAAAATTTTACTAAAAGTTTTTAAAGGTCAAAAGTTTTAATTTTGATTAGTGTTTGACAATTTTTTTTATTTAAAAAATCTGATGTATATAGCATTAATATTTTTATGTAAAAAATTTTAAGTATACATTAGCTATTTTATAGAAAAAATTATAATATAAGTTTAGTCTTAATTATATTTAATAGAAAAAAAAAGAACATTATTAATAAAATTTCTATTATACATAGCAATTTAAATTATTTTTAAAAATTAGTTTTAATATTATTTCATTTACTTAGAAAAGAACCCTGGATATTACTAAAATAACTCACATTTTTTTTTTATTCATTTTTCTCAAAATTAAGTTAATTTGCTCTTTTAGTTTTTTAAGGATATCTTGCCATTTATTTAACCAATTGGAATAGACTTTTTTTAATTTATAGATCTTATTGAGAGCTACATTTTAAAAAAAAGTTCATCAAATTTTGATCATTAGTTGATGAAAAAATTGCAAAAAACATATTTTTTAGCTTTTAAATTTCACATTAATTTGGTTTTTTTCATAATTATGAGTTGTATTAATAATGTTCGGGATTCTCTTAGAATATTGAGTAAATTATTAAAAATATTTTTTTTTTAAATTGGATTATCCTGATTTAGATTATAAATTGTATAACTATTATAAAATTTAATTCATAAGTGATTAGAAATAATATAATATATCTGTATAATCAGAAGTTTTAAATAAGTATAATATATTAATCAGGAAGGACTCCAAACAGGATCCCAAATAATATATATATAGGTCACATTAAAATCCAAATTTTTTACTATGATCAATAAGCAAATTATTTTAAACTCTGCTAAGCAAAATTTTATTATAACATCAAAAGTTTTATATTGCTAAGCAACTCATTTTATGACATATATAAAAACTTTTATAAATAACTTATAAATTTATATTTGTAGTACAATTTATTATAAAAATTAAAATACAAATAAATTTTAATGTGATAAATAACTTAATTTAAATACCCAAAATATTAAAAATTTAAAAATTAATACTGTTATAAAAATACTAACCTTTCAATAAATATTATACCTAGAGTTATAAAAAATAAAGCACAATTACTTTCAACCGTTTTAAACAACTTACTTAAGCACAAAAAGTTGATTTCATTTAATCAAAAATAGTAAAATTACACTTTAAAATTAAAAATCAAATAAGGCCACACCAAGCCAATTTTCTGTTTAACATAACAAGGTCAAGATTCTTTAGAGAGGGAGGATTTAACAACAGAAAACATGACCATAATTATTATTAATTTTGACCCAAATTAAATATTCATTGAACATTTAAAAAATTATGGTCTAATTAGGAAATTTCTTTTAATTCCAGTCTAAATTATGTGTTGAAAAAATGTTTCAAATATTGAAAAAAAGAGGGGGATTATGTTAAACAAAGTATTGGATTTGAACGGCCTAAACAATAAATAATTAAAAATACAAAATTTGGTCACATTCTACGAATATTAATCCAATCATCCTAAAATTTTTACTGTAGATAGATTCAATCACGTTGAACAATTTTACTTAAGTAAAAAAGTCAATTTCATTTAACCAAAGTGATGAAATCACCTTTGAAGTTGCAAAACAGATTTTTGCAAAAAAATTAATAATATAAAAATAGCCAATACTTCATGAATGTTATGCCAATCATTATAAAAATTAATATGCAAGTAGATTCAATCCCGCTGAACAACTTTACTTAAGCAGAAAAAGTGATTTCATTTGACCAAAGTAATGTAATTACGTTCTGAAGTTAAAAAAGAGAAAAAAAATTTTGGAATTAATACTGTTTGAAAAATACAAATTTCTTCATAAATATTATACCTAGCCTTAAGAAAATTAAGATCTGAATACTTTTGATATTGCTAAACAGTTTTACTTAAATATAAAAAGTGATTTCATTAAACTAAAATTTATTTTACATATAGTTAAATTTAGTAAACAAAAAACAAGAATAAGAGAATATTATTATAAAAAATGTATTTTTTTATAAATATAATATTTAATTTTATGAAAACTAAAGTATATAAAATCAATAATATATTGAAAAAAGAAAATATCTTTTTAAAAAAATTTTTAAAAGTACAAGTGAAATTAAAATTTTTTTTTTTTTTTTGGTTTATAAAGAATGAAACTTTATTTACAAAGAACAAGAGCAAGTTATAATATAGCAAAATTACAGATAAAATCTTCTATATAGTAAAAATTATGACAAATATACATCTTGTAATTATAAACAGTATAACCTTTCTAGGAAAACTATATACCGTAAAGATCAAATTAATAAAAATAAAAACAATAAAAAGACTAAACTCCCTGGAAAAACCTTTCTGGAACTATAACAAGAAATACAAACCAATATCTAGTAATGCCTACTCTAGACATTTAGGATAAATCCTAATGTAAGTAAAGAGGAAAACTTAGCAAAAAAACAAATAAAAGGAAAATTGTAGATATATTTTTGAGAACGACTATTTAAATCTATGCTATAAAAAAAACAACTGAATATAATAAAAGATAAATCATCTGATAGGCTGATGAGATCATCTTATTTGTATTTAGAGTCTAGGGACTAATTGCGAGTCTTACTAATGTTGTACGTGTAAACTTTTTTTTGGCAGAATATCATTGGTATTTTATTTGTGTACATCAGTTGAATTTGATAAAAACATGTGTAGATTAATTATTTGTGACTGAATAATCACATGATTTGTATACTTCATGTAGTTGTGACCTAATCCTTCAGGAAAAACAAAAAAAAAATTTTGCAAAATAACGTAAAGAGAAAATAGAAAAAAGCATATAAAGAATACAAAAAAAGGTGTTTCTCTTTAAAATTAGTGAAACCTATGTTATATTAGGGCCCTGATAAACCACTAATAGATACAGGAAGGTTAAGCATATTGTAGATATACTGGAATGACACATAAAAGTTTTGGTTATCTTTAAGTATAAAAGCGTCTTACTATATTGTCAGCAAGCTGAGGTACAGAAAGATAAGATATTTATAGGTTTATTAGAAAAATATTTTCTTTAACTCCATACAAATACGATAACTCTTACAAAAATTTTTTTTTAATATATATGTAGTATGAAAATCACCCCTTGCTATGCAAAATCTATATATAATTTTAATAATTTTAACTATAGATGCCATCCAAATCCAAAATAATTTGAGATTATGGTAGCCTAAATGTACAAATTCAAATTAATTTACAAATTATATATATAAATTTTGTAATTTGTACATTTGGGATTTGGGAATTATGGCAGTCAAAATGTACAAATTAATTTGGAATTTACTTAAAATAATTTGGGTGGCATCTATAATTTTAATTCTCTATTACGCACCTATAATTACAACTTTCTTTATATTTTGCTTTTTAATAAGCAAAATTCTATATAACTTAAAAAAAAATTTTATATGATAAATAAGCAAATTTTTTTGTTACATATATATATATTGTTTAGGGTCCTTCCCAAACATTACTGATATAACTCATAATTATGAAAAAAAGCAAATTGATGTAAAATTTAAAAGCTAAAAAACATGTTTTTTGCAATTTTCTTGCCAATTAATAATTAAAATTAGATGAATATTTTTTTAAAATGTAGTTCTCAATGAGTTCTACAAATTAAAAAAAAGTTTATTCCAATTAGTTAAATAAATGGTAAGATATCCTTAAAAAACTAAAAGAGTAAATTGGCTTAATTTTGAAAAAAATGGGTAAAAAAAAAATGTGAGTTATTTTAGTAATATTTGGGATCCTAATTAGGATTAAAATAATTTGTAAATATATGATTATCAAATCTTACTTACATAAAAACTGATTTTTAAATTTAAATCTTTTATTCACTTTTTTCTTTATAATCTAATACCTAAAAAAAAAAAAAAAAATTTTAATATAATAAATTTTTTATGCTATTATATATACTTATATACTTATTTTTTTTGATTATTTCTTTTACATAATATTTCTTATTTATGGATTCTTTACTAGTTAATATCTTATTTTTTAACAAATTTACTATAATTTTTAAAATCTTCTTTATATTCATTAATAAATTTTTTAGGATACAAAGTAAAGCTCCATATGAGCTAAGCCAGCTTGCAAGCTGGCTCAAGCTTTTCAAGCTGAGCCAAGCCAAGCCATGATTAAATTGGCTTGATGGCTCATAAGCCAGCTTAAAAAAGCTTGAGTCAGGTATTAGGCTTGGCTTGATAAACTCAAGCTGGCAGTGGGCTTGACTTGAAAAGCTTAAGCTGGCTCATGAACCAGATCAAACTCGGCAATTTTTTACAATTTATATGTAAAAAATGCCAATACCAATAGTTCCAGTGTTTTTTTTGCAAATTTATATATAAAAAATGCCAAAACTATTTGTTCTAGCACTTTTTGCAATTTTATGAATAAAAAACGCTGGGTCGTCGGTGCTGGGTTACGCCCAGCGGTGGCTAAAGCCCCTATACATCCCCCCTCTGGGGTAAAACCCTATCAGATCCCCTTCCAGTTAGGCTCCAGCGTCTCACGGTGCGTCTCTAACATACCATGGATAAATACCATACCATCCATCTGTAACCATCTGTAACTATATCTGTAACTAATAAATATACTAAGAACAAGATAAAACAAAGAATAAAGAAGAAATAAGGGGAGGTTACAGAGTTACAGATGTTACAGATGATAAAAAAAAATAATCAGATCACCTTTCCCAGAAATAATTTTTATTTTTGGGGTATCTGATCTGTAACTTCTGTAACCGGTCATCTCATCTGTAACTACTTTCAGGAATAAACTCAAACGTTTCACCAAGCCTGTTATGATATATGAAAAATACAGTATGATCTCCTATATATACTCCTCATATGGTCATCATACCATTCTCATACTATTGTCAACCTACTCGTACTAAATCCCTATGCCTCCCAATAGCATACAAATATACTGAAAAAAAAAACAGCTAATATCGATCATCCAACTAAATGTTCAACTATCTCTTTTAATGGTTTTTCAAATCCAAACTCTTTAGCACGCTTTGCATTATCTAGTTTTAATCCAAGAATGAATTTTACTTTAATGTCTACATCATCCAAATCCTCATTCCGGGCTATAGCAAATATTTTTATCAACTCAAAATATTCACTTACAGTGCCATCACCCTGTGTAGGAGCTGGTATTTCTATTTCTTGATCACTTTGTATAGGAGTTGGTATTCCTTCTTCTTGATCACTTTCTAATCTCGAAGTACTTGGAAGAGTTGTTGGTCTTCCCATTGTTATGTTTATCACTAATAAATAGTGTTATATTTTCAATTAATCCTCTTTTGTCGCCTCCCTTAAATACCTCTTAATATAAGCCTGAACTTTGTCATCAGCATCCAAAATCTTAAGACCAAGTTTCTTAGCCTTCTTGTTTGTAGCCGTCTTCTTTCTCTTTTTCTTAGCATCCAGAACCTCCCTTTTGCTATGTAATTTAACCTCCCAATTCTCACCAGTAAGAGTATTCTTGTGCGTCCCACAGATAATACAATCACCATGAATTCGATATTGACCTTTATCAGTCATATCCTGAACTTCTGAAAAGGTTTCTGTCTTTTTTCTACACTTTGTACAATATATCTCTGTCATATCCACAAATTTGAATTCTAGAAGTAAAACTTTAATTTTGAGCGATATGACCCCTTTAGAGAGGTATTACAAATTTTATAACCTATCAGGGGTACCAGCACGTCTTCTTAAAGACCAAGAGCATTATAACATCTATCGAAGACCTCTAAAGGAGAAAAGATCTGAGCGTCCAAAAGTAATCATCTGGAAAGAAAATGCTACCCAGCAGTCTGATTTAGCAGAAATGCCTATAGACCCTAAAGGATACCATTATTTTCTCGTAGTAGTAAAAATATCAAGAAGACGAGTAGATGCTGAGCCTATCAAAAATAAGATGACTAATAGTGTAATAAAAGCATTTGTTAAAATATATGGACGTGGTCGTATCCAACCTCCTACTTATAGACTAGAAACAGACTCTGGTTCAGAATTTACTAACTCACAAATACGTGATTTTTTCCTTAATAGCATTGGAGTTATGATAAGGTTTAGCGAACCTGGACATCATAGACAGCAGTCATTTGCAGAGAGGGCAATTCAGGCTATAGAAGAACCACTTCTCAAAAGAATGACAGTACAGGAACTAAAAACTGGCGAGACATCAGTAGAATGGTCTGAAGACTTCTATGATATAGTAAGATTAGTAGATGAACAGTAGCAAAGAGATCCACCTAAAATCCCAGAAAGTCCACCTAAAATCGATAAAAATACAGAATTACTATTAGAGAGGATACAAGTTCGAACCAAACTTCTTGAACCTATATCAGTACTTGGAAAAAAATTACATGGTAAGTTCAGAATAGGTGACATTAAATGGGACCCAAAAGTTCGTATAATTAAGAAGCTTATCCTTTCTCCTAAACAACCGCCTACATATTTACTTGATGGACCACATGGCAGGTTAGGAGTATCTAGATATGCATATACTAGAAAAGAACTACAGGTTATTCCAGCTAATGAAAAACCCCCACCTGATTCGGTCATAAGAGGACGGCCAGAAAGATATGTACCTGAAAGGATTATTAAGCATCGTACTAGAAAGGGTCAACTCCAATACTTAGTCAAATGGGAGCGCTATCCAGAAGATGAATCTACATGGGAGCCAGCTGATAGATTACAAGAAGACGTTCCCAATCTAGTACGTATCTATAATGATACAAAATAGATTATATTTTTTTTTAAAATACCCCCAAAAAATTATAATTAAACATAGTCGATATATAGGTATCCAAAAAAAATAAATTGATATCCATTATATACTAAAAGATGTACACGAACATTGCTAAATTCTTAGATGCAACCCCAGAATGGGTAGAAAACTGGCTAAATGCTCCAGTCAAGGAAACTGGCTATACTATAAATGCTTCAATCGAGAGAACAGATATATTTCAGATACATGAAATTGCTCGTAATATTATTTATCATCTTGATCAGCTTGCAGAGAAAGACTACTGGAAAGCTGTAATGGATTATAAAAATAGTGATGAAGAATTCACAGGTCGAATGGAGTCAAATCGGTCATCAATCGGTTATGTGACTGATTGGTAACCGATTGGATACCTATTGATGACTGATTCTTTCAATAGGTCATCAATCAGGTATAAATTCCAAATCGGTTATCAACTGGTCATATGACTGATTGATGACTGATTGGTGTACGGTTGAATTTACCAGTTATCAATAGGTTACCAATCGACTATATCAGATTGATGACCGATTGGTTGCTAATTGGCTTATTATATATTAGCGGATTTTTTAGATTTTTTCAATAATGTCATTTTAAAATATTTAATTTATAAACCATTTTAAAACTCTAAACTCTGATAGAAATTTTTTTTTGATAGATTTTCTAAGATTCATATAGGATATTTTTGATAAATAGAGATATTTTTATTTTTTGAGATTTCTAAAAGTTTGTATGGAAAGAGTTTATATGGGATATCTGATAAAAAATTTTTTTTATTTTCTAAGAGTTCGTATGGAAAGAGTTCATATGGGGATATCTGATAGAAAAATTTTTTTTAAGAGATTTTCTAAGAGTTCATATGGGAAAGGTTTGTTGGATATCTTTGATAGAAAATTTTTTTTAAGAGATTCTTTAAGAGTTCGTATGGGAAGGGTTCGTATGGATTCTTTGTTAGAAAATTATTTTTATAGACTTTCTAAGAATTCGTAAAGGAACAGTTCATATGAGATATTTTGATAAAGATTTTCCAAGTGTTCATATGGAAAAAGATTCATATGGGATGTCTTTGATAGAAAATTTTTTTTAAGATTTTCTAGTGTGGGAAGAGTTCGTATGGGATATCTGGTAGAAAATTTTTTTTGAGAGATTTTCTAAGAGTTCATATGGAAAGAGTTCGCATGGGATTCTTTGATAGAAAAGTTGTTTTTTAAGAGATTTTCTAAGAGTTCATATGGAAAGAGTTCGTATGGGATATCTGATAGAAAAATTTTTCTTAAGAGATTTTCTAAAAGTTCATAAGAAAAGCGTTCGTATGGGATTCTTTGATAAAAAATTTTTTTTTAAGAGATTTTCTAAGAGTTTGTGTGGGAAGAGTTCGTATGGGATATCTGATAGAAAATTTTTTTGTGAAATTTTTTAGGGTTCATATGGAAAGGATTCGCATGGGACATTTTTGATAAATAGATTTTTTTTTTTTATTTCTAAGAGTTTGTATGGGATATCTGATAGAAAAATTTTTCTTAAGAGATTTTCTAAGAGTTCATATGGAAGGGTTCGTATAGGATTCTTTGATAGAAAATTTTTTTGAGAGAGATTTTCTTAGAGTTCGTGTGGGAAAAGTTCGTATGGGATATTTTAATAAAGATTTTCCAAGTATTCATATAGTAGGGGGTTCGTATGGGATATCTTTGATAGAAAATTTTTTTTAAGAGATTTTCTAAGAGTTCGTATTGGAAGAGTTCGTATGGGATATCTGATAGAAAATTTTTTGTGAAATTTTTTAGGTTCATATGGAAAGGATTCGCATGGGATTCTTTGATAGAAAATTTTTTTGAGAGAGATTTCTAAAAGTTCATATGGGAAGTGTTCGTATGGGATATCTGATAGGAAATTTTTTTTTGAGATTTCCTAAGATTCGTATAGGATATTTTTGATAAATAGATTTTTTTTTATTTCTAAAAGTTCGTATGGGATATCTGATAGTAAAATTTTTCTTAAAAGATTTTCTAAGAGTTCATATGGAAAGGGTTCGTATGGGATTCTTTGATAGAAAATTTTTTTTAAGAGATTTTCTAAGAGTTCGTATTGGAAGAATTCATATGGGATATCTGATAGAAAAATTTTTCTTAAAAGATTTTCTAAGAGTTCATATGGAAGGGTTCGTATGGGATTCTTTGATAGAAAATTTTCTTAAGAGATTTTCTAAGAGTTCATATGGAAAGGGTTCGTATGGGATTCTTTGATAGAAAATTTTTTAAGAGATTTTCTTAGAGTCCGTGTGGAAAGAGTTCGTATGGGATATTTTAATAAAGATTTTCCAGTTGTTCATATAGTAGGGTGTTCGTATGGGATATCTTTGATAGAAAATTTTTTTTAAGAGATTTTCTAAGAGTTTGTATTGGAAGAGTTCGTATGGGATATCTGATAGGAAATTTTTTTGTGAAATTTTTTAGGGTTCATATGGAAAGGATTCGCATGGGATTTTTTGATAGAAAATTTTTTTGAGAGAGATTTCTAAAAGTTCATATGGGAAGAGTTCGTATGGGATATCTGATAGGAAATTTTTTTTTGAGATTTCCTAAGATTCGTATAGGATATTTTTGATAAATAGATTTTTTTTTTTGAGGTTTTCTAAGAGTTTGTATGAAATATTTTTAATAGAGGATTTTTTTAGATTTCATAACATTTTAAAAAAACAATACACTTTTTATTAAATTTATTTTAAATAAGTTAATATTATTAAAAAAATTAGGTATCCGAAAGTCCAAGGCAAATTATAATATATGACTATATGAGATGAAAAATTACAACTAACGATAGTAGGTTTTCAATTTATCTATTATTAACCAATCAAAATTCGGTCTGATCTTATGCACGTGACCTGATCTTAACATGCATATAAATAACCAAACGCGACTCTGTTTATTTTTCAAAAATCATACACCCTTTCTTTTCTGTTTTCTTCTTACTCTCATTACATTTTACAGGTATATTAATTATTGTATTTTTGCCATTAAATTTATGGTAATGATTACTGACTATATTTTATTTTATAATATTAACTTTACCTTTTTTTAATATTACTAATGTTATTCTTTTTTTTCATATTTTACTAACATCATCACATATTTTTCTTTTTTTTTTTTTTATAAATTTTATCAAACTCTTCATAATACTAACTTTTTGTATTTGTGTATTTTATTATTACTAATGTTATTCTTTTTTTTTTATATTTTACTAACATCATCACGTATTTTTCTTTTTTTTTTTTATACATTTTATCAAACTCTTCATAATACTAACTTTTTGTATTTGTGTATTTTATTATAATTATTACTAACTTTTTATATTTACGCTTTACTATTTATTTATTAAATATTACTAACTTTATTAGTCATATACTAACATATTATTATAATAAATGTTTTTATTTTAAATACTTATCTGTTATTAATATAAATAAAGATACTATGTGTTTTATTATGTGCTATAATAAATTTTATTATTCATTATATTATTCTACAAAAATTGGTCATTCGACCATCAATTGACCATAATTGACCATAATTTGACCACATAATTTGACCACATAAATTGACCATAAATTGACCATAAATTGACCATAATTTGACCATAATTTGACCATAATTTGACCATAAATTGACCATAATTTGACCATAATTTGACCATAAATTGACCATAAATTGACCATAATTTGACCATAATTTGACCATAATTTGACCTTAATTTGACCTTAAATTTGACCTTAATTTGACCTTAATTTGACCTTAAATTTGACCTTAATTTGACCTTAATTCGACCATAATTTGACCATAATTTGACCATAATTCGACCATTTGACCATATTTTGACCATTAATCGACCATCAATCGACCATCAATCGACCATCAATCGACCATCAGTTGACCATCAATCGGCCTGCCCGATTGATGACGGATTTTGGCGGAAATCGGCTATCAATCGGCCACCCGATTGAATACTTATTGAATCAATCAGTTATCAATAAGATACCCGATTGATAGCTGATTGGTGACTGATTTGCCACCATTCGACCTGTGATTAGAACATGCTTTTAAAAAATATTTAGGTATGAATAGAGCTCTTAAAGATAAACTATACAAAAAATTTATGGATTTGGCTAATAAAAAAGAAAAAGCCTTTGCGTATCAGGTAGAGATAGAAAAAATTATGTTACAAGGTGGATTTGTATATAAGAAAGAAAAAGAAAAAAAGGATCATATATTTTATAATATTAGAATGTTAGCTGATGGATTAGACCCTTATGAAATCCCAGTATTCCGTGGTGAACTAGAAGAACCACTTTGGCAATCAGATTACTGGGGAGATGAAGATCCAGACGATTCTGCAAACTGGCAATCAGAGTACTCAGAGGATCCAAGCGATTTTGATGAACCAAATGAATCTTATCTAGAATATGTTGGATAAATCGATTGGAATTTTATATATATTTTTTTATGTCCTATTTGCATCTGGAATTATAGGAATAAAATAGTTCCTATCATTACATGTAAGGGCGATATGCTTTCGAGATTCATGAATATCATAATTATACCTTCTAAGACATGCTCGGCTCAAACCAATCTCTCTATGCTTATATCCTTTCAGGACTACAAGATCTTCTTTAATGATACAACTACCACTCTGTGGTGGTGAAAGGTCTATCGATACATTTTTTACTATACCAAGCGTCTCACTATCTCCTGATGCACCAGTAATACTATGCTTTATAGATTTATCAGCTTTTAGTTTTAGTTCGTGACATGCTTCTTCTTGGATAAAAGAGACATTAGCACAGGAATCGGCTAAACACTGAATATCTATCCCATTTATATTTCCATTTATAGCCAAAAGATCCTTAGAATTTTCCAATCGAGCAACATCAATATCCATACACAGGGCGAATGGTGGCAAATCAGTCACCAATCAGCTATCAATCGGGTATCTTATTGATAACTGATTGATTCAATAAGTATTCAATCGGGTGGCCGATTGATAGCCGATTTCCGCCAAAATCCGTCATCAATCGGGCAGGCCGATTGATGGTCAACTGATGGTCGATTGATGGTCGATTGATGGTCGATTGATGGTCGATTAATGGTCAAAATATGGTCAAATGGTCGAATTATGGTCAAATTATGGTCAAATTATGGTCGAATTAAGGTCAAATTAAGGTCAAATTTAAGGTCAAATTAAGGTCAAATTAAGGTCAAATTTAAGGTCAAATTATGGTCAAATTAAGGTCAAATTATGGTCAAATTAAGGTCAAATTATGGTCAAATTAAGGTCAAATTATGGTCAAATTATGGTCAAAATTATGGTCGAATTAAGGTCAAATTAAGGTCAACTTAAGGTCAAATTATGGTCGAATTATGGTCAAATTAAGGAGGCCAAATTAAGGTCAAATTAAGGTCAAATTAAGGTCAAATTAAGGTCAAATTAAGGTCAATTTATGGTCAATTTATGGTCAATTTATGGTCAATTTATGGTCAATTTATGGTCAATTTATGGTCAATTTATGGTCAATTTATGGTCAATTTATGGTCAATTTATGGTCAATTTATGGTCAATTTATGGTCAATTTATGGTCAATTTATGTGGTCAATTTATGTGGTCAAATTATGGTCAATTATGGTCAATTTATGGTCAATTTATGTGGTCAAATTATGTGGTCAAATTATGGTCAATTATGGTCAATTGATGGTCGAATGACCAATTTTTGTAGAATAATATAATGAATAATAAAATTTATTATAGCACATAATAAAACACATAGTATCTTTATTTATATTAATAACAGATAAGTATTTAAAATAAAAACATTTATTATAATAATATGTTAGTATATGACTAATAAAGTTAGTAATATTTAATAAATAAATAGTAAAGCGTAAATATAAAAAGTTAGTAATAATTATAATAAAATACACAAATACAAAAAGTTAGTATTATGAAGAGTTTGATAAAATGTATAAAAAAAAAAAAAGAAAAATACGTGATGATGTTAGTAAAATATAAAAAAAAAAGAATAACATTAGTAATAATAAAATACACAAATACAAAAAGTTAGTATTATGAAGAGTTTGATAAAATTTATAAAAAAAAAAAAAAGAAAAATACGTGATGATGTTAGTAAAATATGAAAAAAAAAGAATAACATTAGTAATATTAAAAAAAGGTAAAGTTAATATTATAAAATAAAATATAGTCAGTAATCATTACCATAAATTTAATGGCAAAAATACAATAATTAATATACCTGTAAAATGTAATGAGAGTAAGAAGAAAACAGAAAAGAAAGGGTGTATGATTTTTGAAAAATAAACAGAGTCGCGTTTGGTTATTTATATGCATGTTAAGATCAGGTCACGTGCATAAGATCAGACCGAATTTTGATTGGTTAATAATAGATAAATTGAAAACCTACTATCGTTAGTTGTAATTTTTCATCTCATATAGTCATATATTATAATTTGCCTTGGACTTTCGGATACCTAATTTTTTTAATAATATTAACTTATTTAAAATAAATTTAATAAAAAGTGTATTGTTTTTTTAAAATGTTATGAAATCTAAAAAAATCCTCTATTAAAAATATTTCATACAAACTCTTAGGAAACCTCAAAAAAAAAAATCTATTTATCAAAAATATCCTATACGAATCTTAGGAAATCTCAAAAAAAAATTTCCTATCAGATATCCCATACGAACTCTTCCCATATGAACTTTTAGAAATCTCTCTCAAAAAAATTTTCTATCAAAAAATCCCATGCGAATCCTTTCCATATGAACCCTAAAAAATTTCACAAAAAAATTTCCTATCAGATATCCCATACGAACTCTTCCAATACAAACTCTTAGAAAATCTCTTAAAAAAAATTTTCTATCAAAGATATCCCATACGAACACCCTACTATATGAACAACTGGAAAATCTTTATTAAAATATCTCATACGAACTCTTTCCACACGGACTCTAAGAAAATCTCTTAAAAAATTTTCTATTCAAAGAATCCCATACAACCCTTTCCATATGAACTCTTAGAAAATCTCTTAAGAAAATTTTCTATCAAAGAATCCCATACGAACCCTTCCATATGAACTCTTAGAAAATCTTTTAAGAAAAATTTTTTTATTAGATATCCCATATGAATTCTTCCAATACGAACTCTTAGAAAATCTCTTAAAAAAAATTTTCTATCAAAGAATCCCATACGAACCCTTTCCATATGAACTCTTAGAAAATCTCTTAAGAAAAATTTTACTATCAGATATCCCATACGAACTCTTAGAAATAAAAAAAAATCTATTTATCAAAAATATCCTATATGAATCTTAGGAAATCTCAAAAAAAAATTTCCTATTAGATATCCCATACGAACACTTCCCATATGAACTTTTAGAAATCTCTCTCAAAAAAATTTTCTATCAAAGAATCCCATGCGAATTCTTTCCATATGAACCCTAAAAAATTTCACAAAAAAATTTTCTATCAGACATCCCATACGAACTCTTCCAATACGAACTCTTAGAAAATCACTTAAAAAAAATTTTCTATCAAAGAATCCCATACGAACCCTTCCATATGAACTCTTAGAAAATCTCTTAAGAAAAATTTTTCTATCAGATATCCCATACGAACTCTTCCTACATGAACTCTTAGAAAATCTCTTAAGAAAATTTTCTATCAAAGAATCCCATACAAACCCTTTCCATATGAACTCTTAGAAAATCTCTTAAGAAAAATTTTTCTATCAGATATCCCATACGAACTCTTAGAAATAAAAAAAAAAATCTATTTATCAAAAATATCCTATACGAATCTTAGGAAATCTCAAAAAAAAATTTCCTATCAGATATCCCATACGAACTCTTCCCATATGAACTTTTAGAAATCTCTCTCAAAAAAATTTTCTATCAAAGAATCCCATGCGAATCCTTTCCATATGAACCTAAAAAATTTCACAAAAAATTTTCTATCAGATATCCCATACGAACTCTTCCAATACGAACTCTTAGAAAATCTCTTAAAAAAAATTTTCTATCAAAGATATCCCATACGAACCCCCTACTATATGAACACTTGGAAAATCTTTATTAAAATATCCCATACGAACTCTTCCCACACGAACTCTAAGAAAATCTCTCTCAAAAAAATTTTCTATCAAAGAATCCCATACGAACCCTTCCATATGAACTCTTAGAAAATCTCTTAAGAAAAATTTTTCTATCAGATATCCCATACAAACTCTTAGAAATAAAAAAAAAAAAAATCTATTTATCAAAAATGTCCCATGCGAATCCTTTCCATATGAACCCTAAAAAATTTCACAAAAAAATTTTCTATCAGATATCCCATACGAACTCTTCCCACACAAACTCTTAGAAAATCTCTTAAAAAAAAATTTTCTATCAAAGAATCCCATATGAACGCTTTTCTTATGAACTCTTAGAAAATCTCTTAAGAAAAATTTTTCTATCAGATATCCCATACGAACTCTTTCCATATGAACTCTTAGAAAATCTCTTAAAAAACAACTTTTCTATCAAAGAATCCCATGCGAACTCTTTCCATATGAACTCTTAGAAAATCTCTCAAAAAAAATTTTCTACCAGATATCCCATACGAACTCTTCCCACACTAGAAAATCTTAAAAAAAATTTTCTATCAAAGACATCCCATATGAATCTTTTTCCATATGAACACTTGGAAAATCTTTATCAAAATATCCCATACGAACTGTTCCTTTACGAATTCTTAGAAAGTCTATAAAAATAATTTTCTAACAAAGAATCCATACGAACCCTTCCCATACGAACTCTTAGAGAATCTCTTAAAAAAAATTTTCTATCAAAGATATCCAACAAACCTTTCCCATATGAACTCTTAGAAAATCTCTTAAAAAAAATTTTTCTATCAGATATCCCCATATGAACTCTTTCCATACGAACTCTTAGAAAATAAAAAAAATTTTTTATCAGATATCCCATATAAACTCTTTCCATACAAACTTTTAGAAATCTCAAAAAATAAAAATATCTCTATTTATCAAAAATATCCTATATGAATCTTAGAAAATCTATCAAAAAAAAATTTCTATCAGAGTTTAGAGTTTTAAAATGGTTTATAAATTAAATATTTTAAAATAACATTATTGAAAAAATCTAAAAAATCCGCTAATATATAATAAGCCAATTAGCAACCAATCGGTCATCAATCTGATATAGTCGATTGGTAACCTATTGATAACTGGTAAATTCAACCGTACACCAATCAGTCATCAATCAGTCATATGACCAGTTGATAACCGATTTGGAATTTATACCTGATTGATGACCTATTGAAAGAATCAGTCATCAATAGGTATCCAATCGGTTACCAATCAGTCACATGACCGATTGATGACCGATTTGACTCCATTTGACCTGTGATAGCCACTGGGTCCGAATATTCCTCTTGTACTTCTGGTTGTTCTTGAGGAGCGCTTTCATAGTTTTCTAATATTTTATAGACGATCTCCTGAATAATCTTTCTGATATCAGCAAGTTTTAGAAGATTTAAGAGCTCCGTTTTAGTAAAGTTTGTTTGTGGCTTAATAGCAGGAAGTTTTACCACTTTGGCCGATTTAGGTGTCGATTTAGATGCTGATGGTGATTTAGTTGCTGGTAGTTTACCTTTATTTGAAACTATCTTTTTTTTTGGACAAGCATAATTTCTCCATTCTCACCTTGAACAAGTTCTATAGGTACACCTCGAATAGCATTGGAAGTATCCATAGGATCATCATGATCATCCAAGGAAAGTTCACGCATTGCCCTATTTAACTCTGCATCTTCACGTCTTTCTCTAGCTTTTGTGATTCTTTTAGCAATCTTACCAGCTAATCTTTGTTCCAATGTATTTCTAGGAGCAGGTCTACCTGGTACAGCATCAAACAACTGTTGTAAATCATCAGGATTCATGTCTTCATCAAACGGATTAGGACCTTCATCAGGGTATGGATCATGTCCATAAAATCCCCAATCATCCTGATATTGAGGCTTAGGTTTAGGCTTAGGTCTATAAACTGGCTTTACATCTCAAGCCTTAAGATTCTCCTGTAATTGGCGAATTTGGGATTGAAAACCTTCAGCCTGTTGTTGTAATAATCGACTCATTTCTCCTTGGGTAACTGCATGATTTTGTACTGGTTTTAATATAACTGGCTCCTGACTAACTGGTGGTAATTGCTCTGGAATAATTTGTCTATCCCTCTGATACTGTATATTTTCTCGTCTTTCTCTACCAAGACGTAATTCAGACTTTCTTTTTTCAACTCGTTCAAGAAGACCTACTAATTCCTCTATATCTCGTTCAGCACCAATCCTTTCAGCCTCAATAGCACAATCATCATTTAGACCTCTTAGAAACTGATTAACTAAAACATCATTACCATAACCTAATAGTTCAGCACTTCTTCTAACTTTATCATAGAAATCTCTAACAGGCATATTTTCCTGAAAAAGGTTACCAAACCTTAACTGACGTCTGGCATTCTGCTGTGTAGGAAATTCATTACGCATTTTAATTAGAACATGACAGGAACGGGCTGGAATTACATACGGATGACTGACACCTGCTCCACCAGCAATTGCTACACCAGCTCCAGCACCACCACCACCAAGAACATTGTGATTAAGAGGGTCATTAGTAAACTCCATACCAGCCCGATTTAGCCAAATATCTCTATTCCCTTTTATGGCATAATCAGGCCAGACATTAGTAACTAGAACATTAGCACCCACACCACCAGGTGCCATAATATTTCTTGCACCAGAAGGGTTAACCTATGTATTTACTGGACAATTAGCAGCATTATTACCAGCCAAAGCCTTAAATGCTGGCTCATCTTCATGTACAAGACGAAGAAGAATATTTATAAGTCTAACTCTCTTTCCTAAGATATTAGCATCATACCATCTGGCGGCCGGACCAGTTAAGCAAGCACAAAGTATACCCATAGCTTTCTCCCAACCTGCTGGATTACCTGCAACAGCCGATGGATCAATTCCAATACTATGAATATAGCCCTTATATAACTCAAAAAATCTTTCAAGATCATCATCATCATTTCCAGCAAAAACTGGCATTCCTATTGCAACGGTAGCCATATTACTGGGGGATTATCTGGAGGAGGATTGTTGACTATGGGATTTGCTTGTCTAATTCGAAACCACTGCGCTTGAATTTTAAGTACAGCCAATTGTGCTTGCATTCTATTACGAATTCGTCCCAAGTTTCTAGATGTAAGTCGTTCTATTGCAAGTTGGTGTGTTAATCTATTATTTCTTTGTTGCAAAGTATCTTTAATTCTTCTTTGCCGTACTTGCTGATCTTGTAATTGATTAGCTTGATCACGATTTGCATTTACCAGATGATTTCTCTCATTTTGCAATCCGTTTCTCTCATTTTGACATGCAATAAGACGTTGTCTAATACCATGAATCTCACGTTCTCTAGCATTGGTCACTTCTTGCAAATACTTTAATAAGCCAGTCGCAGTATCAAGCTCTTCCCTAGTTTGTCTTGTTCTTTCTTCAACCTGTATACCATGAGCTATAATCAATCCAATAATGTGCTTAATTTCGTGATTAATATTTATAAGATTTGGTGTAATAGTCATTCGACCATTTACCAGCAGGGCATCTGCATCATTCTTAAGTGCATTAATTAGCTGATTAATATCCATTGCTACTAAATGTGCTGAAGGGGGTCCTGTAGGATCAGTGGAAACATATGCCATTTTGAATATACTATATACTATATACTACTAATTGCTTAAAATGGACTTATATGTGTACAATTTGGATGAGTATACCGGTGATACTAGACAAGGAAATGAATATGCTCCAGTATGGAATTTTCGTCTTGCTGTAGCTGGTAGCTCAGATTCTGGAAAGACTACTATGCTTCTTAATTTACTAATGGGAGATGCAAAAGCTAAAGAGGATGGAAATCGATATATTCTTTGTGATGAAATAGTCCTTATTTGTAGGTATTTAGACGAACCTAAATGGCAAATAGTAAAGGATTTCTTTGATGATAATGAAGACGTTACTTTTAGAGCGATTTCATATCACCAAATGCCGGATGTAGAAGACTTTGATCCCAAAATTGCTACTGTAATTATATTTGAGGATTTAATGGATGCCCCTAAAAACATCCAAGAAAAAATAACTGGATACTTTACCCATGGACGACATAGAAATATTTCGGCTATTTATGTAACCCAAAGATTCTTTGTTATCCCAAAAGCAATTCGAGAAAATGTGAATTATATTTCTCTACATGGTGGGCATGGTAGTTTAAGTGATACAAAGCGTATCATTAGACAATATACTAATGAATCTGATTCTCTTGCCCCAATCATTGATGAACTAACCTTAGGTAGGGAATTCATAGTATTTGACTTAAGACGCCCTAAAACTGACCCTTTAGCAATCAGAGTTCGATGGGATACTAGTCTTAGAACTTTTATGGAATCGTCCTTGAATAACGCTTCTAAAATGATCACGTGTTCATCTAAGATTGATCTAAGATCATTCAAGAATGATTCTAGAATCATCACAGATTCATCTAAGATCGATCTAAGATCATCCAAGAACGATTCTAGAATCATCACAGATTCATCTAAGATCGATCTAAGATGTCAATTTACTTCTTATGGGCAGAAGGCAATAGCTGAAGCTAAAAAGAATAATTTGTTAAAGGAATTTGCCCGAAACTTTTCTTCTCTTAAGAAACGTAAACTTTATTTAATACCAGACGCCTTATCGAAGGCAAAAAATTCAGATATTTGGGCTAAATATGTTTTTAGAGAAGCTTATGGAATAAATGATCGTACTCTTGGAGATGAGTATAAGAAATTCCTATCCCAAGTTAAGAATGTATGTGTTACTAGAAATAATTCCCCAGTATCAGTAATACCTTTTGATCGATATAGAGAACTTTTGAATGAGCGTTCTCTAAGTGACGAAAAAATAATAGAAGGTATTGAAGCACTTCTAAAACTATTCAATGATGGCTTAATGAAAAAGCCTACCCTACAAGTGGGAATTAATAGTCTATTCCATTCTTTCTAAAAAGCTCACGTAACTCTTCTCTAGTCACATTTATAGTTATAGTACTTTTTTCCTTACCATCTATTACCATTCTTGACATTTTTGTTACTATGCCAAAGGCCTTCAATGCACGAGAAACAAAGTTTTTGCTTAAGGGATTATCTATTACAATACAATACATACTATAAAATACGGCAAAAGGCTCATTTATTCCTTCTACTATATATAAATCAAATAAAAATCGATATAAAGCTTTTTCTCCTACATTCCTATTTAGCTCATTAATTTGTTTGAGTAGCCAAATCTTGATCGATTCAACATCTGGTTCAATACTATTTAACTATTCCTCATAGTCTCAAGTAAAGGTAAAAGTAAGTTCATCATCTAGAGAGACCGATCTATATATTTTGATTAGCTTATATATATTTTCATGTAAGCTGTCTATATCGGTACATCTTTGTACAGTTTGTCTGAATTCGATAGTAGATAGGCCTCTTCTTGGCTTGGCCAATACAAGTCCACAAACTGGGCAGTATTTTCTAATTTGCTCAACCATTTTTTTCAGAATTATCTACATAAAAAATGAAATTATTTAATTACCTGTTTTTATATTTATTCTTTACTACAGTCTTCACAAAGACCGCTTTCAGGTAATTCGTTAAGGTTTACAGGCATTTGGCACTCCCTGCATAAGGCAATATTAAGTTCGGCAAGCCTTCTTGATTGTTCCTCTTGTTGTGCTTCTCTTTCTCTTTGTCTAGTAAATTGACGTGCTTCTTCAACCCCTTGCCTATAACTTGGATTACGTCGTTCCTATCTAGCACGATGGGCGGTTATATTAAATGCAGTTTCAAGGTATCCAAGTCTTACCTCAGTATCTTGAATATACAATAAAGATGGATTAGACTGTGCGATTTCTGCATATCTTGGAGGAACAAAATAGTAATCTTCTATTATTTCATACCCAGCCCTTTGAATTAAATAATAATACGTTCTAGTTCCAAATTGAACCATACGTCCAGTATCTACATTGAGATAGCTTTCCCTTACAGAAGGAAGTGGAGGTGCAGTTGCTTTTCGAACTAATCTGCTATCAAGATAATCATATGCTTCTAAAACTAGCTGATTGAAAGTCGAACCACCAACACGAATTATTCTGCCAGTCAATGGATTAGTAGTATATCTATTAGCACTCATCTTTTTTTATTGTTACTTTAGTATAGGCTATATTCAATTACGATTTTTTTCTAAAAATGAAAAATCTCTAGTGACAAAGTTACTTCGTCATCAGCCTTTGCACAAAATTTTTAATAATGCCTAGTGACAAAGTTACTTCGTCATCAGCCTTTTATGCAAAAAATGAAAAATGCCTAGTGACAAAGTTACTTCGTCATCAGTCTTTGCACAAAATTTTTAATAATAAATTTATAGCTTATTACCAAGAAGTTCATCTAAGACGTCCTCAGCTTCATCTTCAGTAAGTTTACGTCTAGGTGGTGCTTCTTTAGTTTCTTTAGGAATATGTTTATATAAATCATAAACCTTTATAATTCTAAAAGCAAGATCTGGATTAAATGAATACTTTACTTGAATCTTTGCAATTTTCTCATAATACGATTCTTCATTTGGCAATAATTTCTTAGCTGTATAACGAATATAGCCTTCTGGATTGTTGGCAGATTCTATTTTCTTAATATAGTTTACATGATTCTTTATAAGATAACTTTCTTTACCATATCCATCTTGTAAACCTGCCAATATGACACCTTTTAAAGCTTTTATAATTTCGGCCAGATACATTTCTGGCTCGATAAAACTAGGATGCTTGTTTGTGAATGGGAATGAGTCGTTGTGTTCCATCTTTGTACTTCTACATCTAAGGAAAAAAATATTTAATTATACGGTCCATACCACTTGGTTGGCATTTTTTACAATACATTCTCCCTCTTTTTCAAATTTTAGAGCTTTTAGAGTCTTAAATGCATCTTTAGCACAGGCTATAAGAGGAGAAGAGTTAACGTCTTCTTCTAGAATGAACCCATCAGTATGAATACGTCTGACTTTATCCACATAGGGTTGTACAGTTTCAAAAATAAACTTTCGACCATGTGCTAGAAGGAATGGAGCAATTCTAGGGTATTTACCTTTGAAGGGATTACCTGGATTCGTAAATTGTAATCTCCACTGCTCCTCTCCTATTGGTACAATGGAGTCTAATACCTCACCATCTGGAAAGTCAAAAGACTTACTCGATGTTGTAAGAGTCTTGTATGTTTTCTTTCTTTGGCAAAGTGCACCCCATAGCATATTAAGAATTCTTTTAGCTACTTGGCCAGCTATACCACCCTGATTCTTGATTTTAAAAAGAAAGTCTACATACTCTCCAAAGATTACACTGCCTCGAATTCGAGTTTCTTTTTCATAAATAAGAGCATTAGAAGCTCCATCCTGAATTAATGTAACTTGAAAGCCAAGAGCTTTGGCACGTATAAGATCAATATGAGTATATACATTATGGTAATTATATCAAAATAGCGGGGTATTCTTTTTTTCAATACTTGCACGAAATATTCCAAAATGGCTATATCCTCGATGGTTAATAAAGTCTTTTAAAATCTGAAACTTACCTTTACCGATAGGAAAGTTTAAAGCTGATTGCTGAATACTAGGATAAAGACTCGTTTCATCATAACTCCTTCCATATCCTTCCCAGTTATTTTGTGCCCAGATAATCACTCCCATCATTGCTTTACTTATCCATTGCGCTTCAAGTGCGTCAAGGGGTTCATTAGCAGGAATACCTACACTTAATTTTTCGAATAGCCAAAGAGCCGTTCTCTTTATGTTCCAATCAAGTAATGATATATCAATTGGGATGCCTAGCTTTTTCGTCTCCTGTAAAAAGGCATCTCGTTCAGCATTAATTCTGATATATGCCTTTTCCAATGATTCTTGACGTTTAGCTAGAATGAAGGAGTAGTTTTTACTAAACTTGAGTTTTTGAAACTGCTGGACGGTAATAGGCTTGATCTCCTTTCCATTATATATATGAATAGTATCTTTTACTTCATTCTCCTGATAAGTTATAGGCTTCTTTGGCCTTTTACATTCAAAGCTGGGATGTTTTCTATCTGGATTAAGAGCGAGGGAATAATGTCCATTAGTGAGAGTAAGGGTTATTCTTCTTTGTGCTGGACTCTTAGAGATATAGGTATGATCACCTACAACATTGATAGCAATACTTCGAGCTAATTGTTCTATTTTTTCAATACAGACAATTGGAATAGGATCATCTCGTGCTAGTTTCAAGATATTCTTTAAAGACTCAGGCTTTTCAATACTTTAAGGCATATTCGAATAAGAGCCATAAGCCATTTTTAAGCACTGATAAAGACAATCATTTGTATCGCCACATCCACCTGATACTGCCGGTGAATCTCTCATATAAATGATAAAGTTATCAAATCGCTCTGGATCACCTATATTATCAGGCAATTGACTCGCATCATAGTGATCAAGTAGAGAGAAAAGGTTTGCGTCTTCTCCATTTGTAGTCCATTGACCAGGCTTTCAGTTCTCATAAGGAAGTAGGATTTGAAACTGTTTACCTGGATATCGGGCTTTAAGTTTTTGATCGAAGTTTGCAATTCCTCTTCTAGAGAACAAACGGCCACTATACTTAACTTCTATGATGTCTGGCCTATTTGGTAAATGACAAACTAGTCTTGATAACATTTCTTTGAAATATATAGTATTTATTTAATTGCTAATTTTTCGTTACTATATTTGAAAAAAAATAAAATAACTAGCCCTTATAATTGATCAATTTCATCAAATGCACCATCCTCATCATAATCAGATTCGTCACCATTGGCCTCCATACATTCACGTTCATTTATTGTGCTATGGCATTCTATTATCTGTGGTTGTAATTTTGCAACTTTATAGCCAAAAGGAGGTTCTACAAATACAGTTTCCTTATTCTCGTTGTATCTTCTTAGATAGTCGGCAATTTCACAGCATGATATTTGCCTATCCACCTCATCATTGTATTTGATCCATTCTTTTAGCTTATCTATGGCGTCACCAAATTGGGCGAGATACAGATTATCTCTTCTTGCAATTTTATCAAATTCCTCCAATTCGGCTAAGAGTAATTCCCAGTTATATTGAGCTTCTTCATCCATATATTTAGCCCAGCATTCTAGGGATACAGAATATAGCTCATTTATCATATCATCATGAGAATTCTTGTACCAGGGCTTTATGTGGTCATATTTATGTCTATCTATCCATTCCCAATATTTGGCGGTATTCATTTTAGGCATAGGATCAGGATTAGCTTTCTGAACTGACTTTGGGTCTCGCTTTAGTGGCAGTTCAGTAGAAGGACCAGGTGTTCCATATGGTTCTGGCTCTATCTCTGGTTCTTGCTCTACTTTTGGTTCTTCCTCTGACTTAGCCGAAGGTGGTATAAGAGTAATTAATTCTGTTATGAAGTTATCTATTAGGTTTTCAACAGATTCTGAAGCGGTGGGTTCAGATGGTGTCAATGGAGAAGTCGCTTCTTCTTTCACTTCTACCTTTAGATGCACTGGCTTTGGAGGAACTGGTGGTGAACTTTTCTTTTGCTTATTTGGTATATCAGCTCCAATTTGTGCTAAGAACTGATCGAGAGCTTTGGGGTCAGATATAGATTTTTAGGAATATCAACCCCCTCGATATCAATCTCATCAGTTTCATGAATCCAGTTATTACTAAGATATTTCTCGTATAAAGTCTTTCTAGATGAGTTGTAAACTCTAGTACACTTTCCATTAATTTTAACTACGTTGCTAGTCATATTTAGCTCACTTGATAATGTTCTTGCAACCACAACTTTAGATAAGGGTGTAATATTTCTATTTCCACAGTAGCTTGTATAGGTGGCATATAATATATGAACTGGTAAGCATGTAGTTGTATAATCAGCTTCTGCTATATATGTCTCCTTTATAAATTGAAATAACGGTGGAAGAGTAGATATGATATGCTCTTGTTTAGATGCAGTCATAGGAGGTGGGTTGCCATTAAAATCTGGATATTTATCAGCAATAGCCTTTAAGTAAGCATAGAAGGCCTCACCTACCCTTGGATATTTCATTGCATCACCTAACTGTTTGAAATATTGCAAATCTTCTTTTCGAGCAGGTGAGATATCTAGAAAAACTGTTCGTCTATCATCATTCTCAACTCTGAGAGCATTTTCATTAGTAAGAACGATAGTAGACATAAAGTTTTTATATTGGGTAGGTGTTTTATATTTTTCATGGATTTCAATAGTATCGCTAGTAACTTTATCTTTGAGAGCGCGATATAATGAATTCCATTGGCTTTTTTCTGTTGGCATTTCTTCAAGCAAAAGAAGTACTTTACCTAATAATTGCCCGTTAAAACTGCCTAAAATCGTTTGAGGATCACTTGTTTTATAGACTAGCTGAGTACCTAAAACATAACGCTGGATAAAATCAGTTATAATACCTTTACCCCAGCCTTGACCAGATTTAAGATAAAGAATCAAATACATTTTTCTACCAGTAGCCATACCAGCAAACCATTTAATAATGTATTCAGTTACATTCCAATCTCCTGAACACTAGACATCCCAAATATGAGTAAATATGATTTTGATTGCCTGATGGATGTTGGTTGAAAAGTCTGCTAAAGGACGTAATTGGTGTAAGAACCCTGAAAAAATATTAAGATAGAGTTGACCTTAAATTTTATAAATACGTTGCTTTACAGGATCACAAGTTGCTACGCATGTTAAAGAATTATCATATATAAACTATTTGGCAATATTAAATTCTGTCTTCGTTAGAGGCTGTTCAGAATTAGATTGCTTAAAGAAGGTTTTAGTTATAGGACGAATAAGCATACTAATATTTTTCATGGGAATATGCTCAAAATTCTTAATATCAGGTAAGGATGGTGCCGCAAATAAGCAATTGCGGAATAATTGCGATTTACGGTATTGCGGAACATTGCGGATTTTTAAACCTAAATATCCGCAATTCCGCAATCCGCAATTGTCCGCAATTCCGCAAATATTCCGCAATTCCACAAAGTACCGCAATTCAATTGCGGAATAATTGCGGAATTGCGGCACATTTGCGGAATTGCGATACATTTGCGGAATTGCAATTTCGCTAAAGCAATCCAAAAAAACGTTGCGAAATGTTTTTTTTAATTAAAATATACTTTGAAAAAACGTTTCGCAACGTTTTTTCTTTAAATTAATTAAAAAAACGTTGCGAAATGTTTTTTTTTAATTAAATATACTTTGAAAAAACGTTTCGCAACGTTTTTTCTTTAAATTAATTAAAAAAACGTTGCGAAACGCTTTTTATTAATTAAAATACTTTGAAAAAACGTTTCGCAACGTTTTTTCATTAAATTAATTAAAAAAATGTTGCGAAACGTTTTTTTTAATTAAAATACTTTGAAAAAATGTTTCGCAACGTTTTTTTGTTAAATTAATTAAAAAAACGTTGCGTAAACATTTTTTTTATTAAATCGGTTCGGTAAACTGCCAAAACCGATCAGGTGAATTGCGGAATTGCGGTTCACTAACCGCAATTCAACTCCAAAATCCGCAATATTGCGGATTTGATAAATCAATTGCGGCACCATCCTTAATATCAGGTCACCACATAAATACACCATGTGGATTGGAACAGAGAATGAAATAACTGCAAATATATCGCTTTGCTTTTGTAATATCATCTAAACTGTTTGACTCTCTGATAAGCCGTTTTAGTATATCAATACTGTATGCTTCTTTAGATTCACCAAATTTCGAGATTACTACTTGGCTACTCATTATTAGTTAAATACTTTAGTAGAAGTTTTGTTTAATTTATTTTTTTTTTTGATGCCTATATATTGACTATGTTTAATTACGATTTTTTTTCAGGTATATTTGTATGCTATTGGGAGGCATAGAAATTTGATACGAGTAGGTTGACAATAGTATGGGGTATCTAGTATAAGGACTAGTATGAGGAGTATATATAGGAGGTCATACTGTATTTTTCATATATCATAATAGGCTTGGTGAGACGTTTGAGTTTATTCCTGAGAGTAGTTACAGATGAGATGATCGGTTACAGAAGTTACAGATCAGATACCCCTAAAATAAAAATTATTTCTGGGAAAGGTGATCTGATTATTTTTTTTTATCATCTATAACATCTGTAACTCTGTAACCTCCCCTTATTTCTTCTTTATTCTTTGTTTTATCTTATTCTTAGTATATTTATTAGTTACAGATATAGTTACAGATGGTTACAGATGGGTGGTATGGTATTTATCCATGGTATTGTTAGAGACGCGCCATGAGGTGCTAGAATCTAACTGGAAGGGGATCTGATAGGGTTTTACCCCGGAGGGGGGATATATAGGGGCTTTAGCCACTGCTGGATGTAGCCCGGCACCGATGACGCTGGTACCAATAGTTCTGGTATTTTTTTTTGTGATTTTATAATACAAAATGCCATTAACGCTATAATGAATTATTCGGTATAAAGGCAGGATCATGTGACTTGATGATCTAATCAGATAATCCAAATATCTGATCTTTTTTTTAATCATTTATCAGTTTATTTTTGTGGTGTTGCCAGATGAAAAGCACGACAGGACTTTTGGAATTAAGGTAAGGGAGGGTGGGAAGTGTTTTTCAGTATTTTTTTTAACTAATTAATTAATTATTTTTATTTTTATTTTTTGTAGTGTTGCAAGACGAAAGGTACGACTGGACTTTTGGAATTAAAGTAAAGGAGGGGGTGTTTTATTATTTTTTTTTTAATTAATTAAGTATTAACTTTTTTTTATTTTTTTGTAGTGTTGCTAGACAAAAAGCATGACCGGACTTTTGAAATTAAGGTGAGGGAGGGTGGGAGAAGTGTTTTTCGGTAATTTTTTTTAACTAATTAATTATTTTTTTTTTTATTGTTTTGTAGTGTTGCCAGACGAAAAGCACGACCAGACTTTTAAAATTAAGGTAAGGGAGGGTTGGAGGAGGTGTTTCATTGTTTTTTTTAATTAATTAAGTATTAACTTTTTTTTTACTTTTTGTAATGTTACTAGACGAAAAGCATGACTGGACTTTTAGAATTAAGATAAGGGAGGCTGGGGGAAGTGTTTTTCAGTAATTTTTTTTAACTAATTAATTAATTATTTTTTTTTATTTTTTGTAGTGTTGCCAGATGAAAAGTATGATTGGACTTTTGGAATTAAGGTAAGGAAGGGTGGGTGAGATGTTTTTCGTTATTCTTTTTTTTAACTAATTAATTATTTTTTTTTATTTTTTGTAGTGTTGCCAGACAAAAAGCATGATCAGACTTTTAGAATTAAGGTAAGAAAGGGTGGGTGAGGTGTCTTTCATTATTCTTTTTTTTAACTAACTAATTATTTTTTTTCATTTTTTGTAGTGTTACCAGGCGAAAAATACGACCAGACTTTTAGAATTAGGGGTATTAAAAATTGAAAAAGAATAATAAAAATAAATAAATTTGGTATAAAATACTAAAAAAAGGTGAAAAAATAAATAAAATAAAATAAATTTTGGTAAATACCGAGTAATTTAATTTACCGAAATTAGTATTTTTTAAAAATAAATTCACGTATATCTATTATAAACTCTACGCAAACATAATATGTGAAATACTCCCAAATTGACTGATCTACACAAACTCAATTTGTAGGTTTAAAAAGTAATTTCATATAAACTCTACGCAAACCATATGTGAGTTATATTAGTATTATTCAGGGTCCTGCCAGGACCATTAGTTCTGGCGTTTTTTTTTCAATTTTATGAATAGAAAGACCGGGACCATTAGTTCTAGTGTTTTTTTTTGTAACTTTACATATAAAAATGCTTAGTTTCAGCTTTTTTTTTTGATAATAAAGCTTGAGCCAGCTTGAGCCAGCTCAAGCTCAACTTGGTTTGAGCTAGAATTTTTCATGGCTCAGCTTGGCTTGAATGAGTTGAACCAAGATTTTTTGTGGCTTGACTCATTTTGGCTCAAACCAGAATTGTTTTTTTCAAGCCAAGCCAAGTCAGACTGTAGCTTGACTTGAGCTGGCTCATACAGAACTTTAATACAAAGACAAAACTTTATTAAAATTAAAAAAAAATAATTTTTTAAAAAAAATTTCAAAATATTTGTTTTAAAACTTATTAATCACAAAGTTCAATTAACAAAAAACTGGAAATAATACTTATAAAAGAAAAAAAAAAAGATTTTAAAAATCAAATAATTAATAAAAAAGTTTTAAAATTTTAAATATTTTAATTATAATGTTCAATCTATAAGAATAGAAGTCAATACTTACAAACTAAAAAAAGAAAAAAATTTTTAATTAAAAATTAAAAAATAAGATTATTTAAATGAAAAATTTTTAAAAAAAAAGTTTTAAAATTTACTGATTAAAAATCCAATATATATATAGTACGATAATTTAAATAATATAGTCAGACCTTCATACAATCATACCCTATATAATCACATCTTTACATAAAAATCCAATTTTGTAAAACTGACTTTTACTTAGTTAATTTACCTCTTTATAATTACAATTCAGTTATAATCATTATTACTGTAACATATATATTATTTTTACTAGTAATTAAACCTCTAGCCAGAATTATAAACAAATTTCCTTTTTTAGAATGTAAATTATAAGAAATTTTCAAAATTGTGTTTTATAAAATGATTATTATTCAAAAATATGCAATTTATGTAATTTATAATTTTATAATTTATAATTCAGACCAAAACTAAAATAATTTTAATAATTTTTATTTCTGATTTTTGATAAAAAAAGTTATATACTAGTATATATACAATCACATCTCTATACAATTACCAGTTAAAGGTGTAATCAACTTGATAATTATATGGAGGTCTAATTATATATAAAACTCTTTAAATTTTTAACTATTTATTGAATATTATATATTGAATTTTAAATGAATGAATTGATTTACAAGTTAACAATTCTTAAAGGCTAATATTTATACAAAAGAAAAAAAATTGAAAATTAAGTAATTAGAAAAAGAAATTAATCATTAATTAGTTACCAATCAGCAATATTATATTACTAACTAATTGCTAACCAATTGCTATCTGATTGCTAATTATTTTAACTTATTAACTTACTGGATACTAATTGGCTATCAACCTGATATAGCCAATTAATAACTGATTACTAATAACTATCAAATCTACTATCAACCAGTTACTAATTGATTATATGACTGATTGGTAACCAATCGAAATTAGTGTTTAATTGATAGCTAATGGGTAATAAATTGAATAAATTGATAACCAATTAGCAATAATTCAGTTACCAATTAGTTATATAACTGATTAATAACTGAATTATTATATTTTGATCTATATAATAAAAAATTTATTAAAAATTTGCTTTTACATATACAATTACTTTAAAATGAAATGGAAAATTATAACTTCTATAAAATTATATTTATATAAGTTATATAATACAAGAACTTTAAAAAGTAATTAAGAAAAAAAAAGAAAAATAAAGTTTTCAATTAATAATAAGATCAAAAATTTTAATTTTTAACAAATTTTTTATAAAAGCATTAAAAAAAAATAAAAAAAATAACAGTAAGGTAAATAATAAAAATAAGAAAAAAACCAAAAAAAAGTTAATTCATAGTACTAAAAATTACTATATAGAATATAACTAAAAGGATACATAAAGAAGGTAGTTTAAATATTAAATAGGATATATAGGAGATATATACTAAAATAGTAGTAGCAAATCTATATCAAAATTATAACCTAAATTAAATTTCTTTTTATATTACATATTATGATTTTTTTATATATAACATATAATAGATAGGTAATTGCTCTAAAAAGTAGGTATAGGGGTGCAGACATTTGCTTTTTTTTAGATACGTCACTTAAAAAGTTGTAACCTGTGACGTAACTTAAAATTATATGAATTATTAATAAATTCCTATATGAGACGTTACTGACGTAGAAAAGTCACGTCAGTAATGGGTGTCTTCACAAATTGCGTGATTGAGATTAAGATTGAGATTAAAGGTTAAATCTGGTTTCACAAAAAATGATTGAGATTAAGGTTAATCTCAAGCTAATCATGATTGAAATTTTATATGTAATTTCAATCTTGCTCACTGAGTAAGATTAGGAATGAAAAATGAATTTTTTTAATGTAATATCTTAATTTCAGTTGAATTTATAATGGATAACTAAATTCTGGCCGATTTAATACTTTAATAAATTCAATCATGATTAATTTTGTGAAGTAAGATTGAACGTTAATCTTAATCTCAAGCTAATCCTAATCTTAATCCTAATCTGATCCTAATCATGCAATTTGTGAAGACGCCCAATGTCTGCACCCCTAAGTAGGTATAAGCTACATTGATAAATATTTTAACATGTCTAGATTATCTAATATTAGTTAATTGCTATGATTATGCTTTTATCAAATACTATTATTTAATTATAGTAATAAAAAAAAAAAAAAAAAAAGAAAAAAAAGAATCAAAGAGGGAAAAAATGGAGTTATAAAAAAGAGGAAATGAAAAGTATGGAATAGAAAAGAAAAAGAGTGAGAGGGAAAGGTTAATAGAAAGAAAAAGTTTAAAAAAAGAAGTTTAAATTGAAAAAAGGTTAAAAAAGATGGTCAATTAGTCTAAAAAGTTTAGACCAGTTATTAATAATATTATTATATACACGCATAAATGGAGCTAAATCCATTTTTCTTGACAGATCATACAGTTTTAAAAATTTACACTAAAAAAAGTTAGCTATAGAAACAATCATAATATCTTTTTATTAAAAAATTATCCTTAGTTTTTTTTCCAATTATATTAAATATTATGGCGATATATTTACAACGATCACTTAACGATTAAGGTATATTAAAATTATTCCTTACATTAAATTTATTATAATAATAAAATTCAAAATAAAATTAATACAAGTGCCGCTCATTATGATGACATCTTGATAAACAAAATGATAGAGAACCAATTTTACAATGTAAATTTTGTTCGTTATAATGACATAATTATAAATTTATCATATAATGAAAACAACACGATATAAATATAACGACAGTCATTATAAAATGCATTTAACGTTACGCATATCTCCTTTTTTATACTATACGATCATCAGTAAAGAGAAAGCCCGTATATGACATCTCGTTATTATGACAAAAATCAACGTGTCATTATAACGAGCGGCACTTTGATTTTTATGAGACATTATATACCTTTTTATTTAAAGTCTAATTATAAGAAATTATTAAATGCATTATACCACTTTATTAGCTAGCATTTGAATAAGTGAAATAATACATATCAGAATACTAAATAGGAAAATATTAGTTATTTAAAGACAATTTTTTAAATTATAATCCGAGTAATTGTCGCTGATCCCAAAGCGAAAGAAAAAAGTGTGGTCTGGACAAAGTTAGATAATGTCTTGTTGTTAAAATTTAGTAATGTTACGTCATGTTTCGTAAGCTTATTAATTCTTACTAATTAATTATGATATATTTTACAATGAGAAATAGTTAAAATCATCATATTGAATAAAAAAAAAATTAACCCATTTGGGACATTGTCACAGACAAAGATCTTCGATCTTTTTAATATTGATACTGAAGAATAATTCGTTAATTATTTAATGAAATAGATTCCATTTAAAAAGAAACATGGATATAATGACGATCTTTTAAACCTGGAATGTCATGATCCGTAAATTATCGTAATTAAATACATTTTATTCAGTTACATATTAAAAGATATTCCTTTAATATAGGGTTCATTTAAGGGTTTATGTATTGTATAACCTATCATATATTCAATAGAATCAATAAATTCATCTGTAATTTTTCGATGAAAATTTATTTTATTTTTTTAAATTAATATGTTCTTTATTACTCCTTGCATTCCATTCTTTACTCTTTCAGATTTCTTTTTTTATTTTTTTTGCATATGAAAGAATCTTTTACTGGCGCTGCGGTTGATCCTTAAGCAATGCTGTTAAGAACAACAGCGCTGTCATTTCCAATTTGACATTTGATCTCATATGAAATATAAAATTCCAAATTTGGTTTGGATAATACAGGGGTACTGCGTCATTTTTGGTACATGATCGACGTTACACGAGTTATAGACTATGCATCTAATAATCGGAAAAACTTGATTTGAGTTAGAACAATAGGCATTATATTTCTCTTGTTACATGTTTTGTTATTTAATTTAGTAATTTACACTATTATTTGTTAGGTTTCTCGTTTCAAAATTAGAGAGTAGATTTAATTTCCTTTATTCTATCTCATACTAAAGATACTAAAGTAACACCACATGCTTCAAGTAAAACTGATTTAAAATTTTTTTTTTTTGTATTACTAATATTATTAAAATATCTAATTTTACACGAAAGTAATTCGGAATACTTGGAATGAAGATCTGTTTGTTATTCGAAACCTGTTCGAAACCTGTTTTATTTAATATAAAATGGCTGCGCCTCAAAAATGCACGAAAATTTGATTTCTTTTTTCTTTTTTTTTTTAAAAAAAATGAAAAATCCTTATCATTATTTGACAACTACATTTATTTATTTATTTATTTTTTTAGAAATTAAGGTTAACATTGAGATACAAATAAAATAAGAAATATAAATATGAAGGTAATTGTGATGCAGGAGTAAAGATAATTGTAGATAGGAAATGAAGGAAATTATGATATTTTATTTTTTTTAAAAAAAAAAAGAAACAATAATGAAATAAATAAGTTTCTATTCTACAGTAAAATGATCGAAATGATCGGATATTATTATTATTATTATAATACAAGTCTTAATTATTATGTATTTCAATTCTATTATTACCCACTTTCATAGCCCAAACTCTAATATAATGTATTCTAGGTTTATATTGATCCCATTCATAATCCTTACAATTATTTAATAATTTTAAATATTCATCTTGTGTAATATTTAAATATTTACATAAGCTAGGAGTCATCATCTTAAAAAATTCTAAAAAAATTTCATAATTTAATTTACCTAATTCGCCACCCCATAATCCTAATGGTTGTTTTTTTATTATTTCATTAATATTTATTAATTGATTTGGTGAATATTTATTAATCCAATTTGAAATTAATCTTGCTCCTCCCGGATTTAATCCTGATGAAGTAATGTATTGTTGTAATGAATCTATTATTTTGGTATAAATTGGACCTGCTGATGAGCATATTATATCAGTTTCTGAAAATTCGATATAACAAAAAGGTTTCGTTACTCTAATTAATTCCGGTATCTTATTATTTTTTAAAAAAAAAAAAATAAAAAAATTTGAATTTTATAATTTGTTAATTTAATTAATTAATGTAAATGTTATAAATCATTTAAAAACGTACCACTATATTTTGCCATTGTTCTTCCGTGAGAGCGAGGCACATATGACCTATATGTACATAATCAAATTCATTGTCATCGAAAGGAAGTCCATGGAGAATATTGGTTTGCACGAAAGTTGTATTGGCAGGTTTTATTTGATCAGGAAATATTGGAGACAAATCAACACCGACGAAACGAGATTTTGGATTTTCGGTCGCCAATTCTAAAATCCAAATTCCGCTACCACATCTATAAATAAGAATAAATGGAGAGACGAATTAATTAATGAAGAATCTTTATAACATAAAATTTATAATATCTATACTTTCACAACTTACCCAACATCAAGAACTTTGCAACCTGACGAAAGAGATTCTTTGACAGGAGCTGAAACGTTACCATCAAACATATGTTTAAAAATATAATGTTGAGCTTGTGTTCTGTCAATTTCTTCAATATCAATCGGTGTTAGATCATTGGCGATTTCTTCATCATAATATTTTCTTCCGTTAATATATTTGTATTGTATGTTACAAATTTTAGATCGCAATGATGAATTTTTTTTGGAAACAAAATTTCCCATAATAATAATATTATTATTATTAATAATAAAGAATGAAGAAAGGAGGAAAGAAGGAAAGAAGAAGGAAAAAAAAAGCAAGAAATAAATAATAAAAAAAAAAGGCAAATGAAGAAATGTTAAAAAAAAAAAGAGAGAGAGAGAGAATGTGAGATGATTGTAGGGCGGAAAGAAATTTTATTTGAAGTTTTACCAAGTATTTATAAATAAACAAAAAAAATATGATAAATTCTTCATTCATTCAATTGGATAATAAATGATATTTTTGCATAATTTTGATATAAAACTGTCAATTCATTAAAATTATATTATATGTATTCATTTATATGCAACATGTCAACTAGTATTTACGATAAAAAGTAACCTAAGTAAAAATAAGGTGATACAAGACATCATCAATGCAAATTAGGCATATGATTAGAAAAAGATTTTTAGTTGCATGGTAAATCTAGAAGATAGATAAAGATTCTATCGGATTTCGGGTTTATCCGGATTGAATTATAAATTCGATTCTAGAGTCACATATATTAATTTCAAAAAAAAAAAAAAATCCAGATTTCGACTTACTAACGATGTAACACTGAATCCGTAAGGTACCGGAAATCGAACAAAAAATACTTAAAACGGTTAACTAATATATATATATATATATATATTTATTTATTAAATTTATTATATATTCTTCCTAATCATATTGATTCTCGCGTATTACATAATTGAAATACAATTGGTCACAATAAGTCAAAAAGGGCAAAATCAAATGATTCAAATCATTCATTAATATTTAAAAAATTCACACAAGAATATACGTGTAACGAAAATAATTATTATAACTGTGAAAAATGAATAAAAATGGGAAAATGAGTATTAGGTAAACATAATGACAAATCCTTGATTTCGAACTTTTTTTTTATTTTAATCACTGAATTTGGATACGTGAAGTCAGGGGTAAAATGAAATTCCAGAACAAAATAAAACGCATCCCATGATCAATTATTTGAAGCAACTAAATGTTACGTCATGCATAACAATTAACAATTTGATAAATATTTTTCTCACACAGTGCACGGACATTAGAATATCCCCAAATTGAGCTTTCATACTCAATTATTGATAATAATTAAGCTGCGCCACATTCAATGCATCAACTACATCAACTACGTAACTTATTCTCCGAAATTTAATCATCAACCGATGATCAAAATAAATAAACTGTTTGACATACGTTGAACAAACCATTTATTTTTTCCTGTATTGTCGATTTGTCCTACCATTTTGTTTGATCACTTTCTCTATTCAACAGGTCCCGTGTTTATTTGTTTTCCCGTTTTCTTGTGTTAATTAATTTACGTGACGAATCAGCAAAACGTGGTAGTACTACTACCATAATGATTCTAGAATTTCAACTCACGTACTTACGGTGGTTATCGTTTTGCAATCATAAATTATGTCATCCTGTCCACATGACTATAATGTGATTTTGTCCCAATAAAATTAAACCACAAGATTATAATGTGATTTCTTCCCAATTTACTAAACAAAACACATTCCAAACTTATATACATTGAATAAGAAATTAAAGTTTGCAAAAAAAAAATGATCATGTGGTTTAAGTATAGGTAGAAGGGTCCGGAGTTTGAAAGTCGTCAAACATGACTTGTATATGATACTAGAGCTTGAAAAGTTTCTAACATTAGAACTGAGCTTAAATTAACACATCATACCATATGATTTAGTTTTTTCACATGAATGTGAAAATTTGTCTAGCAAACTGGATCACAATTTAAATTTCAGCTTCATCTTCAGGTGCAAGTCTCTTGATTTTGTAGTCAGTAAAATCCAAGAGGTATTAGTTGCAATAATGGCAATAGTTAATATTAGTAAAGCCAATGAATGCAAGACATTTTCAAATTGGGGAAAAAAAATAAAGTATAAATCCATCATTTTTTTGCGTTATTTATTAGGCGATAAAAGAAATATTAAAGATTTAGAAATTTTAAAGTGATGTTGTGAATGAAAAAAAGGTGATAGAAGAGAAAAAAGGAAAGGTAGGAATGAAAATAAATGATTTTTTTTTAAATGTTTTATAGATACTGTAATAAGTTAACCCTTTTCTATAAAGTAAAATATTACATTTGACTGTTTCCTTATAACAATTAATCGAGGAAATTGTGTTGAGTTTTTTTAAACTGGGGATACATCCTGGGTGTATTACATAAGTGAAGCTATGTGGCAAAAATCACTGATGATCACATGATGTAAATTACCACATAATTTTTTTAACTAAATAAGACTAAATAAGTGTCGAGCTAGTGAAAGTTAAAGCCCATTCGGGCGACCAATTCAACGACAAAGCAGACTCCTTAGCCAAAATGGGAGCCACATCTACTCATTCTTTAGACATTAACCTGTTAGCATTAAATTTAAATGGTTTCTATACATGAACTTTACCCAGTGTATAAATTTGGTAGTGCGGTCATGTGCACTTGCACATGACTAGCTAAATTCCACACAATTTTTTTAGAGGTGTGTGCAAATCCGCACAGCACACAGTTACGCACAGTTAGAATAATTCTGCACAGTTGTGCACAGTTGTGCACAATTCCGCACAGATGCACAGTTACTAAATTTGTTCATTGTTCATACAAATAAAAATTCAAAATCTTTTTGTTCGAAAAATTTCAAATTTTTACAAATGAAAGGCGGATAATAATGAGTGAGTCAGAAACTCCAAGTGGTCCTTTAAAAAGAAAACCAAAAAATAAGTCTGTTTCAACAGCTAAAAAGCTAAAAACTGCTGTTTCTCCAAAGGCACAATGGCGTACAATATATGGTGACTGGTTAGAGTATCGTGATATTGATGGAACAACTTTTATGTTTTGCACTTGGTGTGAAAAAGCAGGTTATGGTAATCAAATGGCTAAAGGATACAGTACTTACAAGAAAGATTTACTTAATAGGCATGTTAAGAACCAAGAACATATTCTCTTGGAAAATGCAAGAAAAACAAATCAGCCTAATATAGTACAAAGTTTATCTCGAAATTTACTTAATGATAAGGAAAAAATAATTAATCAAATGAAATGTGTTTATTTTGCAGCTAAAAATCACCTTTCATTAAATCTTTATCCAGGTTTATATGATTTAGTATTAAATATTAATAAGAAGTCCGAAAATACTATGAATTATTCTCTTAAACTTCCTCCTCTTTCTTCTTTAAAACCACCTGCTGATACTTCTCAATATGGATCATACCTTAACCCAATGTCTGCGCGAAAATTTGAAGAAGTCATTTTTTATGTGATTGAAAAGCATTAATTAACGAAATTAAAGTTTCTGATCAATGGAGCCTTTTAATTGATGATTAACAACAATTACCGATGAAAAACATTTAGTACTGGTTTCAAAACATATGGCAAATAATGTACCTGTAGTACGTTATTTAGGATTGATCAAACTAGATGATTGTAACGCTAACAGTATAACAATCTACATAAAAAGATTTTTAATAGAAAAAGATTTGCAAATTAAAAATATCATTGCGCATTTTGGAAGTGATGGCGCCTCTGTTATGATAGGCTAGTAAATTATTTTATATGTATATGCAAACAGATATATGGATATTTTAGCGGGTCTTACAAAAGGATGCAAAATTTGAAGTTTATACAAGATATAAATGATGATCCACAACTTACTATACTAAATATTATTAATACGTGATGGTTATCTATGTCAAATGTTGTGCACAACCTTCATCAGATTATTTTTTCAGTTATAGATGCACTCAATAATGATATGAACAATGCAGAGAATCCAAGAGATAAAATTCAGGCTTCTCAAATGGTTAATAATCTTGATCCAAATTTTATTATTTCAACAATGTTTTTGGTGGATTTGATGTATATTTTATCCAAAATGATCAAGATTTTTCAGCGTGATCATATAGATCTTTCAGAAGTAAAAAATTCATTGGAAACAACAATTTCAGCAATTGAGGCACAATTTGTTGGAACAGATGATATTTCACCAATATATGGAACAATTTTACGTCAATATATGGAAAATAATAATATTCTTTCTGACCATTTACCTTCTTTTATTTCAAAATTTGCTAAAGCAATCGTTAAAGCTCTACAAAATCGATTTCCCAATTCAGAAATCTATAATGCACTAAGAATTTTTGATCCCAAATTTTTATCTCAAAGAGAAAGTGATTTTGCATATTATGGAGATAACGAAATTAATATTTTGGTAGAATATTTTGGAAATGGTCGTCTGACAGGTTCTGGTGAAAATTTTCCCACGTATTTTAATGAAACTGATTTAAAACAAAAGTGGGGGATAATCAAACAAATTATGAAATCAATTCGTAATTTTGATTTTGTGAAAGGATGGGAACATATTTGGAATACAAAACCTCACTTTACAGATGATTATCCAATTGTTTCTAAACTAGTTAGGTTAGCTTTAATAATTCCTCTCTCTAATGCTCATGTTGAGCGGGTATTTTCACATCATAAATTAACTAAGACTAAATTACAAAATCGGATGAATGATGATACATTAAACATGCATTTAATGATATTTTCAAATGGCCCTGATGATTTCCATAACTTTGATTGGAAATGCGCATATGATTATTGGGCAAATCAACATATCCGGCGGGCCAATAATAATATATAATAACATTTTGTTTTTTTTCTTTCTAACGTTAATATTGTATATACTGTATTTTATAGCTAAATAATGTAAATAATGTAATATTCATTTAATTAATAAAGGAAATTTTGATATAATTTTACGAATATTATTTTTTTTATATACTTATATTATAAATTTTATATTACAAAATTTTTTTGCGCACATTTAAAAAAATTTTAATGTGTCGTTGTGAGGTATTTCCGCACAACCCATGGCAATTTCCGCACATGATTTCATCATAAAGTGTGCGCCTTCCGCACACAATTTTAGGTTTGAAATTTACACACTGACTTTACCTCCAGAATTGGACAAATATGACTCATCACCGATAGTTATCGATCGAGACATAAGAAAAACTTTAGCATCAATTTTTAACATCAAAAACATGAATCAATTCCTAGCACACCATCGCCTTTCTTATCTTCAATCGGTCACGTACATTGACTGGAAAGCTACACAATCATGGTTTTCGTATAACCTTTTTGATGGTCCTACAAGCCGGAAATTAACGAAGTTCCGTTCATGGCAACTTAAGAACGCTTGTGATACTCTACCTACAATGGATCTAATGGCCAAATATTACCCTGACACCTTTAACAACTGTCTAACTTGCTGGCATTGTAAAGAGGAAAATGAAACTAACACACATTTATGGCTCTGCCCAACATCCTTATGGAATATCAACCCGATCCTCAAAAATTTTGCCATTGAACTCATAGCAACTATTCGCAGTCACTGTGATACGCTCACATTAGATGTATCGGATACAATAAGACGTAACCCTATTTTTTCATGGTGCTTCAAATCTTCTAATCTTATCCTTCCGTCTTCGACGGACCATTGTTTTTACTTAACATGCAAAGGATTTTGTACTTTTAGTTTTACAACAATTTTTTAGTTCCGCTGTACGAGGTCTCAGTAGGAAACTAATGCTATCAACATTCTGTAAACTAACTTTACTCTTCAAAACCAACATTTGGAAATCGCGAAATCAAAAATTTAAATTATGGAAACTCCGCAACAAAATCTCAAAAAGATCACTCAAACGTTCGCAACAATCTAAAGTCACAACATCACGCAAAAGGCATAGAAAGACTGCACTAGACAATTCGAATATTTCAACTCTAAATACAACAAGAAGACCTAACCACAATCGTTACCATCATAACCACAACTCTACGATGAATTATCTTATATAACGATTTTAGACAATTATTATAACAAAAAACGTCAATTAGATGCACGAGTAGCGTTTATAATCGCTACCTCGTCAAACTTTCTTCATAGCGGACCTTGGTACAACCATTTGGTTAATAGAGAATCTTATTTATTTTTTAGTTTAGACGCGTTGCTTTTTCTTGGGTCTCTTTTATGTTCTTTTTTTTCCCTTTAATTCGTGGTTCGAACAAAGGTTTCCTATATAGGATCCTTTTTTCACTTACATTATCGGGATCAGGGCCTGGTCCCTCGGGATTGGGTTATATTATTATAGATTTAAATTTAATTTAGAATTTTTTTTATTTTTCTTTATTTCTTTTATATGTAATAATAATGACTTGACCCCTCGTCTAAATAAATAATTAAATAAATAAATAAGGCTAAATAAGGACATAAAGACTGTTTTAAATTCATTTTTATTCGAAATAAAGAATTAAATATTCTCTTTAGTTCAAAGAAAAAAAAGTTTTACCTGTTTTTATGTTATGAGGTGGTATAAACATTATATTACTATGTCAGAAAAGAAAAAGCAGTTCAAATGGTTTTATGAATAAGCTATTTTTTTTTTTAAAGGTATTTTTTATTAAAAAAGAAAATTATATATTTTTAGAGAATCATTCGTTTATATTATCACTTTCCCGAGACCATTAGAATATATGGGAATAATATTTAGCATAAACAAAACAAACAATAATCTGGAACATTTAACAAATTTTCACATATTTATGCCAAGCATCATGAAATTATTAGAAATCAAAAATAATTTACAAACAGAAGTTGTATCATAAAAGGATTTCGACGAGTGATTTTACGTCAAGCAAATTAAGAGTGAAGTACACTCGCATAAGCTGAAGTCTGGTATGTCTTAAACATTCATTATCGTCTAATATTTTTGTTACAGATATTTTTGTTACTAACGATCTTTCTATTTTGAAAAAGAATCGATATAATTAATATAAAATATCACAAGATATAAAAAAGTTTAGAAAATTGAAAATTCCATTTATTTTTAAACGAGATTTTTAGAAAACATTTTTGTTCAATTGGATCTTCTAAGTAAAGAAAGTTATATCGCAATAAAATTATGATCATAATAAATAAGGTTTGATCTATGTTTGAATTTTAGTCGTTGATGTAATGTACCGTACAGGTGTAAATTATAAATAAAAAAAACAATTGTAATAAATACATAGCATGACTTCATTACTTATGAATTTTAACATGACAACATACGCATGAGCATATTACTCATTCTTTTCCTTTAAATGCTCATAAATACTCATAAAAGAAGATTGTAAACAACTACTCAAATACTTCTAAAACTTTTTTTTTAAAAGCTTACTTCTCTTATTGAAACGGCTAGTAGCTGACACCATGATTATTTTGAGAGGTTTGACCTTATTACTAATATAATCTACAGAAAACTTTAAAAACTTCTGAAATGATTAAACAATTTATTTCGATTTATTTGTTAATTAGTTGAATTGCATTTATCCAACACAATTGCAATGAAATAACAAATAAGGATATTGTTCGTGAATTCGGTAAAGTAGGAATTTAGAAAAATACTTTGAAGAAAACTTTGGAAAATACTTTAATACTTTTTTTACGCAAGCTCGACAAAACAAACTTTCAATAAAACATAATTTTCTTTACAGGTGTACTAGCGAAGTTGACAATTTATTTACGACTTAACTTGTACAGTCTTTTTTTCATTTTAAGAAGGTGAGCTATTCAAGGAATGGGATTATGACGGAAGAATTTCGAGACAAACTTATATAAAGTTTATTCGCCTTTTAAGTCTTTTAAAAGCGGGTGTACTTTTAGGGACTATACTTGTTTGCAAAGACCGAAAGAGCCGGAAAGAAAGACTGTAAGAGGAGGTAATAGAACTATGTCATCTAATCGTATCATATGATTCCGAAGAACATAATGGTAAATAAGGTTCGATAGGGGAAAATTATTGGGAAAAATATTACGCAACATGGAAGCAAGAGATTTTACTAAAAGAATGTTTTCTTGAAACTCTTTTTCAGGCAGAAAAGTTCGAAATATAACAATTTTCGAAGGGAAATTTACAAAAGGTAAAGCATTCATAGAATTTTATTAAGAGAGAAATTTAACCTCGTTAAAAAGTCGCAGCGATTATTATTAGAATGTTTAGGATGATTTACAAAATTGATGAAAAATATTTCAAGTATAGATTTTCAATGCATTGTCTTTTCCGAAAAAGTAACGATCAAATTGGACGATCAGAATGCACGTTTAAACGGTCTAAAAAATCAAATTGAAAGGGTCGCGAAAAAAATCGTTTTCCTATAGTAAGAGAGTGAGAGAAAAAAAAAAAAAAAAAAATTCTCTACTTTCTTATCAGCTATTATTCATCGTAAAGATGGGTAAGGCTTTTTTTTTACTTTCTAATAGTTGACAACCATTTATTTGTTAGTGTTAAAAGGTGGGTTCAAGAATCTACTTTTTAACATCCGACAAAAATAAAATTATTAAAGGATTTTATTTTTAATCAGCAGTTTTTCTTCTGATTAAAACCATATCGAACGTTGTGTATTAATAACCGATGGTTATTCTTACCTTAAATTTAATCGCAAATTAAGTACCATCGTGAAATTTTAGGTTAATACCTTTAAGAATTCGCAGTGGTATAATTTGCCATTACGTTTGACGTGTAAAAAAAATTATTTTTTTTTAATTGTTAAACGAGGAAGGTAAAGGCTGGGTAAATCGATTCCGGGAGACTGATCTTTTTAAGGGTTCGCCTTCAAAGCGTCGTTATTAAGTGAAGTCATAACCGGATGTTGATCAGGTTTTTTAATAAATTTGATCATGATGAATTAAGCGCGAGTGGGGAATCAATTCATATTGATGAACCATGAGCACTCTTCAGCCTTTATGGGACGTGGAGGGGTCACCCGACACCGAACTAATAGGCTGAACCAAAATAGATACCTGGTTGATCCTGCCAGTAGTCATATGCTTGTCTCAAAGATTAAGCCATGCATGTCTAAGTATAAATCGTTTATACAGGTGAAACTGCGAATGGCTCATTAAATCAGTTATAATTTATTTGATAGTACCTTACTACTTGGATAACCGTGGTAATTCTAGAGCTAATACATGCTAAAGCCTCCGACTTCTGGAAGGGGGTGTATTTATTAGATAAAAA